>CM041647.1:27121110-27420947 GCA_023333625.1 Bothriochloa decipiens | reverse complement strand
TATATATATATATATATATATATATATATATATATATATATATATATGGTGGATGCACATGAAAGGTTTTTCGCTCAAGTGGGTCAAATGTCTTGAACCTTTTTATCACTGGTGGAAGTGTAGCATCCCTAGATGATGAGATTTGCCATTTTTCGTAACAAAAGAAAGGCTTTCCCTAAATTATAATCTGCTACAAAGATAGTAGCTTTAGATTATAAGAAATGCTCTACATTATATTAGAGCATCTCTAACCGATTTATATTAGAGCATTTCTTATAATCTATAGCTACTATCTATACGTTTTCCCTAAATAAATTGTGAGTTTATTTTCTCAATTCGTCGATGCAAATCCTTTGCTAATTCTGCACAGCTCCGGTGCCAGAATTTGCTCCAGTGGCTCTGACTCGGAAAGACGTGCTTCAGAAAAAAATGGACATTACGATTCCTAGGAACAGTGACGCGAAACCAATTTATGTAAGACAGAAGACAATAACGTCCAATGCGGGAACAAAGAAATGACCAAATTGTAGAAGAGGAACCCATATTATGAGGATCTTTTAGTTAGCTTAAGAGTCAAGTTAGATTAACTATAAATAGGAGATGTAATTAGTTGGATCAAATTAATAAAGAAAATGGATCAACCTTATCTTCCTCTCCCTCCCCTGCACCGCCGCGCGCCACCGCTGCTCGCCGCCCCACCTCAGCTGCCGTGTGTCCCCTGGCCTTACGCCCCTTATAGTAATCTGCTTAGTATTCATCTCTTCGTTTGTTTCCATAGACAGTTGTTCATCTATTTTGTCCTTTTCTAGTGTAGAGATTCGCCAGTTGTGGAAATACTTAGTTTTACCCAACTGCCACTCAGACAGGCAAAACAGATATATGTAGCAAATGCGATTGCCTGTGTATTCCAGCATTTACAAATCTCATATCTTATACCGCCATGTAACATATCTCATATAATGTAGGGATGCTTTACACCAGCATGGCAACAAGAAGAAAAGCATAAGACAAGCCGATGCTTCCAAATAAAACATAGGTTTTGGCAGGGACTCAACAAGGAATGAGAGAATGAGATTGAAGTTGTCTTACAATCACAAAAGTTAAACTTGCCCAAAGGACTAACATTGTAACTTGATATGTTAAACTGTATCCAGTTAAGAATGAGCTGACTAGAGATGATACTGAGTCATAGATAAAAGCTCTGGTCATTCATGGAGAGGACCAATAATAAATGATTTAACTGAACAAAAAAAATCAAAGAAACTAATACTCTGAACTCCAGTCATATGGTAAGAGACCCAAATTGTTCTGTGGCTGACTGTTGGGGAGGTGATGAGTGGGAGATGGAGTTCAAGAGAGCACTGATTAGTCGTGAATATCAAAAATGGCTTGAACTCAAAGAGAACTTAGCTGATGTGCAGGTCACTTCAGCATCTGACTCTGTGATCTGGGCCTTGGACAGGAGCAAGATGTTCACCACTAAATCTTTGTATCATTTTCATTGTGACAGTGGAGCAACCAGCAGAGTTGCTGCCCTGGTGTGGAAAACCAAAATTCCTCTTAAGATAAAGTTCTTCCTCTGGTAACTTTTCAATAATAAACTCCAGGTAGCTTCAAGCTTAGTTAAGAGAGGGTGGAAAGGGAGTAGCCTTTGCTGTCTCTGCGATTGTGGAGAAGATATCAACCATTTGTTTTTCAGGTGTCATCTTGCAAAGATGGTATGGGGGATGCTCAGAGAGATATATGGGTCTCATAGATGTCCCAGATCTGTTGGGGACTTCGTGGGAATGTTTCTGATGGGCAGGGGCCCCTGGCCGAAAAGAATTATCATGTTTGTGTTTGTGGCTTTTGCTTGGGCATTATGGAATATCAGGAATAAAATGATGATTGAAAAAAAAGTTTCCTAACTCACCGATTGATGTGGTGTTTGCTGCACTGTCTTTCATGCAGAAATGGAGTGCTCTACTAAAGGATGATGACAGAGCTCGTCCTTGTATTCAGATGTTGTGGAACTGTGAATCTCAGCTAGAGCTATTTTGTTTTTTCCTTCTTTCTAGCCATCAGTTAGCTCCTGGGTGGAGTCTTCTATGCTTCTTTGTAAGCCGGTATCCCTGGTATAAACGTTGTGTACCTTGCTTTCGAAAAAGCAGAGTTTATCTCTTTTCAAAAAAAAAAACCTCCAGTCATATTTATTTCAATAACCAAGAAACGGTGGATCTTCGATCTGCCAGTTTCATTCTGTTAATTTTTTCGAGGAAAGTTTCATTCTTTTAATAGCTGATGATGGGTTATAAAAATATAGAAGTTCTTCTTATTAAATAATCAGTTGGTAAGTGGCAATTTGTCACGACATAACCTGCAAGTGCACATAGAAACTTATTTGTTTCTGCAAGAGGTTGTGGCTTCAGGCACTAAGATAACAGCAAGAACCCAGCCACTACTCAATCCCAATTACAATTGGTGTGTTTGCTGTTAATGATTAAGAAAAAAGTTAGAAACAATAACGAATTGGATAAGTCAAACCTCTCTAGATTTGACCAAGTTTACAGAAAAATACGCAAACATCTACAAAATCAAACAAGCATTAGATTAACGATGAAATATATATAATTACGCATTTATTTGATATTGTATAGATGTTAGTACATTTTTAAGTAAACTTGGTCAAAGTTATACAAGTTTAACTTTTTTTTGTGAAAGATTATACAAGTTTAACTTAGGATAAAACTAAAACAATATGCAATTTGAAACGGAGGTTGTATCTACGAACACATTAGTGCCACCAGCCAAAAGGCACAACATGGTTCAGAACTTGAAGTTGCCACTGCTGCCACAGCAGGGCTTCACCAGGATAGCGTGTGCGCCCCTCCATTGTTAGACCAGATGGCATGTGCACCCCTGTATTGTTAGTCATCAATTTTGGCACCGAACACACTTTGTGCGTTGCTGTTCTACATGAGGATCCAATGGCTTTTCTGAGAGGGCTGACCTTCATATGCTCAATGCATGGCGAATGGCACACAGCCTGCTGCACAAACAAGCATGGGCCAAGTGAATGGTGATCACCAGCACAAAGAAACTTATCCGGTTGATTCTCAGGACACGATCCGATACTGCACAGCAGAATAACAACATCATATTGGATGCCACATTCAAGTAAGATAAAATTTTATAATTAATTGTTAAGATGACATATACATCTACAGATAGAGTAATGCTTTTCTATGGCATACTCACTTCAGCAAAACCATTCAACGAAGCAGCCCAGTCAGACACTAGATCAACCGGCTACTGAACCCAATACAGAGACTGGTCAGACACTAAACCGATCAACTACTGAACCCAGTACAGAGCCGCAACAGAACACTCAGATAGATGATTTCCTTGAGTCTATTTCGACACTACTCCCTCGGCCGTTGCTAACCTTGGAGTTCCAACGACCTGATCCTAGCCAAACATACCGGCCCAACAACAAGGCATAGTGTAAGACTAGCACAGAAAGCTGTAGCCAACACGGGGAAGGGAGCGATTGAGATTGCTCAGGACCTTTTAGCGAAGAAATCAGGGGATCTTGCGGGTAGCTCCAATGCAGCTCCTGACAAAAATCCCAAAAATTCCAACAAAAATCCCTATGTAAATTTTTTCCCTTTCCAAGGCCTATCGTGAAGACCACAATGGATGCCATCCAGTACTTCCTCTGTCCTAAATTATAAGTCGTTTGACTTTTTAATCCTATGTTTGACCGTTCGTCTTATTAAAAAATTATACAAATATAGTCAAATTTAAGATATTTTTTAAGAGATTTAATTAATAAAATAAATCACGATAAAAAAATGGTATTTTGTATAAATTTTGAATAATATGAGTGGTCAAACTTTATGTCTAAAAAGTCAAATAATTTATAATTTATGATGAAGGAAGTACATCATTGAGCCATGATCGAGAAGAAGGGCAGCGTCCAGAAGCCTGCTTCGGAGAACCCAGGACTACTGGATTAGATGTCATGGTTCAGTGGCTTATTGTCCAATGTTGGCCCTTTTGGAGAGGGGAGTTGGGGCCTGGAGCCCCCTGCATCTCGGTCAAGTAGGTGGTAAAGCCATACGTGGCTTCAGAACTAATCATACTGGCCACAGAGCCTTCGGCGTGGGACTTGTATTAGATGGATCAAGAGATGTGGCCTTCTTATCATCTTATGCAAAGAAGAGGTAGATCAATATTAGTGGGCAAATGGGCCAAATGCAGCGGCCATGTGTTCAGGTTTACTTTTTTTTTGGTGTGTGTTTCTTTTGGAAGTCTTGAGGGTAGAGTGGCTTTTAATGCTGGAGTAGTCTTTATGGTTGCATCTATGGTTGTAATTTTGTAAACCTTTTTGTTTTCTATTTTTCCCTCGTCTAATAAAAATCCAGCGAAAGCTTTTTGCCGCCTTTCGAAAAAAAACATATCTATAAACTTCTTTATTTTTGGGTACTACTAAGCACTGTTCACCACGCTAACGGGTCCGCATTCATGACTCAAATAGACTGTAGATTCACAGTAACAGGTACACTGTTCCTTAACGGGTTTAATACTGTTTTATAATAGATTTTACTGTTTCTTAACTGGTCTAGCACTGTTTCAAAACGGGTATGCACTGTTCTTTAGCGGGTCTGATACTATTTACTAACGGGTGCATACTGTACCTTACGGGTTCGACACTGTTCTGTACCGGGTTCGTACTGTTCCTTAGCGGTTTAGCACTGTTCACAGCGGGTTCATTTTCTCGCCTCTTTTTTTTCCCTCTCTCCCCTCTTCCCTTCCTCCCTCTCTCTCCCCGTCCCCCGCGCGACGCGCGGGCGCCTCTCCCTAGTAACCAATTTTTTTTGGATTGAAACATTGAAAAGGTTAAGTACTTGTAGCTTCAGGATCTATTTTTGTATTCTTTTCTGAAGCAACTTACCTCCTGCAGCATCTCACAAAATAGTCCCTTAGCTTCCTCTTGAGATTCTGCTTTGCACTGTTCATTAGTACTGTATGTGTAACATTGTACATCATGCTTCCTCTAGAGTTTCTGCTTTTCACTGTCCATCTCAGCCTTTTTTATTTTTAAAAGAGACATAATGATTATTTTTAGAGTCATTTATGCAACTGCCCCTATTCTGGGACTCAATTGCTCGTTTGCCCCAGTTTTTTAAAGTTTGTACATTTGGCCTTATTTTTTTTAGAAATGAAGGCATCGTCTACCCCTGTTTTGCACTTCCGTCATTTGGACCAAAATTAAGGCCCAGAAAAAATATTTGATAAATAGAAAAATGGAAAAAAGACATTGCTACCCCTTATCCTCCAGAAGTGAACTCTCAGGTCCTTTCTCAGTCCCGTCCCGACATCCTCTTTCTCCGCCGACTCGATACTCCGACGTCGGCGAGGGCGTGGCTGGAGGAAGGCAAGGGGCGGTGCGCCGACGGGAGGGCGACTCGTGGCCAGGCCTCACGCGGGCGGCGCCGCAGTCTCTCACGGGCGCGCCAGCGGGAGGACGACTCGCGGCCAGGCCTCAAGCGGGCGGGCACCGCAGTCTCACGCCGGTGCGCGTGGCCCCGTGCGGCCGGGCGTTGTTGCCTCACACGGTCGGGCGCTTCGGCCTCGGGCGAGCGTGTGGCTCGCGCGGCCGGGCGGCGAGCTAGCGGGGGGACGCATGGGCGAGGTTCATGGGCTTCGGCTGCTGCTGCTTCTTAGGCAATGCACGAGCCAAGCCGAGCAGTCCCGCGGGTGTGCGTCGACCTCCTGGGGCCAAGCTTCGGTTGCTGCTGCTTCTTAGGCGACGCACGAGCTCTGCCACCGCCTCTGTTCTAAATCGTGTCAAGGACCTCGGATTGGAATTTGAAAAAAATGAAGGGTCGATCTGCAAAGTGTCCAGATAGAGGTGTTTGCTGTCGGGCCTTATATAATTTCTTGAAAATCAAGGGCCTTATTGCAAAGTGTTTGTCTTATCAACAGTTCCATGTTGAGGGCATGTTTGTCTTTTTAACCTTTACTTAACACTGTTAAGTCCACTTCACGATGTAGGGGAAACTGGAGTCTTCCTTTCTGAAAAATAGGGGCAAACGTGCAAAGTTTAAAAAATGGGGGCAAATGAGCAATCGAGTCCCAGAACAGGGTAGTTGCACAAATGGCCCTTATTTTTAACGAACCAGCATTTACATTTAATTTAGAGCATTTCATTTGTTCATAAGCTGTGCTTCACTGCTCTGTGCTACAAATTTGAGAAGAAAACTGCAAGCCCAAGGTGATGGAACATATCCAAGCCTAGCGTGCAAACATGATGATGCATCTTGATTGTCTCTTGTGCATCATGGTATATCATGTAAGCCCTGATTAAGCAATTGCAAGCAAATGAGAGTGTGTAAGACATGGCATATGTGTCGGTGTTTCGAACCCGGGGGTCTAGCACCAACGAGTGAATATGTGCTGCGTGCTCCCTAATCCGGATGGTGATGCAAGAAGAACACAAGGTTTGTATTATCTTGCACCGAAGTGCTTATACAGGGGAGAATACAAGCGTGCGAGTGAGTGAGCTAGGACTTGAGCGTTTCGGGCTCTGGTAGCTCCCTCTTGACCTGTCTGAACTAGTGCCTGGCACCTCCTTTTTTAGGCGAAGAGGGGGCTCAGGGGTACATGAATCTAGGGTGAACATTGCTGCTGACGTTGGGGAGGAGATGCCGATCATGTCGGTGCCGCTGTAGAGACGTGATCGGGCATGGCGTGCCCTGAAGCGATGTGCTTGGAGATGACGACTGTCCTTCTCATGCGTGGGATGACACAGCTGATGGCCGGTGAAAGATCGGCACCCATGCCCAGTCGTGCGGATCCCTGTAACCGTCGCATCGGGAGTTGTTGGAGTTGATCGGCGATGACGAAGTCCAGCTCGAGAGGTGGTTGAGGGGGGTCAAGGCCTGAATGGATAAGGCTGAGCCCTGGGAAATGCGGGAAATAATGCATCTCGAGGGGGTGTCGAACGGGGAACAGTGCACGGCATGACGTTACAGTGCAGTACGATTCACCAGATTCCTGGATATGGGCGGTGAAAGCTGGATTTGACCTTCGTACACGCGATTGTTACTGCGACTGTAGCCACGAAGTTAGGCGGGAGCAGGTAGAACACACTAAATGCCCTGAAAACCCTACTGGGAGTAGGTAATCGAGGGGTGTGCCGTACTCGAGGGGCGTCCGTTCGCTCGGGTAAATCTCCATCACCGAGGGGTAGCCCAAGTGGCACCCTCGAGTGATCTGCTCTGCCTTGAGCGGGGACCCTTCGGGTAGGTAGCGGCCTGGACCGCCGAGGCCCGTTCGTGGGTCGGCCCAGTATGACTTGGCTATTGGGCTTCTTGTGCTAGGTGAAGGATAATCGCTGCGATGGTTTTTGATTTGCTAATGTCTGAGGTTAATCCACTTAATTGAGGGTTAAGGGTACCCCTTTCCCAGGTACCCGACAGTAGCCCCCGAGCCCCAGCTCGAGTGCTGGCACTCGAACTGGGGATTATAAGTTGAGAGTGAGGCATGGTTCGTGACTTTCCGTGGGGAGGCACGAGCGTCCCCCGCAGGGGTAGCCCTCTAGGCCTCGGAGGATTAAGGAGACTCCTTCGAGGGCTTTGTTGAGAGGTGCTTGTCCACTTAGGCATAGTGTGCATTCCTAAAAGATTGGGATAACATGAACTGGGGTCGTAGTACCTTATCGAGGGGCGTCTCGAGCCGTCGAGCCCCCGAGTGAGTTTGGCCCTCTTTCGTCGAGGGGTGCCATGGCATAGTCGAGCCCTCGAGCCTCGTGTGGCTAGGGCATTACTAGCCTTCGGCGTTCATCCCACCAACCCTTTTGATCGGGCGTGAGGCAAGGAGCGTCGTGCTACCCTCGGTTGGGGGAGCCTCGAAGTCCTCAGTGAGCTGGTAACGAGAGATCCAAGTGAGAGCTCGTGCCCCATTTGATAAGGTTCGACTAGTGGCCGCCGAGGCGCTCTCATTAGAGCCAAACAAACTGACGCGTGGATACCGTCCCCGCTCGTTAGGGGCCAGTGGTTCGAAGCCTCCTCTCGAGGGGATCCCACGAGCATCTCTTTGTTGTGGCCTCGGATATGTATGAGCAGGCCTCGAGAGTTCGTTCTTGAGCCCCCGGGTGGTTGTTTCCTCTTTTGTCGAGGGCACCCGGTTGCGAACGAGCCCCGAGCCTCTTTCGTCGAGGTCAATCAGGAACAAGCTCGTCTTTTTCTTTCGACCCTCGCGCTCCTTTTCGACGGGAGGAGGGATGAAGAGCGCCCTGCTACCCTCGTTTGGGTGAGCTTCGACGTCCTCTAGTGAACTGTTATCGGGAAATTCAAGTGAGAGCTTGCCCCGTTCGGTAGGGGTCGATAGGTGGCCACGGAGGCGCCCTCATTGAAGCTAACAAATGGACACATGGATTTGGAACCCATTCGATAGGGTTCAGCGGCTCGATGCCTCCCTCCGAGGCGATTCTGTAGTTGTCCTTTTGTTTCGCCTTGAATATGTCCGAGGAGGTCTCGAGAGTTCATTCTCGAGCCCCAGGGTGGTCGGTTCCTCTTTCGTCGAGGCCACGCGGTTGCGAGTGAGCCCCCGAGCCTCTTTCGTCGAGGTCGATCAGGAACAAGCCCGTATTTTTTTTGACCCTCACGCTCCTTTTCGACGGGAGGAGGGGTAAGGAGCGCCATGCTACCCTTGTTTGGGTGAGCTCCGACGTCCTCTGGTGAGCTGTTATCGGGAAATTGAAGTGAGAGCTCGTGCCTCGTTCGGTAGGGGTCGACAGGTGGCCACGGAGGCGCCCTCATTGAAGCTAACAAATGGACACATGGATTTTGAACCCATTCAATAGGGTTCGGCAGCTCGATGCCTCCCTCTGAGGGGATTCCATAGTTGTTCTTTCGTTTCGCCTTGAATATGTCCGAGGAGGTCTCAACAGTTCATTCTCGAGCCCCCGGGTGGTTGGTTCCTCTTTCATCGAGGCCACCCGGTTGCGAGCGAGCCCCCGAGCCTCTTTCGTCGAGGTCAATCAGGAACAAGCCTATCTTTTTCTTTCAACCCTCACGCTCCTTTTCGATGGGAGGAGGGGTGAGGAGCGCCGTGCTACCCTCGTTTGGGCAAATTCCGACGTCCTCTGGTGAGCTGTTATCGGGAAATTAAAGTAAGAGCTTGTGCCCCGTTCAGTAGGGGTCGACAGGTGGCCACGGAGGCGCCCTTATTGAAGCTAACAAATGGACACATGGATTCCGAACCCATTCGATAGGGTTCGGCGGCTCGATGCCTCCCTCCGAGGGGATTTTGTTGTTGTCCTTTTGTTTTGCCTTGAATATGTCCGAGGGGGCTTTCGAGAGTTCGTTCTCAAACAAGGGACTCGTGTCGGCCTCCCCCCGGTCATCCCTGACTCGGATACTCGAGGGCGGCTGTCGAACCCTAATCGAGGGATAGCCTTCGCTCCGTTGAGATTTTTGTGGGGCTGGGGCCCGCGTTCCTTACCGTGGAAGGAATCATTCGTGAATAACTCTCTCGTCCGCTGGGCTCGCCTTTTGAGGTAGGAGTCATAACGGCGCAGTCGTGGGGAGCGGGGACAACGGCTAGAGGCTGAGTATTCGACGCGTGTCCCTGTATCCAAAAACCAAGGGAGTGGTTAAGTTCAGACATGAAATGCGAGGATTTACCTGTCCTTTTCCCGATTCTGCCTATTGCCCTTTGACCTGCCTATAAATCCAGGAGATGGGGTTTCGTCTGTCCCCCATCTTGCCTTGCTGCTTTCGCTGCTGCTGCCGCCGGAGAGAAGAGTAGCCTTGATCGTTAGCGCAAGAGAGAAGAGGGGAGAAATTGGGAATCTTCCTTCCTGTCCACACGCTGAGCTAGCCCGTGCTGTCGCTATGACGCTAGAACTTCTCCCTCCAGAGGATTGGCTCCCGTCGGTCATGACGGAGCAGGAGCTCAAGGAGTTGGTGGATGATGGGCTTCTTCATCCCATCGTCTTGGCTGATCGGCCAGAGTGGATGGTGCCGCCAAAGGAGGACCTCGGTCTGTGACGACTTCGGTGTTGATGCCGAGGCAGAGTTCGAGGATGATGTGCACGGGACCTCCCTCACCAACCGGTTGTACGAGCTCAGTCGGGTCACGAGAGAGCATGTCTAGAACACGCTGCATGTTGGTGTGAAGCACCGAGAACGAGGAAAGGCACAAGGCCTTGGTTGAGGCTGCTGAGGAGCCCGGTGGTCGGCTGGCAAAGTTGTTCAAGCCTGAGATCCTTCCTCCCGGTGTTGATGAAGAAGAAGAAGCCGGCCTGTGAGCCAATCTAGGTAAGAAGGCCCATGTAATAGGTTAGATTTTTACTTGTGTCGATGTGGCCTTGAGGGCCTTAAAACCTGATGTTTGTATGCATTTTGAATGCTTTCGAGTTCGAGTCCGTCATTCCTTTTCTGCTCGAGTTGAGTTTTTACGCAGTCATCTTGGTGCATGGTTGCATCCTTCGGTGTGGGGTGTGAGTGGAGGTACCATAGCCCAGAGGCGTAGGTGATCTCATGGCTCGACGCCCCCTTAGCCTCAGGGTGCCCTCGTGGCCTTGTCGACTATGTAAGAACTTGCATCGAAGCATATAGGAATGTTAGACATTGATTTATTGACATCATGTGTTTTTACTAAGTCTTCTTAGCGCGTGGTTATGCCCCTTGGCATGACGGAGTGACTGGAGGTACTGTAGCACGGATGCGTGGGTGATCTCACGGCTCGACAACCCCTCGGCCTTAGGTTGCCCTCGCGGCCTCGTCGACCATGTAAAAGAGTAGACGTCGAGTTTCGAAAAACGTGCGAGTTTTTTAGGAACTTCGGGGGTTCCCTTCCTGTAGCCCCTGAGGGAGGCTCGACTCTATTAAGGTAGAGTCGAGGCTACCTTATGCATGTGAAAAAAAGTTGAACTTGTAAATGAAAGTACTTCTTATTCGTTCATGACATGGGAAAAAACAAGGCTTCGAAGCCCTAGGGTGAAAGCAACGTAGCTGTTCGATGTTCCATGTGTTGTTGAAGGTTTCGCCTTTCCCATTGGCTAGCTTGTAGGTTTCGGGCTTCAACACTTCTGCAACGATGAAAGGGCCCTCCCATGATGGACTTAGCTTGTGGCATCGAAGAAGGCGCCGACAGCCTCCTCTCCAGCGGTGTAACTGGTGACGACGTCCATCAGTTCATCGGTGGTCTTTGGGGGTTACGCCCCAGCTCTCGAACCAGCTCCTGGCAGGTAGTCCCAGCAATGAACGCAGGATCACATCGTCATCGAGGATATGGGGGAGCTCAGTGCGTTGCTTGGAAAAGCGCCGAGCGAAATCGCGGAGGGACTCCCCGGGCTTCTGCTTGCAGCTTCAGAGGTCCCACTTGTTGCTAGGTCGCACATAAGTTCCCTTGAAGCTCTCCTCGAACACCCTGACAAGGTCGGACCAGTCGTGGATCTAGTCAGGGGGAAGTTCCTCGAGCCACCTTCGGGCGGTGTCCGATAAGAACAGGGGGAGCTGACGGATGATGGCGTGATCGTTGCGTGCCCCGCCCAACTAGCATGCCAACTTGAAGTCGGCTAGCCATAGCTCGGGCTTGGTCTCGCCATTGTACTTGACGAGGCTCATGGGTGGACGGAAGGGATTTGGCTGCGACGTCCTTTGAATCATCCTGCTGAAGACTCGAGGGCCCGGCGGCTCGGGGGACCGGTGCCGGTCCTCGTCGCTGTCGTAGCACCCGCCCCTGTGTGTGCTGTATCCTCGCACCTCGGCATCACCACACTTGCATCGGCAGTTCTCGCTGATGTCATAGCGCGTGTTTCAGGGCTCGCGGTTGTCATGGATGCGTGCGCGGACGGGGATCGCCTTCTTGATCCAGGGGGCATCCGCTTGATGGACTGAGCCCTCCCTCTCGTGTCGGGGGGTTCAGGGGGCTGCTCCGAGGCCACCCCTCGATGTCTCGAGGCCAAGCTTTCGGCCTGCTGCGCAGCAACTACCTCGAGGAGGCCTTGAACCTCCTGCTGGATGCATCAGGCTTCGGGATTCGAGGGGGTCGGCATGTTGCAGAGAAGCATGGTCGCCGCAACGACGTTCTGACTGGCATAGTTGAAGAGGGGGGCGCTCGACCGCTCCCTCCCCAATGATCTGCCGGTGGACTTCTCAGGCTCTAGCTCGAGCCCTTCCACTGGGTGGATGTCCGCGCTCCTACTCGAGGGTCCGCTCGAGCTGGCACAGACGCTCCTGGTCCTCGTCGAGTTTGGCTCACATCTCCTGGACTTGCGCAAGTTGGGCGTCGTGGGCGTCTTGAGGCAACCGCACGTCGCTTGGAGCAGCTGGTGGCTGCTCCCCTTGATCCGCCCCGATGAGGTCGCCTCCTGCTGCGGCTGTAGCCGTGGTTGTGGCCGCGGGGTCGATGGTATCGGCGCTTGAAGCGACGGCTTCGTCGATCTAGAAGCACTCGTGCGTGGGGTTGTAGTGGTCGAAGTCAGAGTCGGGGTTACCAGAGTAGAAGATGGGGAACTGCCTGCGCCGCTCCTCTTTCATCTGATGTCGCATCGTCCTGAGGGTGTACTGCCTTGGGCCAGGTGCTCATGAGAAGCCAAGGTCCTCGGAGGTCGGCAGGACAGTTGCCAGGTCCATGGTAGCACGCAAGAGAGCCCCCGGGCGGTCCTTATGTGTGCTCACATTGGAGCGCATCATGGCGGAGTTTGTCCTGGCGGCGTTGTCCAGACTGAATGGGAACTGCGGTGAGCTCCAAACAGTCCGTGCGGCAGTAGATTGGGAGGTGACGGTGCTGAGCACGCCAAAGGAGCCTCGCCGGGCTCCCTCAACGAACGCATCGTGAAGGTCAAGTTGGGATTTCCATAGAGCCCTGCCAGCTGGTCCTCCGCTCTTGGACACGGGTCAGATTGGTCCCCAACAAGGGGCCCCTTGTCGCCTACCAGGAGCGAGGGAAACGCGGCGGGTGGCAACCCAAACGCAGGTCGATGGTGAGGGAGGCTCCGATCGCGCCTCCTCCTGGACGCGGAGGCATGGTGGCTAGACCGGCGTACGGCCCCTCCTAAGCGTGGGGGCTCGGTGCAGCCCCCTCTCAAATCTCCAACCGAGAGCAGGGTCATGTCGTAGCCGTGGTCGAGGGACATGAACTCCAGGCTCTCGAACCAGATCACCGTAGCGCGCGGAAGCGGCGAAGCTGAGTCTGCCATCCGAAGAAACGGCGGAAAATCGTTAGTGACACGAAGTTCCCCTACCTGGCGCTCCAACTGTCGGTGTTTCGAACCCGGGGGTCTAGCACCAACTAGTGAATATGTGCTACGTGCTCCCTAATCCGAATTGTGATGCAAGAAGAACATAAGGTTTATCCTGGTTCCGGCAAAAGAAGGCCCTACGCCCAGCGGGGGGGAGAGAGTTTGTGTTATCTTGCACCGAAGTGCTTGTACAGGGGAGAATACAAGCGTGCGAGTGAGTGAGCTAGGACTTGAGCATTTTGGGCTCTGGTAGCTCCCTCTTGACCTGTCAGAACTAGTGCCTGGCGCCTCCTTTTATAGGCGAAGGGGGGGCTCAGGGGTACACTAATCTAGGGCGGACGTTGGTGCTGACATCGGGGAGGAGATGCCGATCATGTCAGTGCCGCTGTAAAGACGTGAGCCAGGCGTGGCGTGCCCTGAAGCGACGTGCTCGGAGATGACGGCCGTCCTTCTCGTGCGTGGGATGACGCAGCTAATGGCCACTGAAAAACCGGCGCCCATGCCCGATCGTGCGGATCCCTGTAGCCGTCGCGTCGGGAGTTGTTGGAGTGTTGACCGGCGATAACGAAGTCCAGCTCGAGATGTGGTCGAGGGGGGTCAAGGCCCGAATGGATAAGGCTGAGCCCCGGAAAATGTGGAAAATAATGCGTCTCAAGGGGGTGCCGAAAGGGGCGCAGTGCACGGCATGGCGTTACAGTGCAGTACGATTCGCCAGATTCCCGGATATGGGCGGTGAAAGCTGGATTTGACCTTCATACACGCGACTGTTACCGCGACTGTAGCCACGAAGTTAGGCAGGAGCAGGTAGAACGCACTAAATGCCTTGAAAACCGTACCGAGAGTAGGTAATCGAGGGGTGTGTCGTACTCGTGGGGCGTCCGTTCGCTCGGGTAAATCACCGTCACCGAGGGATAGCCCGAGTGGCACCCTCGAGTGATCTGCTCTGCCTTGATCGGGGACCCTTCGGGTAGGTAGCGGCCTGGACCGCCGAGGCCCGTTCGTGGGTCGGCCCAGTATGACTTGGCTATTGGGCTTCTTGTGCTAGGTGAAAGATAATCGCCGCGATAGTTTTTGGTTTGCTAATGGCCGAGGTTAATCCACTTAATCGAGGGTTAAGGGTATCCCTTTCTCAGATACACGACGATATGATTCCTTTTTACTTATGATGGGTGAGACATGGCACATGATTCCTTTTTTCTTACGATGGGCCAAATGCAGGGCTGAGAGATCCACATTTACATTGCTCATGTGGAGTCAACCAAAAGGCATTGCTTTCAGACGCTGGAGGGTTTTCCCGAGGGAAACTTTTTCTTGCCCGTTCTCAGCTCTCGATGCTTCAGTTCTATCAGAATACTCGAGTGCTGATGAAAAACCAAATTTTGCTCCGAATAAAATAATCCTTAAACAATCCCATGTTTTGAGCTCTGATAGTGTTAGTGTTGTGCAGGCACTCTCCTGTCTAAAGAGGAAACCCCTTATGTTGCATTTTCCTACTTTAAAGATACCAAAAATATTGGGTTTCGTCATGACTTTTCAACCTATTCAGAGACCATGCACATATTATCCCATTCATGCCAGGAGAAGATGTTGGTATCCTTTTTCTGTGATGTTGTTTCGCCAACTGGTAGTGGTGTTATGACTATATTTCCAACATGTATGTCCGATTAATTTGTGCCCACCCAGGTTTCTCAGAAAATGACTCAATATGTTTATACATGCCAGAACATTTGGGCCATTTTGAGGACTAAACAGAGGAACTACTACATAGGACTAAGCAGAGGAATTGCTACATTGTTAGGATAACTTCATGATCATTTTGGTTCATAGAACTCTGCACGACATCTATATTAGACATGCGTCGAGGAAATATACTTGTGGGTTGTCAACTTGTCATGTGTGCATCTTGTGTGTAATTGGAAAAGAAAAAACAAAAAAAAAAACTTGAGTTTTTAGAGAACAATAAACATTTCTTCAATTAACGTCTAGTAGCTTCATATAAAGTGGGTGGGGTCAAGATAAAAAGGAAAGTACATCAAATTTCGATTGGCAAATACAAATCTCCACACAAATAGAAGAAAAGAAATGATATACTTATACATGCCACTGCGTCATGCTGCATGCTGCGTAGGTGCGAGCAGTGACCCGCTCGCGCCTCCGCAGCATGACTCTGGCCACTGCGTGCTGCCGCCGCTGCACCGGTACTCCACGCTCGAGCGGCTCGTCCTGCAGGATATGCCGGCGTCCACCCCGATGCGCGCGTACGACGCGGTGTTCGACGGTGCGGCGCTGCGGGTGGTGCACCTCCTGTGCTGCCGCGGCGCGAGCCACGTCCTGGAGATCGACGCGCCGTGCTCCCGCGTGGAGGAGCTCGTCGTCGACAGCTGCTCGTTCCGGGCGGTCGAGCTGCGCCACCTCCCTGAGCTCCGCCGCTTCGCGTGCCTCGTCGATGGCGTCATGCCGGTGCTGGTGCCGGAGCTCAGCTTCGGCACACGTCCCGCGCCTCACGCACGTCAACCTCACGCTCCCGCCCTCCCCATCCACGTAAGAGACACCCTACCGCGTCCTCGACTCCCTCCTCGGTGGCGCGCTGGCGTCGATGTCGAGGCTCACCGTCCGCTTAACCGGGCCGGAGAGGTGGATCCTCCCGCGCCCGCTCGACACCACGCTGCCGGGAACGACGGCCTGAGGGAGCTCCTCGTCGCCGACGTGCCACCCACCTGGGATATCTCGTGGCCGCGCCTCCTCCTCGAGGCAGCACCGGCGCTTGAGAAGCTGCATATCCACGTGGCTGCCCGGAACGACGGCTCGCTGGAGCTGGACGAACACCAGGAGAGGCAGCCGATATACTGGCAGCCGTGGCGCAAGTTCCGGCACCGGCAGCTGAGGGAGGTGCGCATGGTCGGCTTCGCGAACACGCCGCGGCAGACACGGTTCCTGAGGTACCTGGTGCGGGTGTGCAAGCCATTGGAGCGCGTCGTGCTCTTCCGGGAAGGGCGCGTCGAGGAAGACGGGCTCTGGGGCTGGAAGACAGTGGAGCAGCGCTACCGCCCATGGACTCTCGCTGATCGGATCTCGGTCGGTGCTGAGATCGAGCATGGGAGAAATTGGTCCAAGCCTCATGTTGAGGTTACCTTGGTATAAGTAGTAGATAGTACTACAAGCATATTATTTCTTCTACGTAATTGTCTCGAGATTTATATTTGATTGTATTGTAATTATTCGCCACTCGACTTTTGATAATGTACGGAGTACGTACTTTCTTTACAAGGTAGTAGCAACTAAATAATAGAAAATCATAGCATCAGAAAAAAGAGGAGTATCAAATCATCAATTTTATCATATCTAGGATATATTTGTTTGCATGTATAAATCCACTAGTTTGGAAGAAAATAGAAAATGTTTTCGTTGTTTTCTACAAACTTTGAGTTCATTTTTTGAACGACACACCGCTGGGGCGATGAGTCCCCACTTGAATATATTTTTCGAAGAGCAAATTTCATTACTCATATGATTCGGCTGAGTTGCTGATTACCATAGCCTCTATGAACTGAGGCATTACATCCCACATTACACGGGAACCACTGTCACAATACACGTGTTTTAGCTCGGTTGTTATTACACCCATAAGCTGCCGAAGCATCAGTAGCTTTATTACAAAAATGAGAAATGACACTCACACAACACGTGTTTTAGCTCGGTTATTATAGGCCATTGATCGCGTCCTTCACCACAGATGCATCGACTTCCAGCCCACCTGAATATATTATTACCATACATACGAGACGAAGAGCCTGGAGGTGGAGGGGCGTTGCTCCTGTTGGAATATGATCCGAATTCTATAACGTGAGTCTTTTGGGGACGTCTGGAGGGTCCACGGTTCGGTCATGATTATTAGCATATTTGTTTCCGTATTTGACTGTGGTCAGTCCGTCCTATAAATACATCTTGTAAGCCGCACGGGAAGAGTAGAGACTCATTGTATTCCCCGCGTTCTGTAAACTCTCTCCATATAGTGAAGATCGCTGGTTGGCACCCGTGGTTTTTCCCGCAAGGGTTTTCCACGTAAAAAATCTATGTCTCGTATTCGATCTTGATTGCATTATTTGCTAACAAGTGGTATCGGAGCTACACACGAGATTAAGAAAAAAAATTAAGTTTTTATTCCCTGAATTCGTCGCGCCGCCGCCACATTCATCTGCAGTCGATCGAAGATTTTCTTCCGTGCCATCAAGGCGACTCATCGTGTTCCCGTCGACGTGTCCAAGGCGGAGTTGGGATCGGTCGTGCTGTGCTGCTGGCGTCGGGCTTGGAGTCGGAGAAGGCAGAGTTGATTTCGCCACAAAGTTCGTCTCGGTTTCGTTCCAATCTAAAAGGCGTAGATTACCTGTGTTGCTGGGATCGAGGCAAAGTGATCTGCTGCTGTTCCGACCGTGCTGCTGCCGATCTGCTGTCCAGGCGGTGGTAATTAACGCCGCCGCTGCGTGAAGTCTACTGCTGCTATCCGCTGCGGAGTTCCAGGCGGTCAGATTCAAAGCCGCTGCTACTGTCCCGTGGAGGAGGAGAAATCCATCTGTTGTTCCTGTGCACGCACGCGGATCGAAGGTCTGAATCAAGTAATGGCCGATCAAGAACCTGTGCTCATCCGTTGATGAGGTGAAAATTTGGTGAATTTTGCTAAGTGCACTCAACAGATTGTACCAGAAGCTTTCTTCAGTTCAGGTTATTTGCTGAACGTACACATCAGGTGTACATAGGCTGCAGGTTTCAGTTAGGGTTACACCTAAATTTCTGCAGATTTTATTCTTCTGGTTATTGCTATTATTTCTTCACCATGTCTAAAGTGAAATATGATATTCCTCAACTGGATCGTGATACGAGGTTCGCTCTATGGCAAGTCAAGATGCGGGCAATTCTTACACAGGCTGATGTGGATAATGCTCTTGATAAATTCGGTAATAAGGATTCTAAACCTTGGACCGATGATGAAAAGAAAAAAGATCGTAAAGCCTTGTCTCAAATTCAGCTTCATCTTTCAAATAATATTTTACAAGATTGTCTGCAGGAGAAAACTGCAGCTGCTCTATGGCTCAAGTTAGAGTCAATTTGCATGTCTAAGGATCTAACAAACAAGATGCATATAAAGATGAAGCTATATTCGCACAAGTTGCAAGAAGGTGGTTCTGTCATTAACCATCTGACGGTCTTTAAGGAGATCGTTTCTGACCTTCAGGCTATGAAGGTAGAATATGATGATGAGGATTTGGGTCTGATTCTTTTATGATCTTTACCTAGTTCATTTTCAAACTTCATAAATACTTTGTTATATAGCCATGATACACTAACTCTTGATGAGGTTTGTGAGGCATTGCATGCTAAAGAAAAAATAAAGTTGATGGTGTCTTCTGAAGGTTCTGCTTTCAAAGAAGAAGCGTTGTCTGTTCGTGGAAGGACAGAAAATAAATCCAACAATGGCAATAGAGGCAAAAGTTCTAATCGTTACAAAGGCCGATCAAAGTCTCGAGGTAGAGGTGATAAATTTTGCAAGTATTGCAAGCAGGATACTCACTTTATCCAAGATTGTTTCAAATTAAAAAATAAAGAGAAGAGAACTGACACATATAGAGAGAAAGGTAAAACCAATGATGAAGGTAATGCTTCTGTTGCTGCTTCTAAGGCAGATTATTCCGATGGTGATTCTCTTGTTGCTTTTGCTGGATGTGCTAATAATAGTGATGATGAATGGATTCTTAATTCTGCTGCTTCATTTCATATATGCACTAATAGAGATTGGTTTGTCACCTATGATTCCCTCCATGGAGATTCTGTTAGATTGGGTGATAATAGTCCACGTGATATTGTGGGCATTGGTTCCATTCAAATTAAGATGCATGATGGCATTATCAGAACATTGGCTGACGTGAGGCATATTCCTAGTATGAGCAAGAATCTTATTTCTCTCAGTACTCTTGATGCTAAAGGGTACAAGTACTCCAGTGGAGATGGAGTTTTAAAGGTGTCAAAAGGTTCTCTTATTGTGATGAAAGGTGAATTGAAATCTCCAAATTTGTATCGTCTTCATAGTACTATAATTACAGGTGATGCTGCTATAATTTCTAATTCACCATCTAATTCTGATACTACTGAGCTTTGGCATAAGCGTCTTGGACATATGAGTGAGCAAGGCTTGCATGAATTATGCAAGAGAGGATTTCTTGATGAACATAGCATCAGTAAGTTGAAGTTTTATGAGCATTGTGTGTTTGGCAAACACAAGAGGGTGTCTTTTAATATCTCTACTCATAAAAGTAAAGGTATTCTTGATTATGTGCATTCTGATTTATGGGGACTATCTCGCAAGCCTTCTTTTGGTGGTTCTCATTATATGTTGACAATCATTGATGATTATTCTCGTATGGTATGGCCTTATTTCTTAAAGCATAAATCAGAAGCATTTTCAGCATTTAAAGAGTGGAAGATTATGATTGAAAATCAAACTGAGAAGAAGGTTAAAAAACTTCGCACTGATAATGGGATGGAATTCTGTTCTAATGAGTTTAATGCATATTGCAAGTCTCAAGGCATTGTTAGGCACTACACTATTCCTTATACGCCTCAACAGAATGGTGTAGCTGAGCGTATGAACAGTACTATCATCTCCAGGGCCCGTTGCATGTTGTCTAATGCTGGCTTGAATAGCCATTTTTAGGCTGAAGCTGCTTCCACTGCTTGCTATCTTATTAACCGTTCACCCTCTATTCCTCTTGATAAGAAAACTCCAATTAAGGTATGGTCTGGATCTCCAGCTGATTATTCACAATTGAGAGTTTTTGGTTGTACTGCTTATGCTCACGTTGATAATGTTAAATTGAAGCCTAGAGCTGTTAAATGCATTTTTATTGGTTATCAATATGGTGTTAAAGGTTATAAATGATGGAATCTCCAGACTCAGAAGGTTATGCTTAGCAGGAATATTATCTTTAATGAGGCTATTATGTTTGTTGATAATCCTTCTGTTGATGCTCCTGTTGAGGGAGAGAAAATAAGTGTGCAGGTGGAGCACTTAATTGACTCACCAGATGTTGATAATGTTGCTGTGCAAGATGCACCTATTGCTGAAATTTCTCCAATTGTTGATGATTCTTCTGCTGTTGAGCATTCTTCTCCAGTTGTCTAGTCTCCACAACGTTCTATTGCTGCTGATAGGCCTAAAAGGCAGCCAAAGCCTGTTAAAAGGTATATTGAAGAATGCAATGTTGCTTATGCTATGAGTGTTGCAGAAGAGATTGAAGGTAATGCAGAACCTTCTAATTATTCTGAGGCTATTACTTCTGTTGATTGCAACAATTGGATGACCGCTATGCAAGATGAGATGGAGTCACTTGAAAAGAATGGTACTTGGGATTTAGTGAAATTACCCAAGAGTAAAAAGCCTGTCCGTTGCAAATGGATTTATAAAAGAAAGGAGGGTCTTTCTCCTAGTGAGCCAGCAAGGTATAAAGCGAGGTTGGTTGCTCAAGGCTATAGTCAAATTCCAGGTATTGATTATAATGATGTCTTTTCCTCAGTTGTTAAGCATAGTTCTATTCGCACTTAGCTTAGTATTGTTGCCATGCATGATTATGAACTTGAGCAACTTGATGTTAAAACTGCATTCTTACATGGGGAGTTGAAAGAAGACATTTATATAAACCAACCTGAAGGTTTTGTTATTCCTGGAAAAGAAAACCTTGTTTGTAGACTAAAGAAGTCTCTTTATGGTTTAAAGCAATCTCCTAGGCAATGGTATAAAAGGTTTGACTCATTTATGCTCTCTCGTGGCTTTAAACGGTCTGATTATGATAGCTGTGTTTATTTGAAGATTGTTAATGGTTCAGCTATTTATTTGCTTCTTTATGTTGATGATATGTTGATTGCTGCTAAAGATAAATAAAAAATATCTAAATTGAAGGCACAATTGAGTAAAGAATTTGAGATGAAGGACTTGGGTGCAGCTAAGAAAATTCTTGGTATGGACATTACTAGAGATAGAAAATCTAGTAAATTGTTCCTTAGTCAGCGAGGTTATATTGAAAAAGTTCTTCATCGTTTCAACATGTATAATGCAAAACCAGTGAGTACTCCATTAGCTGCACATTTCAGATTATCATCAGATTTATGTCCAGAGTCAGATAGTGATATTGAGTACATGTCTAGAGTTCCATATTCCAGTGCAGTTGGTTCTCTTATGTATGCCATGGTTTGTTCTCGTCCTGATTTATCTTATGCATTGAGTGTTGTCAGTAGATTCATGGCTAATCCTGGAAAGGAGCATTGGACAGCTGTTCAGTGGATTTTTAGATATTTGCGAGGTACTTCTAATGCCTGTTTGCAGTTTGGGAAATCTAGAGATGGACTTGTTGGTTATGTTGATTCTGATTTTGCTGGTGATTTGGATAAGAGGAGATCTCTCACGGGTTATGTTTTCACCGTTGGTGGTTGTGTTGTTAGCTGGAAAGCATGTTTGCAGTCCACTGTTGCTCTGTCTACTACAAAAGCTGAATATATGGCTATTTCTGAATCTTGTAAAGAAGCTATTTGGTTGAGAGGTTTATACTCTGAACTTTGCGGGGTTACTTCTTGCACTACTATTCATTGTGATAGCCAGAGTGCTATTTGTCTGACTAAGGATCAAATATTTCATGAAAGGACCAAGCATATTGATGTGAGGTATCACTTCATTCGAGGTGTTATTACTGAAGGTGATGTTAAAGTGTGCAAGATAAGTACTCATGATAATCCTGCTGATATGTTGACAAAGCCAATTCCTAGAGCTAAGTTTGGGCTATGCTCAAGCTTAGTTGGTATTACAAATTAAGTCCTAGTGACTTTTGGCGTCGGTGATTATTTATTATTGAAGTGAGTTGATTGATGATACTTCATTTGCTACAAGATGGAATTCGTCTCAAGGTGGAGTTTGTTGGAATATGATCCGAATTCTATAACGTGAGTCTTGTGGGGACGCCTGGAGGGCCCACGGTTCATGATTATTAGCGGATTTGTTTTCGTATTTGACTGCAGTCAGTCCGTCCTATAAATACATCTTGTAAGCCGCACGGAAAGAGTAGACGACTCATTGTATTCCCTGTGTTCTGTAAACTCTCTCCATATAGTGAAGATCGCCGGTTGGCGCCCGTGGTTTTTCCCGTAAGGGTTTTTCACGTAAAAAATCTGTGTCTCGTGTTCGATCTTGATTGCATTATTTGCTAACAGCTCCCAAAAGTGGCAGGAGCCAGGTTACAACAACGTGTAGAGGGGATGAGTGTGGAGAGATTGAGTTCATTTTTTTTATCAGTTACATAGATAAATATATCAAATAAGGCTATGTTCCTAAATATTGGCGACAACAATGTTTTAAGTAACAAAATATAAAGACTAAGAATGTGTATAAACAGTGAACATTGTGCAAACGAGAAAGGCATAGGGAGGTGAACACATAAGGGATTATTTTGGTGGGTCTAAGAAGAAATGAAAGCAATTCGTTTTCTTTAGGAAATAAAGCAATTCTTTGAATGCCAAAGTTGTGTTTCTTGTTGAAAGGAAAACAAGTTCATGCAATCATGGCTGTTTATTGTAACCACCATCGGATGCTTTTTTTAGATTCCCAACTAGGATCTACGGCCTTGTATTAAGAGACCAAGCTTAAGCAAATCGTGAACTGCCATTTACATACTTGGGGAAGGATCAGTCTATATATCCAAGACTGACCTGGGGGGCACGCCGACTGCCCACGCAGATATGAAAGTTGTACTTGTTTTTAAGTAATAAGATATATTAACAACAAAAACATATGTAGGATGCTACCAACACAACTATAAGGACTATTTGACTGCTGGTGCTTGCTGATTCAAATATCCTTATGATGTTGTTAAGAAGATCTGCAACTAAAATGCGCAGGAGGATACAACTAGAACATAATTGCTCTTATTAGTTCTAGCTATGTTAAAAAATTTGATGTGTTTTTTCGGTGCAACACACGAACAAAGGCTTTCGTCAAATTCCGATTTCGTGCGAGCGCCTGCCCGGCCTCTGTACGTGTAGGGGCTGGCTCGATCTGGTCACCTACAAGCATTCCGCTTCCCTCCTCTGTGTACGTGCCTGCCAGGCATCCACCGTCATCTCTCGACGTTTATGTGTCTGCCTCGGCCATATGGATTCACGGAATCGGTTTTGGTGCAATGACCAAGGTGGAGATGAAGTCTTCTCGTTTCTACGCTAGACGTACGCCCCTGCATGGCTCGATGCAAACTACTCGCAGCAAAAAAAAAAAAAAAAAAAAAAAAAGTGTAGTGTTGGTTTAACTCGACTTTACCAGACATTTTTATCATCCCTCTATTTAAAATAGGTGTCATTGGCTTTCTTAAGTTTACTATAAAAATAGATTCAACAATCTACCTTACATATTAATTATGTATTATAATTTTCTTATATATTTGATCAAAGTTAAAAGATTTTAATAATTAATGAGAAAACAAGAATGACAATTATTGTACCAAATCTACTTCAGTAACGAATCTACTTGGTGATAACAAATCTCAGTCCCTGCTCATGGGTCCATGTTCGGTACGAATTATCCTCCACTAAAAAACTAGTGCGTCCGCAGTTTCAATATAAAGACCGGATCCAAGCATGGGCATCCGAAGCGAAATCCTCTTGGACCTCACGTGTGTCGGTCCATATACCAAGACCAAGACCTCGTTGACATGCTAAAATTTTTCAACTTTACTACTGTAATACTTTAGTTTTTATTTGATAATTATTATTTAATTATAGACTAACTAGGTTTAAAAAATTATCTAGTGATTTATAATAAAACTATATAAATAGTTATTTTTTATCTACATTTAATGCTCCATACAAATAACTAAACATTGATGTGATGGAGAGAAAGTAAAAAAACTTAAAATTTAGAGTGCATCTAAACAAGGCCTAAGGTTTAGTATAAGAAAAAACGCCCCATAGATGCATGGGCATATATCTATTTTTTTAGCAACTTAGGCATATATCTATTCTTGTTAGAGCAACTCTAAGAGATATGTTATCTTGGTTTGCTAGGCTATTTTTAGAATTTCTCCAACAAAAGTTAAGGTCTAATAGTCTTGCTATCTTGTTTTGTAAAATAGTAAACTGCCTATTCCTGAAATCCCGTATGCTAAATATGCATTGTATGTGCCGCTAGCTATTAAGGCTCGTCATACTAGAAAGGTTGTTGGAGTTTTCGTTTTTTTATAAAGTTTTCTATTATAGAGGTTGTTAAATCATATGTTTAACCATCTATTTTTACCATATTTCTCATAGATGCTCTTATGTAGGCTATTTTTATAATCTCTTACAAAACTTAAATGCACTTTGCTATCTCGTTTTTGTAAAATAATAAGTTAGCTATTTCTAAAATCTCGCATGCTAAATATAGTTTGTATATACTGCTATCTAGACTTACTACCATACTAGAGAGGTTGTTGGGATATTATATTTTTTATAAAATTTTCTATTTTTATATTAACTAAATTATAGATTTAGCTATCTACTTTTACCGATTCTCTTCAAGTTTAGCTCTAATACAATACAGCTTCGTCAAATTTACTTTCATGGGCGTGTCCCCTGAAGACATTTTTTATTTTTATTACTACTTACTAGCCCGCTTGCTTTACTGCTCACAGTGCGTCCGTGGTGGGTCTCCGCCAGTGCCGCGTGGCCCATTTAGTTGAATCTGACCTTGGCCCAACGTGGCTGGTGCAAGTCCGATTTGCTGCTGATTCTAAAAATAAAATTTGCTAAAATAAAACATTTATTAGATTTTTATTTATTTGTTCCAAAAAAAACTTAGAAGTTAATTTTTTATAATATGTATATTAAACCAATTATAAAAGTAAATGCAAATATGTTTATTAAAATTCTATTTATTTCTAAAACTGCATATTAATCTCTTCTCTTATATATATCTATATTTATCTATATTTATACACCTAAAAACCTCTAAAGGAGACTACCCATGGACATCGCGCATCGCCCCCTTCGCTTTTCCTCTCCTATATTATCCAACTAATAACCAGAGCAAGTCACGTGGAAAAATCATAAGAGAATAAGAGCGTAGAACCCTTCTTTTGTTTTGGTCTGCTCATTGGTCTTGCTTTGGACTTTGTCACTGCTAGGTTGCCCTCATGTGTTAGGGACCAGGTTTTTATCTTGTTTGCCGCTTAGCGGAAATTTGGGTTATGTCCCTTTTTTGTAATGATTAAGTTGTAGTAAGCATTCTTTTGTAAATATTAAGGCTGGAGAACACGACACAAGGTGGCCAAGCAGAAGAGTATGGTCCGTTCATGGTAGCTGACCAGGGTGAGGAGGAAGAAATAATCGTGGAAGAGATGAGGCTGACGATGTGGAGCACTTCGCCTTCGTGGATATATTTGTGGGTAGGACGTTTGAGGACGAGACCGACATCCTTGAGCCTGAGGATTAGGTGCACATCGCACCTGATGCCATGACGGTCGATGATGCCATCATTCGCGTGGGAGTATGTACTCAAGGATTGATATCAAACAAGGGCAGATGTTCCATAGTTTCATGACAAGGTTCATTTGCACCACACTATTTGACGTTGGGCTTTTACCAAGAAGAGGGAGTTTACGGTGGCTATTTCTAACCCGACGACGTGGCACGTTAAGTGTCACCCTGGGTTCTACTTCGCGTGTTCATGGTCATATGCCACGTGTTCATTGTCTTGCACCTCTAATCCTTAGACCACGCGATGCGTATCTGTTGAAATTGCTGCCGTTATAAAACAATTTCTCATATATTCAGATTCAGCCAATATTTGATGATAATTCATCCTTTTTAATTATGACTTGTGTTTGATGTTTCAATAATTTTGCAACCCAATGTTGCACATATGCCATCAAACTGTTTCACTAAGACTTAATAGCGGTCTTTTAGTGTAGTTAACTTTGGAAAAATACCATCAAAAGATTCAACTTCAGAGAAGTAGAATTGAAAGGTTATTTCGTTGTTGATTTCAACCACTCTGCAGCAGGCAAGGCGAATAGCCTAATTAATAACTAGACAAATTCTCCGTGCGTTGCTACGAAAATTATGAATTCTTAAATTGCGTGGTATGATGACGTGGTGAATAGAGTAGTCTCGCCGACATGACATCATAGTTGCATGCAGTGGATTTTAATTGTATGTGGTAGTGCATTGTCTAGTTGGACAACTTGCATTAAATTTTGCTTAGTGGATGTGATAGTGGATTGTGTTCTTGGATAGCTTGCATATCGAGAGAATTAACTAGTGGAGTTTGTCTATATAGGAGATATAGACTCTTGCAAAGCACTAAAACAGGTTGTTAGCACATAAGATGACGAAACTCACTAGCACTAGCTCACCTAAGCTATGCAAGCCACCTAAATAATTCTAGCAAGATAGGCTATGATCTCTAATCACACCAACAAATCTTGGTTGCTAGAATACTTCTAGAGAGCATGACAACTACAACTAAGCTACACTAGAAACTAATCTAAACAACTAGCACTACACATGATATATCTATAAAGAAGTGAAAGAGAGATTGGATTGTTATACCGCCGAAGTAGAGGTGATGAACCAATCAATAATAATCACAATCACAAGATAGAATCCTGATTAAGATGACACAATGATTTTTTTACCGAGGTTCATTTGCTTCCCGGCAAGCTAGTCCTCGTTTGTGGCGATACACCCACATGGAGATGTGCCCGCTATATGGCGTCACCCAGCCAACCCGCAGCAGGGCGCGACACTATCAACACAAGATGGGATCATCCATGCCACGAGCAATTCACTAGAGTAGCCCATAGCAATCTCCCACGGGGAAGGCTCAAGAACCCCTCACAATATCACCGGTGTGCCCTCGAACAATCACCAACTCGAGCTCAAACACCGCAGCTACTCCAAGCCTTCTAGGGTGACAGGAATTATATCTGGCCATGCGGCCCATGGGCCATCAGCACGGCCCGTGGCACGGACCATGGGTGGCACGGCACGGCAGCCTGCGTGCCCATGCCGGCACGGCCCGGTGGCTAGTGTCGTGCCTGGGCCGCCGGCCTGGCCCATGACACGACACGGGCACGGCACGGCTAGGGGCACGGCACGGTGTCCGGCACGGCCCCCTCCAACGGCTCTTTTGGCCCAGCCCATGAGCGCCGTTGAGCCTCCCGGCGCGTATATATATGTCCACCGCGTCGCCCCCCAAATCCCTAACCCTAATCTCATTTCCCCCCTCCGGCCGTCGCTTTCAACTTGCTCAGTCGCTCTCGCTCCTCCATCTGATCCAATTCCGATCCGCCACCGTCGGTGGCCTGCTCGCTTTGAGCTCTTGAGCCCTGCTCCGGTGACCTCGCCAGCTCGCCTTGCCACTCCTCCCTCTCCTACCTCCTTTCCCTTCCCTCCTCCAGTCCTCCTCCTCCTCGGGTGTACCATGTGAGTCCTCCTGTCTGTTCTTTCACCGTCGCTCGCCGTCGGTCTAATAGTGCCTGTCTCGTTCTCTGCTTGGACGCTGGCTCCCTGGCCTCTTGTCCAGTACTGGGCTCCGGTGGCATAGGTGAGTCGACTCGAAATCCTAACCCTAGCCTATTGCCCTGATCATCTTCTTGAGATTCCTGATTCCTCTGACCCCTGTTCTTCTTGTTCTTGTTCATCTTCTTCGCAGGTTGCCGAGGTTGGTGCCTGACGCTGAGTCGTCGTCCTTTGGAGGCGCCATGGCAAGGCCACCAAAGCACACATGTCCACTGTCGAGGGACGGTGCTGCAGCTACTGCTAGTGCTAGGGGCCAGAACCAGCCTCCCCTCCCTCCATCGGCCACGGTGACAATGCCAGTGGTGTGGATGCGTACAACCACCGTAGCGACGGCGAGCGCCCCCTGCCCGAGGAGGAGCTGGAGATCGAGAATGACGACGACATCTGTGATGGTGCAGATGCATTGTTCGGCATCGATCTGGGTGACGGCTCGAACCCAATCGATCTTGACGCCGGCGACGGTGGGGTGGACGGCTCCGAGGACACTAATGGTACCTCATCTGGTAAGCGAACTTCTGCTTGTTGGGAGGACTTTGTCCCAATCTATGATGAGAATGAGGTTAAAACTCATGCCATCTGTAAATGGTGTGGTAAGGAATTTGTTGCTAGAGCTTCGATTGGCACTGGATTCTTGAATAGGCACACCGTAGCATGTAGGAAAAAGCATGATAATGATCGTAGGGTCTAGTCAAGGCTTTCTATGAATGCTGATGGGTTGCATAACTGGGTTTATGATGCTGCTTATGCTCGTAATGAACTGTGCCAGTTGATTGCTAGGCTGGATCTTCCCTTAGGCATTGGTGACACACGGGCCTTTGAAGATTACATTAAGCGTGCTCATAATCCTAGATTCCAGAAGGTTTCTAGGCAGACCATTACTAGAGACATGTCTAAATTGTATGATAAGGAACGTGCTTTGCTTATGCATTCTTTGCTGCCTGCTTGTTCATCTGTTTCTTTAACATCTAATATCTGGTCTGGTAATGCTAAGGAGGATTATATCTCTGTTGTTGCTCATTATGTTGATGCTGATTGGGAGTTGCATAAAAAGGTTATTGGTTTTAGGCTGATTGAGGAAGCACAATACTGGTGAAAACATTGCTGAGAAAATTGCTTCTGTGGTTGAGGAGTTTGGTTTGATTGATAAGGTCTTTGTTATGACTCTTGATAATGCTTCGACTAATTCTAAGGCTTTTGATATCTTGCAACCTGTCTTCTTTGGTTACATGGGCTCTTATCCTACACCTACTCGTGAGGATCCTCACAAAGTCAAGTACTTGCTTGTGCATCAGCGTTGTGCATGCCATATTATTAATCTGATTATTAAGTCTGGCTTAAAGAGGTTCAATCCTTATCTTGAGGCTTTCAGGACTGCAATAAACTTTTTGAATTCCTCTAATCAAAGCATTGCATTGTTTAAAAATTATTGTATTGCTAAGGGTATGAGACCGAGAAAGTTTGGATTGGATATGGATGTTAGGTGGAATTCCACCTATTTGGTGCTTAAACATCTGCTGCCATATAAAGATGTGTTTTCTGTGTGGATTGAGTCAAATTATGGTGAGGCATTGTTGACTCCCCAGCATTGGTGTGCTGCTAAATAGATTATGAAATTCCTGGAGCTGTTTTATGATGCAACTTGTGTTTTGTCTGGTGTTTACTATCCCACTGCTCCACTTATGATGCATCATATCCTTGACTTTGCTGAGCATTTGCATAAAGCTGAAAATGATCCTGGCTTTAGAAGTATTGCAGCTCCTATGAGACTTAAGCTCCTTAAGTATTGGGAGAATATTCCATTGTTGTATTCTTATGCATTCATTCTGGATCCTAGGCTAAGATGAAAGGCTTCTTTAACGTGCTTGAGTTACTTGCTAGACATACTGGTACCTCTTATAGTGTTTACTATGGTGATGTGAAAGATGAAATGACCAGATTGTTTAGCAAGTATGAGCAGAAATTTGGTGCAGCTCGGTCTGAAAGGCCTCCTATGCCTAGTGCTCCTTCAGGTAAAAGTAAGCAAGTATGGGGAAATATCTATGGTGGTCCTGGTGCTTCCTCTAGCTGTTCCCCCTCTTCATCTTCTACATTTGGTGTCAATGAGCTGACAGCATACTTGGACAGTGACCCTCACTGATTGGGGGAAGTCCTTTGATATACTATTATGGTGGCATGACCACAAGCTAACCTATCCCATCTTATCAATAATGGCTCACGATATCATGTCTGTTCCTGTATCTATATGTCTTCCGAGTCTTGTTTCAGTTGTACAGCAAGGATACTCGAAGACCGGCAGCAGCGCTTGTTGCCTGAGCATGTGGAGATGCTCACTTGCATTAAGGACTGGGATCAAGCTACAAGAAAGAAACAGCATGCACCTGAGGACGTCGACCTAGAGGAGTTGTTTGATAATTTGTTCCTGGATGAAGGCGAAGGCAGCGGAAGCGGTACCGGCAGCGGCAACGGCGGTACTGCTGGTGCTGATGCTGGACAGAAGAAGAGAACCCCTCTACAAAAGGAGAGGTAGTCATCACTTAGCTTGTTTACATTTATGTCATCATCAAGTACCAATGTGATCACTAAAACTTGTTTTATTTTGTAGGTACTTTTGGTCCTAGCTGACTGGCTATCATCACTGAAACTTGGAGTTCGAGCTGCAGCTGGAGGAGTCACAATGAAGCATGAAGAAGAAGAACTTTTGCAAGTTGCCAGTTGCCACTATTGGCATTTTGTAATAGGATAGAAGAACTTTTTTGCCTCCTATTGTGAACTTAGACTTGTGATTGTGAAACACTAAAACTTTGAGCTGGCTGTACTCTTTTTCCCTTTCTAGGGTTTCTTACAAGGGTGAGTTTTACCTAAAAAGGCTTTTAATGAGGTAGCATTGCACAACAGGTCCTTTTGATAATCATTTTCATATAATCTTGACTTGTGTTCCGCTGTTTTATGTGATTTGAAGTTTGAAACTTTGAAGTTTGAAACTTGGGAATTTTCTGTTGAAAATGAGCTTTGTGACTTTGATGGGCCGTGGGCCGGCATGGCATGGCGAAATGGCCCATGTGTCGTGCCATGGGCCGAAGGCCTGGCCCATGGCACGCACAGGCATGACACAGCCGGCGTGGTGGCACGGCGCGACACGCCGCAGTGCCGTGCCGGCACGGCACGACATGCCACCGTGCCGTGTCGTGCTAGCACGGTGGCCATGTATAATGGGAATCACCCAAGAGTAACAAGAAATCCACAGCAAACTCGAAGAACAAGTGCCTCTAAATGCAACACTCAAAGCATTGCACTTAATTTTCACTCAATCTCACAAGTATGTTACAATGATGCAAGAAGATGAGTGGAGTGAGTCTCTCTAGCTCAAAGGGTGCTCTGTTATATTAGAATGGGCAAGAGATACCTCCCAAGGACGGCCACCATTTATTAATAGAGGTGCCATCTCAATCCAACTGTTACTCTTTGAGTCACCAAAATTGGGAGCTCCCGATGAGCCAGACGCGAGGGTCGGACGCTGACGCACGCAAACTAGCCGTTGGAGCGTCTGGACGCTTGGACCCAGCGTCCGATGTATGGCTCTGGAAGCATCCAATGGCCATCCCCGAAAACATGCACTCTGGATTGCGTTAGAAGCCCCTCTGGACGCGTCCGACGCCAGACAGTCCAGCGTCTGACGCATTGGAGGTTCGGCACGCCAACCACCAGTTAGCTCCAGATGTTGATGTCACACGTCTGATGGTTGGACCTCGGATGCATCCGACACCAGCTCCGGCTCAGCCTTCGATCGACCACGGTCCGGAGGCAGGGCCAATGTCCGACGCTCAGCAACCCGACGCCCGACGCTCAGCAACCCGGCGCCCGACGCTCTCTAAACAACAAAAAATACTTGTTTGAAACACCATCTTTTTCACCTTTACAATTGTGCTAACACCACCAAGTGTATATCACTATTTTCAAAGATTTTATCGATGTCACTAGATCTAAATGCATATGCTCAAATGTATGGATCTAGTGGCACTTGGTCGACGAGGTAACTGTGACTTTCCCTCTTTGATAGTACGGCTATCTATACTAAGTATGATCACACTCTATAGTGTCTCGATCACTAAACCCAAAAGCCCTATCAAGATATACCTCCCCTTGATCTCCATGGGCTCTCCTCGACGCCTCGGAGCTCGATCATGACACCATGTACACCATGTCCATCACCATCATCCTTCATCATATGTTGTTAATATATTCTACATACACTTAGTAAAATCATTAGCAACTAGATGTTTCATCAGTTAGCCAAAACAAAATAAGAGCTTTCAAACAGTCTACGGAGTGAAGCCACCGATGGGTGCGGTCATGGGTGCCAGAAGCCGCGCTCATCGCCCCATCGGCACCACCATCACAAGCGTGCATGCAGCACAACAGATTCATCTATTTGAGCCGTCGTGAAATATAGTATAGTGCCTATGCTAACGCTACGGCTTCATTTTAGAGATGTGCATTAAAATCACGCAACAATACTTTTCCATAGTTTAAGTCACACAATTGTATACGACCATGCATACTAGAAACATTCATGTCTAAATCATCCATGTGTGGCACAAATGATTGTACATGCTCTTTCTCTGGCTGCCTTATTTCCCATGTTGTTCCTTGATCAGCTAATGATCTCTTCCTGAATGTACCTCTTGCCCCACTTGAACCGTTATTCTCCATTTTAGATTGTCCTCTTTAGTCCTCAGTCCAGGAGGAAGCTGACAACCTACATCAGATGTAGTTAATGTACATTAATAAAAATGCTAGAGGGGAATTTCCAATTTCTACAACTTAATGTGCCTTTGGTCTAAAAAAAATTCTTCGACACAAAAGCAAGAGCAGTTAGTGTAAATCCAATTATGTTTTGGTGGTTCGATAAAACCACAGAAACCATTTCTTAAAAAATCACCTCTTTTAATAGAAAGATCAATAGATGAAGATGGCCTTCGGGGCTTACATGTCTCTCCATTCTCCTCAAACTCGTAAATTTCCAAAGGCACAAAGAACAAATATGCTGGTGGTTGAGAGGCCTTTACATATTGTATACATTAACAGGATAGATTGGTACATTGTGAATGTTTGAAGGCTGGTTCTGGACAAAAAACAAGCAACTTTCTGATCATGAACAACACTTAAGAAACTGGCCACTGACTGAAATAGAGAGCTTCAGCTGCATATACTGTACCTTCACCTGAACAGGCCTGAAATCTTTTTGCATGACATACACAGATGCAATAGATTAACTGATTGTTCCTAGAATGAATCAAGTTCAAGCTCAGTTTTAACAAACAGCCCTAAATTCAGAAAGGATCCAAGAAACATTTGGTTAAAGTGCTGATTGCAGAATTGCAAGGGAGCAATTCTTCTACCTCAAATGATTCGTAGGTTTCGCTGACAATCAGTTTTGTACATACACAGAAGCACATTAATGACAGAGGTTAAGAGATGAACTGCTTTTTTGAAACAAGGAAGTTGTTGAAGAATTGTGTTACACATACCTACATTTCAAAAACTGATTTATAACCTCACCAACATCTCTACTACACACACATCTCTTCTCTATTATAATTGACTGCTTCTCAAGTAGCAGTAGCAGCTAGCCATCAACAGCCGGCCATGTATATGTAGTAGTAGCAGGAGCCCAGCGCCGTGCATAACAGGTCCATGCAGACAGCGATGAGGAGTGCAATAAAACAAATACACAAAAGACATCAGCAGGCAAGCATTTAGCAATCAGATAAGGGAAACTAAGGGCCGCATTGACTGAATTGCAAGATAAAAATTCCTAGCTAGCCATCAGCAGCCAGCTATGTAGCAGTAGCAGCAGCAGCACAGCGCCATTCATTGAATCTGACTACCTAGAAGTCGTTCAGCCCTGAATCAGAGTGCACGCACCTGATCTCTGCCGCCGTAGTCGTTCCTTGCGTGTAATTGGTCACTTTCTGATCTCCATCGGCCGCCGCATAGCCCTGATCTCTGCCGGCGTAGTCGTTCCTTGCGTGTAATCGGTCACTTGCTGATCTCCACCGGCCGCCGCGGCTGATCTCCACCGGCCGGCAGCTGCGATCGCGGCACGCAACAACGGAGAGACCGGCGGCGCGGCGGATGTACGTCGAAGTAGAGATGATCCGGAATGAAGTGCGGCGCGGCTCCAAGTAAAATGCGGCAGGCGGGCGGACGCGTGGGCTTGGCGTGCTTCGCTCCACGCTGTCGAAGTCGAGATGTTCCTGCCCCGGGCGGCGGCGTGCCGGACGGACGTGCGTCGCGGCGCCGCAGAGATCGCGGCAGGCAGGCGGACGGATGTACGTGGGTTTGGCGTACTTATCTCCACGCCGTCGAAGTAGAGATGATCGGCGGCGCGGAGGACGGACGTGCGGCGCCTCGCCGCGGAGATCGCGGCACGCGGGCGGACGGACGTGGGTTTCAAATTTGAAACCTGATTTCCTTGCGTGCTTGCTTGATTTCCTGATTTCCTGATTTCGTGCGTGAATTCTGGACGTGGGCGTGGGGGTGTGGGCGCGGGTGAGAAGGAGGGTGAGAAGCCTGGACAAACTTTTCACGTGGACCATTAGATCTGAGGTTGATGCTATGTGAGCCCTTGATTTGAACACAAGGAAGTGGAGGTAGAAGTTTTGTCTTATAGTAGAGATTCGGGAGGCTTATGCTAAGAAGCTCGCCGAGCTCCTGCGACAAGTGGCGCAGACTGAGTTGTTTTGAAGATTTTCCTTTTTCTTTTTATGGAATAGCTAACGTCTATTTAACGTGGATGGTAGAAGTCAATAGCAGAGTAACATTTCGATGGCGCAGACTGAGTTGTTTTGAAGATTTTCCTTTTTCTTCTTATGGAATAGCTAACGTCTATTTAACGTGGATGGTAGAAGTCAATAGCAGAGTAACATTTTGATACTATTTCTCTATATCTTGATCTTTCAACGGTACTTTTTTTCTAAGTCTTGGATCTTTCAATGGTAAAGATCAAATTTTACCCTAATAAGAGGAATATTTGTTGACATGGAAGAGAGAGAGATCAGAGGAGAAAACATCGTTGAGGCACCCGCAATGTGTTTGCGACCATAGAAATAAGGATGGAACCCACCCGTAGTGAGCAATGCACAATGTTTAATGTCGTTTTGAGAATAATGTAGGGTCTGGCTTGTGGAAAAAAATATTCCAACCCCATCCTCCGTGAAATGGTCTACCAACGTGCGCCGCCTGATGAGGAAAATATCATGTCCCGTCCCCAACCTTCCATCGTTCCCCAAATTGCGCAGCAATGGGTGACAACGAGCTCGAGGCTAACGCTGTCGACCCCGTTCCTGTCAGCGCCGGTCTCACTACAGTCATGCATAGGTTGTTTGCTTTATCATGTCATGAGTACCACCGGTGAAGGTTCTTTTAGCTTTAGAATGGCATCCACATAACTTGGTTACATCTCTCTTGACATTACCCCAACGTAACCTACATTGCTTGGTTTTCCTTTTTGTGCCCATTGTTTGGCATATTTGTGTTAAATTCATGAGCTACATCCTTCCAATAATGTTTAGTTTTCTTATTGTTGCCTTGTATGGGATCAACTGAGTGTTTCAACCAGGAGCTCATTAGTCTTAAATTGCCATGTTCACACCAATTGATACATAGCCCTCTTCTTCCTTCTTCTTCACTGCTACCACTTGACTCTAGAACATCAACTGCCTCTTTTTGTTCTATGATGTAGGACATGGAGGAGGTGACTCCGATCTATGGGAGGAAAGTGTTGGTTGGAATACCAAATGAATGACTATATTGCATCCCACCTCGTGATCTATTGACTGCAAATCTAAATACTGGATTTGATGAGTGCACGTGATCTATTGAGCAGTATTGTTTGAATTTCCTTGATTTTGCTGGCCTTGAAACATTTGTTGATGGCTAATATGGTGGATAGTTGTTTGAAAGACCAAAAAGATGGAAATAGGCGAGTAGTATTGTGGAAAATTGGGGAACTAGATAGGAGGCAAGTTTTGGCTCTCATTCTCTCCTTGCTGGTTGGAGGAGTCCACCGAGCTTGTTAAGTTCCAATTGAAAGGCTACATGTTTTCTACTTTTCTACGGTGAACCAATTTATTTCAAAACATATATTTATAATGTTGTGTCTTTATTTTGTAGGCGCATAAAAAAACTCCGAAAGCAAGCAACGACTACCTACTGCAACAACTTGTAGTGGCCAAAGCAACGGTCATCAAAACAACAACAGTCGTAGAAGCAGGTCAGCAAACCAACGGCTCTCTTTGACACTTACTTTAGGAGTATATTTTATTATTATAAACAGTACCACAACAGAAAATAATGTATTTTATTTACTTGTGGTTGCACATAGGCTTATGATCTTTTGTTACTTGACTTCAACTACGGATGGCAGCCATAATGGTTATGGTCTATTTCAGTTAGAGAAGCCACATTATGTCTAAAATGAGATGAAAAATGTGATTTCTGATTTAGATGACTCTGATTTTTGGAGTATTTGTTTTAGTAAAATATCTCCGATAAATGGAAGGAAGGAGTATTTTTTTTTACACACTGCGGCTGCGCTAATTTTCATGGGTATCGCATCGCATTGCCGGCCGGCCGGCCTACTTTGATGACGATGGGTAGCCTGCCCCTTTTTTTTTTGACAGATGGGTAGCCGGCTGCCCGTCTGCCGCCCATTCTTGTGCTTCAGCTTGTCCGCTCCGCCGATAGTTTCGTTGACCCCGTATTCCCCGCCTGCGCTTCCAACACCAACAGCAGCTAATTCCAAGGCAAGAATCCTTCGTCGACTGTTGGCCTCACTCGCTCAGCAGTAATCAGCTGCCACTGCTGCCACTGCTGCTGCTGTCTCCGTCTCAGCAGGAGGCGTTGCGGCCATGGCGGCTTCGAAGCCCATCCTGTACAGCGCATGGATCAGCTCCTGCTCCTATCGAGTCCGGATCGCCCTCAACCTCAAAGGTAACCGGATCAAACCGCTGGCTCTGGTTTCCTGCTCCACAGATGACCGCGAATCTTGCCCAAAACAGGGGGTCTTGTTCCCGGGAGTTGGGGACAATGTGACCCTTTCTTGATCTATTAATCAGTCCGACAGATTTTTTTTTTTGGGAAGCCACCCTGATTTTAGACAGGCAGTATCTTTGGGGTTTGTCTGAATTTCTGGGCTCCAGGGACCTGAACACTGGGATGGGTCCTGTTATACAGTTATACGAGGTGTTATTATTGATGAGATAATGCAAGTTGATTTTGATCAGTGCAAATCTTCACCTGTCAAGTTTGAGTGCAACTGGAGCACGCAAGATTAAACTTCTTGTTCTATTTGCTTGTCATTTAATCATTACCTTTTCTGTGAACTAATTCTTCCAATTTCTCTGTGACGATGAAGGTGTGGATTATGAGTACAGGGCTGTGACATGGACCGATCTAGGTTAGCAGTAAAAATAATCTTGTATTACATACATCAACTTAATGTAGGGAAAGAAATGTTAACTAGTAAGTTGTTAACATTAACTATAATAGTTACCATAATTCTGAACCTATTGTAGATTATGAAAAGATCAATCCAATCAAGTATGTCCCGGCATTGGTTGATGGGGATTTTGTTGTCTCTGACTCCCTGGCAATCATATTGGTGAGCTGTATTCTTCTGTAATTTCTTATTCTTTAAATTCCTACTATAGTATTGTTGACAAGCTTCTTGCTTTCTGTTTAGTATCTTGAAGACAAATATCCTCAACACCCTCTTCTGCCTCAAGATATCAAAAAGAAAGCTATAAATCTGCAGGTACCCAAATAGTCGAGAGGTTTCATGGTATGAAACTAAGGTTTTTGAAATTATGAGACTACAGGGTATTCAAATATTTAATAAGATATCCATGCTGTACTTTGCAAGTAATAGCCACTTTTAAATAACAAATAAAGGAACAAAGGACCAACAGGGTCCCATGATCATCTCAGTGTACACATCTAACATTGTAAATCACCAGTGCCATGTGGATGATAGATGTTTCTTACTTCTCTGCAGATTGCAAATATAGTGTGTTCGAGCATTCAACCTCTTCAATGTTATGCAGTAGTTGTGAGTTCATTACAACCAATGACTGTTAATGTCAAATATTGTGTTTCCTTTATCAGTATCAATGTAATGATCTATGGTTTATGCTATTCCCATGGCAGGGTCTGCTTGATGGCAGGTTAGGCTCTGATGAGAGCCTTCATATTGTTCGGAATTACACCGACAAGGGATTTAAAGGTGAGATTTGTTGCACTCTAGTTGAATTGTTTTTTGGTTATTTCATATCGTTCTTCCTTGAGTACACCTCTGAAAATTAGGTAGAAATATGGTGTACCATAACAAATGCCATTTCCTTGTAGCACCTAATGAACTTAGCCATACACTGGTGTCCTTACTTTTTTGTTGCATATATTTTGTGTGTACCCACATGACTTTTCCCCTGGATTTGCTCAGCAATTGAAAAACTTCTGGAAGGTTGTGACAGTAAATATGCTACTGGAGACGAAATCCAACTGGTTAGTGCTTTAAACAAGTCCTGTAGTCATCTTCCTTGTGGCAAAAAAAGGTTCCTGTTGCACTGGTTCTGCCCATTTGCTCTAGAGTGCTTCCTGAATTTATTTACTTGATGGTCAATTTAATATGAACCTTAATACTTAAATTACTACACTGTGTTGCATTGGATGTTACTGAATATTTTGTTGCTGTGTGTTTTGTGCTCTTGGACAGGCAGATGTGTTTCTTGGGCCCCAGATCCATGCAGGTGTGACACGCTTCAAAATTGATATGGTACGATATGAAACCTGACATCACCTCTACTATCCAGATGTAAATCATTTCAACTGATCGATGCTCAGAAATCAGAAAACTAATGCATAAGAAGTGGTTGCTTTGCTGCAGTCAAACTACCCTCTTTTGGAGAGGTTCTACAAAGCCTACATGGAGATCACAGCATTTCAAGTAGCGGCTCCTGAAAAACAGCCAGATGCACCTGCGTCCCCGTACTGAAATGAAATCTGCATCCAAGTTCAGATAAATGCCTGTAGAGATTCAAATGAATAAGGACATTTGAAGTAAATGAAGTTGTTTACTTCGTCTACCTAGTGTGGAGACGTGTTACAAAGAGGAACTAGAGATATTTTGGAATCGTGCTGTACCAGAAAATTCTAAATCCTTTATCTCTCAAAATATTTGAAGCTCCAGATGTGTTTTGGCGGATTCGCCCCTTCAGCCTGGTCTGTTTTACCGCTTGCGCAAAGCCGCCACCAGCTCATGGCTTCGAGCTAGTTTTCTTGCGCCATCGCGTTAAAATGCACCTCAGTCCAATAGGCTGAGCCGTGATTCATGGACATCAACGAGAACAGCCAGCCAAATAAAATTTTGTGCAGTTTATGCCATAAGCTAAATTAAAACCAATTTAGTTATTGAGTAGAGCTTTACCGCCTGTGACCAAGAGGTTCAGGGTTCAAACCCTAGCTTCTGCACATTTATGCAAGGATGGCTACTGGCTATTTTCCCTTTTCCACACCCACAGTGCGAAAGCCTACGGCACTGGATACGTCACTTTTTAGTCATTGAGTAGCCTGTTGCACCACTGAGCACAATTACGAAGAAGGTCAAATAAAAGGACGTTTTAAGCAAAGTGATATTTCGACACTAGCTCTACTTTATTAACCAAGACTATAAAAAAGATTACCTGCAACCAGCAAACTCAAACATTGCCAATAACTTCCGCATGAAAATTTAGTGGATTACAGTTACAGATTAATAAGTCAAACTGTCAGACTGCTACAATTACATAAATCTTACAATACACATAGTTCATTTAGCAACCCCCTATTTCAGCACTGGAAAAAAGAACAGGAAATTTAACAGCAACCAGGAGTGCAGAAGTCAGCCAGTAACTACTAAAAGGATAGGCACGCACCAACCCCTGTTTCAACACATTCAAAAGGATCGCTTATGGACAAATCATGGGCATGATTGATATGCAAAAAATCATGGCAACAGCCTTTAGTAGCAAAACAAAACCGAGCACGTCTTGAAGCCCTTTTGTCCAGCTGGAGCAGCTGATGCTGCTCTGCAAGAAATCCAGCAGTCACACCGTACCCACATTGAAATGTCATTGACTCAAGCATCTTTGCGTTCAGTACAAAGAATGTTGCAAAGTCAACTTGTGACTTTATGCCTCGATAATACTTATTCAACACAACTGTCTTGAGTCGGATGTCAAGGCCTTTGATAAGATTACGATGTTTACGACGCCATAAATTCTTGTCTCTATCATGGTATGACTGAAAAGAAAAAGAAAAACATTATACAAACACAACCAATTCAAGAAGAATTGACACAATAGTAAACCAGATCCAAAGAATATATGAACACAATGAATTTATTAGTTTAGTATGTTTACCTGGATGTACAATTTGTCTAAGCATGGGAAGCATCTCAATAAGTCAATAATCACATCCAGGCTAAGAGTAGAAATACAGATTGCTAAAATCTTGATAGTACATGCTGGCATTGTGGAGTTAATGATCGAGAATTCCTTTAGGCAGCATGGCTGCAAGAAATATGCATCAGCACATTTATAAAATTCAATATTTTTAAGTTTTTTCTGCACATAGGAAAAAGCAATTCTGAACCTGTAGGCAAGAGTGAGGTACCTCTATAATCATTGAGCCCAAAGCGAGCCTGGAAGAGCCTCTATCAGCAGAACTCAGGCATCCCAAGGTCTCCAGATTAGGTGCTGAAATAACTGATACTCGGTAGTCCCGTGTCCAGTCGTGGCGATCCAAGATATACAATCCTTTTAAGGGATGGGGCATCATCCACAATGAACTCTTCGAAGCGGGTCATTGTTCGGTCATACACAGCACTCACCCCAATGCTTGTAAGGCTAGCTGAGTTGATCCTTTCACAGCGGCAGCCTAAGATTCTGCGAAGCAGCAAACCCTCAAGGATGGGAGAAGCAGCAACGATGCTATGCAAGGAGTGCTCTGAAATAACGACCGGTTCAAGTGCAAGCTTCTTGAGACAGGGGAACTGAAGCTCCTGGGTGATGTCGTCAGAGAGGTGGCATTGTGAAAGTGGCGACGCAGAGGGACGACGAGAACCGGAAGGCAGATGCCGGCGGCGGAGGCAGCAGTCTCAACCGTTGTGAAGAAGTCAATCTCCTGGAGGTTGTCGAGGGCGGGGCATTGGAGCCAAGCATCCATAGTGGTGGGGTGGTCCTGTAGGTGTCGTGCGGGGAAGCGGAAGCGGCGACCGGGGCCCCGGTGGGCGGAGAGGATGCGGGAGACGACATCGACGGTGACAAGGAGGTCACCGCCGTCGACGTCGAGGTTGAGAGGGGCGGAGCGCCAAAGATGGCGCCACTGGGTGGCGAGGATTCGGGTGCGGGCGGCATCCTTGGTGGGGAGGAGAGAGATGACCTCACCAAGAATGGCGTCCGGGAGGTGGCTGATTCGGTCGACTCCGTCTTCTTCCTCGCCGCCGACGGCTCCAGCTCCAGGCGGCGGATCCTGGATGGCGGGCTCGTCATCCCCGGTTCCAGGACCAGCAGGACTGCTGGAATCAGGCACACTCGTCGCTGGTACTGGTAGCGGCGAGATGTTTGTTTGGCCCTCCTGTTCCGGGCTCTCGGGTGCCTCCAGCTTGCTTTTCTTGGCACGGCTAGCCGCCGCCGGAGTCTCCATGGCCGCCGGCCGGCCGGCCGGTGAGTTGACTGGGGGCGGGGAATGGGAGAACACGGCGGCTGGTGAAGCCTCCGTGTAGGGTTGAATTTTTTTATTTTTAATTTTTTTTAAAATTTTTTTACAATTTTAAAGTTTTGTTTCGAAACATGACAGAACTAGTCGCTCACAGTGGGCGTTATATGTGACGTGGCACAGGGCATTGTTTTTTGGGTGGGCGTTTTTTTGGTGGCGAGGGGGCCGCCTGCAAAAGTGCGCGCTGTTTTGCGGGCGGGCCTCGGAGCAGGACGTTTTTTGCGCGTCAGGGGGCCGCCTGCAAAAGGGCGAGGCCGGCCGCGCACTTTTGCAGGCGGCCCCCTGACGCCCAAAAAACGCCCACACAGTGGGCGTTTTTTGGGCTCCGCCTATATATACCCAGGCCCCCCCTCTTCAGATTTTCATTATATTCACTAAATTTTAAAAAAAAAATAAAGAGGAGAGGAGGGAGGGGAAGGAAGTAAACGGCGAAGCCCTATCAGTTTGAGACCTCGGCTTTTAGGTAAGTTTCTCATACATTATAAGTCTGTTGCAATGGATTAGTAAAATATAATGTGCACTAGAGTTGTTTAGTTTTTAGTTGACTCTGGGTAGATCTGTGAGTAGTATGTATATTAGATTTATAAATAATGATGTTAGAGCATTGCAGTTCATGTTAGAAATAATGATGTTTCTTCTATGCTTTAAACAATGGATTGCATGATTTGAAATGTGATGAATATCGTATTTTCTCTGAATAGATATGTTTAGGGTTTAGGATGTAGGGTTTAGGAATAATGATGTTTATGCTATGCTTTAAACAATGGATTGCATGATTTGAAATGTGACGAATATCGTATTTTCTCTGAATAGATATGCAAAACTTGTGGCGGACGGAGTTTTGGAAAAAACGAGGTCGCCCTAGAGAATTGTATCCCAACGTGTCTAGCAAGGATGCTCCTGTTCCTCCTGCAGTCCCTGTCCCAAATTATGAGTGTGGAGAACCGGCTGATATTGGCCAATCTCGCCATGAGGACACAGCTGTCCGTTGCTACTACACATGCGGTGAATTCAATGTAAGTAATTGCACCTCTGTCACTGTGTCTTTATTCAATGCTAGTAATTACAGCTCTTGCATCTCTAACAATGTCGTTAGCAATCATGTTTTCTAGGCCCATGAGCAGCGCTTTTTCTTTCAGTGGATTGACGGTCCAGACAAATTTGACCCAAGGTATCTCCAGTTTGACGAATGGTGGAAAGGGAAGCATAATCCATCCGATCAATTCGAGCGGTGGGTGGCACCTCCCCCTGAGCCCCCCAATGACAGACGAGGAGAAGAAAATAGCCCAATTGAGACGGCTTGAATCTCCGTCTCGTTGCAAATGCGAAGATTATTCTATAATAAGTTCAGATAGGCCTAACGATTTCGAATGTCCTAACCCCGCCGGAGTAAGTGCAAATTGTATGAGGTCATGGCTTTCTTAGTATTTGTGCATGTACTAATATTTTACATTGTAGGGTGGGTATACCTTGTTGCGGAAGTGTAACTTCAGGGAGTGGCTGTGGGGTCCAAAGAACAAATGGCCCGAGCCAAAGGTGGACAAGAAGAGAAAAGTGGTTACCCCCAAGCCTCCTGTGTTGTGCAAATGTGGTGTCGAAGCGCAGTATGGCCTACTACCATCGGAGCTTGGAATAGGCTATTGGTGCGGCCATATGGTTGATTACATGAGGTCGTTTTGTTCCACTTGTTGCTCACTTGATATCCAAACTTTTTGTATTTGCTAACTTTAAATTGTTCCGTTCGATCACAGAGCCTTAGGAAATGCAAGTGGGAGGTTTTTGCCCATGGTGAAGACTGCAGGGAATACATGGATACACTGAAGCAAAAGCAACTAATGGACCTAAAGTTCAGGTCTGGTACTCAGCTTGTGGACAACTACATTAAGATGCGAAAGCGAGCGCAGGTTGAGTATGCCCGACGATTGTGTGTCTAAACCCCAAGTGCTGCTCGGTGGAAGAAAGACTGTGATGCATAGAAAAAGAAGAGAGAAGAGGAAGCATCCTTGCATGCGAGGGAGAAGATGGAGGAGGCCGAAAAGAGGAGTGCTGATGCGAAGATGAAGCAGAAGATGACGGAGGCGGAGATGCCGATGAACGACGAGGACGAGGAGTATGATGAAGCGTTCATCCAAGCCCTCGATGACTTGGAGGCCGCTTACTACAAAAAAAAGAAGAAGAGGAGTATGATGAAGTGTTCACCCAAGCCCTCGATGACTTGGAGGCCGCTTACTACAAAAAAAGGAAGAAGAGACCAACGCAGTTGAGCGTAGCCGTACCAATGAATTTGTGGGAGAGGATAGTGGTTCTGAAGATGAAGACTTGCTTCTCGGTTATGTTTTGGATTATTAGGGCCGTTTTGTTAGATGAATTTGGATTAGTAGCTTATCGCCCTAGCGGACCTATAATTTTGGAATGTATTAGTTGTGTTCGAAAGGGTACGAATATGGAACCGACGGGGATTTCTAGATATAGTACTCAAAAGAATCGTCACAATACGCCAGGGCCCCGACAGGAAACGAAGAATATAACAAAAGGTAAATTTTGACAAAAGAAAAGTGGGTATCATATATCAAGACAGTAATTACGTCGTACAGGGTACTACTGTCCCCGAGCCTGTCCCTGCCCCTGCCCCTACCCCTCTTCGGCCTCCTCGGTCGCACGTGCCCCGACGAGTAGGTGTGGCGATCCGGTGGAACACCTCGAGTCGCACGGACGTGCTGCACTGGAGTCATCTGTGATAACTCCTGCGTGTAGGGCGGAGGTGCTCCTGCAAGCTGTGAAGGGCCGATCTCGACCTCCTCGTCGCTGATCGGTGCGTCAGTGGGGGGGTCATTAGGTAGTCGGTAGGTCCACGACGAGGTGCCGGCTCCCTGGGTCGACGTCGAAGATGGTCCCTGCGCGGAGGTACCCATTCCATGGGGCGTAGGCCAGACTCCCTAGGCTGCTCCCTAAGAGGAGGTACCCACTCCATGGGGCGAAGGCCAGGCTCCCCAGGCTGCTCCCTGAGCGGAGGAACCCTCACCATGGGCCGACGCGCTGGGTGGAGCATGAGTGAAGTGCCTGGATGCCTCTGCTCCGTGCACTGAGGACCCCGCTCCGGAGGAACGAAGGTACGGCGTAGAGAACGCTGTGAAAGGTGTCGTGGTAAGTCACACAGTCATCCAGATTGGAAAAACATAGGTAGACGAGGTGGGGTACACGGAGTTACCTCTGGTCTGGGGTGCAGGAGGACGTGCTGCGGGTGCCGGTGCAGGAATTCGAGGCGCTGCGTCGGAGGTCCGACAAGTCAGAGCCCTCAGCACGGATCTAAGCGTCGTACGCATCCGCGTGTACGAGGTGTGCTGCTCGTCCACTGTCAACGCCAAGCCACCCTCCAAGCGGCGGCACACGGAGTCAACCTCCGTGTAAAGTAGTTGCGCACGTTGACCTAATTTCAGTTTTAAGTTAGATGAAAGATATACGTAATGAACTACTGTATATATGAGAGATTCAAGTACTTACGGCGCGGAAGTAATCCTGATCACGGTGCGCAGGGTAAGCGTCACCCACGGCGGCGACGTGTGGCTGCTACTCCGGAGGAACGAAGGTGACACGTGTGCGGGTACGAGGCTGGTACCATCGGAGATAGTTTATGTACGAGTCCTCGGTGTGGGGGCGGTACTCCTCAACGAAATCTTCTGTGGCAAGCAACCAGTCGTCCACGTATGGCTGCAGTCGTGGAACCCATAAGTTGCCGCCGACCTGTCCCCTCCGAGTCAGCCTGAACACAAATTTGAGTAAGACATGTCTATTGCGATTAATTTTTTAAAGTCAGTTGTTAGTAGTACTTACCTGTGAGCATCTGCAGGGACGGTACGGATGATAGGGGCGGGGAAGGCTGCATGAGACCGAACTGGCGCAAAACATGCCCTGGGCAGTACGGTTCGACGAATATGTTGAACACCATCGGTCGGAGCGTCAGCCAGAAGGCCTGGTCACATGTGCACAACGTGGACAGCCCAAGGGGAGCTCGTGCGTGGATAGCCTCCTAGCTGTAAGGCTCCCAGATCACGTCGGTCAGCTGTATCCTGTCAAACTCCAGCATAAACTCGTTGTACGACCATGTGACCTGCACATATGCCCATCGTCGCTGAAATATAACAATCAATAGGTTAGAAGGTACGATACGAATTAACTATATACGTCAGCTAGGAACACGAACCTAACAAAGGCACCAGACTATACCCATGGTGGGGAAGTCCTCTGGCGAATGCTGCAAGTACAGGTCGTCCTCGTAGGCGGTGTGATCCACCACAGGTCGACCAATCGCGAACTGTTTAGTTGCCCATAGCTGTAGAAGGAGGGGCAACCAGTGAGCAAAGAACCTGTTTCTATCTTGGTACACGCTTTGCAAAGCCCCCTGTACGTCGCCGCCAGTACTGCAGATCCCCAGCTCCACTGTGACACTGCTCCCTCATCAGCATCAGCGATCGCGCGCGCGTAAGGGATCATGACCTTGTCGACAGCATGTCCCGCGCTGCTGGTGAACATGACCCAGCCAAAAAGCCACAACAAGTAGGCCTCCAAACTCCGTCACACAGAGTACACGTCAGCCTCTGGGTGTAGCTGATCGGACTAAAAAGATACAATTAATAAAGTTGAGTAGAACTGCAAATTGATAAAATTCTTTTCAAATAGGCCTTACGGTAAACTGCATGAGCCACTGCTGCGACGGGCCCATGGTCTTTTACGGAGGGAGGCTGCTCATAGCTGGAAGTGTAGGGTGACGCTGCACGTGGCCGAAGCAGGCCATAATGTCGTCTCGCCAATCATGAAGTCCGTCGACTGGCCCGACGGCATCGCCAGCGAGGGGAAGGCCAAGCAAGAACGCAACGTCCTGAAGCGTCGGTGCGATCTCCCCGCACGGTAGGTGGAACGTGTGTGTCTTTGGCCTCCATCGGTTGACCAGGGCTACTAGAAGAGACCTATCGAAACTCCACCTCCTTGTCTCATCGGCCTCAGCACCTCGAGCCTCCATAAGGCGACAAAACGGGAGGAGGCCTGCCTCACGTAACCTGCACATAAAAATTATATGTTATTAACAAGCCATGTGTACTTAATTGGGAGACCTCGAAGAGTCAACAGATACCTGGAACAGAACCAAGGGTCCACTGAAAGTAGACGTCTGGACGGTCGCGGTCGAAGTACGGGCAGAGTGGCGTTCTGCACCGCAATACGGTACGAACGGTGGTGCAGATCGATCCCTCGATCTAGCAGCTCTGGTGTGTCGTCCGCCATCCCTGCATGACATTATCATAGTTAACACATATAACACATGCAAACAGAAAGCGAAAAAGTATACAACAATAAATTTAAGGTACAACAAGAAATGATCGAATTTAAAACATAAAGAATGCACGTACAACATGTAACTGAAATATATTTAAATACAAGACAGAGATTAAGAACATCACAGAACATTACATCCATAAGATAGGTTGAAACAACAAGTTTGTTCACTTCAGTTACAACAAAGCAAAAACCATACATTACATAATCTTAAACAAGCTTACTACACATCATTACATGATCGAACCACGAGGCACGCGTGCACGCCTTGGCCTGGTGGGCCTAGAAGTTGTCCCTTCCCCTGTTGGCGGGGTACCATCCAATCCGGATCCTGATGGCGGGGCTTCTGCTGTTGTGGGCATGTCTGAGTCCTTCGGGCACTTCTTGTAAGTATGTCCCTCCTTGTCGTATTTGCTGCAACGTTTGTACCTTCCACCTGCTTCAGACTCATCCATGGCGTTTTGAATACGTCTTGTCTTTTGACGCCCAGCCTTGTCTCTAATCTTACTTGGGTCTAGAATATAGCTAGGTTGCGGTACTGTACCTATAAAATTCCCCGCTATACCAAAACCATAAATTTCATGTGACCATGTATGCAATATGGCTTCCTTGGTGAAATAGGGAGATACAAAAGTACGATCAAGTATTCCACACTCTGAGCTCGCTGCAATAACATGGGAACATGGTTTGTGGTAGAGTCTTGGCTTGTGGCATGTGCATGCGCAATACCCATCCTCCTTAAGTATGCATTCTTGCACAACTCTTGTTCTATATATTCTATGCTTGGCCCTATCAGCATACAAGATTTCAAATCGGTGCTCTCTAGTACCTTGAGTTATAACTCTATGCTCCTTTGCCTTCTTACGTTTTTTTCTCCAGATAATTTGTCAACATATGTCCAAAGAAAACACCTCGCACTTGCATTGATAGGGCAGCGACTTGGTACCGGTCTCTGAAATATCTGCATGTTCCATGCAGGATGAACTCAACAATGGCAACCAGGGGAAGGTCTCTAACACCACGCATCACCCAGTTATAAACTTCGGCCAAATTAGTTGTCATAATGCCGAACCGCGCTCCGCCGATATCATGCAACAAAGACCACTTCTCCTTAGGCTCATTCTCTATCCAGTGCGAAAATTTTCTCACAGCAGATGCCGATCTCCTTCTGATGTTTGGACCATCTGTGGGCAGCGTCCTAAGGCCTCTGGACCATCCTCACCAACAGGTGCTGATCGACTTGAGTGCTCTTCCCTTTGCTTCGTTGTGAGCTCGTCCAACCTCCTCCAAAGCTCGTTGAATTTTTTCTCTTGATTCTGTCCGTACAGCCTCTTGAATAGATCCATCAAGCTCTTGCCCTTAAACTGCTTGTAAAAATTAGCACCCATGTGACGCATACACCACCGACTTTGAATATCTGGCCAATCTTTACCATATCCCATCTCTGCATCACCGTTCTTCAGATATTCAATTGCCCGAAGAAGGCCAGCGTGACGGTCATGAATTAGGCATACACCAGGCCTCATACCAACAATGCTAACCTTCACCTGCTTGAGAAACCAGTACCAACTATCGGTATTCTCGCTCTCCACAAAAGCGAATGCCAGTGGTAGAACTTGCTTGTTCCCATCCACGGCAATTGTTGTTAGTATCTGACCTCTGTATTTACTTGTCAGAAATGTCTCGTCAATACAAAGTATTGGACGACAATGCACAAATGCCCTGATGCAAGCACCTAGTACAAAGAAAGCACGTTGCAAGACCAATACTGCACGGTCATTCTTCATGGTTAGGTATGTTATAAGATCTGTACATGTCTCTAGATTTCTGGCGGCTATGCATTGATGAAGAGATGGTAAATTATCATATGAGGCTTTGAATGTGCCAAATCTCATCTCGATAATCTTCTGTTTTGCCCTCCACGCCTTAGCATATGAAATGATGTATTTGAATTTATCTTCGATATGCCTTATTATTGACCTTGGCTCGTATCCCAGATTATGCACAACATCTGAATACATCTCTGCAGCAATAAATGCAGATGTCATATTTCTGTGGTATTTCTCTACACTTTCCAAGTGACAGTTGTGCTCAGTGACTATTGACACTTTCCAATAATCCTTCCACTTTTCCTTGAATGCATGCACCCTCCACGGACAACCATCGTTGGATCTCATGCACTTAACTTCATATACACACTTTGTGGACTTTGCTTCCTAGAACTCCCTCTGCAGTGATACAGCCCAATGCTTGACTGTCTCCATCAATTCTTTCTTCTCTGCGTACATCGCTCCCTCGATTACCTCATTCTCCTTATACTCCATGGAACATGGTATCCCTCTGAAATAGCAAGTCCAGAGAAGTCTTCATTAGACCATTGCCACGGATTCACATTGCATCCTTCCTCATCAGAAGATTCATCACCCTCCACTTTCTCATTCACCGCATCTTCGTTTTTCATTGCCTGAACAATAGAGTTGATCCTCTCACCCTCATCTGCCAAGCCTCTCGGCTCACTAGCTTCTTCTTCTCTTTCTGGTTCCCGCACATCCTATCCCTGTTCCTCTCCTTGCTGAGCACGGTCGTTTTCCTCTTCCATTTCAGCATCAGTCCTAACTATGCTTGTACCCTCTACATCTTGCAAGGTTGCATTGTCTTTATCGTGCACCTCCATGAAAATGCTGGGTTCCTAGCCCCGCTGCAATGCATTTTCTACATACCATTTCCATGTTTCGGTGCAATATACCGACATCAATTTTCAGAAGCATTCTTCGTTGCCACGGTTGACTACAACATTTACTTTTATTGTGTTAACCTCTGGGTTGATATGAAATGCCCTCATTAACCAGTTACACACTGACCAAAAATTTCTTTTCGCTAGCCTATCTATCCCCTTTAGTGTTGACCCAAATTCAGACAGATCTATACCATACGGGCCATATCTGACAGTGCCACTACCATGGAACAACTGAAACATCACTTTGGTTGACATATCTAGTCAGAGAAAATACGATATTCGTCACATTTCAAATCATGCAATCCATTGTTTAAAGCATAACATAAACATCATTATTCCTAAATCCTACACCCTAAACCCTAAACCCTAAACATATCTATTCAGATAAAATACGATATTCGTCACATTTCAAATCATGCAATCCATTGTTTAAAGCATAGCATAAACATCATTATTCCTAAACCTTAAATATATCTATTCAGAGAAAATACGATATTCGTCACATTTTAAATCATGCAATCCATTGTTTAAAGCATAGAAGAAACATCATTATTTCTAACATGAACTGCAATGCTCTAACATCGTTATTTATAGATCTAATACACATACTACTCACAGATCTACCCAGAGTCAACTAAAAACTAAACAACTCTAGTGCACATTATATTTTACTAATGCATAGCAACAGACTTGTAATGTATGAGAAACTTACCTAAAAGCCGAGGTCTCAAACTGACGGGGCTTCGCCGTTTACTTCCTTCCCCTCCCTCCTCTCCTCTTTCTTTTTTCTGAAAAATTTAGTGAATATAATGAAAATCTGAAGAGGGGGCCTAGGTATATATAGGCGGAGCCCAAAAAACGCCCACACAATGGGCGTTTTTTGGCTGCTCGGAGGCCCGCCCGTAAAACAGCGCGCACTTTTACAGGCGGCCCCTCGCCACCAAAAAAACGCCCACGCAGTGGGCGTTTTTTGGGCGCTAGGGGGCCGCCCGCAAAAGCCGGCACCGGCGTCGGCCGGCCCTGTGCCACGTCACATATAACGCCCACACAGTGGGCGTTTTTTAAAAAACGCCCACTGTGAGCGACTAGTTCTGTCATATTTCGAAACAAAAAATTAAAATTATGAAATTTTTTTTTAAAAAAATTAAAAATAAAAAAAATTCGTGTAGGGTTTGGGTGTGCAACATCCCGTTCCCGGCCCATGGGCTTTTGACTTTAGAGCCAATTTTGATTTTCGAACGCAGCACAACTTGCGTAACGAGCTGCATCAGCTTCAAACGATTAGAGCTGCACCTGCTTCCAACAATTTATTTATATTTCTGTTGTTGCTAACAAAATTGTATACTCTGTTTTGTATGACTGCATATATGAACCTTTTGGTAATTATAAGGAATAGCAGTATTTTAGGTTAAGTTGGAACTCTCTGACGCAAAAATTTCTCCCCTTTTTTAATTCTTAGAATTGAATTCATTTTATTAACCATAATTTAAACATATTTTAATTAAACTAATATGGTTGTATATGGATTATATTTTTGTTTTATTATTGGGTCTACGAGATAGATACTTATATGGTTGCATTATTACAATAGGTCAATAGGGGAGTGAATTGAAGAGCTAGTTATAAGTTGTAAATAAAAACATAGTGTTTACATCAAAAAATTGGAATAATACGCGAAAGCATGAGGGTTCAGATTTTCATGGAGGAAGTTGTAGGAATCTTTTCCCTCAAAAAAAAAGTTGTGGGAATCGGCTAAAATAGATCCGCACAGGATCAGCCGAGATGGGAAAGACATTAGCACCGACCAAATGAAACATTTGTTTAGTTATTAATATTAATTAATACAAGAGGTGGGACGTCCAATGTGTCAGCAGCTAACTCCAAGGCAAGAATCCTTCATCCACTGTTGGCCTCACTCACTTTTTCTGTGAACTAACTGTTCCAATTTCTCCGTGATAAAGGGTGGATTATGACTACAGGGCCGTGACACGGACCGATCTAGGTTAGCAGTAAAAATAATCTTGTATTACATACATCAACTTAATGTAGGGAAAGAAATGTTAATTAGTAAGTCTTTAACATTAACTATAAATAGTTACCATAATTGTGATCCTGTTGTAGATTATGAAAAGATCAATCCAATCAAGTTTGTCCCGGCTCCATGGCAATCATTTTGGTGAGCTGAGTTTTTCTGTAATTTCTTATTCTTTAAATTCCCACTTTAGTATTGTTGACAAGCTTCTTGCTTTCTGTTTAGTATCTTTAAGACAAATATCCTCAACACCCTCTTCTGCCTCAACATCCCATAAAGAAAGCTATTAATCTTCAGGTACCCTTGCCTTTTGAAAAAAAAATCTTCACGTATCCAAATACTTGAAATGTTTTATGGTATGAATGTAAAGTTTTCTAAGTTTTTCAAAATTATGAGATTACAGGATATTCAAGTATTGAATAAGATTTCAATGCTGTATTCTGCAAATCTTATTGAGATCCTGTGTTATGCATCTAAGAACCACTTTGAAATTAAGAAAAAAATACAGAAAGAAAGGACCAACATGGTCTCAGGATCATTTCAGTGTACACATATAACATTGTAAATTGCCAATGCCATATGAATGATGGATGTTTCTTACTTATCTGCAGATTGTATATATAGTCTGTGTTGGAAATAAGAGTAATTTAGCGATGTATAAATTAATTTCGACAATGAGGAAAAGACCAACAGCATTTACCACAGGTATATGATTTGATACTAGCAACAGAGAGAATGCGAGAACGAACAACGGAGAGAGAATCGACATTCTTACAGTGGGATTGCCGGCGAAGGAAGACGTAGCAGACCGTCGACTGAGATCCGGATCAACGGCGTAGAGGGAAGAAGACGTCCAGCGAGCAGTTACGACGGCGCTTCCCAAAAACCTGATACGCCCCCTACCCCGTGCAGGGACGCGAGGAGACGTAGGTTTCGGAGCCTGCTATCCCGACACCGATGGTACGTCGGCGACGGGATGGGGAAGACGGCGACAGCACAGCACTATGGCGAGGAAGAGATGAATCTCTGGTACTGAGGACGACGTCTCGCTCCATATTTATACACGCGTCGCAGCGCTCAATCACAGTATCAAGGTAATTGACCTGCCGTTTATACAAGGTATTTATACAGGCTTCGGAGCCTGCTCTCCCGACACCGATGGCACGTCGGCGGGATGGGAAAGACGGCGGCAGCGCAGTACTGTGGCGAGGAAGAGATGAATCTCTGGTACTGAGGACGATGTCTCGCTCCATATTTATACACGCGTCGCAGCGCTCAATCACAGGGTCAGAGCGGGAAATTAGCGGACCATTCACGCGCATGTCGTGCGTGCGCGCCCATTAGCCCCGGCCCGCCCCGCCCGGCCAGGCCAGGCCAGGCCTGGCGAGCGCGCCCGTGTGGTTCTTCCTTTTCCTCTCCCCAATAGCTCCAACAAGACAGAGATAGCTCAACTATTTAAGTTGGTCTCACTCCTCTTAAAGTAGCAAGGTGGGACTAAAGTCCCCCACCTTTCCATATATACATGTATATGTGAGTGGGCCTTTGAGATTTATTTAGAATTGTTTGGCCCATGACCCAAAACATCTAACAGTTTGTTCGCATTCAGCCTCTTCAATGTTATGCTGTAATTGTGGGTTCATTCAAAACCAGCAAGTGTTGATGGAATATATTGTTTCTTTTATCAGTATTGATGTAATGATATAATGTTTATGCTATTCCCATGGCAGGGTCTGCTTGATGGCAGGGTAGGCTCTGATTAGAGCCTTCAGATTGTTCGGAATTACACCGACAAGGGATTTAAAGGTGTGATTGTTGCACTCTGTAATGGAATTGTTTTTTGGTCATTGCATATCGTTCTTGCGTTGAGCTAGCTTGGCGTTTCTTGTGCCATATGAATCATGGATATCGACAAGCTCAACAAACAGCCAAATGAAATTTTGGGCTCTCGTTTATGCCATAAGCTAAATAAAAACAATTGAGTAGCCTGTTGCACTATTGAGAACAATTAAAGAATGTCAAATAAAAGAACACTTGAAACAAAGCCGTATTCTGACACTAGCCCTACTTTATTATCCAAAACTATAACAACATTCTTTACCTGCAACCAGCAAACTCAAATGTTGCCAATAACTTCTGCATGAAGATTTAGTGGTGGATTATAGATTATAGTAAGTCAAACTGTGGCTCTGTCACAATTACACAAATATTACAATAAGTACAGTTCATTTAGCAGCCCCCTATTTCAACATTGGAAAAAAGAACTCATAAAACTTATCAGCAAACAGGAGTACAGAGTCAGCGAGTAACTACTCAAAGGATAGGCATGCAACAATCTCTGCTTCAACACATTCAAAGGGATCGCTTCTAGACAAATCATGGACCTGATTGACATGCAAAAACTGATGGCGACACCTTTTATTATTAAAATAAAACCGAGGCCATGTCATCCTCAAACAAAGTTTGCCTCCTCGGTTCTTCTCTACTATTTGTCTGTCCTCTGTAATCAGACTTTGTGCATTCTATTCAAGGGATTAGGAGCGGACCCAGACTTGGCAAAGAATTGTCTTTCTTCTCTGTTGAATTCAACTCTGCTCTAGCAGTGCCACTCTAGCTCTGTGCATTCTATTCAAGGGATTAGGAGCAGACCGGAGACTTGGGGGCTCACCTGCTAGGCTGCTACTCAAGAGTCTAGAGTGTATCCTTATCTTGGCTACACCTGCACAATCTCATTACCATCTGCTAGTTGCTGATTGAGGAGGAGGAGAGGAGACAACGGCCATGGCGATCGAGAAGCCCATCCTGTACAACGCCTGGATCAGCTCCTGCTCCCACCGTGTTCGCATCGCACTCAACCTCAGAGGTGAGTGAGTAGGTGACTCTAGCAATTCTTGAAACTCAGGGATCTGGAGCTGGATAGAATGCTCTTTTGGTTGGATGTTACTTGTTTGGCATAAGTGTCGAGCTTGATCTTACAGAATAATTCAGCCAAGTATATGTCAAAAACAAGGGAGTTGGCTTCTTGATTCTATATGACCCCGGGCTCTTATCATCTTTTTTCAGTCTAAGATATACCTCAAGTTTCGTAAGAATTAGATACAGACTCGTCTGTTTTTGGGCAAATTTTGAAGTTTGTTCAGTTAGGGATTAGGGATGACTATTGACTACTGATGCTAGCAATTCTGTACTTCTCGGTTTAGTAACTGTAAAACTGTGACTAGTTAGGTGTTCGACAAACCCAAGAATATTTTGTTTTCAAGTATTTGAGCACTACTTGTCTATTGACAGAACATGAACGGCTATATGCAACACATTTGTTTCAGCATGTGATCCCATTGGTCTTGTCAGTGGTGTTTGACATTTTTTTTTTTGTTCAACAAACCTGATGCTATGTCAATTTGTGCAAACCTCTTTCCAGAACTAACTAATTCAAGCTGTGACATACTAAATGCTTTATTATTCCAAAATCTGAATGCTAATTTTGTGGCTTTTTTAATCATGAAGGTGTGGATTATGAGTGCAAGTCGGTAAATCTAGGACAGATCCAGTAGCTCATCACCTTGACACGTGTATTTCAGTTGACATCTCATTCTCACATTTACGATCAATAGGGACACAAATGTGTTCTAGAAATTTTCATGTTACTTATTGTGGAAAGTTCATGGTTTAATGTCAATTCCATTACTATGTATTCCCTTTCATAGATTATGAAAAGATCAATCCAATCAAATATATTCCAGCATTAATATATGGGGACATAGTCATTTCCGATTCTCTCGCTATCTCATTTGTTAGTTACAAATGGTTCTTCAGCAGATTTGTGCAATTATGTATATGTTCTATTGGCATGTCCATGCATTTATTTACTATAGTCACTAACAAGCTATTGGATTGAGCAGTATTTGGAAGAAAAATATCCTGAGCATCCTCTCCTGCCTAAAGATCTCAAGAGGAAAGCTCTTAATCTTCAGGTCATGTCCAGATCAAAGTCTCGTTTTATCTTGTTCACAGAAGTAAAATAAAAATCTGACCAAATATTTGTATCGGGGGAACTATATTTATATCTTGCATTTACCTTTCTGGTATGGTATCACATATACTTGCTATATATTGGTGATGCTATCAACTGAAGTGGTGAACGCTCTTATGATCATTTGGTATCTCCTTTCCAATGAGTCTTTCACTTTCTTGGTACAGATTGCAAACATTGTTTGTTCAAGCATTCAACCTCTTCAACGCTAATGCTGTTATTGTGGGTATACCAGTACCTACAGCTGATGAGGCTTTTGGTCATGTACAAGATCTATTTACATAACTACTTACAGGGTCTGCATGAGGATATGATAAGCATAGATGAGGGCCTTCATATTGTTCAAACTTACATTGACAAGGGATTCAGAGGTGTGATTTCCTGAAACTTAACGTTTGCAAAGTAAAACTGTCTCTTCTTTTTCCAGTACATAGACTCAAGTTGTGTTTTCAAATCTAGCAATGCAGCTGTGTTAGGAATTAAGCTACTTGTTGAACATTGAGCACTATAATGCACCTTCAATCCCAAATAAGCAAAAATATACTTTGTGTCTGGTTCATTATTTCAATATTACTTACCATGGTAATTTTGATTCAACTATTTTTGTCAGCGATCGAAAAGCTCTTGGAAGGATGTATGAGTAAATATGCTACTGGAGATGATGTCCAATTGGTTTGCTTTACTACCCAACCTTTTAATAATGCACATTGTTTTACTTTGATCAATCACGTAGAAACGATCTCCATAGTCGCATCATCATATCAATCATGCATAGTTTTTTTCCTCCACACTACATTTCAGCAAAATTTCTCATTTAGTTTAGTCTTTTGACATCCAACTTTGAGAAAGTTTCATCTTACTTGAATTTTAGTAATAACTAATGCGCTGCAAAACAATTTGGCATCATTTGTGTTTCCTTTGGTAAGTGATCTGAACAAATCTGATGTTTGCAAATTTTGTGCCCATGGACAGGGAGATGTGTTTCTTGAACCACAGATACATGCTGGCATAAATCGCTTCCAAATCGATATGGTACCTAATTTTCATCACTTCATCTTCTATTCCATGTAAATCAAAATGGATATATTTAGAAACTAGCTTCAATAAGTTATTGCTTTCTTGTAGTCAAAATACCCGATCTTGGAGAGGCTCCATGATGCATACATGCAAATTCCCGCATTCAAAGCTGCGGTTCCTAAGAATCAGCCAGACACACCTTCATCATGAAAATCAAGAGAATCAGCCAGACACACCTTCATCATGAAAATCAAGATTGTCTCAATACTTTGTTTTTGTAATAATTTGGATAGGGAGCCACCGCTTCCTCCATCCTGCAGTACTCTGGGTTATAATCTAGCTTACCCTTCTGTCATGGCTCAAGAGTAAATGATTGACACTTTCTCTGTCCCTAATAATGCTCATAATTTGTATGAACTCTGAGTGCTTCTCATTCTGAATATTATGGAAAGTACAGTGATTTTGAATGAGACTATTCATGGGCTACAGAACAAAATGAAAAAATAGGATATCCATGCTGTATTTTGCAACTTTTTTTGAGAGATCCTGTATTTTGCAAGTAATACTCACTTTTAAATAACAAATATAGGAGCAAAGGACCAACAGGGGTCCCAGGACCATCTCAGTGTACACATCTAACACTGTAAATCATCAATGCCATGTAGATGATGGATGTTTCTTACTTCTCTGCAGATTGCAAATATAGTGTGTTCGAGCATTCAACCTCTTCAGTGTTATGCAGTAATTGTGGGTTCATTAAAACAATGACTGTTAATGAAATATTGTGTTTTCTTTATCAGTATTGATGTAATGATCTATGGTTTATGCTATTCCCACGGCAGGGTCTGCTTGATGGCAAGTTAGGCTCTGATCAGAGCCTTCAGATTTTTCAGAATTACACTGACAAGGGATTTAAACGTGTGATTTGTTGCACTCTGTAATTGAATTGTTTTTGGTCATGGCATATCGTTCTTCCTTGAGTACACCTCTGAAAATTAGGTAGAAATATGGTGTACCATAACAAATGGCATTTCCTTGTAACAACTAATAAACTTGGCCTTTGTCATTTTCTTTCATATTCTCATGTCCTTACTTTTTGTTGCATATATTTTGTGTGTACCCACTATGACTTTCCTCTGGATTTGCTCAGCAATCGAATAACTTCTGGAAGGTTGTGACAGTAAATATACTACTGGAGACGAAATCCAACTGGTTAGTGCTTTAAACTAGTCCTGCAGTCATCTTCCTTGTGCCAAAAAGGTTCCTGTTGCACTGGTTCTGCCCATTTGCTCTAGAGTGTTTCCTGACTTTATTTACTTGATCAATTTAATATGAACCTTGATACTTAAATTACTGCACTGTGTCGCATTGGATGTTACTGAATATTTTGCTGCTGTGTGTTTTGTGCTCTCGCACAGGCAGATGTGTTTGTTGCGCCCCAGATCCATGCAAGCGTGACACGCTTCAAAATTGACATGGTACAAAAATATTGCAGCACTCAAAATGTCGCCTGACTTCCAAATCAAGTCATTGAACCACAAAAGCGAGAAGCAAACGAGTCATTCAGACTGTTGAACTGGCTCAAACACTATCCCCCTCCTGGCTCCCCTCCCCGGCCCCGTCCGCGCGCGTGGAAGGGAGCGTCGCCGCCTCCGCTGAACACCGCTGATGCTGGCGCGCCGCGGCCTTGCTCCCCCCTCCCCCACTCCCCCGCGGCCTCTTCCTCTACGGGATGCATCGCCCGGTTGCTCGTGGGCGCCTCCCCACCCAGCGTGCCTGGGGATGCGACCGATGCAGCTCCGCCTGTCGGGGTGGGGGCCGGGACGGAGGACGACGCCCTCCGCCAGCCGGGGGCTCGTCCAGCACCGCCAGCAGGAGCCGGCGTCCAAAGCCTCGCCAGCACCGCCCCCACATCGCCTGGGGCTGCAGCATCAACAGAGGTGATGAGCCGCGTCGCCGGCGGCCCTGCCGTGCCCACGCGCGGCAGCGGCCACCGCAACGGCCCCTTCTGGCACAACGGCGGTCTTCGCAGCCGCCTCCCAAGGCAAGCCCCTGCCCCCTGTCGCCCCCCTTTCTTCCCCGCCTCCTCCGGCCGCTCCAAGGCGATGAGGTGGGACGAAGTCCTCGTCGAGGACTGCTTCGACGACGAGATGGAGGACGAGCCGGTACCTCGCTGCTTTGCCCCCCGCAGCGGTGCCGCCTCTAGGAAGTTCGTTGCCCCCAGCCTGGAGGTCTTGGAGACCTCGGCTGGGGCGGAGACGGTCCATCCTCACGCGGCAGCGCCTCCCCCCGGCCTCGAGGTGAGGGACACCTCGGTCGGGATCGACATGGCGGCCGCCGTCTCCAACGCCACCAGCCATGTCAGGCCGGCGGCCCTGCCGTGCCCACGCGCGTCACTGTTCGGTCCCGCCGGGGCTGGTGGGCCTTTGCTTCAACTGCCTCTCTCGCGGCCACGTCGCTGCTCTGTGTCGTTCCCCGCCATGCTGTCTACGCTGCCGATGTGAAGGACATCGGGCCAAGGCGTGTACGGGCGGTCGCGTGTCCCCCTGCAGGCCGGGCCCTTCACCGGCGCGTGGCCACACTCGGGAGGCCGCTGCGAAGCGGAATGTTGCCACGCCGCGCTCACCAAGGAGTCGTGACGTTCCACCTTGTCAAATGCAACGGCCGATCGTGCCGTCTTCGCCATCGCCGCCGCCGCCAGTCTCTCCGCCTCTGGATGATATGAGTCATCCCAGGATGGAGACCCTCGTCATCAACATGAGCGCTTCCTCGATAGGTGTGACCTTCTCCCCTCTTGTTCTTCTTGCGCTGGCTGACGCTGCCGCGTTGGAAGAGCTCCTAACACATCTTGCTCTCAAGTTTGATGTGTCCATGAGGACGGCCGGAGGTGGTCAGGGTCAGCAGGGAGGCCACTCTTGCTCTTCTTTGCAGGAAGGTGGGATGCAGGCACAGGCGGGCCTTCAGCTCGCGGCTGCCCCTTCCCCATGCCGGGATTTCGATCCTACCCTCTTTTGGAGAGGTTCTACAAAGCCTATATGGAGATCCCAGCATTTCAAGTAGCGGCTCCTGAAAAACAGCTAGATGCACCCACGTCCCATACTGAAATGAAATCTGCAACCAAATCTGCAACCATGTTCAGATTGGTGCCTGTAGAGATTCAAATGAATAAGGACATTTGAAGTAAATGAAGTTGTTTTCATGTACCTAGTGTGGAGGCGTGTTACAAAAAGGAATTAGAGATATTTTGGAATCGTGATGTACCAGAAAATTCTAAATCCTTTATCACTCAAAATATTTGAAGCTTCAGATATGTTTTGGTGGATTTGTTCCTTCAGTCTGTCCTTTCTAATCCATTATTTTAGTGCGTGAGTGAAGCCGTCCCAACGGCTGCTGACTTTGAGCTTAGCTTGTCCTTTCTTGCGCCATATGACTCGTGGACATCGACAAGCTCAACAAACAGCCAAATGAAATTTTGGGCTCTAGTCTATGCCATAAGCTAAATAAAAACCAATTTAGTAATTCAGTAGCCTGTTGCACTACTGAGCTCAATTAACAAAGAATGCCAAATAAAACTTGAAACAAAGCGGTATTTTGACACTAGCCCTACTTTATTATCCAAAACTATAACAACATTCATTACCTGCAACCAGCAAACTCAAATGTTGACAATAACTTCTGCATGAAGATTAAGTGGATTATAGATAAGTAAGTCAAACTGTGGCTCTTTTGTCAAAAAACAAAGTCAAACTGTGGCTCTGTCACAATTACACAAATCTTATAATACAAACGGTTCGTTTAGCAGCCCCCTATTTTAACAATGAAAAAAAGAACTCATCAAACTTATCAGCAAACAGTGAGTACAGAGTCAGCCTGTAACTACTCAAAGGATAGGCATGCAACAACCTCTGCTTCAACACATTCAAAGGGATCACTTGTAGACAAATCATGGACATGATTGATATGAAAAAGCTGATGGCGACACCTTTTAGTATTAAAATAAAACCGAGCGCGTCTTGAAGCCCTTTTCTCTAGCTGTAGCAGCTGCTGCTGCTGTGCAAGAAATCCAGCAGTCACACTGTGCCTTCGACATTGAAATGTCATTGACTCCAGCATCTTTGCATTCAGTACAAAGAATGTTGCAAAGTTAACTTGTGACTTTGTGCCTTGATAATACTTACTCAACACAACTGTCTTGAGACGGATGTCAAGGCCTTTGATAAGATTATGATGTTTATGGCGCCAAAGATTCATGTCTCCATCCTGGTATGACTGAAAAAGGAAAAAAACAGTAAAATTCAAGAAGAATTGACACAATAGTAAACCAGATCCAAAGAATATATGAACACAATGAATTTAGTATGTTTATCTCGATATACAACTTCTCCAAGCATGGGAAGCATCTCATTAAGTCAATAATCACATCCAGGCAAAGATTACAAATATGGATTGCTAAAATCTTGACAGCACATGCAGGCGTAGTCGAGTTAATGACCCGGAAATTCTTTACGCGGCATGTCTGCATGAAACATGCATCAGCACATTTATAAAATTCATATTTTCAAGCTTTTTCTGCACATAGAAAAAAGCAACTCCGAAATGCAAGAAGGAAGTAAACCAAGAGGTATCTCAATAATCGTTGAGCCCAAAGAGAGCCTGGAAGGGTCAGCATAACTCAGGCAACCCAAGGTCTCCAGATTAGGTGCTGAAATAACTGATACTTGTAGTCCCGCCGTTAGTGACGATCGAAGATACAGAATCCTTTTCAGGCAAGGGGCATCCTCGACAATCAATTCTTCTAAGCGGGTCATTGTTGGGTCATAGACAGCACTCACCCCAATGCTTGTAAGGCTGGCTGAGTTGATCCTGATACAGCGGCAACCAAAGATTCTGCGAAGCAGCAAGTCCTCGAGGACGGGAGAAGCAGCAATGATACTATGCAAGGAATCCTCCGAAATGACGACCCGTTGAAGTGCGAGCTTCTTGAGCCGGGGGAACTGAAGCTCCTGGGCGATTTCATCAGAGAGGTGGCACTCGCTCAAAGTGGCGACGCAAAGGGACGACGATAACCGGAAGGTAGATGCCCCGGCGGCAGAGGTGGCAGTTTCAACAACCCACCCGTCGCGAAGCAGTCGATCTCCCGGAGGTTGTCGAGAGCGGGGGATCGGTGCCAAGCGTCCACAGTGGCGGGGTTCTCCTGCAGGTGTCGTGCGGGGAAGCGAAAGCGGCGGCCGGGGCCCTGGTGGGCGGAGAGGATGCGGGAGACGACGTTGATGTTGACGATATTACCGCCGTCGAAGTTGAGAGGGGCCGATCGCCAGAGATGGCGCCACCGGGCGGCGAGGATTCGGGTGCGGGCGGCATCCTTGGTGGGGAGGAGAGAGATGACCTCACCAAGAATTGCGTCCGGGAGGTGGCTGATTTGGTCGACCCCGTCTTCTTCCTCCCCGCCGGCTCCGTCTCCAGGCGGCGGATCGTCGATGTAGGGCTCGTCTCCCCCGGTCCCGGTTCCAGGAGGACTGCTGGAATCAGGAGCGCTCGTCGCTGGTAGCGGCGAGATGTTTGCTTCTGCATCCTGTTCAGGTTCAGGGCTCTCGCGTGCCTCCAGCTTCCTTCTCTTGCCACGGCGAGTCGCCGCCCGAGTCTTCATGGCCGCCGGCCGGTGAGTTGATTGGAGATGGGGACCACGGGGAAAGGGAAAGAAAACACGACCGGCGGCTGGCTGAAGCTCCGTAGGGTTTGGTGGGTGCGTGTGCGTCAAACTCCAGAGGCCTCCAGTTCCCGGCCCATGGGCCTTTGACTTCACATTTTGGTAATTTATAAGCAATGGAAGTATTTTAGATTAAGTTATGAGGAGCTCTGAGGGCCTATTTGGATCGCTTTTTATTTTGGAGGAATTAGAATGTACTAATGGATTAGGGATCTATTTGGCATGAAATTTGAGGTCCCACCATTTTTCAAAGTTCATATATAGCCTCTCTCAAATTCACGATGTGGGAGATGGAAATGCATTCTATAGATCATCATGCTATATTTATACTCTTCAACTTAACTGAAGTTATCGAAATTGTATAACCTCTTTTAAATGTGTTTAAACTATAAATTATCACAATGAATTCAACTCCAGTGGTTAAAACGGGCCTAAAGGTTAATATAGCGTGTATGTTACACCTTCCAAATAAGGTTACATGAATAATAGAAGTGTTTCAGATTAAGTTGTAAGGGACTTTTTGATCGGCGTAAAATGTTCATACATGTAATGCTCAAAGCTTTGAATCAAGGATCACTAATAGTCTAAAATGAAGCATTATCTAAGCTACGAAGGTAGTTCATTTTGACTCCTTGGTGACAAACAACACTATCTTTTTTTTTCAGAATTACAAACAACACTATCTAAGCATGTTTCCCTGTTAAAAACATAGCTAAGTAATATATGTTGAAGTGTCCCATGCTCTAGTGAACAAAGCGCGCTAGGCAGCCCATATCATTGTGTCTGACGACGACCATGAAGGACCAACCACATAATAAGGCCTGCGAGCCTTTTCCTGTCGAGCTTGGCCCATGTATGTTTCTGGTGGAGAATCATCGAATCGAACTGAAGGCATCTTCTTCCTTGAATCCTATGTCCAAGAACATGTACGTCCTTGTAGGTGTTTTCGGTCTCCAATATATCAAGCTACAATAGAGATTGATAGTCCAAGTTGAACATAGGAATTTGCAATTGTTTGCCACCCACACCAAAAGTTGTTTTGCGCCAAGGGCCGTTGTTCAGCCCACAAGAAGGATATATACGCACTTGAGGTCGAGTGCGAGCATCACATTGTTAAATTTAGCTATTTTAACCTACTATATATATGTTGGCTTTGACCTTAGGAGAATCCCATCGCTCAATGTCCATAGCTCGCTATGTTAAACAGTGCAGTAATGCTAAGTATCGGACGACCTACGGGATCAGGCGAGCGACGCCTCGGCCCACTGGACCGCCCCGCTGCTACACTGTAGCGCTCATCCGTTGCCCACTCACCCTCCCACCTTATCCTCTCACCCGTTCGCATTTATCTACTTCCTCCAGCATCCGCTCACCCTTGGCTTCTTCGCCGCCGCCACCGCCGCGTGCGCCCCCGCCCCTTGCTGTGCCATCTCAAGAGGCAGGACGGCGACAAGCTCCTGGCGAGATTCTCCTCTCCCCCTCGCCTTCTCCACTCCCCCGCTTGCCTCTACCTACCACCGGAGACCCGACCCTCGCGCCCACCAAAGCCAAGGACGACGGCGGTGGCTGCGACAAGGTAGGCCAAGGACTTGCTACTGCCTCCACCTCCTCTCAGTGACGACCAACGGCCTCTCCCTCTCCTAGCCCCTACCGCCTCCTCCGCACCTCATGTCTCCATCGCGCCCGCACTGTGCCCCACGTCTCCATGACGCCCACACCTCGCCGGCCGGATCCGGCCCAGGTTGGTCTTCTCCCCTTGTCTCCTCTCTTGATCGTCCTCCTCCTCTGATTTGAGCCATCCTCCCATCCTACTCTCCATCCTGCTCCTCTGGAACTATAGGATGCGGCGGCAACGAGCTCTCCACCGAGCTCTCGGATGTTGCAATGGGTTTTCTGGATGTCACACCATTGAATTTTGAATTGGGGTTTTGTAGTTGTATTTATAGATGATTTTCGATTGTTTCAATGGGATTCTTTCTGTTGTTGTAACAGATGTTCTTGCCATGTCGCAACAACACTGCTTGAGATGTTGCACTAGGTTTTTTAGTTGCTTAAATCTCATGTTTCATTAGTTTGTTCCATGCTGTTTTTCAGATCTTTTTTTGTTGCAATAAAATGTTAGTTGTTGTAACAGATGTTGAAGTAAATCTCATTGTTTTAGTATCATGTTTCATGTTGTTTTCAATTTATTTTTATATTGTTGGAATAACATGTTAATTGTTGTAACAGATGTTGAAGTAAATCTCATGTTTCAGCATTTTGTTCCATGTTGCTTTTAGCTTATTTTTCTGTTGTGGCAATAATATGTTAGTTGTTGTAACAGATGTTGAATTAGAGGGTTTTTTCTGATGTCGAAGTAGGGCTTGTTTCGGTGTTGAAGTAGGATGTTGCAGGAGGTTTTTTCTCGATGTCGCAATAGCTATATTTCCATGTTTGCTCGAGGGCGGCGGTGCTGAGGAAGCCGGTCTCGAATAGTGGCGTGTGGCGGCAGGAGGGAAACCAGGGGCCTTGAGCAGTGGCGACGAGATTGGGCTAGAGAAGCATGTTGGGAGGAGGGAGAAATAATTTATATTCTGGTTTCTCATTTTTTGCTGGGACAATAATCGCTTTTTTGTTGATGGGCCGCACGATAGGAACGTCCTATCCATAGGACGTCCTAGCACTAGCTTCTCCCTAAACAATGCTGTGTTGTAGACTTGCGGTGTTGAGTTCAGACTATGCTGTTTCGCAGCCCGACCTCGAATAGGATACATATATAAACCTGCTGATTATGGGTTGAATTCGACTTGGACACTTCGTGTCCTAAACGAGACAGGACACCTACTCACCAATCCCTATCCTGTCCATAAATAATAGTCGATTGGTTGGAGACTACGATTCAAGAGTTGATCGGTTATACACGTACAAAAAAAAGGGAGAAGACAAATGAACCAGCATCAGCTAGAGGGGGAGTGCTCCATGCGGCTTCTCCCCGATGACGTGCTCGCCGCGTCCCACTGCATCTGCACGGCGCGGTGCGAGCTCATCGACGGCTGCCACCTGCTGTGCAGCGTCCTCCTCCCCCACAAGCTGGCTGGCCTACTCATCAACTACAACGAGCTGCCTCTCCCCGACCTCTTCTGCCGCCCCTCCTTCATCTCCGCGGGTAGTAATTTCCGTTTTAGCAGAGGCCACCTCCACTATAACACTCATCGCACGCACGTCCGAGACCACTGCAACGGCATCGTCCTCCTCTACGGCGGCCTGCTCAACCCGGCCACCGGGTGGTGGGTGCCCTTACCAGAGTTTCTGACTCCCCGCATGGGGATCGGGAGGGACTTCTATTTCCACGACGACATGCACCTCATGTTTGATCCCGCCGTGTTTGATCCCTCATGTTTTGCGTGGCTCGTTAGATGGTCTAGAGATGGTAGTGTTGGAATCTGAGTGGCCATCGTCGTCGCTCATAGTACACGTCTTCTCGACGGCGACCGGAAGGTGGGCGGAGAGAGTGCTCATCCGTGACGGCGAGGTTATAGGAACCATCGCTGAAATGCAGTTGGACGAACGGTCTGGCTGCATATTGGCGGGGTGCACTCTATGTTAGTTGTGAAAACGATTTCACCATGAGGTACATAATTCTTCTTCTACCACACTATACTTCTATAGCCACCCTAATTCTTTATTTTTGTTCAAAACATTCTTCTATGTACACTAATGATGATATTCATAACTAAATTCTTTTGGCTAATAATTTATATATCCTTTTCGTTGCAGAATGTCACTGTCGAACAACACGTACCGAGTAATCAAACCACCCTGTGGTGTTGAGCATGAACTCAGCCTATGGCCTATGCCCATTGATCTTGCAAGGTCTGAGAAGGGAGTTTACTTTGCCTTTTTTGACGAGGAAGGCCAACTTTGGGTGTGGGTCCTTGATGAATCCTGCAGTCGAATGGAGTGGATACTAAGGCACAGTAGCTTTGTCGGGTTTAAACAACCAGTGCAAAACTACGTCTCTCATCAACACGCTAAAGGGCCATGGAGTTTGGAAAATACCAACTGTGAGGAAGGTGAAACTTTTGAGGCACCCGCGGAACACGAGTCTGAATGGAATTCGGATGACGATGAAGATAGGGATGGAAATGCCGTCCACTACCGGTTTCATCCTTACAAAGAAATTATCTTCTTGGTCACACGGTGGCGAGGGGTGGCGTACCACTTGAGCAGCTCAAAACTTGAAATCTTGGGAGACATATGCCCAAAATATTACTCCAAGTGGGTCATGCAACGCTCCATAGAAGAATGTGTTGAGAAATCGACGCCTCTAACCTTGACGCCGACTTTCTAGAAGTGATACCAAACTGGAGTGATACCACTTCTTCTGTGGACCCTTAAACCCACACTACTATGAGGAGACCTTCACACCGACACTAACACGGGAGACTGACTCTCTACAAAGACACTCAAACCTTTATTCACTTGCTCACAACTTGATACAAGACTCCCTACACTCTTTATGTGGCTATCCTAGACACCTCCACTATCATGGCAACCTCTCTATCTCCTACCTTATGCCTATGTCATGGTATGTCCTTTTGATGGTAGTATATTGGGAGGGAGGGGAGCACCTCTATTTATAGGTGCTAATGGCCCTTGTGGTGTTGCCATGTGGCAACTTCCACACTCTTTGTTATAAATATCTATCTCTAGAATTTTTCTACCATACAAAATATCCAAGCTTCTAGAGTATTCCTAAGTTACCATGAAGCATGGCAACTCTATGCTCTCCACATCTCCAAAGTCTTCTAGAAGCTTCTCATCTTGCCATGATATTATCCTTATATATGGAAAAGTCTCTTGTTATTTCCAAAACCTTCTAGAACCTTCCAAGTATGCATTGCATATTTCAACACTCCCCCTCAATGCATACTTGTCTTGGGCGGTCGAACCAATACGTGTCGCTTCGCTTGAATCTTCTGCGCTCTACCGTTACGAGACTTCTTCTCTTGTCCTTGTATCTTTTCTTCCTTCAACTCATGTGTCTGTATCATGAGCTTCCTTTCAGACTTGATGGATCCATGCATCTCTTTTTCTTCTTCATCCTTCTAGTTGTCTGTCCTCTAGATGCTTCTTTGTATGAAGGCAAAATAACTTTAGCTGGTTTAGTATTGTCACACCTGAGATCTTCACCACTGCATCCTCTTGGAATTTTCTTTGCCTTCTCATGCTCCTTCAAATCTTCATGGATCACCAATGCTCCATACTTGTCTTCACTATGCTGTTGTGGCTCCTCATGTTCATGAAGACTAGGCTCTATCTTCATATTTTTAATATCTTCCTCCTCACCGTTTAGAGCCTCCCAATCTTCATCACTGTCATATTCAAATACTATGAATCCACTAGAAGCATCTGGATCTCTCACCTTCATGGAGAAGCCACCTTCTGCATCCCACTCTTCTTCTTCATCTTCGGTTGATGGAGTTTCACCCTCTGTCAAGTCTTCCACGAAGTAAGCGCCATCATCTTCAATTTTGGTTGCTGCCACAGCATCCCACTCTTCTTCACTTGGGCATGTACTCAAGACAACTTCTTTTGTTGTAGCCACATTTCCTCCTGAGTGCCTCCGTGGACTCCAACAGTCCCGTGCAAGATGTCCTTTCTTGCCGCAATTGAAGCACTCACCTCTTCTTCTCCTCTCATTCTTGACCAACTCCTGGTCATCTTCATCACTGCTCCCTTGTTGAGCTTCCCCTGAATAGCTGCTCTTCTTTGAACAACATCTGTCACCTCTTGTCCACTCCTTCGCCTCTCCTCGGCCTCTTAGTGGACCCTTCTTCCTGATGAAGAGCGCCTCCTCCTCATCATTCTCTTCCAAAGTGATGTTTCCCATCTGCTTGGCTAATGCCTCCTGATTAGCTAATAGATTCTTCAACTTCACCAAGGACGGCTGTACTGGCCATCCACTCACTGCAGCCATAAACCCACTGTACTCGGGTCTTAGGCCATTTATGATGATCCTTCTCATCCGAGCTTCGCTGACCTTCTCCTCCGGGTCTAGTTGAGATATCTCCCGGCATATGTGGCAGAACCTCCTAAATCCTATGGCTCACACGCATGATTATTGTCTAAACAAACTCCAAATAACCATAAATATGTTCCATAAAACTTAAAAGGTCTGTCGGGTAAATCCCGAATCATCCACGATTCTCCGAGCAGGATCAATCATTACAAAGAGACATTGCAGCATTACAACAGTTTTATACAAATTATATATATCAGAGTAAAAGAGCGGAAGGATTACAATAACATAAATTTACAAACTGTTTAGTTTTAACTTATAGATCATAAGTTGAATTATTACAACCCATAGTAGCAGTGGAATAACAATATAACTTAGTACATCAACCTTGATTATATGCTCTGCCCAAGAGCGAGATATCTTATTCGTCGTCACTTTCCTCGACGATTGTCATGCAGCAAGATGCGAAGCATTCCTGCCCATGAGGCTCACCTGTAATAAGGGTTCAACAAACCCTGAGTACAAAAGTACTCAACAAGACTGACCCGATGAAAAAGAGGGGTGAAGACTCAGGAAATGCAGGCTAGAGGGACAAGGTAAGGCTTGCAGGAGATAAGAAATTTTGCAGAAAAGCTTAAAAGAAAGAAAAGCTGTCTTGCTCAAGATCAAAATTACCAACCAACTTTCTTCTTAAACCTTAATCATTATTCATGTTGTTACTATGATGATGAACACTGATCGAGTCTTCTTCTTCGAGAAGCAACGGTGATTCAAATCAATTTTTATATACCCAGCTGGGACCTAGGTCACTGATATACAGGAGACTCTAACTCCTAAGCATATCAGATGAACCGATATACCGGGATAACAACCGCAGCCATATATCACCACATGATACACGTGAGCACTTTGACCCAGTATAACACACTATGACATATGTGGGGACTCTAGCCCACTATATGTCACTCCATGACATACGTGGGAACTCTAGCCCACCGTATACCACTTCATGCATGTAGATTTTCTAATTTCTTGATATCACCAGTTCACCATCGACACGGGACCTAGGGCATCAACAGACGGAAACACTACAGAGGGACTTCTTTCCCATTGCAAGTTAGCCGTTCAGACTCGATTTATTAACTAAAAGCATGATTCCAACAGATAAAACCAAACTCATTTTTTTCATTCTTTTGCTTTTGAACACTTAATTAAATAAGCAGGGCTAAGCATTACTACGCATCTTCTAGAACAAGTATCAAGAAATATGGAAGTAAGACAGGTAATGTAGTTGGTGGGTTTTCACTCAACTCCTATTACTTAATGCAACATATCATAACTGAAGCGGTAAAACTTTTATAAAATAGAATAAGGTTTGAATGCATCCGGGGCTTGCCTTGGTGGTCGGGGTAGATGGTCTCGAGTTCTGGATCAACTCCCAACTCCTGAGTCTGCTCTTCCTTGGGATCTGGTGTGACAACGTTAAACTCTCCGTTAACGGAAACTATATGATACAATGCTATGCTTCAACATGATGGAATGGTAAACATGATGCTCGATGGATACATGATCAGATTAAAGGCTTCAGTATAACTTTCCTTCACGATAAAGTTGCAAGCCAACCAAAACATACTTATTAAGTTCATTAGGGTTAACTACATTATTTAAGAAAGTTATTAAACACATGAAATAACGCTATTTAAGCCCTAATGACATGATCCAGGTAAGCGCAAACAACTAATTAAAGTGCCAAAGGTCATTAGAGTTAATGACCCAAGGTCATCAATCAATCCCAAAGTCAAACAATTCCTATAATGATTAAACTTAATTAAAGGGGTTAATTCATTAATTAAAAACATTTAAATAAAGGCATAAAAATTAAAGTTGTCTAATTGAGCTCAAAATTTTATTTTGAAAAGCTCTTGGCCTAATTATATGGCAAAACAATTTTCATAAACAAAAGCCAATTATTTTATTTATTAAAAATCATTGAAGGTCTATTTTTCAATTAAAAGAGCTAATTTTAACATATGAAAAAGTTATTCAAATTTGGCATTTCATATTTTTTCTAGGTAGATGACATCATAAAGAACACACAAAATATTTTTTAGAATTTTTGGAGCTATACATGAATTACTATGATTTTCTAAAGAAAATAGCATTTTTAAACATTTTCTGAAAATAGAAAAAGAAAAGAGGAAACAGTGCTCCCGCGCTGACCCAGCCGGCCGACGCCGTTGACCGGCGATTTCTCGCCGACGGCGAGGTCTCCGGCCACGGGGTTGGCACCTACACGATCACCTCGACACGGCGAGCAAACTGAGCTAGCTAACGTGGCGGCGGAGTGACGGCGGCACCCACGCCGGCGGCCATGGCGGCACGGCGGAGCTCGGACGCGGCGGCAACGCTCACCAGAGCGATTTCCAGTGACAGCGAGCGCACGGGTATAATCTATACATCCATGTGAGCGTAATGGACAACAAGATGAGGCTCAATTTGGCCCCCAGCCGCAACGGCTATGCGAGCGGCGGTGCTGGCAAGGTCACGCCGGCGGCGACGCACGTCGGCCGGACACTAGGACGCGGTAAGGATAAAATTGAGGGCACTGACAGATGCAAGAGCTTACCATGGTGATGATGCGCACGTTGGTTGGCTCGAAGGCGAGCTGAGTCGAGCTGTAGTCGGCGGCGGCGATGGCGGCGGCGGCGTTCCGATGGCAAGAACAGTGTCACCGCGGTTTCTGTGCACCATTGGACGAACCAAGGTACGCATGAGAAGCAGGATAGCATGGAGAACATGATAGTGAGGTTAAAGAAGATAAATAACCGACCGTGGTGGCGGTCGACGGTGAAAAACCTCGCGGCGGCGCAGCTGCCGTTCGCGAGGAAGATGACGTCGTGCGGGCGGCTCGGGCGGGGAGAGCGAGCACGAGCTAGCTCAATGAAGCGCAAGGACGTGGCAGAGCTTCTGGCAAGACGAAGCGGGTAGAGGTGGATCGGCGGTGGCAAATTTTTTCGGCGGCGACGAGCTCGACGGCGGTGCAGGAAAGAAGAAGTCGGCCACGGCGACCCTACTTATAGCTAGAGCTCGAGGATATGGAGGGCGACACGCGGCGATGAAGCTTCGCACGCGGAGGCGAGCTGGCGGCCGTGGCACGTCGGTATGGCACCGGTGGACGGTGGCGCGGCTTGAGAAGCCGGCGATGGCGGCCGACGATAGGTCTCGGTGCTGTTCAAGCAAATTACAGAAATGCCACTCATTTCAAATTACAAATTACTCCAAAATTTATATAAGAATTTGAAAATATCCAAAAATATCATTTGCATAACTTTTCAAAAGCTACACTTTTCATTCAACTGGCATCCTCAAATTCTGTTTGGATTTTGAAATATGAATTCAAATTCAAAAGGGGAGTAAAACCCTAGAAACAAACATTTGAAATTACTTTTGATTTTTCAATAAAATTTGAAAATCTTAAAAACTATGAAATGTTTAAATTTTCAAACCAAACCTTTTTCATATACAAAGTTTTCCCAAATTATGCATAATTTTTGAATTATGGTTTTAGAATCAAAAGGGGACAAATATTGGAAAACTGTATTTTCAAATTCATTTGAAATTCTTTTTAGAAACTTGAAAACTTTGAATACCAACTTTGTAGCTCTTATCAAGATCTACAAACTATCTTTTTATAGTATCCCCAAATTCCTTATAGATTTTGAATTACAGGAAAGGGGATAAAACTATGTTTTGAAATAAAGGGTTTTTGAAACCGAATTCAAACTCGATTTGGTTTTTAATTTAATTGGTTGGTTATTAGTGATCACATACATCATCCAAGGATATTTTTAGGTCAATGACCTAATAGTACCCTTGGTTGACCAGGTTGACTTTCAAAAATTATTTTTATAGCATTCCAATTTGAATTTAAATTTGAATTGCAAGACTTGGGAATAAGCTTTGAAATCCAAATTCAACTTCAAATATAGAAATCATTTTTAGGGTTGGACTTAGATTTATACACTATGCTTGACACTAGTGTAAACACGGTTTACACCTCAAGTACATAGAATATAAACTAAGTATTTGAGATGAAATTCGAAAGTAGGGTTTTATTATTTCATATGACAACACATTCCAGAAACACAATCAACTTATGAAATGTAAACTTGTTTTAGTTAATGCACATCAAGATTGACCTAATCATGAATGCTTTGTAGTGCATATGATGACGGCAGGTTTTAGTTAATATAACACCAGAGGTGTTACAACATATATTCTTCACCTTAGTAAAATACTTGTTGATGCTCAGAGCGCCTTGTGAGATACCTGCAAGCTCTTTCTCTAGGAGTTGGAGTCGCGCCTCATTCTTCTTTGAGAACAGCTTCGCCAATGTCTCCCAAGCCTCATTTGGTGTCTCTGCATCTCTGATGTGCTCCAACAGGTCTTCCTCGATCGTTGTCTTCAATACAAACATAGCCTTGCCTGCTTTGATTCTCCACTTCCGTAAGGCTTCTGCATTCTTCTTCGGTGGAAGAGTCTTCTCGGTACCCGCTAAGACCTCCCATAGGTCCTGACCCATCAAGTAGGACTCTATGCAAGTTTGCCAATAGCCATAGTTGTGGCTATTGAGCCTTCTCATACCTCCTGCACTCAAGAGATCCGCCATCTCAACTGACGCCCAGCGTCACCTACGCTTGGTCCTGGACCAGCGTTTCTTCACAGTCCCGGACTGTGATCTCCGGCAGAGTCTCCCCTTAGCGCCTCTCGGTGCCACACCGAGCAATGTAAGCGTCCTACGCCTACCAACAACTGCACCGACCACTATGAGTGCCTTGCACTCACCTCAGACTGCTCCCACTACCGGTCCCTGACTGACCTGCTCCGATACCACTTGTTGAGAACTCGACGCCTCTAACCTTGACGCCGACTTTCTAGAAGTGATACCAAACTGGAGTGATACCACTTCTTCTGTGGACCCTTAAACCCATACTACTATAAGGAGACCTTCACACCGACACTAACACGGGAGACCGACTCTCTACAAGGGAACTCAAACCTTTATTCACTTACTAACGACTTGATACAAGACTCCCTACACTCTTTATGTGGCTATCCTAGACACCTCCACACTATCATGGCAACCTCTTCATCTCCTACCTTATGCCTATGACATGGTATGTCCTTTTGGTGGTAGTATATTGGAAGGGAGGGGGGCACCTCTATTTATAGGTGCTCATGACCCTTGTGGTGTTGCCATGTGGCAACTTTCACACTCTTTGTTATAAATATCTATCTCTAGAATTTTTCTACCATACAAAATATCCAAACTTCAAGAGTATTCTTAAGTTGTCATGAAGCATAGCAACTCTATACTCTCCACATCTCTAAAGTCTTCTAAAAGCTTTTTATTTTTCCATGATATTATCCTTATATATGGAAAAGTATCTTGTTATTTTTAAAACCTTTTAGAACCTTCTAAGTATGCATTACATATTTGAACAGAATGTTTTCCATACACACCATGTATGATCTACGGTGGAGAGTTGCCAACTAGTAACTAGTCCGTAGTCAACTACTTGGCCAAGCCATATTTTTTTTTCAAGCTTGGCTCATGCATACGTAACGGTTTGAGTGATCTGCATGCTCGTGATCTTCAGAACGACGCAACACATGGAGAGGCAAGCTAGAATCGCGGAAGCTGGCGAATCTTGCTTAATGTTAAACGTATACATATTATTCATCTCCGCTGCTAAGTGACTTCCCTTTAATTACTACCGGTTTTCACCGGCGTCTGTAAAAGTGAACAGTGCTAACCTTGGCTGTCAATACTGGATTCATCACCGCCGGCTCGTACACGAGCGGGTGATATATCATTTCCATCATATCACCGCCGATCAGATCATCGATTTATTGTTCCCATCATTACTAGTCCAATTGTTGATCCAGTGGTAATGGACTAGACATCAAAAACAATCTTACATACAACATGTCGGTGATGGAGAGTTCGTCACTCACCAGTTACCGCTGATGTGACGATTGATCCGGTGGTGTACTAGAGTGATCAGTATCGTCGGTATTAAAACATATACTCCCCAGGGGGTTTCACCCACAAAACAACATCCACGTCGCTGTAAATCTTATAGGCTATCCGATTTCCAATCCTGTGGCTGAGATTGCTCCCACCAAATTCTACTGTATCGGATTCACCTTTGGTTTCACAGCTTCTACTAGCTTCTTCTCACAAACTCTTTCGCTGTAATCTAGCTTCTCCATGAAGCTGGGCCATCCAATTCTCCCTCCCAATCCTTCTCCAACAAAAAAGAAACACCGTGCCCCCCATATCAAAAAAAAAAAAACACCGGCACCTCCTCCACCTCGTCTGGTCGTCCTCCCTACCCCTCTCCTCGCCTCCTCCCGCAGTGTGCCGCCGCTGCACCCACGCCCGCGCCTCCCCTTCCTCTCGTCCCCACCTTCCTGATGCACCAGCCAGGCCCGAACGTGGCCACCTCCATGCCCCGCTTGCGGCTTGCCCCTTGGTGCCTGTGCTCAAGGAAACCCTAGGTGCCGGGCAGCGGGCACAGCGATGGCGGCCGCGAGCAGGCGGCGGCGGCGGCCGTCAGTCTCCTCCCCCTCGTGGCACGGCGTGTCAGCGCCGCCGTCGTGCGAAGTGCTGCTGGACCGGAGCATGACAGCGTCCTTGGGCCGCCGCAGCACGGTTCTGGCCATGGCCAGAGCCACCGCCGCGCGGACGCGCATCGATGGCGGCCGCCGGCGTGGCGGCACCCCCCTCACGGCCTCCTCCTGCCGGTCCGCGTCTACTACTGTGCTCTGCGACTGAACTTTCTGGAGGCAGGCACTTCCTCAGCCTTGCAGGTAGTCGAACCTCCTCAAATTTCCCTTTCGATTCCTCTAATCCCTCCTCGAATTTAATAGCTTCATACCCTAGGGTTTCTATGTCCAAGGCAGTTTGGTGTGTGAGATTCAATTTAGTGGCTTTGAAAACCCCCTATTAGTATTTAGGCATGTTCTTCTTAGTTATAACATTACACAGAAGGATTGGAATTAAGATTTTTCTTGTGCAGGTTAAACTGGATGTTCCTACTGGCCAAGAATGAAATACGTAGAGCTAAAAGGCATCCGGGTACTTATTGCTTCTTCGAATCAGGCAGTTTTCATTTTTTTTCCTGTTAAAATTGTTCAGTGCTGCTTACATGAAAAAATATTAGGCTGCAATAAAATGTTTCCACTAGGAACAAATAGAATTACTTCAGTTGTTTCCTCATGTCCATTTGCAAACCATGCTAAAGCTACAAAGGTACTATGTTTGACTAACATACCTGTGTTTGTTATTTCCTAGATGTGCTGCTAATTAAGGCAGAATCTACATCTTCAGATTTCCAAAGGTTGTCCAAACTGTATAAATATTAATCTTAAAGGAACACACACACTATTGGTTTTAAAAAACTTTCCTTCAGCTATGCTCATTCAAAATTTCCATGTAACCAACATTCCTTCTTGGTATGCTATTCAATATTTCTATTTGAAGAACTGAAATGTAGATTGTTCAGGCATACAAGGTTACTTTCTTTATTTAGCTGTTGAAGTCCCATGCAAATAATAGTTCTTTTACTGTAATTATGTTTGGGCACCATACTGAGTTGTTGAGTATCCTGTATGAATAAACTTTTGCCCAAACGAAGCTGTATGATATCAAGACCAGCAACCAGTGGGTTTGTGTTGCCTCGTTATCTTGAGTTCCAATATATGTCTACCTTAATCATGCCAGCAATTTCCTAATCAGATGAGATGGAGCTTCTATGCAGCTCTTTATGCCACTGCAATTTACTAATTGCATTTGGCATTTATAGAAACCCATACAGGTCTTTGGGCTTGTGGTTTGATCCGTATTCTTCTATAATTATAATATCCAGGCAACCATATAGCTTACAGCATGCTGGTTATTAAAAAAAGATCAATTTGCAATGAGCATAAATATCTGGAGAATTTTCTAACAGTTCCATAATGTATTTTGCAGGTCAGAACTAGATGCTCTGCCATCCCTATCCTATCTGAGAATGTTCACAAGGCAAGTGCTGAAGCAGGTAAGCTACTGGATTCCACTTTATGCAATGCAGGTGCAATGACACCACTTATTTCTTCAGGTTCTACTATTCCAATGCAGACTCTTTCTTTCGGATGTATCTAGAATATTCTTTGTTGCATAACTTGATGTTAACATTTCAGGTTTTGCTTTCCTAGGTCAATATGATCAGGATGGTAATAAAGAAATTGGAACTTTGGAAGCTACCTGCTAGGCTGGCACATTCTAGCAGCATGAAAAAGGTTAGTCTATAGGCTATTTTTCAATGGTTTGTGTGGCAATGACAACATACAACAACCACAAAGATGTGATGGCTCTTTGATCATTGAAATACCACGTGTATGTACTCATCTTGGTTCTTTAATCATTGAATTGAAATATGTGTTCTTCGGTTTAGGATCGCCTGGCATCTTTGTTTTTTCATCCACGGGCTTTTATAATCATATGGGTAGTAACAGTTGCAACCTTTTGTCCTACTATTTCCTTCCTTGTTTCTTGATTCATCCATTTGACTACGGTTACCATCTTTCATGTCGATGAAGCTATATACCTATATACTATGATTTGTCGTGTACACAGTTCTATTTGTTAGTGCAGTTCCAGTAGTATGTGGGGCTTCTTTCTTTTGTGGACCTTTTCAGGAATACGGTAAATTTTAACCTATTTCTTGCTTTTACTTTTTCAGTCCAACACAATTACCCAATGTACAAAGTACACTGAACTTGCAGTTTGTAGCTTCTGGCCAGGTATCTGAATGCCTTTTAGAGCAGATATTTATATATGATTTCCAGTATTTATATATTTTTCCTGTGCTCCATGTAGGTCTCATACATCTGGAATTGAGGTTTGGGTGGCTCCTCTGCACCTCAATACTCGAAGATTTGGTTAGTGCCTCCGAGTTCAAGCTTTCTCCCATGATTATTTTTTCTACTCTTGTGTGTGTTATTGTCAGCTTAGATGTCTTCTCACCCCTTCATATCTAACTTTAAAACACCTACAGTATGCAGATGACACCGTTCTCTTTCTGGAAAATGATCTAGAAGAGGCCAAGAACATGAAGCTCCTGCTCTGTGCTTTTGAGCAGTTGTCTGGCCTCAAGATCAATTTCTATAAGAGCAAACTTTTTTGTTACGGTGCCGCACGTGATAGGGCGGAGCTTTACTCCCAGATTTTTGGATGTGGGATGGGTTCTCTCCCCTTCCGATACCTCGGGATACCTATGCATCACAGAAAACTTAAAAACACAGAGTGGAGACCCATAGATGATAGATTCGAAAAGAAACTAGCGGGGTGGAAAGGGAAACTCTTATCAGTAGGGGGCCGGCTGGTTCTGCTTAACTCAGTGCTCAGCAGCTTACCGATGTACATGTTCTCCTTTTTTTGAAGTACCCCGCACAGTACTTAAGAAATTGGATTATTATCGCTCTCGCTTTTTCTGGCAAGGTGATGAGCATAAAAAGAAATACAGGCTCGCCAAGTGGCAAATCGTATGCACTCCCCGCGAGTACGGGGGGTTGGGAATAATTAACCTTAGCCTATAAAATAAATGTCTCTTAAGTAAATGGATCTTTAAGTTGTTGAACGAGGACGGGATGTGGCAACGGTTGCTCAGAAACAAGTATTTGAGGAATAAGACCGTTACTCAGATTACCCAGAGACCGGGAGATTCCCAGTTTTGGACCGGCTTAATGAGAGTTAAGCAAGAGTGCCTAGATCTTGTCACTTTCGGGTGGGTAATGGCGCCCAAACACGGTTTTGGGAGGACACATGGTGTGGCGACACACCTCTCAAAATACGATACCCCAGCCTCTTCAACATTGTTCGAAAAAAACATGACACAGTGGCTTCAGTCTTGCAGTCAGATCCCCTTCATATTTCTTTCAGGCGGCAACTGGCTGGACAAAATCTGATATTCTGGAATGAGCTTGTCTCCAAAATTGCAAATGTCCAGTTATCCACCCAGAAAGACAAATTTATTTGGGGAAGACAAAATCATGGCAGATTTATGGTCAGCTCTATGTATAGAGCACTTGCCATACCGCCATGCATCCCGCGCAAGCATCTATTGTGGAAGCTAAAATTGCCACTAAAAGTGAAAGTTTTCATTTGGTACCTTATTAAGGGGGTGGTCCTAACTAAGGATAATCTAGCAAAAAGACAGTGGAACGAAAACTTAAAATGTTGTCTATGTAATCATAATGAATCGATACAATATTTGTTTTTCGATTGTCACTGTGCTAGACTTATTTGGTGCATGCTTTCGGTTACTTTTAATTTGACGCCACCGTTGTCGATAAATCATATGTTCTATGATTGGCTAGGTGGATTAGAAAAACCTTTGCGCTGTAAAATCCTAGTTGGGGCCTGCGCCATACTGTGGGCAATTTGGCTAAGCAGGAATGATATGATCTTCAACAGGGCTCAATGTTTCACACCTTTGCAGGTAGTTTTCGGGGACACTCACTGGATCAGATTTTGGGGTCTACTTCTGAAGGAGGAAGAAAGATCTCACGTTCAGCTGGGATGTCGCGCGCTTGAGACGACTGCGATGGAGGTCTTTGGCAGCCATGGTTGGAGATTTTCATATTGAATTACTAGCTGAGTCGAATTTCAATAAGTATGTTTATGCCCACCTGCGTGTGGTTTAAGTTTGAACTTATTTCAACCACCTGCGTGTGGCATTTCTGGTTGCTGCCACCTGTGAGGTGGAGTTTGGTTATTTAATCTTGTGAACTCGGGACGCTTTTGGTCAGTTGTATGCATCACCCTGATGCAGAGGCTGGGATATGAATACATATTCCCTTTTCTAAAAAATATATGTTTGGTTCAGGTTTTCGGAGGGGGGGGTGACTACTTGCTTCGGGTCTTCACCAAGCAAGACAACACCCAAACAAGTGAAAAATGTGAAATTGATGGTAAGAGTAAAACTCCAATTCCTATTTTATCCACTCCTATATACACTTTCCCCTTCTTTTTTTGGGTTAAATATGGTGTTGTACCATAACAAAAACTAGGATGATTGACCAATTATATCTAATTTACATGGGTTATCCAAAGAAGTAATTCAGATGTGCTTCTCTGCAGTTTCAATTTGGTTAGGTTTATTCCGTGTTAGCTTACACAAACTAAGTTCTCCTATTTACGTTATTACATCAAGACACTTCTACTCATATTTTATTTGGCCTTATACAAGCATTTTGATACATTTGCTGCCTATGTATACTACCTTGTATAAGCACATAGCTATGTATACAAATAGGCACATAAGCTTTGTATACTACCTTGTATAAGCACATAAGCACATTTGGCCTTATATATGTATCCTAATAGCTTGTAATACTTCTACCTTGTAAATATAGCTTAGTTTGATACAAGCTACTCATATACTACCTTGTGCTTATATATGGTGGCTTTGTGCCTTAGTTCTAACCTAAATTTCTTCCTCCCTTAACTTGCTTGGTCTTTGTACTGTATTTATTTGGATTATGTCTCTGATCCTTCGAATTCATTTTCTTTGCCTGCTTATTTATTTTTATTACACACAGGGTTGTTCTTTTTTTTTGGTCGGTCAACGGGGAGGTGGGGGGGGGGGGGGAGAATCCCTTTCATTGATCATTTGGTTCTTGAAGCCTGATATTACAATTACATGTTTTACATCTCTTCAAAGGTTTTACATTGCGTTAACTAAAATGGTACACCAAGTGTCTGCAGTTGCCTGCTCTTTCTTCGCTAACCGGTATTTCCACAACTCAGCTTCTGATCTGCATGCCAACAGGGTAGCTTGTATCGTTGCTCGCTCATTCGGGAAGACCAAGTCCTCCTCTACCATATGTGCCAACAACAAAGCAGTAAGAATGTGCTGAAATGAGCCTTCGGGATGTGTAGTGGGGCACTGATCTCTCGCAGCTACACAGGGTTGTTCTGAGAAAAAAAAAATATACCACGTCTGAATGCATTGTGATGTTGTTCCAATCTTTTCAGTATAGTAGTAGTTGGTACTAGGGAATTCTATATTCAGTGACAAATTCCAAACCGCTATGGTTGCCATCAGCAGTTGAGCATGATGGTCTTCTTTGTTTCAGGCCAACCTTGCCCACTGAATGTTTTTTGTTTGCTGTTGATCGAGAAAATTAATATTATTGCAGCGCATATTGTACTGAATGTTTTTTGTTTGCCAGGTTTACCGAGAAAATTAGATCTATTAAGGCCTATACTAAAAGAGCACGCCATACATATGGACAGTTTCTTCACACAGCTACTACTTATCATGAGCAGGTATTTGTTCTTTTCTTTTCCCACCTACCTTACTCAAAATTTTGAGGTGGTAAAAAAAAGGTTCTCTGTTTTTAGGTCACGGTACCAGAGTCCTCCTATGAACCTATTTTCATTTTGGAGGTTCGGAGGACCTGCCCTGCTGGATTAGGGTTAGGGTCTTCTCTATGTGTCTGAAGATTTTTTCCCCTGGGTATGTGTTTGAAGATTTTACCAAGTTGGTCATGTCGATCCTGATAAACTATAGATGGCCTAAAAGTTTATGTTGGTAGTTTCAAATCCTCTGCAAACTTTTTTCTTGGAAGAAAACTCTTTTTTTTTCAGAGCAACCATGTATTCACAGCCAATTTGGAGTAACCAGCTTTTTCAATCACATCGTCTTTCACATTAAAGCTCATGTACTTTAGAGTGACCAGTTTATTTGTTTCTTAATTATTTTGCAGGTTTAGGCCTATTCCTTCTTGGCTAAATTTATGGTTACAGTATTAACATGCCTTTTCCAGTAAAGACTTCAACATATCCACTGCCTATGTGTGCGCATTCTCCTTTCGATTGACGAGGGATTAGCTCTGACAACAGGTTGCTACCTATAACTATTTTCATGTTATTACTTCAGGTCAAAAAATTTCATTAATTACATTCTATCTATATGTAAGCAAGGGTACCATGCACATTAACCAGACATACTAGAGGAGGGGAAGAAATGCAGTGTAACCTCATTTTGATTGTGAACTCATGGGTCATGGATGCAACGATATACTCATATACCTGCTACCAAACATGACCAACACCTATTTAGTATGATATCAATGGAAAGTCAATTTGTTCTCAGATCATAACAAAAATGATCCTGTGCTGCCTATTTTCATCTTAGATGTTTGGAGTTGCCACTGGATTTTGGTCAGGCTTTTCGCTATGTGCCTGAAGCCCCTTGTCAATTCAATTCTATCTACCCTATTTTTTCCACGAGAGAAAAAGGTGTTTAAAAGTTGAGTACATGGTGGTGTGTGCATTGTTAGGGTTTAAAGTGCGGGAAGAATGCATTCATTCTTTTACTTCTATATATCTTCTGTTGATCTGTTCTTATAGCAAAGAAATACAACACTGTTCCTCTTGAAAAAAAATATGATGCTTCTTTCTGGTTCCTTTGTCCAGGTTCAGTAAACTGTTATAGATGCCGCCTAGCACAACCTGAGTAGCTGTAGTTTTTTCTATAAGATGCAGTGCTCAGCAGTAAACATCTAATACCTACGAAGAGTACAGTAGCTGTCCTGCCTAACCAGAGTAAGCCTAACTAAATAGGGTAATGATTACCTGGTGGTTTTAAAAGAAATACTCAAACCAAACAGGTTCTTTCTGCTGTATGAACATTAGACCATTTGAATCATGGGTTCCTGTACCAAAGGACAAACAATTGTTCTGCTGATTTGGTCTGTTGCTGCACCTTATTTTCGTATTCAGCTAAAATTGATGTTGAATTGTCTAGACTCTTTATCCTGATATTATTATTAGTGTTAAAAGGTACCAGCAATTTATCTGTGATCTAATTTGTCCTACACATGCATTTCATTACAGATAGTCATGCTGATGAGCCTATTGGGAGAGATGTAGTTATGCTTATGCATCTTGGAAATTGGCCTGTGTGATAATAACTATCTAAAGAATCCATTGGTAAGCAACATTCCTCTGGTACCGGTAGCCAGCCTCATAAGCCTGTTGGGTAGTTCTCAGGTCTCAATTTGTTATGAAAACTGGCATGTTTGTCAGCGTTGGGAATTTCCTGTGTGCTGTTTCAGCTATATGGTGTGAACCTATGCCATATGCTTGCTTTCTTTAGCATTTCACCTCTTAGTTTGATGTCTGTATGTGACCTCCATAGCTATACTAAGACTCTACAGTCTCGAAACAAACAAACACAGGGGCATGATTACATAATTCATCCCCTATTATTTCTTCACTTATTGCATTTTCTATTGCAAAGAGTGACAGCAGGGAACAAGATGATTGCCTCATCATTTTGCAAGATGGGTGAGCTTATATTTAGCGCATTAGACATGGCCATGATTGTCTTGTCATCTCAGTCCTCGGCAACGACTATTGAGAAACGTATCAGTCCATTGCAAACTTCATCGTGTTACGTCGTGTTTACTATTTTTTTTTTGTTACCTCGGCAATGCTGACCAAGTACCTGTCCATCATTGAAGGATTGAATACATATATTACAACATGAACTTATATGTGTCTATTAAAGCCCGGCTACACCTACATACAAAAACTACCGCAGCAGCATCATCGACCTCAGCAGTGACTTCACCGAGTCTAAGGTAAGATTCATATACAGTTACTATAAAACCCAAACCTTTCAGACCTCTACCCTACATGCTCACAAAAAGGTAACCTCTGTATACAGATTAGTTACTTCTCACAACACATTGAGGCCGAATCACCCAACAAGAAGCCAAGACGTTGGACAACACTACAGCTGCAAGATGGTACCATGTTGCAACCACCACAGAGATCGGCATAGCAACAACCTGATCCAAATTATCTACAAGTTTAGTTACTTGTGTGCAAAGTATTCTATATCTATGTACATTAATATAGTTAAACCATCTCTTATGTAACACCGTATGTATTACTGAACTACTACTAAACTACGAACCTTACCTTATGCAATGAACCACTACGGCTCCTGCTTTGCGCGCCAACCTACTATTTATGTACAATCCGGTGGAGATGGAGAGCTCATCACCGTTGACACGACATACGATCCGGCGGTGATGTCTTGATCATCAACGCTAGTGCGACGTTTTATTTGGAGATGATGTCATGATCATCACCGCCTGTTTTACCATATATACCACCAACGGTTCTTCTAGGCCAGCAATGACAATTAATGAATTTTCATAGTACCAATTTAAATATAACATAATAATTAATAGCATCAGTAATGTGATTACATTAGGCCTGCAACCTACACAACGTATCAAAATATACATCCGGTTCGAGTCATGAGTCCAGGAATCAAATTAAACCACAATTAATTTTCTCTCAAAGAACATGAGGTATAACTGTATAAGTTTGAGAATACACGTCCAAGCTAGAACACAAATATACATGACATGCAATTGTCGGGTGAACAAGAGGAATCCGAGTTGCACCTTGATTACACAATGAATTGTCTCCATATCTGGATTCATGAGTTGGTCCACAATGAAACAAGCAAGCTCTTCTTGAAGCATAGATGATATCCGACGATGCCTTGGTGATTTTTACGGTCGAATCACACTACTATATATGGAATGTTTTTTTGTGGTAGGCGAAATACATTAACTGAGGCACGCATCACAACTGCCTCGAATCTAATGTCACGGTACATAAATGGTTTTTTATCGAGGTGGTTCAAATGCCTCGGTAAATCAAATAAAAAAAGGAAAAGTTAGCAGCCAAACTAGGCTTGGATCTGGACCTCGCGCCACTGCCCCTGCACGGCGCCGCTGTCACATGAGCCCTACCATATTGAGCAGGCTCCTCACCGGATTTGGCTCCTCGCCAATCTGGGCTCCTCCTCGCTAGATTCACCGCCTCTGCCACCGTATGCCCCCGCCACACGTGACTCGCCAGATCCGCCGGTGCTGAGGTCACGTGGGCATGTCGCTTGGAGGGAGGGGCCTTGGACTGCCGCTCGGAAGGAGGAGAAGGAGAAGGAGAAGGAGAAGGAGAGGGAGCACAGGAGCAGAGGTTTCCATATGGCAAGGTATGGCACTCACCATAGCTCAATTTCCTAGCAACTCTACCCTCTAAATCATCCTGTACCATGACCACTTTGAAGGGATTGTGAGCTACTACTCTGAAGTGCTCTAAAGAAGAAGAACACATGATGTCTAAAAATCTCTGAAGAAGAACAACTCTGAAACTCTAAATGTATATCTTTTGATAGCTAAAACGGTACCTGGCTACTTGTGGACTTTTGTTTAGGTTATTGTAGCTTAATTTTAGATCTATTTCGGCACCTCACCATATCTTAATTTAATTTTTTCCTCCGCCACTGAGGGAACAAGGCTTGGGAGGCTGCTAAGAGGATCTCTGTAGGAAGCACCGCTATCGGCTAAGGGAGAGGGAGAGGAAGAGAGATGTGCTTGATTGAGTTTGTGAAAAAAAAATCCTAAGTTTCTATATTTATACTCAAAATGACTATTGGGCCTTGGCTGGGCCTTGACAAAGTTACAATACCATTAGTTGCAAAAAATATATTCAAAATCCATTGATTGATTTTATGCGCTCCACATATGGCATAAGGGAACTCATTTTAAGGTCCTTTTACTTAAAAATTCAAATACCTAGCGCCTCAATTTCTTGAACGCATTCAAGACATATATGTGGACTTATGTAGTCAGTTTTGGGTAAATTGTGTACTCTACATGCTTATGAATGAGTAAATTACACTCACCATACAACAAGTATCTACGTGGGTGCATATTAATTCAACATCTTGTAAAATATGAAATTCAATACAGAAACTATCTAGGTGGGAGCATATTAGGCCAATATCTTCTAACCTGTTTAATTTAATATGATAACTTAACACATTGGTGCATATATGGTCCAAGCATTGTAACAGTGTGTCTTTATACACTTTTAATCACTGTCACATAAAGATACACTCTAGCGCATTCATCTCATCGAATCCTCCGCTTTTACTATATTATGATATTATTACGTTTCCTAGACTCCAGGCGCCAGATTCCTTAGAAGATGTCAGGCGACGTTTGAAAAGGACCTATCATCCCCGAGTCATGTTTTTGTAAAGGACCTATCATCCCTGAATTGCGGGCTTCTCCGCTTTTTTTCAATTCTTGTTTTTGAAAAGGGCCTATCATCCCTGATTCTTATGCGTTGAAACAACCCATATATCAGCTTTAGCAAATCATGAATGATCATGGGTATAGGGATGAAGATTGATGAAAATAATATTATATATAGTATAGAAAGAAACGGTCGCATCGGCATTTTCAGTATCTATAAAATCAATGGGACCTTTTATATTCAGCCACAATGATAAATGATATCATATATAGGAAACGATTCTAAATTGAGTGGTGTGCTTAGAGTATAAAAAGACATATTGTTATAATACTTTGACTGTATATGCACCAATGAGCCAACTCGCATCAAATTAAATAGATTAGAAGATGTTGGATTAATATACACCCACCTAAATAGTTATTGTATTAATTTAAGCAAATTACAAGATATTGAACTAACATGCACTCACATAGATAGTTATTGTATGGTGAGTGTAATTTACTCTAAATGAATCTACAAAGTACTCTTAAATATTTTTCCAACTCATAAGGCAGCATAACTAACTTAGGGCCTGTTCGGTTTTTAGGGAACCCCTGAAATAATTCCAACCTGGAATGTTATACTAACTTGTACTACCTTTGATCACCTGAAATGATTCTTGGTGGAATCAGGGCTAAAGGAATGAGCCCTTATTGTTCAAATTTTTTATTTTAAGGTGGCATGTAATTAGACTAGTTTTGTTATTATTAGGTCATTTTTAATGGATCTCAACTTAAAAAATGACTATATTAGATTGGATTAGATTGGACGACTGCATATTAGCAGTCATGTTGTAATAGGCTGGCTAAATTGAATATTTGGATTCTTTTTCTTTGAATTTTAATTAGACTTCTCTATATGGATTTGATCCTAATCCATAATTGTCACATCTATCCACAAGATACATCTTAGTTATCTGTCAGCTACAATAGTATGACACTCATCACCCTACATCAAGCTCTTAGGGACAGATAAGAAATCTGCACCCTAAGACAATTGGTCAATTGCAGTGCTGCCCTGATGGTTAACAGCGTTCTGTGGGCAAGTTTCTAACTTAAAATCACCTGATTTGTAGTAGGAACAGCTGCTGGGGAAGCTCAACGCAGCACCCCTGTCTCCCCTGTCTCTACGGGCTTGCGTGTACTGTATGGTGCAGACCGGTGATACGCCTATGCGTGAGCAATGACGCATGAACAGATAAAGATATCTATACTAAGGCATCACGAGGCCATGTCATCCTCAAACAAAGTTTGCCTCCTTGGTTCTTCCTCTATTATTTATCTCTTCCTCTGCAATCAAAATCCCGAGACTTTGCTTGTGGGTCCCAGCTGGAAGGCACTCATACTTGGCAAAGAATCGTCTTTCGTCTCTGTTGAATTCAACTGCTCCAGTAGTGCCAGTCTAGCTCTATGCATTGTATTCAAGGGATTAGGAGCAGACCGGAGACTTGGGGGCTCACCTGCTAGGCTGCTACTCAACAGTCTAGTCTACCATTATCTTGGCTTCACCTGCACCTACTGCTGCATCTCATTACCATCTGGTAGTTGCTGATTAAGGAGGAGAGAGGAGACGACGGCCATGGCGACCGAGAAGCCCATCCTGTACAACGCCTGGATCAGCTCCTGCTCCCACCGAGTTCGCATCGCACTCAACCTCAAAGGTGAGAGGCGACTCTAGCACTTCTTGAAACTCTGGGCTCTCAGTCTGCTTAGATTGCACTTTTTGGTTGGTTGTTAGGCATAGGCGCATAGTAGAGCTTTATCCTACATAATAATTCAGCAAAGCGTATGACAAAAACAAGGGAGCCGGCTTCTTAATGCTATATGACCTCAAGCGCTTATCCTCTTTTTTCAGTCTAGGATATATCTCAATTTTCGCAAGAATTATGTCAGCAGACTTGTCTGTTTTTGGACAAATTATGATGTTTGTTCAGTTGGGGATTAGCGATGACTACCGATGCTAGCAATTCTGTATTTCTTGGTCTATTAACTGTAAAACTGTGACTGTGACTAGTTAGTTGTTTGATACCTCAAGAAAATTTTATTTTCAAGTACTTTAGCACTACTTGTATATTAACAGAACAAGAACAGTTATAAGCAACACATTCGCTTTAGTATGTACTCCCATTGGTCTTGTCAGTGATGCTTATTTTTTTAACTAAGCTGATGCTACATCAATTTGTGCAAACTTGTTTCCATAACTAACTAACTCAAGCTGTGATCTATTAAATGCTTTATCATTCTAAAACCTGAGAGCTAATTTTGTGGCTTTTTTAATCATGAAGGTGTGGGTTACGAGTACAAGTCTGTAAATCCCAGGACTGATCCAGCTAACTGCAACACCTTGACACATTTTGTATATTGCATTTTTTTTTTTGAGGGAATTTGTGTATTGCAGTTGACATCTCATTCTTGCATTTACAATCAATCGGGACAAAATGTTATCAAAAAACTTTGATGTTACTTTTTTGTAGAAAGTTCATGGATTAATGGAAATTCCATCTCTGTCTTCCCTTTCATAGATTATGAAAAAATCAACCCAATCAAATATATTCCAGCATTAGTAGACGGGGACATAGTCGTTTCCGATTCTCTCGCTATCTCATTGGTGAGTTACACATGTTGCTTCAGCATATTTTCATTGTGCAATAATGTACATATATGTTCTTTTGGCATGCCAATGCATGCATTTTTTTAGTCACTAACAAGCTATCGGATTGAGCAGTATTTGGAAGATAAATATCCTGAGCATCCTCTCCTGCCTAAAGAACTCAAGAGGAAAGCTCTTAATCTTCAGGTCATGTCCAGATCAAAGTCTTTTTGTATCTTGTTCACAAAAATAAAATAAAATCTGACCAACTATTTGTATCTTGTATTTATTAGCCCAGCCTACAAGGCCTTACCAGGCCTACTCACTCCAAAAGCCCGAGCTGTTGGGGGAGGACCGCCCCGCCTTATGAGCTGGCCACCCCTACCATCGATAACCGATGTGGGACTATCCTAACACTCAGCCCTAGTCACACGTCGGTGATCTTGGCCCCAGCCTTAACCGAGTGGTCTTCCAGGACGGGTCTTGTGTTTTCCCAGGATAGCACGCAGCAAGCGTGAGTGGGCCCATAACCAATTATTGGCCCAGCCCACAAGGCCTTACCAGGCCTACTCACTCCAAAAGCCCAAGCTGTTAGGGGAGGACCGCCCTGCTTTATAAACTGGCCACCCCCACCATCGATAACCGATGTGGGACTATCCCAACAGTATTTACCCTTCTGGTATGGTATCACATATACTTGCTATATATTGACAATGCTTTCAATTATATTGAAGAGGTCAACACTCTTATCATCATTTGGCATCTCCTTTCCAAAGAGCCTTTCACTTTCTTAGTTCAGATTGCAAACATTGTTTGTTCAAGCATTCAACCTCTTCAAGGCTATGCCGTTATTGTGGGTATTACCAGTACCTAGCTACAGGTGATGAGACTTTGGGCATATACAAGATCTATTTACATACCTACTTTACAGGGTCTGCATGAGGGTAGGATGAGCCCAGATGAGGGCCTTCATATTGTTACAAACTTATATTGACAAGGGATTCAGAGGTGTGATTTCCTGAAACTTAATGTTTGCAAAGTAAAACTGTCTCTTCTTTTTCCAGTACATAGATTCAAGTTGTGTTTTCAAATCTAGCAGTGCAGCTGTGCTACTTGTTGAAAAGTGAGCACTATATCAAATAAGAAAAAATGTACTTTGTGTCAGGTTCATTCTTTTAATATTACTTACAACGTTAATTTTGATTCAACTATTTTTGTCAGCGATTGAAAAGCTCTTGGAAGGATGTGAGACTAAATATGCTACTGGAGATGATGTCCAATTGGTTTGCTTTGCTACCCAACCTTCTAATAATACATATTGTTTTGCGTTGATCAGTCTCTTAAAAATGGTGTCCACAGTCACATCACCATATCAATCATGCATGCATGGTTTCTCATTTAGTTTAGTCTTTGGACATCCAACTTTCAGAAAGTGTCATCATACTTGAATTTTAGTAAGGATTAATGCACTGCAAAACAATTTGGCATCCTTTGTGTTTCCTCTGGTAAGTGATCTAAGCTAATCTGATGTTAGCATATTTTGTGCTCATGGACAGGGAGATGTGTTTCTTGAACCACAGATACATGCTGGCATAAATCGCTTCCAAATCGATATGGTAACTAATGTTCATCTTCTATTCCATGTAAATCAAAATGGATAGATTCAGAAAGTTCTTGCTTTCTGGCAGTCCAAGTACCCGATCTTGGAGAGGCTCCATGACGCATACATGCAAATTCCCGCATTCGAAGCTGCACTTCCTAAGAATCAGCCAGACGCACCTTCATCATAAAAATCAAGATTGTCTCAATAATTTGTTTTTGTAATAATTTGGATAGGGAGCCACCGCTTCCTCCATCCTGCAGTACTCTGGGTTATAATCTATCTTACCCTTCTGTCATGGCTCAAGAGTAAATGATTGGCACTTGGCTCTGTCCCTAATAATGTCCATACTTTGTAATTTGTATGAACTCTGAGAGCTTCTCATTCTGAATATTATGGACAGTGCAGTGATTTTGCATGAGACTATTCACGAGCTACACAACAACAAAAAAAAACCAAAATGGAATCATTTACAAAATTAATGTTGGGAAAGCTTATGATAAGGTTAATTGGGATTTTTACAATTAATTAACATTAAGACTAAGGGGTTTGATCATTTGTGGTGTCATCTAGAGAATGCATTTGTCCAAGGAAGCAATATTAAATTGAATGAGAAAATAGTGTCTTATTTCCATACTAGGTAGGGTGATTCTCTTTTTCCACTAATTTTTTCAATATTGTGGTGGACATTTTGGCTATCATCTTGTCTAGAGCCAAGGAGGAAGGTTATCAATAAAAAATGGGCTAATCCTGCATCAGGTTGAAGATAGTGTGAGCATTCTACAGTGTGTGGAATTGTTATTTTAATGGATGCTGATATTAAAACAGTCAAATAGCATGAAACTATGTGCCTTTGAACAGTTATCAGGTCTTAAAATTAGCTTTCACAAAAATGAGCTCTTTGGTTTGGACAAGGAAAGGAGTGTGAGAAACAATATTCACAACTCTTTGGTTGTAAAAAGGGTTCATGCCCATTCGTCATTTTGGGATTCCCATGCTTTTAGAAAATTGAAGGGAAATGATTAAGGATAGAATTGAGAGGAAATTGTGTGATTTGAGGGGTAAAAAGCTTTGGTGGTAGACGTGTTGATAATTCAGCTTGTCGATCTTACCATATTGATGATGTCTTTCTCTGAAACTAAAAAAATTCTTAAAAAGATTCACTATTGTAGATTGAGACTTTTCTGGCAAAACAATCAGTAAAAACTTGGGTCTAAAAATCAAGTGCTTATTGAGTAAATGTATTTTCAAGCTTTGTTGTGAAGAAGGAATGTGGCAGGACATGCTGAGAAACCAGTACCTTAGATCAAAAATTTTGAGTCAAGTTAACAAAAAAAGTGTTGGTGTGTCACACTTTTGAATGGTTTATGAGGGTGAAGGACCAGTTCCTTAGTCTGGGAAAGTTCCAACTTAATGTTTGAACACAAATCAGATTTTGGGAGAATAAATGGTTTGCCGTGAAGCTCTGAAACTTCAACATTCAAATTTATCTGATATTGCATATGAAACATGCAACACTAGCAGGAGTGGTTAGCAATCAATTTGGACCAAGTACAATTTTGAAGTATTTATTGGAGGTCATAAAAAAACTTGCTGGAATGTACAAGAAGATTTGCAATGAGTGAGCAACAGCACAGGGTACATCAAGTTTGTGTTAACCGGAGACATGTTTGGGGCACCCTGTCAGAGGCAAAGTGAACTTTTCTATCCAGCGAATTCTTAAGAGTAAACATGTTTGGTCTGTCAAAGGTAAAGTTATGTCACAACTGCAGATAACACTTGGATAACATTTTTTCTTTAGGGTTCCTCTCTTAATAGTACATTTATCTATCTTAAAACCAACCATATACTGTATTGTGTCTTTGTCGGCAAAATGAAAAAAAAACTAGCATATACCTTTACCTTCGGACTGGTTTTCACCTCTGCTTGTCCTCTCCAATTGTGCGCTTGCTCCATGTGGCTTGATCACCTCTCAACCATCTTCAAGCCTTGCTTATTAGCTTGGTGTGTGGACCCTAACTCAATCACAACTAAACTGAAAGCATTAGTCCACTAGTTGTCATTCAATTACCAACATCAAACTTAGAGTTTTGAACTAGCTATAGTTCTCGTTCCTAAGGGGACACCAATGTCAACGTTATACCTCTTTTTAGGGAACAGGTCAAGAGGGTGAGCGGGGATATTACGGAATGTCTAGGGTGACATTTTGGACCACCGCGTCATGAAAAATTGAAGAAGCTCACCTTGGTTTCGGTTCACTAATCTTCTAGGAACTACTTAGCGAGTCATTTAGCGTGTTTAGTGCTCTAATCCCACCGCTAGGTCACGATCACTAAGTGTTAAAAGGCAACTCCCTTGTCGTCACCATTGCCAAGCTGCTAAATCCGAATATAGCAAAAGCTATGTCTGGCTATTTGAAACATTATTGGTAGGATGTTTCTTCTTTGAAGAAGTCTAAAATTGGTTTTTTCTTTCATTATCTAATAAAACACTTGTGCCAAATAATTATAGCTCAAAAATCACGCACAACATAACTGCAAAAGAGCAAAATACAAACCCGGTCCTTAAACTTTTCATGGGGTGTCACCCTGTTTCATAAACTTTTAAAGTGTCTCACTACGATGCCTAAACTTGATTTGGGTCTGAAATCAACCCATTAGTCCCCGATCAGCCGTTATAGTTATGCAAATAGGCCCCCGTCTCTTGTATTTGTTTCAGTACTCGTCCTCATCCCTTCACTCGACCTTCGTTTTCCTCTCACGACATCGCGGTGCCCTCGCGGTGGCCGGCGATCAAGACTGATCGCGGATCGCCCGTGCCTAGAATGACCGCGCGGCTCTCAGTGAAGTGCTAGATTGCATCTGTGCATTAATATTGTGCCTGCTACTTGTCGGCTCAGATTCCTACTACTGGTCGGCTGAGATTTTGTATCCATTAAGTTTGCTACTTCTAAGCACTGTGAAATGAGCTTCGCCTGGGAATTTGCGTGCCCCATTCTCTGTTGTTCATTGTTATCATGTTTATCTCTATGAAATATTGCTGTGTTGTGCAATCAGTTGCTGCCAAGGCTGTTTGGCTGTTAAAATGTCAGCGGCTTGTTGCAGGCAGAAGGCTGGGCAAGGCTGTTCGGCTGTTGGTCTGCAGCTATGTTCCTCCCCTTTTTTTAATCACACGTTCCTCTATGTTCTTTAGTTTAGCATAGGCTGATCAATCCTCTAATCAGGTGAGGATCTCTATTTGAAATGAAACAAAGACATGGGGCTTTCTGCTTATATGCGCAGACACCTGGCACGGCAAGACCCGTTACAGAATAAATTGAGACCCAAATCGAGTTTAGGCACCATAATGATATATTTTAAAAATTTATGGACTAGGATGACACCCCACAAAAACTTTAAGAACCGGATTTATATTTTACTCTAGTGTAGATTATAATGAACAGCCAAGCAGAGTCAGTTGACAAACGTGCAATTTGTCATGGACCATATAGCCATCCATTTTGTCTCACTCATGGACCACGTCCGTTCCTGTCATAGGTAGGCCATTTCTTGTTCCCTCAAAAAAAAAAAGGTAGGCCGTTTCTTATCGTGACATCGTATCCAATCTCATTTGACAGCCACATGTTTAGGCTGACTTCACCTCTGAGATATCCAAAATACTATACTCCATAAGAAGAGGAAAATAGGCATTGGACACTAGAAAAATTTATCTGTTTACCGCTCAAAAAATTACAGATTTAGTTCAGTAGAAAACTTCAGGCATTGAACTTCCGAGAGGTTACCTGATGTGCAGCACAATTACCTCAAAAGTCTAACAAGACTAGTAGTTCAATAGTACAAAAAATGGGGATACGGCACATTAAAAGTTATCCACTGAACCACGAAACGAAGCAGTAAAAATAACGTCACAAAAGCCATTCAATCCGAAAGGGACACGGCATATCTTAATTGAGTGCCTTTGACAATTTTTAGCAATGAACAAAATATAGTCCCTTGAACTGGGCAATTACTGAAGCAGATCACAATAACCAATCCACCACATGTCATGTCCTGTGTCCTGTCCTGTCCTGTCCTAGTGCTGGAGGCTTAAGTGTCAATCTTGGACCAATTTCTTATTCCAGTGACATGGTAGGGATGACGCAAATACCGTGTATTGACTTTTGTACATCACACGAAAGATTTAAGCAAGGTGAGAAAAAGAATACGAGATTTTGTATCTTTTCTAAGTACGAGATGCGTGCACAGACTTGGCAAAATGATACTAAATGGGGCAGTATGCATCAGAGGATACAACAGTCTGGAGCAATATATCTTTCCATTGGGAAGCAAAAGCTGATAACAGACTGAACAACAAAAAAAAAATAGGTAACGCATTAGCATCGTTTAGTATCATTTTCGTGTATACCGTCACCACCATCACACGTGTATTTTCGTGTCTTGCCTCCTCTAGAGATCCGCTGCCAGTGGCGGAGTTTAGGGTTTAGGGAGATGGAGCACACTCTGACCGGTCCTTTACCGACGCCAGATCAAACATTGTCAAGTTAGGGAGAGACTGAAAAGACTTTAGGACATGTTTGGTTCAAAAGCACTAAACTTTAGCTACTAAAGCTACTAACTAAACTTTAGTTACCTTATTTGGTTTTTCAAACTAAAAGTGACTAAATAACATTAAAGTAGTTGAACAAAGACTATTTTTTCTAATTAAATGTGGTTGTGGTCAATTAATGAGGGGCATTCCATGTAAATTGTACCCTTTAGTCACCTTTAGCAGCCCCCTGCCTACTAAAGCCATTAAACTTCAGTGGCCCTTTTAGATGGGGTGTTTAGTAGTTTAGTGACCAAATGTGTTTGAACTTTAGTCTGGGTGAACCAAATAGGCCCCAAAGTATCATCGTTGCCGCCACCTCGTCGGTGACACCAGAACCAAAACCCTAGATCAACAAAATCCACAAACCTAATCTAAAATTATGAAGACCTTATTTCATAGATATTTAATTTAATGACTCATACAAAGTTAGTAATTGTGTCAAAAAAAATCACTTCTTCTCTTACTTCTTAATAATGACTATGGACAGTTTATTAAATGCAGACAAAACTCATATGAAACTTCCACTGAGACTAATCTAACCCACTCATACATAATCCATATCATAATAATCTGAGTATAATCAGACAGGGCCTTAATTGTTAGAAAGTGACATGTTCCATCCATGATTGAGCAGATTAGATAATGCAGCCAAGGATGATCCAACTTATGCTTCTCTGCCTACATGCTATAGGAGTATTTATATATCAATCAACTAGGAGTTGCAACCATTTTTTTTTCGGAGTTGCAACCATTTGTAGGAACATATCATGTAGTTGAGAAGGGTATGAGTTGGTTTGTGATAGGGTTTAGCTCATGTTGTTCAGATAAACAACTGAATGTTGTTCACCGTACAAGAGAAAACAAAACATAACATGGAATACCTATAACATCCAAACTAAAATATTCTACCAGCTTGCTGAACATACTTGCATGTGCCTGCAATTCTTTGGCTCTTTTGTCCGGGCCAAAGACTTTGCGTGCACATGCGTTTGCACCATTACCCCTATATCAGAAACTAAATTAAGAGCTAAAATTGCGCAAATTAAGAGCCGAATTAGAATCTTGTCGCATTGAGTAATCGTGACCCAGCACCCAACGACCAAATTAAGATATAAAATATGGCAAATCCTGTCATTTTCTTATTCAAGTTGCACGCTGTTGACTCCATCAGGTCTTCCCCTAATTTCTTTTTCTCAAGTCTTATTCGGAGACTTGGTATGCTACCTCCTTATTGGATGAACTGGGATGACATGTTCATTTAATTCATATACATATAGGAGATGATGAACTATATGGATCGACATCTTGACCAGTTCAATGAATATACAATTCAAGCCTCATTTCCTACCTTACATACCAACTAATATGACCTACTGCAGTGCTGCCAGAGCTTCTGACCTCGAAGAAGAAGATGAACAGCTAAGAGCAGTTCAGAGACATATCAAGAACCTCTCAAAAAATGGAGCTTTCTCCATGGCTTGTGCTATCATTCGGTTTCCTTGCGCAGGCTCTTGTCATCTTGGCTGACACGAATGCGCGAGATAGTATGTTTCAGTTTGTTCCTTTAGTCCTTGTTATTGCAGCTCTCATTTTTCTCATTCTGTTGCTCTTCTGTGCAGCTGCTGGACTCAACGGGATTAAAGATTCCTGGAACAAGAAGCCATCAAACTGGGTGGGCACTGACCCATGTGGAGATAAATGGACTGGGATAACCTGCGCAGGAGATCGGGTCACGGATATGTTAGTATCAGCAGCTAGCAGAGATCACATATGGTCGTTTCCTTCCAGTTATCCATTTTAAAGATGAACTACTGATCACTGATTGAGTTGTTGTTTCATGGTGGCTGTTTTTGCAGAAGACTATCAAGTTTCGGATTGTCAGGGTCCCTATCAGGCGACATCCAGTCTCTGTCCGAATTGAAGACCTTGTAAGAAACTTCTCGCCCTTTGCAGTTTGATTTGAGTCCCCAAGCAAGCACACAAATTGGAATTTTAGGATTGTTGCAAGCATGTGAGGTGATTGCCACCTATTTTTCGCAGGGACTTCTCCTATAACAAGGACTTGGGTGGTCCTCTTCCGGCAACCATTGGAAGCTTGAGTAACCTCGAAAACCTGTGAGTAGTCAAACTTTAAGGAGTTCAAATTGCTCACTGATTTCAAGATTTCAATGCATAAACTGTTCGTTGTCTTATTTTCTCTCCGACTCTTCTGCAGAATTCTTGTTGGTTGCAGCTTCTCTGGAGAAATACCGACAGAATTAGGACAGCTCTCGAAGCTTATATTTTTGTAAGGAGATCAAACCAACCTTATGTCTATGCCTTTTCTCTTTTAGCTACCATAATAAACAATGATGTATTTTTGTGATTTATCTTTTGTTCAACAAAAAACCTTTACCTATATCTTATCCAACTGTCACTTGGGGATCAACTTTAGTTTGTCTTCTACAAACTCGTTCTAAATGTTACTTTGTTCATTTCAAATGTACAAAATTACTGGATTCGCTAGAAGTGACTGCAAACAAATGTCCATTTGATGATAGAAATAGAATTGCCAACATATTACTTTCCAATTGAGCAATCCAATCCTCAATCTTTAGCTATGTTGTGTTTTCCGCGAGCGGGACTTCACCCGTTTTTCAGCTGTGATGTGTTTTCGTCTACCAAGTATTGGACTTAGTCACTGATCCTCACAGCATTTTTGCATTTAAGCTCAGTATAATATGATTTTTTTCACTGCCACTATGATGGGGAAAAATGAAAGATTGATCATTACATTCCATGCCTGTAGATCTATAAACTCAAACAGGTTCAGTGGTTCCATTCCGGCATCACTCGGAAGACTCTCAAAGCTATACTGGTTTGATCTGGCTGACAATAAGCTCTCTGGAGAACTTCCAGTATTCGATGGCACAAATCCCGGGTTGGATAATCTGACAAATACAAAGCACTTGTATGTACAAATTTCCCGATCCCCAGAATTAAATTCCTTGACATTAGGATACTTTGAATCCCCTGATCGAGTTGTGGTTTCATGACCATTTCTTCGCAGCCACTTCGGTGTCAATCAGCTCTCAGGCACCATACCGAGCCAGATTTTCAACTTACATATGAAGCTGATACATCTGTAAGCAAGGAAACCCAAATTGTCAACTCATAATAAATTTCTTATTTTTGTTGTGATTTGTGAAGCTCAGACAGTGGATGGCTTGTATTATGTATCCAGGCTTCTTGACAACAACAACTTCACTGGAAGCATTCCTCCTACTTTGGGCCTTCTTAATACACTGGAAGTCCTGTAAGTACATCACCTGCATGTCGTCATGACTTAGAAGAGAAAATCTAGAGATTTTTCACTAGCAAGTAGGGAGTACATCTGACAGTGACATGTATGGACTTGTTCTGATGGTGAGATTGTTATGTCGGCACAGGCGTTTCGATAACAACTACCACTTGACTGGGCCAGTTCCTAGCAACATCAACAACCTCACCAAGCTTGCAGAGCTGTGAGTCTGTTACTCTTTTTTTTTTTTTTTTGTATGCTCTTGTTGGTCTGTCTGTATCAGTTGTACAACAGTACTAGGAAGCTAAAACCATTTATCCTCTCTCATTTGCTCTTTTTTGTTCATGCTAGCCACCTAGAAAACAACAAGCTGACTGGACCACTACCAGACCTCACAGGAATGAGTGCACTCAGTTTTGTGTAAGTGACTTGCTCAAGTTTCTCCTTTTCTTGAGTCATCAAGACATAAGTATCCAGCTAACTTGTGAGTCTATTGTAACTTTGTGACAGGGACATGAGCAACAACAGCTTCAATGCATCTGATGTTCCTTCCTGGTTTACCACTCTGCCATCATTGACCTCATTGTAAGCAACCCTCTCTGCACCCCTTCCTTGTCCTACTGAAATCCAGAACTTGTGTCTGAATGTTTATCGGTTGGTTGCAGGTACCTTGAGAACCTGGGTGTTACAGGCCAGCTGCCACAAGACCTGTTCAGCCTTCCTGCAGTTCAGACACTGTGAGTGCTTGCTTCTCCACAAGTTCATAGCACTCTATGCCCAACCAAAACTACCTGATCATGTGTCATGGAAAATATACAGATAGAAACGATGAATCATAGAGTTCAGCTTCATGATCCAAATTCAGTCCTTGAGACATTATGGTACTTCCTTACAATCGCAGGAGGCTCCGCAGCAACCATTTCAACGGCACACTAACTATTGGATCAGACTACAGCACTCAGCTCCAATTGATCGATCTGCGAGATAACGAAATAAACCAGATAACTGTCAGTGGATCACAGTACAGCAAACAGCTCATGTACGTAGGAACTGAACATTTGCTCTAATTTTGTGTCGAAACAAACTTGCAGTGCACTGAACATCTATGTCTTTTTGCACATTCAGACTAGTCGGGAACCCCATCTGCACCGCGGGGAGCAACGAGAAGTACTGCACGCCGCCGGGGCAATCGAACCAGGCGACGCCGCCGCCATACAGCACTCCGAAGACCTGCACCGGGCTGCCACCTTCATGCCTTTCAGACCAGCTCCTGAGCCCGAGCTGCGTCTGCGCCGTGCCCTACAGGGGCACCTTGTTCTTCAGGTCGCCGTCGTTCTCTGACCTCAGCAACGGGTCGTACTGGGGCCAGCTGGAGACCGGCATCAAGGCCAAGTACCTGAGCCTCGGCCTCCCCGTCGACTCCGTCGCCATCCATGACCCCTCGGTGAACTCGATGAACAACCTGCAGATGGCGCTCGAGGTGTTCCCCAGCGGCAAGACCCGGTTTAGTGAGCAGGACATCTCTGACATTGCGTTCATACTCAGCAACCAGACCTATAAGCCACCCTCTGTTTTCGGCCCCTACTATTTCAATGGCCAGCAGTACAGTTTCGCCAATGGTAAGAATAAGATCATTCATTTTTCATTCAGGAAAATTGCAAGATCCATATAGTTTGGCTATGTGACTGTTTACTGCTTTTTCATGAATGTAGAGCTGCTAGCACCATCCAAATCGAAGACGGACAAATTACCTCTTATCGTTGGTGTCGCGGCGGGAGGAGCAGTTCTTGTCGCCGTAGTTTTTGCAGTTGTCATCTTCGTCGCGAGGAGGAAGAGGAGACCAAAGCAGAACGAAGACCGGAGCCAGTCTTTCGTTTCTTGGGACATGAAGAGCACGAGCGGCAGTAACAGCGTGATCCCGCAGCTGCGCGGCGCGCGGATGTTCAACTTCGACGAGCTCCGGAAGATCACCAACAACTTCTCTGAAGCGAACGACATCGGCAATGGCGGGTACGGCAAGGTCTACCGGGGCACGCTGCCGAGCGGGCAGCTGGTGGCGGTGAAGAGGTCGCAGCAGGGGTCCCTGCAGGGGAGCCTCGAGTTCCGGACGGAGATCGAGCTGCTCTCCCGCGTCCACCACAAGAACGTGGTCAGCCTCGTGGGCTTCTGCCTGGACCAGGCCGAGCAGATCCTCGTCTACGAGTACGTCCCCAACGGCACGCTCAAGGAGAGCCTGACGGGCAAGTCTGGCGTGCGCCTCGACTGGCGCCGGCGGCTCCGCGTCGTGCTCGGCGCCGCCAAGGGCGTCGCGTACCTCCACGAGCTCGCCGACCCGCCCATCGTGCACCGCGACATCAAGTCCAGCAACGTGCTCCTCGACGAGCGCCTGAACGCCAAGGTCTCCGACTTCGGCCTCTCCAAGCCGCTCGGCGACGACGGCCGGGGGCAGGTCACCACGCAGGTCAAGGGCACCATGGGCTACCTCGACCCGGAGTACTACATGACGCAGCAGCTGACGGAGAAGAGCGACGTGTACAGCTTCGGCGTGCTCATGCTGGAGGTGGCCACTGCGAGGAAGCCGCTGGAGCGCGGGCGGTACATCGTCAGGGAGATGAAGGCGGCGCTGGACCGGACCAAGGACCTGTACGGCCTGCACGACCTGCTGGACCCGGCGCTGGGCGCGTCGCCGTCGGCGCTGGCGGGGATGGAGCAGTACGTGGCCCTGGCGCTGCGCTGCGTCGAGGAGGCCGGCGCCGACCGGCCGTCCATGGGCGAGGTGGTCAGCGAGATCGAGCGCGTGCTCAAGATGGCCGGCGGCGGCCCGGGGACCGATTCCGCGTCCAACTCCATGAGCTACGCCAGCCGGACGCCGCGGCACCCCTACGGCGGCGACAGCCCCTTCGACTACAGCAGCGGCGGGATGCCGTCCGCCAGGGTGGAACCCAAGTGAGTGTGAATGTACAGCAAGCAAGCGCCGCGGACATGGGAAAATCTGCACTGCACTCTCTTCATTTCTTCAACCACGTACGGTAGCGTTGCATAGAAAGTACAAGGTACTGTATTTATTAGTGTAAATTTTGGTTACCATATATGAACTTGGGTGTGCGATTGGATTACGAACTGATTTCTTGTTAAGTGATTGTTGACATGATAATTTTGGTTTCTTACATATGAACTAAGAAGATACTCCCTTTATCCTCGATTAAAGTGCATTCTGGCTTGGTGTTCGTATATTTGAAAAACATAAGAATATTTTTTCCTTAATAAAACTAGTGCGTGATTGGCTGATTGTTGTTTCCTTCTTATTTTGTATAAGAAAACTTAGATTGCCTCTCTTTTTTTTTAGAATTACACAGTACAACACAGACGCTCATAACACGCATGCACACTCACCCCTATGAATACATGTACACAAACCTACCCCCACCCCTATGAGCACCTTCGAAGGACTGAATAGCCGGCAGATCTGAAAATTCCTGAAGTCACCACTGACTCTTGTTATCAATGGGAACGTCGCTTACCACTTAATGCATAACACCGATAAACCCTAAAAAACCCAGAAAAATGTGCGAGCACCAGGATTTAAATCCTGGTGGGTAGCGTCCCCCTGTACCGTCCTACCATTGGACTACGAGCCAATTCGCTAGATTGCCCCCTTTAATCATGTGGAATTGGATCAGACTTAATTATATTAGGAAGCTAAGTGAGGGGTACATGTATCTATTGTCATATCTCTTATGTTGTCTAAGAATAGCCATAATGCACTTTAATCCAGGACATAGGGAGTAGTTGTGTGTGCAATAGGATTATTGTTGACATGCTAATATACGCCATTGACATCAGGTGTAGCCATCACGAGTGTTGTTAAGGATGGGTTTTTACTCCACAAGTCCCCATCAATCTTACCTGACCTTGTCATCCTTAATTGTTATGTTGTTAGAACCATTGAACCCGTCTCTCCCACCTCGGCAGCGGACAATCCCCTCCATTGTCTTGGCCATCGTTATGGCAGGCTCCCAAACTCTCCTTTATACCCGGATAACTATATAAATCTCCAACCTAAAACCCTAACCACTAACCTGTGGCAATTTGGCTTGGGGTCGGCGGATCGCCATCTCCACGACTTATTGGAGGAGGCTTAAGACTGTGGATCTTAGTATGCTAACCATGCACAAGTTTAGTGAAATTGAGAGAGCACACATTTCTACGCTGATTTGTCAATAATCCAGAAGTCAATAAATAATTAGATCGTCCTTACAAGAAGAGGGAGATGACGGAGCAAGACAAGAGCACGTGTGGTGTGGGTTCGAGTGAGAAGAGCTAGCAGCTCCATCTGCGTGGGCGCTATGCGTCAAAAGCACGTACGTACAGCATAAGAATAGGTGCCTATACTCTTACTCTGAAAAATGCTAATATTCCATTTTCAAATTGTTTCAAAATGCTAAATGAGATTGTGTTTACGAAAGGAAAACTACTCTCGTGCAATTGGTAACAGGTCGCAAAGGCAAAAGTGGAATCAATTACCAGTCTGATAGGATGGTAATGCCAACGTGTCGAGACGATTATATCTACGATTTCAAAATGATCTGAGTGTAAAGGTAGTTTTGCACCGAATGTACAGGCCGGGTACTGTACTTATTATTAGTGTAAAATTTCATTACGATGAACTTAAAGATAGGTGTGCGATTGGATTGTTGACATGATCATTTTGGTTTCTATATATGAACTTAAGTGTGTGCGATGGGATTGTTGACATGCTAATATGTTTCATTGATTGACGGCGTGTGTAGCCATCGCAAGCGATATTTTATGGGTGGGTTTTTACTCCACCTCAACCTTACCTAACCTGCTGCCATCTCTATTCTCTTGTTGTTGGCATCATTGAACCATTCTCTCTCACCTCTCGGCAGGCGGCATCCGAGCCATCGTCTTGAACGTTGTTTCGGCAGCCTCCCCAAACTTTCCTTTATAATCAGAGAATACACATAAATCTTAATCTCAAAATACTAATACACGCACGCACACTTTTCTTTATAGAGACGCGAGGAGACGTAGACTTCGGAGCCTACTCTCCCGACACCGATGGCACATCGACGACGGGATGGGGAAGACGGCGGCAACGCAGCACTGTGGCGAGAAAGAGATGAATCTCTGGTACTGAGGACGACGTCTCGCTCCATATTTATACACGCGTCGCAGCGCTCAATCACAATATTATGGTAATTGACCTGCCGTTGTGTGCTTACTAAATAGGCCAGCGTAATTTTCTCCATGCATGCAAAAATTCAGAGTGGCAAAAAGAGGCCGCGCACCTGCAAGGATCGAAGCGGGAAATCGGCGGGCCATTCACGCGCATGCCGTGTGTGCGCGCCCATTAGCCCCGCCCGGCGAGGCGAGCGAGCGTGTGGTTCTTCCTTTTCCTCTCCCCAATAGCTCCAACAAGATAGAGATAGCTCAACTATTTAAGTTGGCCTCACTCCTCTTGACGTAGCAAGGTGAGACTAAAGTCCCCCACCTTTCCATATATACATGCACGTGTGAGTGGGCCTTTAAAATTTATTTGGAATTATTTGGCACATGGCCCAAAACATCTAACAGATCGCCATCTCCTCGACTCATTGGAGGAGGCTTAGGGTGGTGGATCCGCTTGATCTATCGGAGGATGAGATATTGTGTTCCGGTGTGCTTGCCATGCACAAAGTGGATGAGACCTTGTGTTTCAGTGTGTTTGCCACGTACAAATTTAGTGAAATTAAGGAAGCACATACACCAGATTAGAAAATTTACATATAAATAACATGTTATTGATGCTTCCATGTTACTATTAGATTTTATACTGATTTATCAATGCATCTAGAAGTTAATAAATAGAGGAAGTAGGAGTAAGACAGAGCACGTGGCCGGTGTGCGTGTGGGCAGCTCGGTCCGCGTGGGTGTTAAGTGTGAAAAGCACGTGCGGCCTAGGAATAGCCTTTGCTAATTGCTATATATATGTACATACAAGTGGCTATATACTCCTACTTTGAAAAATGCAAATATTTGAGTTTAAAATGTTTTTGAATTCAAAAGGCAAAACGAGACTGCTTATTGACAAGGAAAACTACTCTAGTGATGGTAACGGGTCTGGCAGGAAAACTACACTCGGAAAGGCAATAGTCGAATCAGTTAACAGTCTTGTAGGATGGTAATGCCGCCAACTGTGTCGAGACGATTTATATCAACGATTTAAAAATGATCCAATTAACTCTGGCTATATATCAGCCTACCTGATTATGGGATGGGACTCTTCACTCTGATGCCTTTGCGTATGGACGTTTGTCTCCGCGTGTCGAGTGCACAGGGAGAAGGTAATTCTCACTTTTTGAGGAAGTAACACAAGAGTACTAAAATTTATAATTTTTAATACAATATAAATATATTAAATTAATTGAACATATGTTTTTTTTGGATTTTTCCATTCTCAATTTTAAGTTTTGAAAGCTTCTGAATATACTTTCATGAGCTCTAAATATCTTATTTGAGTTTCTCATGTCCTAGTCTATGTTTAGGATTTTTTGCTTGAAATCTTTAAAAGCTTAGATACATTTTTTTATGGTCAATAAACTTTTCATGTATTTACTTCATTTTAATGACTCCCTCCATTCAGAAATACAAGTTGTCACAAGTTAAAATTTTATTGTAAACTATAAGTAGTCTAAATTGCTAACCCAATCCGTAAATGCATATGCCTTTTGAACACCATCTTGTACAAGATACCGCCTATGTTTGGTAATCAAAATTAATGGCTGAATGCATGTCTTTAAAACTATACTCACTATCTTCTTGGATAAATAGATTTCTAGAAAGTTTAGAACAAAGTAGTATGATAGAGAAAAGACCATATTACCTTTTTTAATTGGATAAGTTGTACACTAATTAGTAATTATAACATTTACAGAAACTCAAGTCAAGATCGATGGAAAGGAGTTCGAAGAGAGGAGGTGCAATAATAATGAGGGGAATTTGAGAAAACAAATAAGCTAGTGGACCATTAAGTCTCCTAGAGATTGGTTTATTTGTAGCCAAATTTTGGTGCTAAGAATCTATTTATTCAAGAAGAAGAGAGTACATTACTATGAACTAAACAAGTTGATAGTAAAACTAACTACTTAGAGATGGGAAATTTAATATTTGGTAAGAGTCTTATATTTGTTCTTGAAATCACTTGGATGCTTTAGATTTTATGACAATCGAGTATAAATATTAATGAAATTGGCTTGACAAATATTTTAAGTTTGATGATGTAAGGTCAAAATGGCCGATTAGAAGAGGGTGAATCGTCATTTCTAAATCTATTCATAACAATTAGCCGACATAAGTAGTGGAATGAAATTAATCGTATTCCCACAACTACACCCCTCTATTGAATAACACAAGCACCATTTGTAAGATCCTATCTGGCTACATATGTATCTAAGGTGTTGACGAACCAATTCAACTAAACTCAAACATGCAACGAGGAGCTTCTACACGTACTACTAAGAAAAATAAACACTAAGCACAAACCACGTACATTAGTAAGCACTAGCACTAGAGCTAAACAACCTAACAAGCAACAACGCTAGCACAAGATATGAAGAAGTAAATAAGTAGTGTTTGGCGCAAGACTAGATTTAAGTTGTGATTTTTTGATTCATTAATGATGATAATTGATAACTGTGTGCTTTTTTATCTTAATTTTTACAAGTTCTTTGTTATACGTTAGCCTCTTATTAACACACTTACAGGTGACCAGGGACCCGCGAATGTGGGTGACGGTACGACATTGAACTCACATGTCTCATATGACGGCGAGTGTATCCATCGTTGTGAGCGTTGTTAAGGGTGGGTTTTTACTCTACCTCTACTTTACCTGACCTACTATAATACCTAATTCCCAAATTATTATCATCATTGAGCTAGTGCCTCCCACCTCTCAATAGGTGGCATCCCAACCATCATCTGGACCATCGGTTCAACAACCTCCCCAAACTTTCCTTTATAATGAAGAATACATAAATATCCAACCTCAAAACACTAACCATTAAATTGGTGGCTTAGGGTAGGCGGATCCCCCCATCTTATCAACTTGTTGGAGGAGGCTTGGGACAAAGGATCCGCTTAATTTATCATAGGCGACTTGCCACACACAAATTTAGTGAACACATGCTGGATTAGAAAACTTACACATGGCCTATTGATTGGTGCTTCAATATTATTATCAGATTCTACGTTGATTTGTTAACCTATCTAGAAGTTAATAAATAATTAGATCGTCTCACAAGAAAAGTGAGACGACAAGAATAAAGAAGAGAGAGTACGACGAGAGCATGGAGCACGCGGTGTACACAGAGGTTTGTGTGGGCAGCTCCGTCCGCATGGGTGTGCTATGCACGTGGGGCCCAGGAATAGCCTGCTATATACTGTATATATGTGACTCCTACTTTGAAAAATGCAAATGTTTGAGTTCTAACTTGTTTCGAAAGGAAAATGTGATTGTTTACGAGGAAAACTGCTCTCGTGCAGTGCAGATGGTGACGGGTCTGGTAGGAAAACTAATCTGGCAAAGGCAAAAGTCGAATCAATTAACAGTCTGGTCTGGTAGGGTGGTAATGCCAACATGTCGAGACGATTATGTCAACGATTTCAAAACGATCCAATTAATCGAGCATCTCTGGCCATCGCCTTTTTTTAAAAAAAATTTAGGGGGATAAACTCATCCCCACCTACTTATATTAAGTCCACAGATGCCAGAAATTCGGTGGGTGGACTGGGCGCAGCTTCGACGTATAGTCAGAGCGGTTACGCGAGTTTTCAAAGCGAGCACAGGAATTAAGAGTACAAGAAGGGAGAGAGAGAGATTATAACGTAAAACAACACAGGACATAAAACACAATATAACAGCAAGGGCAATTCTAGACGAAGCCGAAAGACGCCACTGATCGTCAATTTGCATCAACCGCCGAGCAACCCGCAGTCCTTGAGCCCGACACCACTCAATTAAGAGCAGCGGCGACCTTGCAAACCATGGCCCTTTTGTGCCTACACCACTCAGCTAAGAGCAGTAACGAACTCGCCAACCCATGGTCAGCAGCGGCGAACTCGCAAGCCCGTGGCCCTTGTGCCTGATACCACTCAGCTAAGAGTAGTGACAAACACGCAAGTCCGCGCCTCTTGTGCCCGACACCACTCAACTAAGAGCAGTGACGGGCTCCAGCACCACTCAATTAAGAGCAGTGATGAGCTCAGCAGCCCCTTGCCCGGCACCACTCAACTAAGAGCAGTGACGAACTCTTCAAGACCGTGCCCCTTTTGCCCGGCACCACTCAATTAAGAGCGTTGACGAACTCACAGTGACGACCTCCATGGGAATAACAGAGACACCTCCAGCAAGACCGGGTCCACGTGCAGCTAGGGGAAGACACTCATCGAAGAACGAAAACGACTAGAAGTCAATCCAGTTTCACCCAAGAGAGGAACGAGCAGGGGGGAGACACACACCAAGAAGAGAAGGGATACAACCAGAGCTCAAAGATGGCTAACAGAGCATAGCCGAGCGAGCAATAAGCTTCGACGACGCCTCCCAGGAGGTGGATGACGCACTTACGCCATCGCCGCCGGCCGGACAAAGCCGGACAGGGTTTTCACCTAGCTCTATGTTCGCAGGCAGAGGTAGAGTAGCAGTGCGGCGACTGCATCTAGGCAGAGAAGGGAATGTGCGGGGCGCCCATACCCAGATCTTGTCGGAGGGAGTCAACAAAGGCGGGCACAACGTCGCTGTAGTGCTGCTGCCGCCTCCGCTGTGCCACATCTGACGCCCACCACACAGCCGAAGGTCTGCCGGAGCGGTGAGGAGGTGGCGGCCGTGGGGATCTCGGTCACCGTGGGCCGGCGCAGGGCGGGCCCGCTTGGACTCAGGGCCGCTGAAGCCGTGTAGACCCGGTGCTACACGCAGGACGTGAAGTTTGCGCAGGATGGCCGGCTCGCGACCCTAAGCCCCCGTCGCGAGGCAGCTGTGAGGCCACCTGCCGCCCTTGGCCGATCGCGCCTGGATCTGGATTGGGAGGGCCCGATCCGACCCTGAGCACGCCCCCATCCGCCCCCGGCCCGCCCGGGATGACCCGTTGCCGGCCGCTGTCGAGGAGCTGGCGGCGGGGCCTAGGGCGCTAGGGCCGTCAGATCCATGGGGGAGGGCGATAGATTGGGCCCCAGAGACCTCGGATCCGCCCGTTCTCCGGCCATGTCGCACGCTGTCGATCGTCCACCATGCCGGAGCTTGGAGCTCTAAGAGGAGGGAGGGAAGGAGAGGGACGGGAGAGGCGTTGCTGTGGGAATCTTTGTTGGGCGCCGCAGCGGGCCGCCGCCGCCGCTATCTGGGGAGCGGCGGCGGCGTCTGGTGGAGCTCGCCGGCGGGGGAGTGGTGGCGGCGGGGTGGAGTCGCACCCGGGTCGCTCTGTAGAGGGGGGGGGGGGGGGCCGGGCGGCAAGGCCTACGTAAGTGACCAGCCTACCTGATCTTTCATTCTGAAGCCTTTGCGTATGGACGTTTGTCTCCTGCGTGTCGAGTTTACGGGAAATGGTAATTCTCACTTTTTGAGCAAGTTACACAAGAATATTAAATATATAGGTAATTTATAAAATCAAATAATGATTATTAAATTAATCATGAAATATACTAGTATATTCATAGTGAATCTAGTCAGAGACGTAAGTTATTAATACTATAAGTTATAGATGAACTTAATTAAGTTGACTGACATAAATCTCATAGTATTTGCTTTGGACAGAGAGGGCTAACTAGTACTGTGTTTGGAATACATAATTCAGTTTAACCTGTAGAAACTTGATGAATCCAATCAAATGCAGAAAGCACATGTCGATCTAACGATGAATCTCTGTCTCAGAGAAAAGAAGACAAACAAAAGAACAAGATTTCCATTTCAACATTACACTCATTTTTTTGTCATATACACACAAAGGGCCGGCCGGAACAACAAAAAGAATTTATGCAAATTCACTAACAAAACAAACTAGTAAACGCTAGTTACAAGTAGGAGGACGCCATGGTCCTGACATCCGACGGCACGAAGGTGGCGAGCGCGGCGAGGAGCAGGAGCAGGCAGACGGGCACCAGCAGCAGGAGCGGCGGCGGGGGCGGCAGCGGCGGCAGGACGAGCGGCAGCACGATGAGCGACACGGCGACGCACGCCAGCACCAGAAACGCCTCCACGCTCAGCCCGCCCGCCGCCGCCGGAGGCTTGGGAGACGGAGGCGGCGCGTTCTGAGGTTGCCGCCACTTGGCCGTCGCGGCGCTCTCTCTGTTGACCACCACAGCCTGCCGCCTCGGGTACTGCTGCTGCTGCTGCTGCTGCTCTGTGGCGTGCTGGTCTGTTTCCATTGCCATGAGCGACACGGCAACCAGCATCTAACGCCCAGCAGCGAGGGAAGTGAGGTTGTTCTTCTGACGTATACGACCGATGGAATTGGAATCTGAGGTTGTTCTTGAAGATTGTATTTGAAGCCACGGTCTCTGCTCAGCCTGCAGAGAAGACGAGAATGAAATCAAGAACAGCTAGCTTGACATAATCAGGATTTACGATGAACAGAAAAAACACATCCAGATTACAGAGGTTGCATTACATTACACTTGGAGAAAAGGCAGATAAATACCTCTGATCTTGAGCTTGACGATGCCGGCTTGCCGCCCGCTCTGTTTCTTTTCTTCCCCGTTCTTGATTTCGTCCCAAAAGACTGGTTGATCTCCAGATTAAAACCACCCAAAACACAAACCGACACACGGCAGCCCGCCGGAATTTCCAAAAGCGGCCCAGGAGGAATGGATGACAGATTTGACCAGGAGAAAGAAGGAAATGGAAAACTGAGCTGGAATGGAAACGAGCAGCAGAGTTGTGCAAGAAGAACCAACGCACACGCCGGCCGTCCAAAAAGCGCAGAGGACTAAATGGCGACCTCAACGGTAGCCGAGGAAGCGGACCTGAACGGGGAGGAGGCGGGCGGGCGGTGTCCCCACTTTTGGCGGCGTGGGGGGCGGCGGGCGCGGGAATCGGAACGGGAGGAAGAGGAGGGGGCCGAGCGGGGTGGGGAGGCCTTTATCTGTGGACTGGGCGACGGCGGTTTTGAAAACCTGCGAGTGGGACACTGGGAGTGGGGATGCAGACGACGGACAGGTGCGGTGCATCGAGGACCAAGTGGAAGGCACCGTGGGGCCAGGGCCTTTCCGACTTGTAAGCCACATCGGTTTTTTTTGTTTGAGACTTCTCTGGTCCAACAAGAGCGGCAATAAAAAGCTTAACTGCCTATGTAACTTTAAAAATCTAATATAAGCTCTAACCCTTTTATCATAAAAAGGCTCTACCTGACTATATCATGTGGTGATAGTCTAGTAGTATTCTTCAAAATAAGTCTGGGCACTGGACAAGGCAATGCGTACGAATTTTTAGTCATCACCTCTACCACACAATTAAGTCCCAAGTTAAGCAACGAGTCCTCTTAGCATTAGCATTATTTGGGCCCATACATCCATTACCGAAGTAACAAAAATACAACATTTCGAGAGAGAAAAAACTACCCCCCTCCCTCAAGGAAGAGGTACGACAAACCTCTACCAGAGCCAGAGCATCCTTGTCATCACCGGTGTATATATCTGCCAAGTAACCCATAAGTATGCATGCATAACAAACAATATATGTAGGATCTTGAATAGTTTTTCCATCAAGGCCTTGTCTAGATTGTAACTTTTTACAATTCTGGAACTGTAGTATTTTCGTTTGTATTTGATAATTATTGTCTAATCATAGACTAATCAGGTTTAAAAGATTAGCCTCATAATTTACAACAAAATAGTATAATTAGTAATTTTATTACCTATATTTAATGCTTGATGCAAGTGGCTAAAGATTGATGTGATGGAGAGAGAGTGAAAAAACTTAGAATTTTAGGGCAATCTAAAAAACAAGGCCCAAAACAAGCCTTATTACGACTCTTCTATATTGCCCAACAAATAGCAGCAATACCAAAGGAATGAAATTTCTTTTGACACCGAGACCAGTATTGCTCCATTGATTTAGGGATATTATTAGCACCAAGGCACACATCTAGCCCATACCGCTCTTGCTATGTTGCCTATATAACTTTCCAGACCTACATTTTACAAAGGTATTAGACTTAATACCTAGCTACCGATCATCCAAACAAGACTTTATGGAAAACCAAAAGTTTTAGCTCATATACACAAAATAGGCCGAACTCAAGGCAGATTTCCCTGCAGGTAGTAGGTGTCACCGAAGATGGGCGTGCCATCACGCTGGAATTCCGTGAATGAATGACTGGAAATTCTTTCCACCGCTTCTTTGAGTGTGTTAAAGTGAAGAGGAGATATTCTTCCACGGAACTTTTGGACAAAGGGGGGGAGGAAGGAGGCAGGATAGAATATAGATGTAGCAGGATTGCTAGTTGGTGAGGACCCAATTCACTCAAGAAGGTTCCTCCCCCTTGGCTGCAACTTGTGCTTCCTCTACCAGCCGATCGATCGATCGATCGAGTTCTCACACGCGTGCCCGCGTCCTTATCCTGCCATTCATTATTCTCCAAATAGCATATGAAACCTTTTCTGCTATATAGTATTATTATTCCAAATGTGCGTTGAGACTTTTCTGGGAACAGATTTTGAGGAATTCTGTAGGATTCATCCGGGCGGTTTCGATCCCTTTCTATTCCGATCGAAACAGGGCCGTCTAACAACTGTACATTGAACTGGTGTATATATGCAAAAGGGGTGTAGTATGTGCCTCATGTGTTTTACTGTATTTAACATGAGTTTTGCGTTGAGTGAGCAGCTAGCGGATGGATATATATCCAAGGATACCTGAAGATTATGAGCTTACCGACCTGAGTAAAAACGAGGAAAATTGAAGGAATTGGTGGCACAGGCAGGGGCAGGTAACGAATCAGAAAAGCCTTTATGGCTGCGGCAGCCGCCCGCCTGAATGCAGCACAGCATGCATGCATGTATCCAGCGGGTTTAGAAAGGTTGAATGAATTGAGTACGTGCGCTGATCGATCGTCCTGCTACGACTGTTGCCGCATGACACAGCACCGGCCAGCCAGCTCGCCTCGCCACCGTCCAGTCTCGCGCTTCACGTGTCTGCAACTCTGCACGAGCATCCATGCATATGGGATTATGGCCGGAACAGTCATGGAAAAGTCACAGAAACCACATCGGTACTGTACCTCTAATCGATCGAAAAGCGCTTGGTTGCATGGATTACTAAACGCATAAACGCAGAAGGATCAAAAATTAAGTACACAGTTTTGTTATACTTTGCGAGACGAATATTTTGAGTCTAATTAGTCAAAGTTTGGATATTTTTTATCAAATACAAACGAAATACTACAGTACGATGATTTGACGTGGTACTATGCAGAATGCCAATTCCAGCCTCAACTAAACGAGGCCTTACAGATGAGTTGATGGATTGTGGCTGAGATGATTATATATGACTACACGACTACTTTAGTAAACATTGCTTCATATATAACTAGATCCAACCTGAAATTTGAATTTCAGAAAACTTGGTGACTCATTCTAGGCTTCCGAATCAAAGAGGGACGACGACACATCAAAGTTACAGTACCTAGCTAGCTAGCTCTGCCGAGACGCAAAGCAACCATGCATGCTGCTTTTTCCAGGACCAGCCTAAGTTCATGGAATTTTCCTTGTCGGATTCTTGATTCCTATCTATGCTTGGGTTCAGTGTACGTACTTAGCGTACTACTACCATCATTTCCTTCTTTGAGCAAACAAGCTAAGTGCGATGCGGCTGTTTTGATCATGTATGAGTGCATGTCTTCAATCCGTGCTATCTCAAGACCGTACATGCATAACTTTGTTGAAAAGAGACACTATACATGCATGCATGTAATGAAGAGTTAATTGAATCGAGGAGTAAAATTCATTGATGGCTCTCGGTATTTGTTCGGCTGATGGTTCTGTGTACTTATGCGGTTGATAAACCAGCCGATGTTATTTTATTGTAATAAAAAAATATTATACTATGGCCGATAAGTTTAAGCAAATTTATCTACATGTGTTAATTAGGTTCCTACTGCACTTTCAAATTGTATCTTTTTTAGATGCATGGATTTTATTTGATTTTACTGAGAGTCCAAACGGGCGCTATCCATGTCGTCAGCTACGTACGTGGTATATATATGCTTAAAAATTAGCACGTACAGCATTGAAGAATAAAGTTTGCTCAGAGGTAATCACTAACTTGTAGTATCGTTATGGGTGCCTTTATGTATTGTTCTTCTTGCAGAAGCAAAGGTCGTTCCTAGCATCCACCCCGTTCCTTTTCTTCGGCTACCAATCATTTGACATATCCCATATTACGTGATATTTTTATGTTCAAGCTAGCCTGTGTCTCTGCGCGGAACGAGATCCACTGACTTCACATGAAATGACTGCTGCTGCAGTCAGCAAATCTGAGCCATTGCTTGCTGATCCGACGACAGCTCCATCTAACTGACATGGGCTGCACAATAGCAAGGCCCAACACAGCCCACGTAGGTTTTGCTGGTGCCAAAAGCTCCCGTGGATGGGGAAACGCCCAAATGCATCGCCGCCGCCGCCGTCGTCTTCGTAGCCCCATACGAGCGCCGCAAACTGCTGTGCCGTTGCCGTCCAGCCCGTCCTCGCCGAGCACCGCGTCGCGCAGCTCCGTCCTCGCCAAGCGCTGCTTTGTTGCCGTCGTCGCCTAGCGGCTGGCCTCGCCGAGCGCCGCGCCTTCGTCGTCCTCGACGAGCGCCGCGCCGTCGCCATCCCTTGCCGAACGTGGTGCTGTTGCCGTGCTGGAAGCTGTCAGGCCGTCTGCACGTCTTACGCCTGTAGAGAGCTCGACCTCGATAAGCTAGATGTCCCAGGAGCCTTTCGCATTTCTAATGCTTGCCTGTAAAGTGCAATTTGGGCAAGGGGTCGTTTCCAGTCTGCTGTCATTTTCAGGAGGTCGTGCTTTGCCTGGGTGCATCAAGGCCATCAAGCTTGGACTAAGAGCATGGACGCTGTTGCACAAGCATTGTGTTGTGCAAATTGAGCCTGCAATGTGTTCAGTGAATTGTACATTGCAGTAACTGAATAGGAGAGAAGGAGTGCAAATAAATTAGAATATTGATGACGTTTAGTGAATTGTATCATTCCAACACAAGCTGACGTAGTAGAGGATAACAAATAAATTAGAAGAATATTGATGCAATCAAACACACGTGGAGAGAAGGAGTGCAGTCTTGCGAACATATTTCTGGCGACAACACCAACACAAGCAGCAGCCGGTCGCCTATGCTTGACGCTCGGGCTTGGAAGAAACCCGATGGCGGATGCCCGACTCAGACGATTCACCTCTTGGCTACCGGAGAAAACACACAATATTCGCGCTAAAAAGGAAAATACAGCGGCAAATGGGGGAGTGGTGGTGTTTTTCTTGGGCCAAGGCCCATATGGCATAGGAGCACGGCAGCCTGATACTTGGAGTGCTTAACCTGTACGTGGATCTTCAATGAACGGCTCGGATTTGCTGACTGCAGCAGCAGTCGTTTCACGTGAAGTCAGTGGATCTTGTTCCCTCTGCGCACTGTGGGGCGGCAACCTATGCACCCAACCCACCCTGAACAAAATTTCATATGCAAGGTTTGTCATTACATGCGAGAATTTGTATCCTATTTTAGTCGTTGACCTTCATAACCATGATCTGTAAATGTCGGTGCCTCCGTATCCGTGCTACCGTACGCGTGCGTGGTATTGCTTCAATGACCTGTGCTAGGAGTAGTAAACTAAGCTCATCAACGATTTGCTAGATTCCCTGTATCTAAAATAGCCAGCCTGCTAAATTGCCTGTATCTAGATGGAGATCAAAACCGTACGGTCATATCGATCCAAAGACGCCAGCGTTGACAACTTTTTCAATAAAGTTAACTTTTAGTACATAGCTTACAACATACTATACATAGCAAACATGATACACACAAAATTATGTATGTGTACATAAACAACCTAACTCTTAATCAAACGCATTCAGATCACCAGATAGAAAAAAATAGCATTATGCTGGGCTGTAAGATTACATCATCTCTTAATGAACTGTCCCTTGGCCCTTTCTTTGTCATTGTTTCACAATTACGATTCTATTTTCATCACATCTCTTCTGCATCTCTTTCTTTTGGCTTCCCTGCCCAATCTGTTCATTCAAGCACAAGACAGCATCTCACTTCGCCAACATTTCTCTTATGTTCTCTTCGATCATACGATGCACAAGCATAAATCTGATGCAAGCAAAGAGCTGGAATCAGGATGAAACTCGTGTCCACCATAACAAATCTGATTCAAGCAAAGAGCTGGAATCAGGATGAAACTCGTGTCCAGCCTAAGTTTCCATCGTCGTGTTATTGGAGCACTCGAAAGCAGCAGTTTTGAGTCACATTTGTTATGGCTGCCTGTCTAATGTGATCCGATCCCTAACTCATGAATTTTTAATACCATTATTGTACTAGCTTGTGTTTGGTAAATCGGTGCGATACATCCTTCTTACAACCACTGATGTGCATCTGATCGCCAGAAATAGAAGGGCGTACCCAGTGCCATAGGCTCCCGCACTGCGGGGTTTGGGGAAGAGAAAATAGCCAACAACCATCCCTGCACAAATGTGCAGAGGCTGGGGCTTGAACCCTGGACCTCTTGGTCACAGGCGGTAAAGCTCTACCGCTTGCACCAGGGCTTCCCTTCATCTGATCGCCACAAATATATCTGACAATTTAGTCAGCTACAGAAATAGCATAGCCATTCAGTACGACTGTGATCTGCCTTCTATTGTCATTGTCACGTCCTAGTTCTCCAAAGCAACTAGACAAATCTGATACTCGAGTCTCAATATACTGGTGTTCCAACAACATTAGTACTTAAATGCATCGACCAGACCAACTAAGTTTTATAACTAGACCAGACCCAATAATAACTAGAGTTGCAGAGGACAGAAAAAGATTGAAGAACTGCCCCCGAAGAAACTAGTAGAACATAAGCAGCATCGCCATTGCCATCACAACCTTCACCATCATCTCCTGTCTCTACGTCACCATGACACCGAAGAAGGCACCACCTTGAATGCAGTTTTAGTCCTGCAAAGGGCAAAGAAAAAACATTGCAGATGCAATGCAACCATTACTTTTTGATAATCTTAGATGCATAAATGTTTTTTTGCAAGGACTTGGGTGAGTAAGTCTGAAGTGCATAAGTTCAGCCTCATTGCTAAAGAAGAGTATCAAAATGAAGAGTATCAAAATGCAAGGAGCATCAAAATACTTTTTTCATTGACTCAGAGTAGACTCCATACATTGAAATCACTAATTTGGATGGGAGATTGGAGAATATGAAAGAAAATGGCAACAAATTTACTAGTAACCAACCCTAACAATATGCAGTCATGCACCATTCCTTGGTCCTTGAGTTATAAGAATAAAAATGATGCAACTATATGATGTCAAAAAAGGAATGAAATAAGGCTCTGCTTTTCAACAGCTACCTTAGTTACATCCACAGATACCTACGGCGACACAAAAGAAATAAATATGTCTATAAGGAATGTTCCCTCGAAAACTAAGTTCCAAAAGGCGCCAAACACAGAACTCTAAATGTTGAGAGCATTAGTAGGATTGCTCTGCTCACACTAACAGGTTCATACTCATTGTTGATTTTGTAATTGATGACCCAGGCTCAAAGCATGTACAGGTTGTCATGAGTTGCAGATTCAGGGATGATAGAGTGCAAAGTTTCATAACATTAAAAAAAGGTGCTACTAGGTACACTAGTGAACAACCACTAATCAGAAACTAACAAAAACATTGCAACACATCAATGCCCAGATTCAATTCCACAGGAAGTTGGCAAACATTCAGAAATCAGAGGAATTTGATTTGAATCATTCAGACTTGCATACTGAACTTGCAGAGAAGTGTGGCAGTAACATCTAACATGAGTCTGGGCTCTGAGCTGTCTGAGAGGATGACAGGAGGTGAGGAACCGCAAGCCGAGGAGTTGACAGAGGCAGGGGGATCCGACAGGTAGACAGACAGAGGTCATAGCCCATGTTGGTTGGCAGTTTGGCAGGCAGAGGGCCGAGGCGGCTCCGGTGGGGACATGAGAAGGAATGGGTGGAGAGGAGGCCACAGGTAATTGGAAGTGGAGCCAGAGGAGGTCGAGCTTGCTTCCCTATCCAGCAGTGACGCAAGGAGGAAACAACATGGCAGTGCAACGCAAGCACATGTCATGTGGATGTGCATGCAGCTGTAATCAATAGATGGGCTCGAGACCCCAGCAGGGGAGAGCCCAAGGGGATGCTGGCTTAGTCAACTATAATAAAAAGCAGTTAAGCTGCCGACTCTAGGTGTTAAGGGCGCCCCAACAAGGGACTCGCAGCTAGCTAGGAGGCTGATGTGGATGAGAGAGAGCATAGAAATTCTCGTCGCTAGTGACTCTCATCTCACCAGTCTCGCACACAGCCCGATAAAGTTTGTTTCCCTGACTGCATGACCCACCTCCATGGTTGGTATTTTTTGCCATTTCTTTATGCCTACACCATGCCACTCGAGCTGGCGATTTCTTCTTCTCATTGAGGACCCACTAAGTCCCAAGGAGGTGCATGCACAGCCTTTGCAATCAAAGGCAATAGCTAGCAGTTAGGAAGTAATGGCTAGGAGAGAAACAAGGAGTTAGTGGTTGCGCACCAGCAGGACTGGGTTGGTCTATATATAGCCTGTAATCAGCTTATGTTGAATCAAGCAATGAACAGGAATTAAGTTATCTCCCAACTCACCCCCTTGCTATCTCTAATCTCACCTCTGTTGTTCATCTTCAATCTCACCTATGCTTGGGCAGTCAGGCAATAACCCTGGCGCCATAATCCTCCCTATCTACCATGTGAACTAAAGTTCACTACATCTGGTACCAGAGATCTAGCCATCCTTGTTCACCTCCGCTACATCTTCTTCAACCTCTGATCCTCATCAGCCACCACCTTACCACCAGACTTCACCATACCCTCAGCCGCTGCAGTCTCTGCACCACCATCTACCACCACCATGACCTCTACCACAATTCCAGAAGATGGATTTTCCAAGATTTGACGGGAAATCTGATCCTCTCGCCTTCATCAGCCAATGTGAGTCCTACTTCCGCCAGCAACATATCGTGGAGGAAGAAAAGGTATGGCTGGCTTCCTGACATTTGGAAGATGGCGCCCGGATGTGGTTCTACCAAGTCCAGCAGGATGAAGGCACCCTAGCATGGCTTCGCTTCACCAAGCTGCTACACCTGCATTTCGGAGCGCCACCTGCTGCGACCACTGGCCTTGCTGATGGGATGCGCCGTCTCCAAGAGGACCTGGATCACTTCGCCGTGATGATCAACCGCTACCGTGCCCAAGTGGAGAAGTCTGAGCGTGAAGGCCTTGCTGCTGTACGCCTACAAGCGGCGGCGTGAGGATTCATGGTGCGTCACACCACCAGGAAGCTGCGTGAACGCCTTGCTGCGGTGCGGCTTCAGGTGGCAGCGCGAGGGTTCCTAGCACACCGGCGAGCTCCATCTCTCTGTGAGGTGCAGCGTTGTAAGGTCCTAAATGGCTAGAGGGGGGTGAATAGCTTATAAAAATTTTCTTGCAAAGCACTAAGACAAAGAGTTAGTACGAAAGATGGCAAAGCAACACTAACACTAGTGAATAAGGTAATTACAACTAAGAAGCTAAGCAACACAAGAGAGATAAACTATGCAACTACTACTACACAAGATATATTTCAAGAATGAAAGAGAGAGGAATTTGCTTTATATACCAACGTCGATGAGTAAAGGATGATTCCAATCTCCAAATGATTAATCCCAATAATATATATATACATATATATATCAATCAATCCAATTCACCAGGAGATAAGAGATGACACAATTATTTTTCTCCCGAGGTTCACTTGCTTGCCGGCAAGCTAGTCCCCATTGTGTCCCCCCTACACCACATGGTTCGGTGGTTAATTGGTATCACACACCGAGCCTCTCCACAGCACCACAAGAACCTACCAATGGTGAGAAGTTGAATGACACGAGTAATCCACTAGAGTTGCAATTAGGCCCTCCACCGGGGAAGCACAACAACCCCTCACAAATTCGCCTTGATTGGGGGCGGACACAATCACCAAATCCCCTCACCAATCAATCCAACTCCAACCGTCTAGGTGACGGCAATCACCAAGAGTAATAAGAATATCATAATTGTAATCACACACCTAGTACCACAAATATGAATCACAAATGCATGCACCTAGGGTTTCCCAACCTCTCACCAAATGAAACCAACCATGGAATGGAGAGGGAGGAGATCCTCTTGGAGCTCTCAAATCGATCACTAGAGAAAGCTCTCTCACTTGAATGGAGCACACAAGCTTGGGAGTGAAAGAGGGAGGATTGAGAGCTTCTTGTTCTAGAGTTTGCAATGGGGAAGAACAAGAGAGAGGAGGAAGCTGCTCAGCTTTTTCGTTGGAAATGAATGAGCTGATGAGAAAATGGGGGTGAGCCAGCTTATATACTCGATGCCCAAATGAACTACTGGAACTTCCTGTTAAACTCACCGGAACTTCCGGTCCATCTCAGATCTGACCGTTGGGCTTGGAAAAATACTGGGTTAACCGGAACTTCCGGTTATAACACTGGAACTTCCGGTTAGTTTGAGATCCGACCGTTGGGCCAAAAATCAACACTCAGACTGGGCTGACCGGGACTTTCGGTTCTGGTACCGAAACTTCCGATGACCACCGAAACTACCGGTTGGAGATCGGAACCAAAAGGACGCACGCGGTCGTTCGCGAGAGTTTGAACTACCGGACTTTCGGTCCACAACCAGAACTTCTGATGCGGCCAGCTGAGAGAAACATTCTCATTCCAAATAATGTACCATCTCATCCAAAAGTTACCAAATCACTTTAACACTTGAGATAGCATTACTCCAAGCTTTTTTCAGGAAGTTCTCAACCATTTCACCAAGCCACTAAACCCCAATGCATATGCAAAATGAACTACATTTTAGTGGCACTAGTTGAGTAAAGCAATCATAATATTCCCCTCTTAATAGTACGGTTATCGAACCTAAATCACTCACACCCTTTATGGTGTCTTGAGTGTCAAAAAAAACCCAATTAATACCTTTGCCTTGAAATCCAGGGTTTTGTCTTCGTCTTTCTCATTTTCAACAGGCGAAGCACATGATCATCAAAACATATCCACCATCTCCATTATCATGAACTTGTGACCTTCTCCACCTAGCCACCATGCTCCATCACTTAGTGTCACCAACCTATCTCATATCCACTTTTGAGACAAAGGTTAGTAACTAGGTTTCATCAATTATCCAAAATCAAACATGGAGCTTTCGATCTCCCCCTTTTTGGTAATTGATGACAACCTTCACAAAGATATGAAATTAAATTCAATTCGAACTTAAATTGCTTGTCTAAAGCATTTTAATCATAAATCAAGGTTGGACAAACATTTCAACTTCAATTTTTGTAGAATTAGCTCCCCCTACATATGTGCCAAGAGTTTGGATTTGGAAGGCTTTGTACATATGCACAAATAAAAATTATGGGAGAGTTATTTCTACCAAAATGATGCTAAGGTATATAGAATGGACCTTTGAAGCGTGATACCATTCGGAGTGCGATAATAACCATCCTTAGCACCATTGTAGCTAGACATAGATCAAAACTCAAGATACCTTGTGAGATCAATATTAGAAGTACAATATCTTGAAATTCATGATAAGAACTATGTCTAGTTACTACCTATGCATACTAGTACTTCAATTCACCATTCAAGTTCTATCACTAGCATACACCATCCAATCATAAATATTGAATTTAAAATTTCAATGCAACATCTCATTATGTTAATGCATATATAAATGCAACAAATAGTCTATGAGTTTGCGCCCCTATTTGTGTGCTCAAATTTTAATTGATCCCCTTCCATTGTCATATCCTGTCTTTGTGACTTATTTCTCCCCCTTTGTCATCAATCACCAATAAAGGTGTCAATTTTAGTGAGAATTAAGTTAATCAATATAGGGTGAAGATCATGTTATGGTTAAAACTAGATCACATGCCTAGAATATGTAATTCGGTTTGAACCAAGGGCAAGCTTCTTCACACCTCATGAAAATAAGGGTTATCTTGACCATGTTGAATTACACATATTGAGCTCATTTTCTAGAATCAACACTAGGTTTATAAGCTCACAAACATGTCATATGCTACCACTAGATCATATCAAGCATAGAAATAATAGTGGTACCATACATCCATCAAATTCATTTGATTTTCATGAATGATCCTAAAAATGTACATATGTCTAGATGATCTAAAAACAAGTCCTAGACAAGTATGAATGCCATGCCAAACAACTTTACCTTGCTTTAGTCAAAGGAGAGGCATGTCATATAAAAATATGGGGGGTGCATCAACTCATGTTTGAGAAATCAAGTATGTTTAATTCATTCCTCAACTTGCAAAATCTCTTCTCATCAAGTGGCTTGGTGCATATGTCGGCTAGCTGATCTTCGGTGCCAATGCTCTCAATGCTTATATCACTCTTTTGTTGATGATCTCTTATGAAGTGGTGCCTCACATCAATGTGTTTTGTTCTTGAATGTTGGACCAGATTGTTGGTCATTTTGATAGCACTCTCATTATCACAAAACAAAGGCACTTGCTTGAACTTGACTCTAAAGTCATTTAAGGTGGCTTTCATCCAAAGTAGTTGTGCACAACAATTCCCTGCACTAATGTATTTGGCTTCGGTGGTGGAAAGTGCCACACTATTTTACTTCTTTGAAGACCATGACACTAGAGACCTTTCCAACAATTGACATGTGCCACTTGTGCTCTTTCTATCAATCTTGCAACTGGCATAGTCGGAGTTCGAATATCCAATCATTCCAAAGCTAGACCCCTTGGGATACCATAGGCCAACATCTTGAGTGCCCTTGAGATATCTCAATATTCTCTTGGCTACCGTCAAGTGACTCTCTCTAGGAGATGCTTGATATCTTGCACACATGCACACACTAAACATCACATCCGGCCTAGAAGCGGTGATATAGAGCAAGCTTTCAATGATTGATCTATAGAGCTTTTGGTCAACCATGTTGCCACTATCATCAAGATCCAATCCACCATTGGTGCCCATAGGTGTGCTAATTGAATTAGCATCTTGCAAGCCGAACTTCTTGATCATGTCCTTAATGTACTTGCCTTGACTCATAAATGTGCCATTCTTCATTTGCTTGATTTGAAGTCCAAGGAAGTAACTAAGCTCTTCAAGCATTGACATCTCAAACTCACTAGACATCATCTCACCAAATTCTTTGCAAAAGTCTTCATTGGTACAACCAAAAATGATATCATCCACATAGATTTGCAATATGAATAAGTCCTTGCAAATCCTCTTGGTGAAAAGAGTGGTGTCAACCTTTACCATTTTGAAACCTTTAGAGAGGAGATAATCTCTCAACCTCTCATACTAAGCTCTAGGTGCTTGCTTCAAGCCATACAATGCCTTCTTGAACTTGTACATATGGTTGGGCTTCTTCTCATCTTCAAAACCAGGAGGTTGCTCAACATAGACTAACTCATTGATGTACCCATTGAGAAAAGCACTCTTCACATCCATTTGATATAGCTTGAAGTTATGAGCACAAGCATAGGCTAATAGTATTCTAATTTCCTCTAATCTTGCAACCACTGCATAAGTTTCTCCAAAGTCGAGACCTTCAATTTGAGTATAACCTTGTGCTACCAATCTTGCTTTGTTTCTCACAACTAAGCCATCTTTATCTTGCTTGTTCTTGAAAACCCACTTGGTGCCAATCACATTATGCTTCTTTGGCCTCTCAATAAGCTCCCAAACTTGATTTCTAGTGAAGTTGTTTAGCTCTTCATGCATGGCATTTACCCAATTGGCATCCTTCAATGCTTCATCAATCTTGGTTGGTTCCATGAATGACACAAATGAGTAATATCACAAATAGTTGCTAATCTTATTCTAGTTTGTACTCCTCTTCTAATGTCATCAATGATTTGATCTAGAGGATGATCTCTTGCAACACTATTTGGTTGAAGTACTTGGAGTTGATCGCTTGATCTAGCTTGACTTTGATCTTGAACTTCATCTTGAGTGCCACTAGTACTTGCTTCATTTCTATCAATGTGCACATCTTGACTAGTCAAATGAATCTCCTCATCATCATCTTTAACTTGCCTAGGCCTAATGTTACCAATGTCCATACTCTTCATTGCACTTACCAATTGATCTCCACTCACATCATCATGATTTTGAACTTCATTTTGAGATCCTTGGGTTTCATCAAATTCAACATCATGAACTTCTTCCATAGTGCCACTAGCCAAGTTCCAAACTCTATATGCCTTGCTTGTGGTAGAATAACCAAGTAAGAACCCTTCATCACATTTCTTATCAAACTTTCCTAATCTTATGCCTTTCTTGAGAATGTAGCATTTGCACCCAAACACTCTAAAATATGCAATGTTGGGCTTTCTTCCATTCAATAACTCATATGGTGTCTTCTCATACTTCCCATGGCAATAGAGTCGGTTGCTAGAATAGCAAGCCGTGTTGATAGCTTCACTCCAAAACCTTTGGCTAACATTGTATTCACTAAGCATTGATCTAGCCATATCAATCAAAGTTCTATTCTTTCTTTCAACTACACTATTGGATTGAGGAGTGTATGTTGGAGAGAATTGATGTCCAATTCCAAGATCATTATACAAATTTTCAATTCTTGTGTTCTTAAATTCACTCCCATTGTCACTTCTAATCTTCTTGAAGGTGATCTCAAACTTATTTTGCACTCTCTTAACAAACGATTTGAATAGATCATAAACTTCACTCTTGTCATAGAGAAAGAACACCCAAGTGTATCTAGTGTAGTCATCAACATAACCAAACCATACTTGTTGCCACCAATGCTTGTGTAAGTTGTTGGCCTAAACAAATCCATGTGTAATAGCTCAAATGCCTTAGATGTGCTCATTTCACTCTTACTAGGATGTGGCCTTCCATGTTGCTTGCTGGCTTGACATGCACTACATGGTCTATCCTTCTCAAATGTGACATCCTTCAAACCTCTAACCAAGTCATGCCTCACAAGCTTGTTCAATTGCTTCATTCCAACATGACCAAGCCTTCTAATCCATAACCAACCCATGCTAGATTTGCTAAGCAAGCAAGATGTGAGTTGAGTTTCACTAGCATTAAAATCCACCAAGTACAAGCTTCCATGCCAAAATCCCTTGAATATCAAACTTGAATCCTCTTCACTTATGACTTCAATATCATTCTTGCCAAAGATGCACTTGTAACCAAGATCACACAATTGTGACACCGACATAAGATTGAAATCCAAGCTCTCAACTAACAACACATTGGAGATACTCTTGTCATTGGATATTGCAATCTTTCCAAGCCCCTTGACCTTGCCTTTCTTGTTGTTGCCAAAAGTGATAGAATCAAATCCACCATTGTCATTCCTATCAATTGACTTGAACATACAGGAATCCCCGGTCATGTGTTGAGTGCACCCACTATCAAGCACCTAATGCCTCCCTCCGGCTTTGTAATTGACCTACAAGACAAGATCAATCTCTTTTAGGTATCCAAACTTGCTTGGGTCCTATAAGGTTAGTGACAAAACTCTTTGGCACCTAAATGGCTTTCTTCTTTGAGTCCATCCATGGTGTACCAATGAATCTAGCCTTCACACCATTAGCCTTCTTGACAAGAACATAGCATAAATTAAACTTAATTGAAGAAACATGGGATTGCTTGTTCATACAACCTTGCTCTACATGACCAACTTGCTTGCAACTTTTGCAATAGCTACCATTGTTCTTCACAAAACTAGTCTTGTGAGGAGCAAAAGTGGCCTTGCCTTTCTTGGGGGTATAGCCCAATCCCTCTTTATAGAGAGAAGCCCTTTGGCTACCTAAGCACATAAGAAAGCGGTCCTCACCATCATATGCCTTAGCTAAGGTGTGATTGAGCTTTCTTACCTTCTCCTTGAGTGTCTCATTCTTAACCATTAGTGTGGAGTCACAAGTGAAACCATCACTACTAGATGAGCTAGAAGTGGATGTGCTACAAGAAGGGTTAGTTGAACAAACAACAATAGGCTTGTCGAAAGATTCATTAATGATGTCGCAAGATATGCCTATGTTGCATGTTTCAACTTTTTCAACTTGAGGTGGCATGTTATCACATTTCTCACTTAGAGAGGAATGAGACTTTTCAAGCTTTGAGTGAGCCTTTTGAAGCTTCTTATGGTCTTCCTTTAGACTCTCATAAGATGCTCTAAGCTCATCAAGTTCTTGCATAAGGTTTTGTTTATCCTTACGCAAGCCCTTGCATTCCTTTCTAGTTTCTTTAAAAGCACCTTTGCAATCTTCAAGCATAGTGATAAGTTCATCTTTAGTGGGTTCATCATCATCACTATCATTATCACTATCATTAGCATGATCACTCTCATCATCGAAATGTACCTTATTGGCCTTAACCATGAAGCATGTCGATGGAGTGTCAAAAAGAGAGATCTTCTCTTGGATTGCAATGCTAGCATGCCCCTTCTTCTTGCTTTTCTTGTCATCCTGTTCTTCATCACTTGAGGAGGCCTCACTATCCCATGTAGCAACATGAGACTCATTCTTCTTCTTCTTCTTTTGAGAAGCCTCACCCTTTTCTTGTTTCTTCTTTTTCTTCTTTCTTTCCTTCTTGATAGCATCTTCATCATCACTATCATATGAACACTTGGCAATGAGATGATCTTTGCTATGACATCTAAAGCACTTCATAGAATGTTCACTCTTTTTGGATGAAGTTTTCTTTCTTCTTCCCCAGTAGCTCTTCTTTCTTAAGAGTTTGCCAACCTTGACAAATAGATCACTCAACTCATCACCATCATCTTCATTGCTAGAGCTAGCTTTCTCTTCTTCACTTGATGAATCTTGCTTCTTTTTGCCCTTGTTTTTGGATGATGTAGCCTTGAATGCTACACTCTTCTTCTTATCATCATCTTTCTTGTCATCATCTTTCTTTTTCATCTTGTTGACCAACTCTTCCTTTTCATAATCTTCTCTAAATTTATCATCGGCCATGATTTCTTGAAGAACTTGATTTGGAGTTGGGTTCTCCATCATAGTGGTCTTCACCATCATGGTGATCAATGTGTCAAACCTCTTAGGTAGACATCTCAAGAACTTTGTTGAGAATTGAGAGTCCTTCACTTCTTCACCAAGTGCTTTGAGTTCATTGACAATCACTTGCAACCTATGAAACATCTCCGGTACACTTTCATCATCCTTCATCTTGAAGCTTGAGAATTTCTCTTGGAGCATGTATGCTCTTGCGGTCTTCACACTCTTGGTGCCCTCAAATGATTCTACAAGTTTTGCCCATACATCATGTGCAACCTCAAGATTCTTGATTATCTCAAATGTCTTGTCATCAAGAGCTTCATGAATAGCACTAATAGAAATATCATTGCATTGAAGCTTTCTTTCTTCAATGGGAGTAGGTGCCTCCGGATTTGCAACCTCAAACTTTGTTTTGGTCACCTTTCAAACCTCTCTATTGATTGACTTGAGATGGCTCATCATTTCTACCTTCCAATATGCATAATTGGTGCCATCAAAGGGAGGTGCCCTCTTGGTGTTGTTGATGTGAATTGTTAATTGAGCCATTTCTTCACCGTAGATTGTTAAGCCTCAATTAAACGGTGTCCTAGCTCTGATACCATGTGTAAGGTCCTAAATGGCTAGAGGAGGGTGAATATCCTATAAAAATTTTCTTGCAAAGCACTAAGACAAAGAGTTAGTATGAAACATGGCGAAGCAACACTAGCACTAGCTCAACTAAAATTATGCAGGCCCCCTAAACAATTCTAGCAAGATAGACTAAAATCTCTAGTTACACCAACAAGGCTAGGTTGCTAAATTACTTCTAGTGAACAAGGTAATTACAACTAAGAAGCTAAGCAACACTAGAGAGATAAACTATGCAACTACTACTACACAAGATATATTTCAAGAATGAAAGAGAGAGGAATTTGATTTATATACTAACTTTGATGAGTAGAGGATGATTCCAATCTCCAAATGATTAATCTCAACAATATATATATCAATCAATCCAATTCACCGGGAGATAAGAGATGACACAATTATTTTTCTCCTAAGGTTCATTTGCTTGTCGGCAAGCTAGTCCCCGTTGTGTCCCCTCTACACCACATGGTTCGGTGGTTAATCGGTATCACACACCGAGCCTCTCCACAGCACCATAAGAACCTACCAATGGTGAGAAGTTGATTAACACGAGCAATCCACTGGAGTTGCAATTAGGCCCTCCGCCAGGGAAGCACAACAACCCCTCACAAATTCACCTTGATTGGGGGTGGACACAATCATCAAATCCCCTCACCAATCAATCCAACTCCAACCGTCTAGGTGATGGCAATCACCAAGAGTAATAAGAATATCACAATTGCAATCACACACCTAGTGCCTCAAATGTGAATCACAAATGCATGCACCTAGGGTTTCCCAACCTCTCACCAAATGAAACCAACCATGGAATGGAGAGGAGAGGGAGGAGATCCTCTTGGAGCTCTCAAATTGATCACTAGAGAAATCTCTCTCACTTAAATGGAGCACACAAGCTTGGGAGTGAGAGAGGGAGGATTGAGAGCTTCTTGTTCTAGAGTTTGCAACGGGGAAGAACAAGAGAGAGGAGGAAGCTGCTCAGCTTTTTTGTTGGAAATGAATGAGCTGATGAAAAAATGGGGGTGAGCCAGCTTATATACTTGACGCCCAGATGAACTATCGAAACTTTTGGTTAAACTCACCGGAACTTCTGGTCCATCTCAGATCTGACCGTTGGGCTTGGAAAAATACTGGGTTAACCGAAACTTCCGGTTATAGCACCGAAACTTCCGGTAACAATCGGAACTTTTGGTGGAACCCACTGGAACTTCTGGTCAATTTGAGATCCGACCGTTGGGCAAAAAATCAACACTCAGACTGGGCTCACCGGAACTTCCGGTTCTGGTACTGGAACTTCCGGTGACCACCGAAACTTCTGGCCGGAGACCGAAACCAAAAGGACGCACACGGTCGCTCGCGAGAGTTTGAACTGCTGGAACTTCCAGTCCACAACCAGAACTTCTAGTGCGCCTAGCTGAGAGAAATATTCTCATCCCAAATAATGTACCATCTCATCCAAAAGTTACCAAATCACTTTAGCACTTGAGATAGCATTACTCCAAGATATTTTTAGGAAATTCTCAACCATTTCACCAAGCCACTAAACCCCAATGCATATGCAAAATGAACTACATTTTAGTGGCACTAGTTGAGTAAAGCAATCATAATATTCCCCTCTTAATAGTATGGTTATCGAAACTAAATCACTCACACCCTCTATGGTGTCTTGAGTGTAAAACAAAACCCAATTAATACCTTTGCCTTGAAATCCATGGTTTTGTCTTCGTCTTTCTCATTTCAATAGGCGAAGCACATGATCATCAAAACATGTCCACCTTCTCCATTATCATGAACTTGTGACCTTCTCCACATAGCCACCATGCTCCATCACTTAGTGTCACCAACCTATCTCATATCCACTTTTGATTCAAAGGTTAGTAACTAGGTTTCATCAATTATCCAAAACCAAACATGGAGCTTTCAAGTGTCCAGTTGTTATCTTGAGGACCCTCATGTGGCCATCATTGGAGAAGTTGGATCTTGAACTCCAAGAAACGGTGCTGCTACAGGCGGGGTGCGAGGATTCCTGGTGAGGCACACCACAAGGAAGATGTGGGCAGCGATCAAAACTGTGCCATCAATGAGGCATTCCTCATCTGCTCATACGCCACCACTAGCCACCACCACGCCTCCCACCGCCACTCCATCCTCGCCATCACACTCTGCTGCCTCCATCTTGTCACCAAAAGCAAAACCCACCATGGCTGATTTGGCCAAGCTCATTCAATCCCCCACCTCCTCCACCAGTGACTTGCAAGGGCAGGTTGCTGCCCTAGGCGACCGGCCTCCCTGTTTCTAGAAGCCAGCTGCTTGGCTCTTCCCATGGGATCCAGGACAATGTTGACAACTTCCTCAACCACTATCCAGCACTGCAGCTCGAAGACGAGCTGGTCCTCAAGGGAGGGGGAGATGTCATGTGGATGTGCATGCAGCTGTAATCAATAGATGGGCTCGAGACCACAGCAGGGGAGAGCCCAAGGGGGTGTTGGCTTAGTCAACTATAATCAAAGGCAGTTAAGCTACGGACTCTAGGTGTTAAGTCCCAAGGAGGTGCATGCGCAGCCTTTGAAATCAAAGGCAATAGCTGGCAGTTAGGAAGTAATGGCTAGGAGAGAAACAAGGATGTGGTAGAACCTCCTAAATCGTATGGCCCACATGCATTATTATTCTCTAAACAGACTCCTAATAACCATGAATGCGTTCCATAAGACTTAAAAGATCTGTCCGGTAAATCCCAAATCATCCATGATTCTCCGAGCAGGATCAATCATTACAAAGAGACATTGCAGTATTACAATAGTTTTATACAAATAAGATACATTAGAATAAAACAGCGAAAGGGTTACAATAACATAAATTTACAAACCTTTCAGTTTTAAACCTTACAAACCGTAAGTTTAAATTGTACAAACCATAATAGGAGTGGAATAGTGATAGATAACTTTATTACAATACCAGGCGATAAGCTCTGCCCAAGAGCCAAACATCTTACTCGTTGTCACTCTCCGCAATGACTGTCATGCAACAGGGCCAAAGCACTCCTGTCCATGGGACTCACCTGCAACAAGGGTTCAACAAACCCTGAGTACAAAATTACTCAACAAGACTGACCCAACGAAAAAGAAGGGTGAAGACTCAGGAAAATGCAAGCTAGAGAGACAAGGTAAGGCTTGCAAGAGATAAGAGTTTTTGCAGAAAAGTTTGACAGAAAGTAAAGTTGTCTTGATCTAGCTCAAGATTACCCACCAACTTCATCCTTAAACCTTAAACATCATTCAAGTTGTTACTACGATGATGAACACCGATCGAGTCTTCTTCTCCGAGAAGCAACGGAGATTCGAATCCATTTATATACCCAGCTGGGACCTAGATCTCGATATACATGAGGCTCCAACCAAAATGCATACCGACCATACGATATACATGAGGCTCCAACCAACACGTATACCGACCACACAATACACATGGGACTTTCGACCCATAGTGTATCGATATACATGGGATTCAAACACACAGTATACCACACCATTGTATGTGGATTTTCTAGTTTCTCGATATCACCAGATCACCATCGAACGGGACCTAGGGCATCAACAGACGAAAACACTACAGAGGGACTTCTTTCCCAATGCAAGTTAACCGTCCGAACTTGATTTATTAACTATTATCATGATTCCAACAAGTAAAGCCAAAATCATCTTTTCCATTCTTTTTATTTTTGAAAAACCTACTAATTAAGCAGGGATAAGCATAACTACGTATTTTCTAAAAACAGGTAACAAGGAATATGGAAATAAGACAGGTAATGCAATAGGTAGGTTATCACTCAACTCCTAGTACTTAATGCAACATAACATAACTGAAGCGATAAAACTTTTATAAAATCAAGGAAGGGTTTAAATGCATCCGGGGCTTGCCTTGGTATTCGGGGTAGACGGTCTCGAGCTTTGGATCAACTCCCAAATCCTAAGTCTTCTCTTCCTTGGGATCTGGTGAGACAACGTTAAACTCTCTGTTAACGGAAACTATACGATAAAATGATATGCTTCAACATGATGTAATAGTTTACATGATGCTCGATGGATGCATGATCAGATTAAGGGTTTGAGTAAAACTTTCCTTCATGATAAAGTTGTAAGCCAACAAAACTTACTTACTATATTCGTTAAGGTTAACTATTTATTAAAGAAGTTCATCAAACACATAAAATAACGTTGACTAAACCCTAATGACATGATTAAGGTAAACTCAACCAATTAATTAAAGTGCCAAAGGTCATTAAGGTTAATGACCCAAAGTCATCAATCAATCCCAAAGTCAAACAAGCCTATAATGATTAAACTTGATTAAAGGAATTAATTAATTATTTAAAAGCATAAATTAAAGGCATAAAATAAAAATTGTCTAAATAAGCTCAAAATTTTATTTTGAAAAGCTCTTGGTCTAATTAGAGGACATCATAAAGATCATACATATAATTTTTTAGAATTTTTGGAACAGTATATGAATTACTATGAATTATGGAAGAAAAAGCATATTTAAATATTTTCTAAAAATAGAAAAAGGAAAATAGGAACAGGTTCCCGATGCTGAACAGTAACCCGCCGGCGTCGACCGACAATTTCTTGCCGGCGGCGAGGTCTCTGGCGATGGGGTTTGGCCCTACGGGCTCAGCTCGGCACGGCGAGGCGATTGAGCTAGCTAATGAAGCAGCGGGACAACGGCGCTGCACTAGCCGGCGGCCATGGCGGCACAGCGGCGCGGCGGCACTGCTGCCGAGCTCACTGGAGCTTCTCCGGCGATGGCAAGACACGGGCACACGCAGGGCATTCACGCAAACGCGATGGGAAACAAGATGACGCCATTTCCCGGCCCATAGCCCCGACGGCTACGCGTGCGGTGGTGCTGGCAAGGTTGTGCCGGCGGCGAGCTACGATGACCGGTGGCCACAACGCGATAGAGAAGAAACTGAGGGCACAGACAGATGCAGGAGCTCACCACGGGCATGGTGTGCACGCTATCGGGCTCGGAGGTGGGCTGAGTCGAGCTGTAGTCGGCGGTGGTGATGGCGGCGGCGGTGCTCCGGTGGCAAGGATGGTGTCACGGTGGTTCCTGTGTACCAACGGACCAACCAAGAAGCGCATAAGATGGAGGAGACGATGGTGAGCATGATAGTGTAGAAGATGAAAGAAAATTACCAGCGGTGGTGGCGGTCATCGGTGAAGTAACTCGCGGCGGCGCGGTTGCCGTGCGCGAGGAAGACGACGGCGCACGGGCGACTCGGGCGGGGAGAGTGAGCTCAAGCTAGCTCAAACTGAGTGCAAGGATGAGGCGGAGCTGCTAGCAAGAGCAATTGAACAGCGGTGGATCGATGGTGGCGAATTTGAGCAGTGGGTGGAGGGCGTCGGCAATGGCGAGCAGGGGGAATGAAAGAAGAAAAATAGCGATGGCTTGCTCTATTTGTAGCGGGGAGGCGAGGAAGGGATGGCTGACATGTCCACGGTGAAGTTTTGCACGCGAGGGGGCGAGCTGGTGGCGGCAGCGGGCCAGAACGGCGCCGGTGGCCACGGCGACGCCATGAACAGAGGGGGAATCGATGATGACGAAGTCATCGGTACTGTAGTAGATGACATCATGTGTAAAATTTACAAATTACTCCAGAATTTCCATAAGAACTTGAAAAACTCCAAGAATATCATTTGTAAAACTTTTCAAGAGCTACATTTTTCATTTAACAAGCATTTTCAAATTTTGCTTAGTTTTTGAAATTTGAATTCAAATTTAAAAGGGAAACAAATATTCGAAATTAATTTAAATTTTTCAAATTTTGAAATTACTTTTAATTTTTCAATAAAACTTGAAAATCTTTAAAACTATGGAATGCTCAACTTTTCAAACCAAATATTTTTCATATATAAAGTCTTCCCAAATTATGCATAATTTTTTAATTATGATTTTAAAATCAAAAGTTGAAAAATGCTAGAAAACTGTATTTTCAAATTTATTTGAAATTCTTTTTGGAAACCTGAAAAACTTTGAATACCAAACTTGTAGCTCTTGTTAAGATCTACAAACCATCTTTTTAGAGTATCTTCAAATTATATATAGACTTTGAATTATCAAAAAGGGGGTAAAACAAGCTTTTGAAATAAAGGGGTTTTCAAACCGAATTCAAACTCGATTTGGTTTCTAAATTAATTGGTTGGTCATTGTCGGTGTTCTGACCCTCGAGGGGTTAACACCAACGAGTAATATCGTATCCGCGTGCTCCCTAATCCGGTGGGTGATGCAAGAATGACACAATGATTTATCCTGGTTCAGGCAAAGAAGGCCCTACGTCCAGCGGGGGGAGGATGATTCGTGTTATTCTGCACCGAAGTGCTAGTACAGGGGAAAATACAAGCTGGTGTGAGGAGTGAAAGGCTGAGTTGGGGCATGCGAGCGCCTCGCTCTCGACCTCCACAGGCTCACGGTGTCGTTCAGTGATCTAGGGCCTTAGTGTTCCTATGCTCTAGACCCTCTCCGTCCCCGTTTCTAACGCCCTGGCGCCTCCTTTTATAGACGAAGGAGGGGCGCAGGTGTACAGGTATTTTCGAGTCCACATGACGCTGATGACGTACGACGTTGAGACCGATCATGTCGGTGCCGCTGTAGTGATGTACGTCGGTATGGGAGGCCCTGCAGCCGTCGCATCGGGAGTTGTTGAAGTTTAGCTCGAGGGTACGCTCGGTGAAGTCGAGGGGTGGCGGTCGAGGGTCCTGGCCGGAGCCAAGGGGGTCTTGCCGAGGTGGTCGAGCTTCGCTGGATAAGATTGAATCCCGGAAAACACGGTAAACAGGTTAGTTTATATGTCTCGAGGTGGTACGGGTCGTGGCACAGTGTTCGGTATGGCGCAACAGCGTAATATGACTTGCGGGATTCTGGGGCATGGGCAGTAAAAGTAGATTTGACCGCCACGCCTGTGACTGTTACCGTCACTGTGGCCATGCGGTTAGGCGAGGGTAGATAGATCGCATTAAATGCGCGCGGATTCGTACGGGGGAGTTGGTGGTCGAGGGGTGCTCTGTCCTCGAGGGCCGACCATTCGCCCAGGCAAAGTTTCGTCCTCGAGGGGGGCTCGTTCGCTGGGCGAAGTTTCGTCCTCGAGGGGTAGCTTGAATCGTACCCTCGCGCATACAGTACTTGTCCGTTCGGTACCCTCTCTGATAAACACCACTGGTCCGTTCGGTAACCTCTCGAGCGAGCGTTGGTTTCGGGCCGTCGTTGTTCGTTCGCGGGCCAGTTCGATACGTCTCAGCCTTTGGGCCTTCGTACGTTAGCGCGGGAGATTATCGGAGGGTTCAAGATGCTGATTTTGCGGGTCTTTAGTTTGTTAAGCAAGGGGTCTGGGATGCCTGTTTCCAGGGTATCGACAGTCATTAGTGATCACAAACATCATCCAAGGACATTTTTAGGTCCATGACCCAATAGTACCTTTGGTTGACCAAGTTGACTTTTGAAAGTTATTTTAAAAGACTCCCAATTTGAATTCAAATTTGAAAACCAAATCTAAATCCAAACTTGGAGTTTAATTTTTTTAACTGTTGGACTTGACTTTATACACCATGCCTGACACTAGTGTAAACATAGTTTACACCTCAAGGTACACAAGGCATAAATCAAGTATTTGAGGTGGAATTCAAAATTAGGGTTTTATGATTTTATGTAACACAACATTTCAGAAACACAACCTATGGAATGTAAACTTGTTTTAATTGATGCACGTCAAAGGTGAACTAATCATGAATGCTTTGCAATGCATATGATGACATGGCAGGTTTTAGTTAATATAACCCCAGGGGTGTTACAACCCTTCCCCCTTAAAGAAATCTCGTCCCGAGATTTAAAGATGTAAGAAAAGTAATGGAAAAGGAAATGTGTCAAGAAAACACACTTCAACTAAGTACATAAAGAAAAGGAGTTTTACAACTCACATTAGACTAGTTACAACTCACAGAGAGAAGTATAACTTAGATGGAATCATAGAATTATGAGAAGTTCTCCAACAGGTAATCTTCCGATTCCCAAGTAGCTTCTTCTTGTGAATGTTGATCCCATTGTATCTTGTACCACTTGATTGTTCTACTTCTAAACACAGTCTTTCTGATCCAAAACTCAAATTGGGTACTCAAAGTAAGTCAAGTCAGGTTCAAGTTCAATTCCTTCAACATCAACAACTTTATCTGGCAGTCGAAGACACTTTTTGAGTTATGATACATGAAAGACAATGTGTACAGCTGACAACTATTTAGGTAATTGCAGATAATATGATACCTTCCCAATCTGTGCCAAGATCTGAAATGGTCCAATGTAATGAGGTGCTAGCTTGCCTTTGACTCCAAATCGAGTAACTCCTTTCATAGGTGACACCTTTAAATACACATAATCTCCCTTATTGAACCACAATGGTCGACGTCTTTTGTCCGCATAACTCTTCTGATGAGACTGGGCCACTTTCAAGTTTTGCTGTATCTGCTTAACCTTTTCTTCTGTTTCTTTTACAAGATCAACTCCGAAGAATCTTCTTTCTCTAGGTTCAGACCAACTTAATGGAGTTCTACATCTGCGACCATATAGTGCTTCAAATGGTGCCATTTTTATGCTTTCTTGGTAACTATTATTATAAGAAAACTCTGCTAAAGGCAAACACTCATCCCATTTTTTGGGAAAATTAAGAACACAAGCCCTTAACATGTCTTCAAGTATCTGATTCACTCTTTCAGTCTGACCCCCTGTTTGAGGATGGTAGGATGTACTGTGCAAAAGATCAATACCTAATGAATCATGCAAGTGTTTCCAAAATTGAGAGACAAATTGTGTGCCTCTATCGGAAACAATGTTCTTCGGTACCCCATGAAAATTTATGATGCGCTCAAAATATAATTTGGCATATTACAAGGCTGTATAAGCATTTTCCACTGGAATGAAATGTGCAGATTTGGTGAGTCGATCCACTATGACCCAGATGGAGTCAAAACCTCTTGAGGTTCTAGGTAAACCCACTATAAAGTCCATACTGATATCCTCCTACTTCCATGCTAGAATAGGCAATGGCTGAAGTTCTCCTGCTGACTTCAAATGCACAGCTTTGACTTTCTGACAGGTATCACACTAAGCCACATACTTAGCAATTTCTATCTTCATCTTAGTCCACCAAAATTTCTGTTTCAAATCATGATACATCTTATTACTTCCTGGATGAATAGAAAATTTTGAGAGGTGTGCTTCATCAAGGATCTTTTGTCATAACTCAGGAACTTTTGGTATAACCAAACGATTCTTATACCATAATACATCTGCTTCATCAATGGTGAAACAAGAAACCTTTTATTTTTTTAACTTTCTTCTTGATATGTTTAATTCCCTTATTACTTTTCTACGCAGTAATAATTTAATCTCTAAGGGTTGACTCAATAACAATGTTAGACAAACTTCCTTGTTGCACCATATCTATACCCAACTTCTCTATCTCATGACATATAGAGATATCCAAGGGCTTCACTGTTAAACAATGACAATGACTTTTTTTGGCTAAGTGCATCAGTAACTACATTTGCTTTACCAGGATGGTAATATATTTCTAAGTCATAATCATTGATTAATTCTAACCACCTTCTTTGCTCATATTCAACTCATCTTGAGTAAAAATGTATTTCAAACTCTTGTGATCACTATAGATATTACATTTATTACCCCACAGATAATGTCGCCATATTTTCAATGCATGGACAACAGCTGCTAACTCTAAATCATGTGTTGGATAATGCTCTTCATGTTTCTTCAACTGTCGAGAAGCATAATCAATAACTCTTCCTTCTTGCATCAACACACATTCAATACCAATACCAGAAGCATCACAATAAACATCAAATGACTTCTCAATATTTGGCTGTGCTAAAATCGGGGCAGTAGTCATTAATTTCTTTAATTTCTGAAATGCCTGTTCACATTTGGGTGACCAAACAAACTTAACATCATTTTTCAGTAACTCAGTTATGGGCTTTGTTATCTTTGAGAAATCAGGTATGAAACGACGGTAATAACCCGCCATTCCTAGAAAACTACAAACTTGATGCACGGTCTTTGGTGGTTCCCAATCAAGTATATCTTGTACCTTGCTAGGGTCAACAGCAACTCCCTTGTCTGATAAAACATGTCCAAGAAATTTCACTTCTTTCAACCAAAACTCACACTTACTAAACTTAGCATATAATTGATGTTCTCTCAGATGCTGCAGAATAATTCTGAGGTGTTCAGCGTGTTCTTCTTCATTCTTGGAATATATCAAAATATCATCAATGAAGACAACCACAAACTTATTAAGTTCTGACATGAATACTGAGTTTATCAAGTACATGAAATAAGTTGGTGCATTGGTGAATCCAAAAGACATAAACAAATACTCATACAGACCATATCGAGTGGTAAAGGCAGTCTTTGGAATATCTTCCGGGCGAATCTTGATTTGATGATACCTAGATCGAAGATCAATCTTGGAAAACACCTTTGCCTCCACCAATTGATCAAAAAGCAAATCAATGCAGGGTAAAGGATTCTTATTCTTGATTGTTACCTCATTCAAGGGACGATAATCCACACATAACCTCAAACTTGTATCTTTCTTTTTCGCAAAAATTGCAGGACATCCCCAAGGTGACGAACTAGGTCGAATAAAACCTTTATCTCGTAACTCTTGCAATTGAGTCTTGAGCTCTGCTAACACAGGTGGTGCCATCCGATTAGCTCTTCCAGATATTGGAGCGGTACCAGGCTTCAAATTAATTCTAAACTTCACCTTTCTATCAGGAGGTAAGCCCAGTAACTCATCAGGAAACACATCGGGAAACTCACAAACCACTGGTATATCTTCGATCTCTTTCACAGAAGTTGCACATACCTTTTTGACAGTCCTCTTAAGTATTGAAAGTTGGATAAGAAGTTGAGATTTGCAATTAGGTATGTTCACTCTCACAGTTCTATTTAGGATGTCTATCACAGCACCATGCCGTTTCATCCAATTCATACCTAGAATCACATCTATATCTTGATCCTTTAATATTATCATATCAGTGGAAAAAATATACCCACCCAAACTTATAGGCACATCATGTACCATTTCTTTAGTACACATATGCCCCCAGGTGATTGTATAAAGAATTGTTCTTTTATTCCCATTGTTGGTATTTCATGTGTCTTAACAAATGTACCATTGATGAATATATGGGATGCACCAGAATCGAAAAGCAGAATTACAGGATGATCAGCAATAGGGAACGTACCCATCATGACGGGCTCTCCTTCTTGAGTGTAGAACACCCTTTCAGACTTCTTCTCATTCTTACTGTTCTACATCTTCTGATTTCCTGCCTTATTCTGATTCTGTGCTTACTGTTGTGGTGCAAAAGCCCTGGGAGCATAAGGATTATTCTGCCTCGGATGCAGGCAGTATTTTGCAAAGTAACTTGGCGTACCATAATTGAAGCATGGGAGACTTTGTGGCTAGAAATTGGGGTTTCGAGTACCAGGGGCATTCGACTGTCGTGGATAAGAAAGAGCAGCAGCATGATGAACAAATGTTTGTTGCTGGGCTTGGTATTGTGGTGGATGGTAAGAAGGACGGAAATGGTTTTGGGGATGATAGATTATTTTCTGGCACTTTTGATGGCCACCAGAAAATCCTGATGTTACAGTGTAACACTCTGGTGTTAAGCATGCATAATCACTTGCATTCTTAAGCATAAGCATCATTATGCATAGCATTGATAAAAAGATTGATTGTCATTTCATGTATCATGCTTGATTATTCAAATTTTGCTTGCCTTTCACATACATTGAACAAGTGGTATGAGTGTTTGGTGTTTGATGACCTCTAAGGTAACCTAGACATGATTGGGACACCAAATTAACCTAGGTTTATGTTCATGGTTTTGGTTAATTAAGCTTTGTTGTCATGGTTGACCAAGGTGGACCATGAAAGTAGTTTTGTTTGACTGATTTGAAAGTGGTAGCTAGAGTGCTTGCATGTGTGTGCACCCTAAATGAAATTTGTAGAAAATTTCATAAGTAAAAAAATTTATAATTACCACTTTTCATGAAAATGCTTGGAAGTTGTTCAAAAATGTTAAAAAAGGGCAGAATTGGAGGCTGTTTTTTCTTTTTTAGGGTTTTAAGGGGTATTTTTTTGGATTTTTGTATTCCAAAATCTATGCAGAATCTGGCCAAACTTTGTATAGATGAAATGTTCTACTCCTCAAAAGCTACATTTCATCTATTTGGAGTTTTTGCTAATTCTGTCTAGTTCAAGAGTTATTGAGCAGCAAAATTTGTATTAGAGATCATGGAAATAGCTTTTCAGTGACGGTTGGTCCAAGCCGTTAGGGAAATGGCCGGCCACCGCCCATGTCTCCGCGTGGCGCGCTTCCACCGGCGGTCCGGGGCGGCAGCGACCCTCCCGACCGCGTTAAACCGAGCGCGGCCGCTCCCTCCCCTCTGTCCCCTCTCTCATTTTCGACTTTCCCTGCCTCCTTCCCTGGCTCCGCGAACCCGCCGTCGCCGCCGCCGACTGCGCCGCCGTCGCCGAGCCACCTCACCGCGCATTTTCTTCTCCGAGCATGCCACCAGACCTGCCTCGACGTGTGCTCGCTCTTGCACCTGCTAGCAACCGTCCTCGCCGAGGGTAAGACCCCAATCGCGAGCTTCTTCCCCGCGGCCGGCGAGCCGGTGACCGCCGCCGCGTCCCGGCCGATTCGGCCAATGATTTCTCTCCCTGTCTCGAGCTTTAGGTGCGCCTCGTCGAGTAGCATCTGTAGCCCTAGTTCATGAAGCCCGTGCGGGTCGGCCCTCGTCGGATTTCGGCCGCGCCGCCGGCCGGGGAGCCGTCGTCCGCCCTGCGCACGTGGCCCAAGCCGCCTCGGCTTCGCTCCGACCGCGATTTGTCCCGCAATCGACGCGCGTCATCCCCCTCGTGTTTCCCCTCTGCTCAGTCTCACCGGAGAGCCCCGGCAACGGCCGGCGGGGCCGCACCGACGCCGTCGACCTCCCCCTTCCCTGTGCAAGGACCCCGACTTTGAATAAGACAAAACATAGGGTTCTTCATGCATAACGGCTAGACAGAGAGTATTTCTTTTTAGGGCTTGGTAGATTTCGGTAAACCTCAGGGTCTCCGGTGCAAAGTGTTTTTCCTTTTTCATTTCCAGAAATGATTTTAGATTTTGATTAAACCTTTAAAAATTCATAACTTGCTCATTTTTCATCCAAATGAGTTGGTTCAACTTGCAGTATTTTTCTTATGAGATGATCTATGCATGAAAAATATGAAATATGGAATTTGTGATACTTTTCTGTATAGCTTTATTTATCTCTATTAATTGCTTTTATCTTAGAAAATGCATAAGTAATTCTCTGTTGCTCAGAAAAATGTGAGACCAAGTTTGTTAGTCTTCTTATGTCATGCTCTATCTGTGAAAAATGTTATGAGGTTATGTCATGTGGAAAGTTTGCTCTGTCTAGTTATAGTGCCTATTTTCATATAATAAATAATATATAAGGAATTTGTGCATGAAACTTTTTGGAGGATGTTTTTGTGTCAATCTAGAGCTAATAATGTTCTGAAATCTGTTGTTTGATATACTTTTATGTACAAAGTATTTTAGGCCTGTTAAATTGTGCTGCCTTATCATTTTTGTGTAGGATAAAGCACTTACTGTTTTGACCTAAAATTTTTATGGTAGTCTTTAATTGGTATGATTAAGCTTCTAAAGTCATGTTGTAGTTATACCCTGATTTCTTTTAATTATAAATAATGCTTTAAAGTTATCATTTCATGTGTGTAAAAATGCTTTTTATGATATTTGTGATATGTGTGATCTGCTTTTGGTTTTGGTTCAGTAGAGTGTAGTGTGCAAAGCAATGGTTGTTTATAAGTCCTTATAGTGTGCGAGTAAATTATAATGTGAGGCTTGTTTGGAGATTTATCAGTAGAAGAGAATGCAGATGACATGTGCTTATCTTGTATGTTTACAAATCATATCATTTATATTAGCTGAGCATTCATTCACCATCAGCATCAGCATTTCACTTCTATGTATGCATGATATTCATACGCACTATGCATCATACAGGATTGTCAGAGCTCGAAACGGTAGTTTTCGGAGCGCAAGGAGAGGAAGGCCAGTAGGAAGTGTTGGTGTGGGAAGCAGCAGCAGAAGAGGATCCCAAAGCTGAGCTTCCAGAGTGTCCCGACCACCAGCCAAGCTCTTTCCTGAAAGGCAAGCCCCGGAGCATTCTCCCTGTGGTTTGCAAAATATCTAACTTGAGTCCTTTACTTGTTTGCTGCATTAAGTTATAGGCATTGTTTTATACCGTTGCTGCATTACTTATATTCCTTGCCACTGTTTATCCTTCAACCCTGTTAGGTTCAGCTACGAATATATGCTTAGCCCTGCTTAACTAGATCGGTAGAAGTCGGGTGATTTCCTGTCATCCGCGAGTTATAGGTGGTAGCTTAGAATGGTTGAATACATTGTTATCTTGGATAACCATGTGGAGATAATAACTCGAGACCGGGCGGGATTGGTGTTGAGACTGAACTGGAGGTTTGATGTGGTTATCCCATCTGTGTCAAACTAGGACCTCGTCCGTTGTACGTCCTCAAGTCATATTGAATTTATGCCTCACATTTAGCTGGAAGGATAAGTCGTTCCGACCGCGAAGCCTAATTTTGATTTGGGCCGGGAGTCGACCTGCTGTACACATCGTATTGGTGAAGATGGGGGACCACGGGTTACGCGGTTGTAAGGCCTGAATATAGCATGGTGCGCCCTGCTGGCAGCCGGACGGTGCCCAGATACGATGGTACCTGTTGAACTCGCGTTTTTCCCGAATTGGATGTCGGTGACCTGTAGCTCACCATGGCTGGTGAGTGTGGTTTGTGTGAGGAGTACCCGCCAGCTGGTTAGTAATCGATTATAATTGCCATCGTTCTTGGACAGTGAACACTTGACTTGAGCAGCGGCATCGTAGTAAGAACTTGAACAAGAGATGAGATGGTTGAGTTGTTGAGGTTGAAAGATACTCAACCGGAATTGGTTACTTTCTTGTTGAATAATTATTACCATGCTTGCTTAGTACAGGTGCTAATGTAGCATGATAAGGTTAATCAGATTAAAATACGTTGCTAGAAGGTTCTTATTAATTGTTTCTTAATGCAAGTTTTTTCCGCAATTAATGAGTCAGCTATCCTACTTATACAGCCTTGCATACCCCTTGGAGTCAAATTTATTTTTAGTTTATGATGGGTAAGTCTAGCTGAGTACATCCTCGTACTCAGGGTTTTATTTCCCATGTTTTTGCAGATCGTGAGATGTTTTATGGCTATTGTCAGAACTGCTTCTATCTCGCCTTGGGAGATGATTAGACCCTGGGCATGGTCACTCTTCTCTACTTAATGCTTTTGTTGGATATTGATCAAGAACCTGGCACTGTATTTGAAATGAGTGTGTGTGGTATTTGAACTTAATCGCTTCCGCTTTATTTTTGAAATCAAACTTGGGTTGTAATAACTTTATTCATACTCCGATGTTTTAACTATGTGCGAACTGTGTACTTGTGAATGGGAACGCTAAACTATTACGATCTTGGTCGTGCCGGAAAAGTTTGAAATCCTTCTAGATTTTGGTATGACTACCGGGTTTATTAGGTCTCAATCATGTAGTCGGCCATCCTAATGGCGAATTATGTGCTTGTGCTCTAATAAATTGGTCGGTTCTGTCACATACAGTTTTCTTCTTCTTAGCTTCCAAATGTTGACGGTTCTTTTCTTCATAAGATATGGCAATATTTACTATCTCATGGAAGGTAGCATTTGGGTTCCCAGTCATCATCCTCTGAATCTTGCTATTCAGACCCCTAAGGAAACACTCCTTCTTCTTACAGTCAGTACTAACATGGCCAGGGGCATATTGGGACAAGTGATTGAATTTGCCAAAATACTGCATAACTGACATATCACCTTGTCACAAAGAAAGAAATTTTTCAAGTTTTATGACCATAATTCCCTCAGGAATAAAGTGTGCATGAAAACCTTCATGAAATTCAGCCCAAGTAATACGATGACCCTCAGGATGAGCAGCAACAAAGTTAGCCCACCAGGCTCCTGCAGTGCCTCTCAACTGCTGGGTTGCAAACATGGGCTTCTGATATTGAGTGCACTCAATTAGCCCAAACTTCTGCTCCATAGTGCGGAGCCAATCATCTGCCTCCATTGGTTCATCTACTCTGGTGAAGGTTGGAGGACGTGTGTTTGTAAAATCCACATATGTGGTCTCATTCCTATTATTCTGACCATGATTCCCCTGACGTGCATTTTGATTCTGGTTCTGGGCCATCATAGTGGTTGCATTGACCAAGGCCGCAACTGCATCGGCCAGGGTTGGTGGAACTAGTGGAGGATTTGGGATATCACCACCATCATGAGAAGTACCAGCAGCATCACGGGATCGAGTATGAGCAGACATCTGTTGATAAACAAACTATACTTTATTCACAAAACTTTATTGGATTTCATAAGCAGATATTACAAACGTGCAACACACTTATGATACATTATTTTTGTTACAACAGTCTGCATACTAGCAAGACTTCCCACACCTACTAAGTTTTAGAAAGCAGGGGAAGGATATATTACACATCTTACTATCCAACTCCTTACTCCTCCTCCTCACTGGTATCCACAGGAATTACATCCTCCTCTTCAGGATCCTCTTCCTCTTTAGGATCTTCTTCCTCTTTAGGCTCTTCCTCCACTATCTCTGGATCTTCTTCTTCCATAAGATCCTCTTCATTTTCATTCTCTACATCCATCTGGTTTTTTTCTTCCTCATCGATGACATCCTTATCAACGGATACTATTTCTTCAGGGTCTTTCTCTTCTTCATCCTGACCCATTGCAAGGCCAAGATCATCTTGGGCTGCCTGTCATTGATATTCAGAATTCAATAGGTTATTCAGCCTCACACACTCATCATCAGCCTCCTCCGCATACTCCTCCAATTCTTCCATGTACTCCTCAAGTTCATGGATACGATCATTCGCTGCGTCTTCTCGTTTCCAAGCATCATTCCTCTAGTTCTTCATATACCTCCGGGATTGCCTCAACTGAGTAATCCCAGTGGCCTCTTCGACCCTATTAGCTTCAGCCCTCTCCAGCTCGGCCCTAAGTCTTGTTATTTCAGCCTGTGGACCTGGATTGGGATTGTTACTGCTTTTGCCTATCTCATATCTGGGAGCTAATTGATGTCGAGGTACCCCCTTAGGTGCATGCTCTTACGGGGAGTCTGCTTAGTAAGGGCCATCCTGAAGAAAGATAGGTCATAAAGGATAAGGATAGATAGAGAGAAATCTAAAGGTTAGCATGAATAGGATTGATACTACTTAACCCAAACCACTTTAAAGAGGAAGATAATTAAAACAAGTTAATTAATCATGATGCATGAATCGAACTTATGATTTAAGCATAAATGATTTTTAAAGAAACACATACATAAGGGTAACTTTTATAACATAAGGCACTATATTATGCTATTCCACCACCACACTTTTAAAATAAGAATAAGGGTCGATAGAAAGACTCATAGGTAAGAATTAAGCAATTTGGACCCAAAATAATAAAGTTAAAATTATTTGACTCAAAAACTTTTAAAGTTTTCGCAAACGAATACTACAACAGCTCTTTTAATAACGATCCAGCTCTGATACCAGCTGTGGCAGAACCTCCTAAATTATATGGCCCACATGCATTATTATTGTCTAAACAGACTCCTAATAACCATGAATGTGTTCCATAAGACTTAAAAGGTCTGTCGGGTAAATCTCGAATCATCCATAATTCTCCAAGCAGGATCAATCATTACAAAGAGACATTGCAGTATTATAATAATTTTATACAAATAAGATACATCAGAGCAAAACAGCGGAAGGGTTATAATAACATGAGTTTACAACCTTTCAGTTTCAAACCTTACAAACTGTAAGTTTAAATTGTATAAACCATAATAGGAGTGGAATAGCGATAGATAACTTTATTACAATACCAGGCGATAAGCTCTGCCCAAGAGCCAAATATCTTACTCGTCGTCACTCTCCGCAACGACTGTCATGCAATAGGGTGCAAAGCACTCCTGTCCATGGGACTCACCTACAACAAGGGTTTTACAAATCCTGAGTACAAAAGTACTCAACAAGACTGACCTGACAAAAAAGAGGGGTGAAGACTCAGGAAAATGCAAGCTAGAGGGACAGGGTAAGGCTTGCAAGAGATAAAAATTTTTGAAGAAAATCTCGACATAAAGTAAAGTTGTCATGCTCTAGTTCAAGATTACCCACCAACTTCATCCTTAAACCTTAAACATCATTCAAGTTGTTACTACGATGATTAACACCGATCGAGTCTTCTTCTCCGAGAAGCAACGGAGATTTGAATCCATTTATATACCCAGCTAGGACCTAGATCTCGATATACATGAGGCTCCAACCAAAATGCATACCAGACCATACGATAAACGTGAGGCTCCAACCAACACGTATACCGACCACAGGATACACATGGGACTTTTGACCCATAGTGTATCGATATACGTGGGATTCAAACCCACAGTATACCACACCATTGTAAGTGGATTTTCTCGTTTCTCGATATCACCAGATCACCATCAAACGGGACCTAGGGCATCAACAGACGGAAACACTACAGAGGGACTTCTTTCCCAATCCAAGTTACTCGTCCGGACTCGATTTATTAACTATTATCATGATTCCAACAAGTAAAGCCAAACTCATCTTTTCCATTCTTTTTCTTTTTGAAAAACCTACTAATTAAGCAGGGATAAGCATAACTACGCATTTTCCAAAAATAGGTAACAAGGAATATGGAAATAAGATAGGTAATGCAATAGGTAGGTTATCACTCAACTCCTAGTACTTAAAGCAACATAACATAACTGAAGCGATAAAACTTTTATAAAATCAAGAAAGGGTTTAAATGCATCCGGGGCTTGCCTCATCAACTCCCAACTCCTGAATCTGCTCTTCCTTGGGATCTGGTGCGACAACGTTAAACTCTCCGTTAACGAAAACTATACGATAAAATGATATGCTTCAACATGATGTAATAGTAAACATGATGCTCGATGGATGCATGATTAGATTAAGGGCTTGAGTACAACTTTCCTTCACGATAAAGTTGCAAGCCAACAAAACTTACTAAATTCGTTAGGGTTAACTATTTATTAAAGAAGTTCATTAAACACATAAAATAACGTTGATTAAATCCTAATGACATGATTAAGGTAAACTCAAACAATTAATTAAAGTGCCAAAGGTCATTAAGGTTAATGATCCAAGGTCATCAATCAATCCCAAAGTCAAACAAGCCTATAATGATTAAACTTAATTAAAGGAATTAATTAATTATTTAAAAGCATAAATTAAAGGCATAAAATTAAAGCTGTCTAAATGAGCTCAAAATTTTATTTTGAAAATATCTTGGTCTAATTAGATGGCTTTCAGAAATAAAAATCAATTATTTTATTTATTAAAAATCATAGAAGAGGTATTTTTTAATTAAAAGAGCTAATTTTATCTTATGTAAAAAGTACTCAAAATTGGAATATTATATTTTTCCTAGGTAGAGGACATCATAAAGAGCATACACATAATTTTTTAGAATTTTTGGAACAGTATATGAATTACTATGAATTATGGAAGAAAAAGCATATTTAAATATTTTCTGAAAATAGAAAAAGGAAAATGGGAACAGGGTTCCCGATGCTGAATAGTAACCCGCCGGCGTCGACCGATGATTTCTCACCGGCGGTGAGGTCTCCGGCGACGAGGTTTGGCCCTACGGGCTCAGCTCGGCACGGCGAGGCGATTGAGCTAGCTAATGAAGCGGCGGCACGACGGCGGTGCACTAGCCGGCGGCCATGGCGGCACGAGGCGCTGCAGCGCGGCAGCCGAGCTCACCGGAGCTTCTCCGGCGATGGCAAGCGCACGAGCACAGGCGTGGCATTCACGCGAACGCGATTGGCAACAAGATGAAGCCGTTCCCGGCCTATAGCCCCAATGGCTACGCGCGCGGCGGTGCTGGCAAGGTCACGCCGGCGGCAAGCTACGGTGATCGGCGGCCACAACGTGATAGAGAAAAAACTGAGGGCACAGTCAGATGCAGGAGCTCACCACGGGCACGATGCGCACGCTATCGGGCTCGGAGGCGGGCTGAGTCGAGCTGTAGGCGGCGGTGCTCCGGTGGCAAGGACGGCGTCACGGTGGTTCCTGTGTACCAACGGACCAACCAAGAAGTGCATAAGACAGAGTAGATGATGGCGAGCATGATAGCATAGAAGATGAAATAAAATGACCAGCGGTGGCGGCGGTCGTCGGCGAAGTGACTCGCGGCGACGCAGTTGCCATGCGCGAGGAAAACAACGGCGCGTGGGCGACTCAGGCGGGGAGAGTGAGCGCGAGCTAGCTCAAACCGAGCACAAGGACGAGGCGGAGCTGCTGCCAAGAGCAATTGAACAGTGGCGGATCAACGGTGGTGAATTTGAGCGGCAGGTGGAGGTCGTCGGCAATGGCGAGCAGGGGAAAAGGAAGAAGAAAAACGGCGATGGCTTGCTCTATTTATAGCGGGGAGGCGAGGAAGGGATGGCTGACACGTCCACGGTGAAGTTTCACGAGCGAGGGGGCGAGCTGGTGGCGGCAGCAGGCCGGAACAGCGGCGGCGGCCACGGTGACGCCATGAACAGAGGGGGAATTGATGATGACGACGTCATCGGTACCGTAGCAGATGATATCACGTGTAAAATTTGTAAATTACTCCAGAATTTTCATAAGAACTTGAAAAACTTCAAGAATATCATTTGCATAACTTTTCAAGAGCTACATTTTTCATTTAACAAGCATTTTCAAATTTTGCTTAGTTTTTGAATTTTGAATTCAAATTCAAAAGGGAAACAAAACCCTAGAAACAAATATTTGAAATTACTTTTAATTTTTCAATAAAATTTGAAAATCTTCAAAACTATGGAATGCTCAACTTTTCAAACCAAACATTTTTCATATATAAAGTCTTCCCAAATTATGCATAATTTTTGAATTATGGTTTTAAAATCAAAAGGGGACAAATGCTGGAAAACTGTATTTTCAAATTTATTTGAAATTCTTTTTTGAAACTTGAAAAACTTTGAATACCAAACGTGTAGCCCTTGTCAAGATCTACAAACCATCTTTTTAGAGTATCTTCAAATTCTATATAGACTTTGAATTATCAAAAAGGGGGTAAAATAAGCTTTTGAAATAAAGGGGTTTTCAAACCGAATTCAAACTCGATTTGGTTTCTAAATTAATTGGTTGGTCATTAGTGATCACAAACATCATCCAAGAATATTTTTAGGTCCATGACCCAATAGTACCCTTGGTTGACCAAGTTGACTTTTAAATTATTTTAAAAGACTCCCAATTTGAATTCAAATTTGAAAACTAAATCTAAATCCAAACTTGGAGTTTAATTTTTTTAACCGTTGGACTTGACTTTATACACCATACCTGACACTAGTGTAAACACAGTTTACACCTAAAGGTACACAGGGTATAAATCAACTATTTGAGGTGTCATTCGAAATTAGGGTTCTATGATTTCATGTAACACAACATTTATGAAACACAAACAACCTATAGAATGTAAACTTGTTTTAATTGATGCACGTCAAAGGCGAACTAATCATGAATGCTTTGCAATGCATATGATGACATGGCAGGTTTTAGTTAATATAACACCAGGGGTGTTACAAAGGAGTTAGTGGCTGGGCGCAAGCAGGGCTGGGCTGCTCTATATATAGCCTGTAATCAGCTTATGCTGAATCAAGCAATGAATAAATGAACAGGAAAGAAGTTGTCTCCCAACTCACCCCCTTGCTATTTCTAATCTCACTTCTGTTGTTCATCTTTAGTCTCAGCTATGCTTGGGTAGTCAGGCAATAACCCTGGCGCCATTATCCTCCCTATCTAACATGTGAACTAAGGTTCACTACAGCACGTGAAGGGCTCAGGTTATAAACTTGCATTCCCTATCCACCACCACTACCACCCAGCAACATATTATCACCGCATGCTTTGTTTTCTGTCTCCTGCGTGCTCAATCCCCATTGCACTCGCGCACTTGCTCCTGCCCGCACTTGTGAAAAGACTGCATGGCACTGGCAGACGCCTTTTCAGGTTTCTGCATCCCTAGTGTTTAATTTGCCGGTGCCGCACAGCACGTAAATGACACACTGGGTTCCATTCACCAACTAATCATGCCTAAGTGTACGCTTAATGTTTTCTTTAACACATTGAACAAAGGTTATACAAAAATATACCAATGCAGGGTCGAACATATCTTCATAGTACACCTATTTGGTGTCATAAATGCTAACAATCTTCTCTACAAACTTAAAATAATTTGACTTAGGATTATGTAATAATGATTTTGTATGTGTATGTTTGGGGGAGAGCGAGGATGGAGGTTGCACTCATTAACCTCATGTAAGCGTTCAGCGTCTTTTAAGAAATTGTTTGGAGAAATTAACATCTAAGCTAGTTAGCTTAATTATATGCTAGGCAAAACATTAGTAAGTGCACCCTTTACTGCCTATTGGCCTTTGTAAATAATTTCCAGTCTATCGCTTATGGATGAAGTGGTCTATCACAAGACAACATTAATAGCGTGCGCATTATTATACTATTGACAATACCTAGAGTGCAAACAAGTAGTCCAATGACATGCATGAGAAAAAAAATACCCTAGGGCCATTAAAACCACCAAAGGCCTTTTTTGGCAACCTTAGGCTGAGCCAATTATTTATGGTAGATACAACAAGCCATATTTCTGTAAGCTCAAAATGATATTTGTTAATTTTTAAAAGTAACATGTTGAAGAAAACATCGCTAAAACTCAGTTGACATGCTCTTACAGAAAACAATATACTGAATAAGCCACTATAATGCAAGCAGATAAGCCAAAAATGTAAATTTCCACGCATGCCAAAAATGTTATAATGATGCTTTAGTCAATGTTTAGGAAACTAAGCTTGGAAAGATAGTCGATGAAGGGACCTACCTCAACAAGACAATAATGAATGCAATTACAGTTGTGAAAGAACCAATAAGGGTAAATGAGAAGTAAAATTTATGCTTCTTGCCCATGCCCAACCAGCTTGTGAATTTTTTTTTCAATTTATCGAGAATATAGGTATGTTCCATCTTCCATGACACACGTGATAGTACAAGGTCATATTGGTGTGGCACTCATTGTTGAAAACATACACACACAAAAAAAAATCGTGGATGTCTTCTGGATAAGGTTGTTTCCATGATACTAAAACACACGAAACCATGTGAAAATACAAACAAGAATAACCTAACAGTCTATACTCTATACCTTGGCAGGAGGTAAATATCACACACCCTACACGGTGACCACAAGGTCCTAGAGAAGATTTTGATGCAACTGCAATCCATGGTACACATGACAGTGTGTATAGGCAAAACAAGAACACAACAAAAATAATCATAGTCCTTTGGCATGTACTCCTTCCATTCCTTCTAAATTATAGTTCATTTAGACTTTTTTAGGCACATAAATTTTGTCATGCGCCTAGATATACACTATGTCTAATGCATAGATTTTACTAAAGTGATATATTTGGAACAGATGGAGTAAGTGACAGTGCCTTAAAGAAGAGTGCAAAAGGACAGTCGAAATTATGATAATAGATTTACAGCTTCATATCCTTCTCGGTGATAAAAATGGTGGGTACCCAAAGTACAGAAACGGAGTGAAACTGTAGTGGTCAATCACATGGTCACTTTCTTTTTTTTTTTTTTTGATTAGACATGGTCACTTTCAACAGAGCAGACCCTCACAATCTTCAATGTCTTGATATTAAGCGAGAAAAACGCTACACTTCTAGCACTGGCATTCTTGAAGCCTACTAAGATAATATATCCTTCTGCCACACCGAAAACAAAATAGCGATCATAATCAGAGGGAAGCGGGATTGCAGTCTCCATTGTATGCTCATTGTCATTCCCAACCTCATTTTGCCAAATGGAGTGCAGAGGCTCAGGAATTTTTTGATCAACACGAGAAATTATCCCAATCTTTCCTTCACCAGCCTCCACAACAATAACATCCTGATTTTTGTGGTTAGGCCGGAGGCCAACAACCGAGAATTCCATCCTGTTAACGTCAAGCTTGAGCAACTTGTTGCAAAATTGCAGTTTTCAGTAGAAGCAACCATACGCATAACTGGGCCACAGATCCAGGGTTGGTATGCATTGCGATTGAATGCGGAAGCCCAGCGCATCCGAACTGGTAGAAATAGGATCAGTCCCGTTGCCAGAAAGCGAAGAGCAGACAGATGCCACAGCCAGTGCTTCACCGTACGCCCAGGCAATCACCCTGAATTGTGCCTCCTTGTAGTTTGCTGCAGGTACAAAGAAAGCAGTGAAATCCCTCGGCCGACCAAGGACAGAGGCTACTAGGCTCTCTGGTACGGTAGGCAGCAGCGCGTACCCCCGCGTCAAGGGGTCGCACACAGCGAGTTCCGGGAGCATATGCCTGCGTAGGTGCTCATATCGTATCAGGAGAACCCAGCCGTCGCGGGCATCGGAGTAAATCCAGCCGGTTCGTTGGCACGGAGGGAGGTAGGCCAAGGAGAATTCGGCGGCGCGGACGAGGGCGTCCGCGGTGAGCGCATTGGGGTGGCGAGCTTCGGCGGGCAGGAATCTTCGGGCCGTGAGGACACCGAGGAGGAGCGGCGGGTGGAGGGAGCAGTAGTGGCGGAAGGAGGCGCACGCTGCGGCGGCGCAGGCAAGGTCGGCGGAGGAGGCGACCCGGACGAGGATCTCCTCGACGAGGTGGTCGGGGAGCGGCGGCGGGGCCCGGACTCCGGGCCCGGGGAGGATCTCCACCATCGCCGGCGAAAGGGTTGAGGGCTTTTTTTTTACTCAACCATATCTGTATTCATGTTAAGGAAACGGTACAAAGACCAGTACAAATACAGATACAGTAGGGTAGAACACAGAAAACAGCTGCACCACCATATTTGCACAAAGGCCCTTAACAAAAGAAAAAATTACAGCTAAGTCCCTAGGTCCTTTGAGAGAATCCTCTGCTTCCAGCCGCTGCCAGAAGCCTCCGGAAGCCATGGCCGCCATTCCCGGATCGAACGGAGCTCCATCGCCGCATGGTTTTGAGAGAAACCGCAGTAGACACTCATCCACCTGGACAAGATGAAGGCAACGTCCATAAACCATCGGTCGGGGTTGCGCCCTAAACTCCGTCGGTCCTGGAGCAAAGCTCGCCGGCGGTGACAAAAGCCACCGCTGGAAAACCGAGTTTGCTCCACTCTCCAAACATCCAGAAGAACCGAAGTTGTCTCTGCAGCTACCAAGCAAAAGGCCGGCAAAAGTACCTCCGTGGATGAACACCTCGCCGGGCATGCCTTCTGCGCCACCACATCGAAGCGATGGAACAGCATCAGGCATGGACTCCAAACCGAATCTCGCCGACCTCGCCATTGATGCCGGGGAACATCACCGGGACGAAGACCAATTCAGGAGAAGTTATTCGCCGGCGAAGTCTTCGTCTCCGTCTCACCAACGCCGCCGCGACACACAAGCTGCAGAGGAAACAAATCCCCCCAGCAAACCCTAGCTCCGCCGCCGACCATCAACGACGAGCAGACCCTAAACCTAAGACTTGAACCTACTATATACACATCCGCACGGTGATCCGCCGACCCACCTCCCTCAACGACGCCATGGCGGCCGCCGGAGGGGAGGAGAGCCGGCAAAATCGCCGCCGGAACCACGAATCGCCCTGTTTTCGCCTTTGGCAACTGTAGCAAAGGGAAAGCAGGCGAGTCTCTCTTCCCAGCACAGGAGGCAAAGGGTTGAGGGCTTGGTAGAATGCACGACTATGACTCTCTTTTTTTCAGATTCAGATTCCATTTTCACCAAAATCGGCCCAAGATACCATTTTATTTATCCAAACATCTTGGCTCAATCCGTGAAAAATTCAACTCTCAAGCTAGGTACATAATTTCGTGAAGCACTTTTTTCTAGAAAAAAGAATTTTTATTCCGGTCTCTGCAAGAGTTTTGCGCTCTACCAATTCTTATTACAAATTCACCCTCTTCTGTTTTTTAAGCTCTCAAAAAGCGAAACCAAACAAAAGAAAAATTGATTAAACACTAAGCACTAAGACTTTTAAGCGACGACCATCCGTGCTTGGTGTAATTTTTCATAGCCACAGTCTCCACCATGCGGCATGCCCACTTTAGATAAGGTTTGTTATTCTTCTTTGCAGGGCATTCCAGAAAACAACCTGCATATAAGAGTATAGGCGTTTTTTTATCAAAAATCTTTCTGAAGCACTTATTTGAATATCCAATTTTTCAAAAATAAATTTCCATTAAAAGAGGTATTTGTCTCATGTTTTTTGCGGCTAATAAAATTGATAATGATGTTTTCTTGTGAGAGTAAGCAGCATTGATAAGTTGAAGAGAACAAAACAACTTTCTGGAGTTTTTTAAAAAAAACTAATAGGAGTGAATATCTTTTATAGTGACCCTGTTGTTGCGACTGATAGGATCAAACATATTTTAATAAAATTGTGCTAATCAAAATAGCTACTTTTTCAAAAAATACATGATTAAAATGCATTTAAAACCTTCCCTCTGTTCTAATATGTGTAGTCGAGGCTACAGTAGTGTCCCAGAATGTGTGTCTTTGTCTACAAAGGTGCTAGGCTACTAGTTTTGCGCATGTACTACTACCGCAGCGCACTCACACGAAGGCAGCCAGGCTTTCGTCCCCTCGCATGCAGTCTGCACCACACAAAATTCCAGTCTAAAAAAAAGAAAAAGAAGAAAAATCCGGCGACCAAGTGCCTTTTGCATAGGTGTGTTAGTACCTTTTGCTCTTGCCTTGTTTACTGGACCAAGTGCTCCGGCGATTGTTGTAAAAAAAAGTGCTCCGGCGACACATAAAATTGAACGGAGGGAGTATTTATAGATTAGAGATCCAAATAATAATAAAGTGATAATAATAAAGTGGGTTGCTCTAAAACTCAAGATTTATGGATTCGGTGTTCGAAAGTATTCATAGGGTATGTTTACTTGCATGTCTCCATAAAGACGAGCAAGATTTACATGCATATAGATATAGAGGTGAGCGTAGGTCGCTGTGTTGAACTATAATATAAAAACTCATAAACCTCTAGAGTTGCCTAAAATCACTCACCTGCCATTGTTTGGTTAAAAAATGATTCACTCTTCCTCGTCTATCCCTCCACCTTGCCATGGCTCCTTCCTCACCTCTCCCTCTTGACATGGCCAGAAGCTTTGACCTAGCCTCGACTAGCGCCTACCACCGTTGCACCCCTGGCCGGGACCGCCCCCAGCATGCATATATATGGGATTATTGGGATTATAAGTTACACACAAAACCGTCATGGAAAGGTCACAGAGAAACCACACTGTGGTTTTGACTTCCATCTGTACCTCTAATCGTCAAAAAACACTTGCAACAAAACACGCCATAGGGTGAAATCGCTCACAACTGGATGAAATGCGGCAGAGACTATTATATATTTTTTTCCTAACGAGTTACTCACAAGCCGTGATGGAAAAAACGCCTTTCTTCCTTCAATCCCATTTATATATGACTATGACTACTTTAGTAAACATTGTTTTTATAGGGCCTGTTTTTATCTCACCTCCAAGAATTAGTGGACTCAAATGTTTTAGTCATCTTTTAGCATCTCTTGGATGACTAGTGGGTCTAGAGTGTTTCAGTCACTTTTTGTCGGTTTGTTTAAAAGTTTAGTTCATAAAGTGACTAAAGTTTAGGAGGCATGATCCAAACACACCTTAAATCAAATAAATTTGAATTTCAGAAACTTGATGACTTATAGGCTTCCGAATCAAAGAGGGACGACACATCAAAGTTACAGTAGCTAGCTAGCTCATGCTTTTTCCAGGACCTGCCTAAGTTCATCGAATTTTCCTTGTCGGATTCTTGGTTCCTAATATCTATGTTTGGGTTCAGTGTAATTATTTTTTGCCGATGAAAAAATAATTATATGATACGATAGGTAGGCATATCAAGATATTACAAGCATTTCGAATTATAATAAAGTACCCACATTGTGAAAAGCACAACGACCTGACCTGTTAGATGCTTTGCAGTATGGATGACCGCACAGGCAAACACTCGGCAACGAAACAAGGCCTGAGAACAGATGCCCAATGAACGACGGTCAATATTCATGTAGGCAGAATTGAGGATTTTCTTCTTTTTTATTGTGTCTTTCTTTTTCTTCTTTCTGCCACTAAAGATTAAAGATGACTGATCTAAAAATTGTTCTCACTAGTCCTTCTTTGTGGCCAGATCTAACCACAGCAAAATAGGGAAGAGACCGGAGAAAATTATTCCATAGCGGCGACATCATCTACGCCTTGATGCCGCCGTCCGAAAATAAAAGTCTCCATACCATCACGTCGATGAAGATGCTGACGCTAAAGTTGTCGCCCTCATCTTTAACGGAGCCGTCATGGAGAAGGCGATTCTAACCTTCCCGTTCACCGTCACTAGAGAGGAGAAGGAGAAGGAGAAGGTAAATCACTATTACTAAACAATTTGACATATAGAAACACTAACCCTAAGACTCAATCTAATAGAAAAAACTTATTAAAAACAATGAATCTTCACTCCCTCAGTCCCCCGACGTGGTGCCGGAGAAGAAGGGAGGAGGACCAATGATGGAGAATGGGAGAGACGGGCGGCGGCGGCTCTAGGTCATGACTTTACGCTGGCTGACACTTGACACAACCTAAATTGTGGGGTTCAGTGTACTTAGTGTGTACTTCTACCATCATTTCCTTCTTTCAGCAAACAACAAGCTAAGTGCGATGCGATTGTTTTGATCACGATGGATGCATGTCTTCAATCCGTGCTATCTCAAGATCGTACGTGCATTAACCATGTGTACTCTATGTATAAAAGGTATGAATCTTGGAACACAAAGAAATTTTAAATTATTTAGAATAACCTCTTTTAATTAACAAATAAAACTTTTATGATTCCTATATTTTAAAATATTAATTCAAACATTATAAAATTTATTTTTTAGATGCTTGTGATGTTTACAACCTCTAAAAAAGATAAATTTTAAATGTTTCAACAGATTATTATTCCATACTAACAAGTTTGCGGTCGATTTTTATATGAATCAAATTATAGATAACAAAATAAAAACTCGACGGTTAACATATACAAACATCCACAGATAATAATTTCTAAATAACATGAATAAAAACACTAATTCAGCATAAACAATGCGCAAACTAATATATTTGTACTTTTGTGTGCTGTTTAAATACACAAAACAAAAGAGATATAGTTGTGTTTTTTCTTTGCTAGGCCGTTATCTATAACCAGCAGTGCACTGGTGCCAACCCGCGCGCATAGGCGCGCGTAAATCACTAGTGATCTGTATATATGCTCGGTAGTGGTACCCTACGTGTGTGGTACTACTTCAATGACCTGTGCTAATACTCCCTCCGTTCTAAATTGTAGTTCGTTTTGACTTTTTTAGTGAATGCATTTTGCTATGTATTTAGATAAATAATATATCTAGATACATAACAAAATGCATACACCAAAAAAATCAAAATAAACTATAATTTACAACAGAGGGAGCAGTAAGTATCTAAAAGAGCCAGGCTGCTAGATTGCCTGTATCTAGATGGAGGTCAAAACCGTACGGTTGCACACGGCGAGTTACGGGAGGATATGCTCGCCTGAATGCTCAGCAAAGCGCATCAGGAGGACCCGGCCGTCGCGGGCATCGCAGTAGATCCAGCCGATTTCTTGGCACTGGGAGAAGTCGGCGGCGCGGACGAGGGCTTGCGCGAAGAGCGCATTTGGGTGGCGAGCTTCGGCGAGCAGGAATCTTCAGGCAGTGAGGACGCCGAGGAGGAGCGGCGGGTGGAGGGAGCGGTAGCGGCGGCGAAATGAAGCGTCCATGACAAGGCGGCGGAAGGAGGTGCACGCTGCGGCAATGCGGGCAAGGTCTACGGGCGAGACCTGGACGAGGATCTCCTCGACGAGGTGGTCGGGGAGCGGCGGCGGCGCCTGGGCTCCGAGCGCGGGGAGGATCTGCGCCATCGCCAGGTTGAGGGCTTTTGTGAAATGGCTCGCTTGGACAGTTGGATGGACGAGAGATGCACGACTATGCCTCTTTTCTTTTTCTTTTTTTTCTTTTTTCATTGCTCCACGTGTTCCACTGAAATCAGCTCCAGATCCAATTTAATTTGGGTTTCAAAAAAAAAGTCAAACACCTCCTCCCTACGAATTTAACGCTATAGGCAGGTCAAACTTTATTAATTTTATTATTTAATTAAATTTGAAAATATATGTAATATTTATATATCCAAATAAATTTATTATAAATATATTTAACAACCTATCTAATGATAAAATTTAATATTTATTTATACATAATTGATTAAAGTTAAAAAATTATTGATTTCTCTAAAAGCGAGAACGTCTTTTCTTTCTTCATGGGATTCAGAACTATAAAAATTCAGAGTCTCGGGATATCCATAAAAATTTCAGATTTGAGACTAGATACATGGATTTCCTAAAGCGCCTCAAGGATTGTTTGGATCTTCAGTTCGACAAAAACATATTTCCATTTAAACTTTGCTTCATTGAAACCGCTGCTGAAATCTTGTGTTAGCCAACCAATAAACTCTAGTGGAATGTATCGACGGAAAGGACTTTTGGGATTTTAAAAAAAATGACAGGAGTGAACATCTTTTTACAGTGACCCTGCTTTTGTAGCCGACATGATCCAAACACATCTTTAATAAAATTGTGCAAACCTACCTAAAACTTGTTTTTTCCAAAAAAAACATAATTAAAATGCATTTAAAACTTATTTACATTTTAGAGATAAAATAATCACCGTAAAAACTCATGAATCTCCTAAAAAGACGTGTAGCCTAATGGTTATCAAAGCTAGAGTACATGAATCTCTTAAAAAGACGTGTAGCCTAGTGGTTATCAAAGCTAGAGTAATGACCGAGGTCCTGGGTTCAACTCTTAGCCACAGGGTGAGTGTATGTGCATATGAGCATCTATATTTTGTTGCAAAGGAAAAGGTCCATCGTCATGTTATGAAACTAGAGCACCAGTTTTCAAGTCACATGTGATGGCTGCCGGTCTAACGTGATCCATAACCGAAGAATTTTGTTCTAAAAAAACTCATGAAATTTATCAAGGTTTCACAATATTGAATTATTGATTCTATTTTCATCACAGCTTCCCCATATTTAACTCATCTCTTGCTTTCGCTTCTGTGGCCAATCTGTTCATTCAAGCCCATTAATGGAGTTGTTCGTTGTTCGGCTAATGGTTTTTGCGGTCGGCTGATTTGTGAGAAAAAAAAGACACTACACCATGGCTGATAAGCCAAGCTAACCAGGGCGACTCTCCGCTTATTCACTTTTCTTACATTCTCTCATGTTCTCTTCGACACTTTGCTTACATTCTCTCATGTTCTCTTCGATCGTTCCGTGCACAAGCATAAATCAGATGCAAGAAGCTGGAATTAGTACGAAACTCCGTGTCCACCATTAGCCTGCGGCGCGTGAAATTGATCCAAAGTTCCATCGTCATGTTATGAAACTGAAGCACTGGATATCATCAGTTTCAAGTCACATTTATTATGGCTGCCTGTCTAACGTGATCCTTTAACTCGTGAAATTTTAATACTATTGTATAGCAATACCTTGTGTTTGGTGAATCGGTGCGATACACCTTTCTTACAACCACTGATGTGCATCTGATCGACAATTCAATCAGCTACAGAAATAGCATACAATCCAACATAGATCAGCCTTCTATTGTCACCATCAGGTTGTCCTATTTCTCCAAACCAACCAGACAAGTCTGATAGTCAATATATGGATTTAAGTACCAGGCGTTCCAACCACATTACTCCTTGAAGTCTTAAAACTGCATAGACCAACTAAGTTTTATAACTAGACCGGACCCAATGATAACTAGAGTTGCAGAGGACAAAAGTTTGGACTGCCTGAAGAACCTAGTTGAACACAAGACACATTGTCATTGCCATCAGAACCTTCACCATCATCTCCTGCCTCTACATCACCATGACACCGAAGAAGGCACCACCTTGAATGCAGTTTTAGTCCGGCAAGGGGCGAAAAAACATTGCAGATGCAATGCAACCATTACTTTTTTGATAATCTTAGGTGTATAAATGATATTTTTAGCGAGGAGTGAGTAAATCTGAGTGTGTAAGTTCAGCCTCATTGCCGAAGAGGATCAAAATGGAAGAAGCGTCAAAATACTTTTTTCACTGACTTGGAGCAGACTCCATATATTGAAACATTAATTTGTATGAAAGATTGGAGAGTAAGAAAGAAAATGACAGGAAATTTACTTGCAGCCAACCCTAACAATATGCAGCCATGTACCATTCTTTTGGTCCTTGACTTATAAGAATAAAAAAAGAATGCAACTACATGTCAAAAAAGGAATGAAATAATGCTCTTTTCAACATAAGCTACTGACTTACAATCCCAAATATCCAGGGCGTACCCAGTGCCATAGGCTCCCGTACTACGGGGTCTGGGGAAGGAAAAATAGCCAGCACCCATCCCTGCACAAATATGCAGAGGCTGGGGCTTGAACCCTGGACCTCTTGGTCACAGGCGGTAAAGCTCTACCGCTTGCACCAGGGCCACCCTTCAACCCCAAATATCCAGGACACAAAAAAAAATATGTGTAATATAAGGAATGTTCCCTGAAAAAACTAAGTTTCAAAAAGGCGCCAATACAGATTAAATGTGCATTTGTGTTTTGTTTTTTAAAAAAAATCAGGTTCAGACTTAATTCTGAAATTAATGTAAAGGGCAGAAGTCTAAATGTTGAGTACATTAGTATGATTGCTCTGCTCATATTAACAGGTTCATACTCATTGTTCATTTTGAAATCGACGATCCAGGCTCAAAGCATGTACAGGTTGTCATGTGTTGAATGCAAAGGTTCAGAACATTGGAAGGCACTACTAGCTGACAAGGGGCACAACCACTAATCAGAGACTAAAAAAGATTAACACATCAATGCCCAGATTCGGTTCCTCAGGAAATTGGAAAACATTCAAAAATTAGGTGAAGTTTGATTTCAATCATTCACACTTGCGTAGTACAGTTGCAGAGAAGTGCGGCAATAAATCCTAGTGTCTGAGCTGAGAAGCACGGGGAGGCTTGGAGGACGATATGGGGAAGAGGAGCCACGAGCCGAGGAGTTGACGGAGGCAGGGAGATCCTGCGGGAAGACACAGAGGTCGCACGTCGGTTGGCGGTTTGGCAGGCCGTGGGCTGATGCTGCTCTGGTGGCGACACAAGAAGGGGTGCAGACGAGGCCACACCTGATGTGGAGCCAGAGGAGCTCGAGCTCACTTCCCTCTCCAGGGGTGATAAAAGGAGGAAGCGACAACAGCTGCACAATGTGAGCACCTGAGGGGCTCAGGTTATATAAAATTGGAATCCCTATCCAACGCCCGGCAGCATATTATCACCGCGTGCTTTTGTTTTCGTGCTCCCACACACTCAATTCCCCTAGCACTCACACACTTGCTCCTGCCCAGACTTCTCAAAAATACTGCATGCGAGCCGCCTTTTCAAGTTTCCATGTCGCCTAGCGTTAATTTACTGTGCAGGGCCTAAATGATGCACCGGGTTCCATTTTCCTACTAATCGTGCCTAATTGTACACTTAATCACTTTTTAACACTAGCCTCAACCTGTAAGCGCGCATTTTTAGCAAATCATTTGGAAAAATTAACATATAAGCCAGTTATCTTAATTATATGTTTAAGGACAACAATCATTGTTAATAAGTGTGCCATTAACTGACTAATGGCCTTTATAAGGAATTTCCAGTTACAAATGGAGTGGTCTTTCACAGGACAAGTTTAACAGAACGCACATTAGAAAACGATTGACAAGACATGCATGAAACAAAAACCATAAGCCCATTAAAACTACCAAAGGCCTCTTTGCCAAGCTTAAGCTGAGCCAGTTACATACAACAGGCCATACTTCTGTGAGCTCAAAATGAAGTTTGTTAATTTTAAAAGTAAAATGTGAGGAATACGTCAATAAAACTCGGTTCCCATGGTCTTACAGATCACAATACACTGAGTGAGTCACTACAACGCAAGCAGGCAAGCCAAAATGTAAATTTCCACACATGGCAAAAATTTCATAAAGTCGTAATGATGTTCAGTCAATATTTAGGAAACTAAGCTTGGGAAGATACTCAGTGAAGAGACTACTCACTACTTCAACCAGATTACTCTGATTTAGATGAACTTCAAAATTCTTCCACAAGTCAACTGCTACAAACCTACCTATGAAATCCATGAAACAAGAGATGGTAGTAACATGATACAAGGAAGGGAAACCACTGAATCATAACAACACTATCTGTTTGTTGGCACGTGCTTTTTCAGAAGCCAGAATATTAGAGATAGTGTGAACTTAACAACAAATGCCATTACAGTTGTTAAAGAACCAAGAGGGGTAAACAAGAAGTAAAATTTATGCTTTTTGTCCAAGTCCAATACCTTGTGAATAATCATTTTTTTTCAATTTATCAAGAATAGATGTATGTTCCATGTTTCAAGACACACATGATAGTACAAGGTTCAACTGATGTGCCACTCATTGTTTTTTTAGAAAATAAATATGCATGTCTTATGGACAGGCTTGTTTCCGTGATAGCAGAATGCATCAAACCATGTGAAATACAAACAAGAATAACCTAATAGTCTATACCTTGGCAGGAGACAAATAGCACACAATCTACATGGCAACCACCAGGGTCTAGAGAAAATTTTGATGCAACTGCAATCCATGGTACACATGACGGTTTGTAAAAGAAGTAAGAACACAACAAAAATAATCATACTCCTATGTGATGTAAGTGACAGTGCCTCAAAGAAGAATGCAAAGGGCAGTCAAAATTATGATAAAAGACTTACAACATCATATCCTTCTCGGTGATAAGAATGGTGGGTATCCGAAGTACAGGAACGGAACGTAATCGCAGTTTATACTTTCAATGGGTGTTGAACAGACCCTCACAATCTCCAATGTCTTGATATTGAGTGAGAAAAACACTAAACTTGAAGAACAAGAGACTTGCTCGACGCTTAATAGGATAATATATCCTTCTGTCGCACCCAAAACTGCACAGCAGTAATAATCAGAGGGAAGCGGGATTGTAGTTTCCATTGTATGCCCATCGTCATACCCAGTGCCATTTTGCCAAATGGAGTGTCGAAGCTCAGGAATTTCTGGACTGGCATGAGTAATTATCCCAATCCTTCCTCCACCAGCCTCTACAACAACACACCGATTTTTGTGGTCAGGTGGGTGGCCAACAACCGAGAACTCCATCATGTTGACGTTGAGCTTGAGCAACTTGTTGCAGTGCCGCAGTTTCCAGTAGAAGCAACCATACGCATAACTGGGTCTTCCGAATTTTTGTTGAATGTCGAAGCCTGGCGCATCCAAACGAATGGAAATACCATCAGACCAAGTGCCAGAGAGCGAAGAGTAGACAAATGCCACCGCTAGTGCTTCGCAGTACGTCCAGGCAACCACCCTGTACTGTGCCTCCTCGTAATCTGCTGCGGGGACAATGAAAGCCATGAAATTTCTAATGTGCTCATCCCGTGCCGGGCCAATGATGGAGGCTACTAGGCTCTCTGGTATGGTAGGCAGCGGCGTTTGCCCCCGCGTCACAGGGTCGCACACGGCGAGTTCTGGGAGGATATGCCCGCCCGCATGCTCAACGCGGCGCATCAGGAGAACCCGGCCGTGGCGGGCATCGTAGTGAATCCAGCCGGTTTCATGGCACTGGGAGAAGTCGGCGGCGCGGTCGAGGGCGTCCGCGGTGAGCGCGTTGGGGTGGCGAGCTTCGGCGGGCAGGAACCTTCGGGCCGTGAGGACGCCGATGAGGAGCGGCGGGTGGAGGGAGCGGTAGCGGCGGAGGAATGAGGCGTCCGCGACGAGGCGGCGGAAGGAGGCGCACGCAGCGGCGGCGCGGGCAAGGTCGGCCGGGGAGGCGACCCGGACGAGGATCTCCTTGACAAGGTGGTCGGGAAGCGGCGGCAGCACCCGGGCTCCGGGCCCGGCAAGGATCTGCGCCATCGCCGGCGAAAGGGTTGAGGGCTTTTGTCTGGGGCCTGATATCAGAAAATGGTTTGCTCGCTTGGACAGTTGGATGGATGAACGATGCACGACTATGGCTCTTTTTTTTTCTCCTTTTTTCAGTGCTACACGTGTGTTCCACCAAAATCTGCTCCACATTTGGGACTAGATAAATAATTTCCTAAAGCACCTCAAGCATAAGGGATTATTTGGAACTCCATTTTTAAAAAAAAAAATTCTTTCAATTTAAACTTTGCTTTTATTGAAATCATGTTCCCTATTCGCTTAAACTCATTTAAACTTATCAGCTATGGTACCGTGTTTTTCTCTTACAACAAAACAGCATCAACCGACATCAGCTGGAGAATCCACCCAATAAACTCTAATGAAATGTATCAATGAAGATGACCTTTAGGGTTTTCCTTTTAAACAGACAAGAGTGGATATCTTTTTATGGTTGCGGCCGACAACAAGTACATCTTTAAGCTAAAAGAAATACCTACCTAAAAACTTTTTTCCAAATAAAATGATTAAATGCATTTTAAACTTATTTACATTTTAGAGATCCAAATAACCATCGCAAAAACTCATGAATGTTTGAAAAAAAAAAGCATGTAGTCTAGTGGTTATGGAAGCCTAGGTTTAACTTTCTGCCATAGGGGTGAGTGTGCATCATGGGACTGTCTACATTATTACTAAAAACAACAATGAATCTCTAGAGTAGTCCAAAATTATCCACTGCCACTAGTTAAAAAAAAATGATTTGCTGGTTTTGTTCTCTTCCTCGCCCATCCCTCCGCCTTGTCATTGCTCATTGGTTCTATTCTCTTCCTCGCACCATGGCTCAACCAACATCATAATAGGCACAGAACAAAACCCTAGCCAAGACAGGTGAGCAACATCCTAGACATACATCAAAAGAACATGTAGGACGTCCCAACCCTCTCCTAAGCCATAGGTGAACCAACAAAATACAACAAAAGAACATGTAGAACACCCCAACCCTCTCCTAAGCCATAAGTGAACCAACAAAAGCACAGAATGCCCTCAATTCCCACACACTCAGTTCGCCTCGAAAGAAGTCCTTCAACCATCTTATCATTCTTTGAATCTTGTCGCCGAAGAATTTAGCTGTGAAATTTCTATATCTATAAGGAAAAGGTCTATCGTCATGTTATGAAGCTGGAGCACTGGAAAGCAACAGTTTCAATTGACATTTGATGGTTTGTCTGTCCAATGTGCTCCTAAACTCACGAATTTTATCATGGTTTCACAACAACGATTCCATTTTCATCACAGCTCCCCCATCTTTAATTCATCTCTTGCTTTCGCTTCTGTGGCCAATCTGTGTTCAACTGATGTTGCTTTGTTGACAGAGAAACTCAGTACACTTGTTCTCTTTGCTTTTCTCCGACGTTCTCTTCTCTTCGATCGTTCGATGAAGAAGCATAAATCTGATGCAAGCAAAAAGTTGTAATTAGTGCAAACTCCGTGTCCGCCATTAGCCTGCGGCGCGTGAGACTGATCCAAAGTTCCATCGTCATGGATATCATCAGTTTCAAGTCACATTTATTATGGTTGCCTGTCTAATGTGATCCTTAACTCGTGAATTTTTAATAATATTGTACAGTATTATCTCGTTTGGAGAACCAGTGCGATACACCCTGCTTCTTACAACCACTGATGTGCATATGATCGATACAGATATCTCCGACAATTCAATCAGCTACAGAAATAGCATACATTGCCATTCAGTGAAACATAGATCTGCCTTCTATTGTCAATATCACGTTGTCCTAGTTCTCCAAACCAACCATACAAGTCTGATACTCAGTATATCGATTTAAGTACAGAGGCGTTCCAACCACATTACTACTTGAAGTCCTAAAACTGCATAGACCAACTAAGTTTTATATCTAGAACATGCCCTGATAACTAGAGTTGCAGAGGACATAAAAAAAGATTGGACTGTGAAGAACCTAGTCCAACACAAGACACATCGTCATTGCCATCATAGCTTCAGCATCATCTCCTGTCTCTACATCACCATGACACCGAAGAAGGCAGCCATGATGAATGCAGTTTTACTCCTGCAGGGGCAAAAAACCATTGCAGATGCAATGCAACCATTACTTTTTGACAATCTTAGGTGTGTAAATGGTATTTTTAGCGAGTGAGTAAATCTGAGTGCATAAGTTCAGCCTCATTGCCAAAGAGTATCAAAACGGAAGGAGCATCAAAATATTTTTTTTCATTGACTTGGAGCAGACTCCATACATTGAAACCATTAATTTGTATGAAAGATTGGAGAATAAGAAAGAAAATGACAACAAAATTACTTGCAGCCAACCCTAACAATATGCAGTCATGTACCATTCTTTTGGTCCTTGAGTTAACAAAATAAAAACGATGCAACTATATGATGTCAAAAAAGGAATGAATAATGCTCTTTTCAACATAAGCTACCTAGTTAGAAACCCAAATATCTATGAGACTATGACGACACAAAAAGAAATAAATGTGTGATACGAGGAATGTTCTCTGAAAGAACTAAGTTTCAAAAGGTGCCAATCTCAGATTAAACGTGCATTTGCTTTGTTTTTTTTAAAAAAATATTATCAGGTTCAGACTTAATTCTGAAATTAATGTAAAGGACAGAAGTCTAAATGTTGAGTACATTAGTAGGATTGCTCTGCTCATATTAACAGGTTCATACTTATTGTTCATTTTGAAATTGACAACCCAGGCTCAAAGCATGTACAGGTTGTCATGTGTTGAATGCAAGGGTTCAGAACATTGGAAGGCACTACTAGCAGATAAGTGACACAACCACTAATCAGAGACTTACAAAAAAAAAATTAACACATCAAGTGCCAGAATCAGTTCCTCAAGAAATTGGAAAACATTCAGAAATCAGGGGCAGTTTGATTTCAATCATTCAGACTTGCGTACTGCAAAGTGCAGCAGTAACCTGAGCCTGGCGTCTGAGCTGAGAAGCACAGGGAGTCTTGGAGGACGATAAGGGGGTGAGGAGCCACGAGCTGAGGAGTTAACGGAGGCAGGGAGATCCTGCAGGAAGACAGACATAGGTCGCACGTCGGTTGGCAGGCCGTGGGCTGATGCTGCTCTGGTGGTGACACAAGAAGGGGTGCAGAGGAGGCCAGACGTAATGTGGAGCCAGAGGAGCTCGAGCTCACTTCCCTCTCCAGGAGTGATGAAAGGAGGAAGTGACAACGGCTGCACAATGTGAGCACCTGAGGAGTCTCAGGTCATAAACTTGGAATCACTATCCAATGTCAGGCAGCATTTTATCACCGCGTCCTTTTGTTTTCATGCTCCCACACGCTCAATTCCCCTAGGACTCACGCACTTGCTCCTGTCCGCACTCGTGAAAAATGCCAGCCACCTTTTCAAGTTTCCGTGTCGCCTAGTGTTAATTTACTGTACAGGGCCTAAATGGTGCACTGGGTTCCATTTTCCTACTAATCGTGCCTAATTGTACACTCACTTTTTTAACACTAGGAACAAGTTTATATACAAAAAATAAAAATTCACCATGGAACATATATTTTTTCATAGGGTACCTGTCAAACTTAATACAGTTTGACTTAGGATCAATATAGAATGATATATATTTTTTTGGGGGGTTGGGGGGAGGGGCCAAGGTAGCACTTGCTAACCTCAACTTGTAAGCCAATATCTTTTAACAAATCATTTGGAAAAATTAACATGTAAGCCAGTTAGCTTAATTATATGTTTAAGGAAAACAATCATCGTTAACAAGTGCACCATTTACTGCCTATTGGCCTTTATAATTAATTTCCAGACTAGCGCTTATGGATGGAGTAGTCTTTGACAAAGACAAGATTGACAGAACACACATTAGTAAACGATTGACAAGGACATGCATGAAAAAGAATACCATAAGCCCATTAATACTACTGCAGGCTTCTATGCCAAGCTTACGATGAGTTACATGCAACAAGCCATATTTCAGAAAGCTCAAAATGAAGTTTGTTAATTTAAAAAGTAAAATATAGAAGAATACATCACTAAAACCTGGTTCCCATGGTCTTACAGATAAGAATACACTGAATGAGCCACTACCACACAAGCAGGCAAGCCAAAATGTAAATTTCCACACAAGCCAAAAATTTCATAAAGTCTTAATAATGCTTGTCAATGTTTAGGAAACTAAGCTTGGAAAGATAGTGAAGTGACTAATCACTACTTCAACCACTTTACAAGGATATAGATGAACTTCACAATTCTTCCACAAGTCAACTGCTACAAATCATTTTTTTTCTTCAATTTATCAAGAATAGAAGTATGTCCCATGTTTCAAGAATCAAGACACAAATAATAGTACAAGGTTCGACTGATGTGACACCCATTGTTTTTTTAAAAAATATGTATTTCTTATGGGCAGGCTTGTTTCCATGATAGCAAAATGCATCAAACCATGTGAAATACAAACAAGAATAACCTAATAGTCTATATCTTGGCAGGAGACAAATAGCACACAATCTACATGGCGACCATAACGATCTAGAGAAAATTTTGATGCAGCTGCAATCTATGGTACACATGACAGTTTGTGAAACAAGAACACAACAAAAGTACTCATACTCCTATGCAATGTAAGTGACAGTGCCTCAAAGAAGAATGCATAAGGGCAGTCAAAATTATGATAAAAGACTTACAGCTTCATATCCTTCTTGGTGATAAAAATGGTGGGTACCCGAAGTACAGGAACGGAGTGTAACGGCTGTTGATACTTTCAATGGTTGTCGAACAGACCCTCACAATCTCCAATGTCTTGATATTAAGCGAGAGAAACACTAAATTTGTAGAAGAGCCTATCTCGAAGCATACTAGGATAATATATCCTTCTGCCGCACCTAAAACTGAATAGCAGTAATATTCAGAGGGAAGCGGGATTGTAGTCTCCGTTGTATGCTCATTGTCACTCCCAGCGTTATTTTGCCAAATGAAGTGCTGAAGCTCAGGAATTTCTGCCCAGACATAAGTAATTATCCCAATCCTTCCTCCACCAGCCTCCACAACAACAACACACCGGATTTTGTGGTCAGGTGGGAGGACAACAACCGAGAACTCCATCATGTTAACATCGAGCTTGAGCAACTTGTTGCAATGCTGCAGTTTCCAGTAGAAGCAACCATACGCATAACTGGGTTTTGCGGATTGTCGGTAGAAGCCTGGCGCATCCATACAGGTGGAAATACCATCAGACCAGGTGCCAGAAAGCGAAGAGTAGACAAATGCCACAGCCAGTGCTTCAGAGTATGTCATGGCAACTACCCTGAACTGTGCCTCCTCGTAATCTGCAGCAGGGACAAAGAAAGCCATGAAATTTCTAATGTGCTCGCCCCATACCAGAACAAGGACGGAGGCTACTAGGCTCTCTGGTACGGTAGGCAGCGGCCTGTGCCACCTCGTCAAGGGGTCGTACACGGCGATTTCCGGGAGGATATGGCCGCCCGCATGCTCAGAGCGCATCAGGAGAACCCGGCCGTCGCAGGCATCGCAGTAGATCCAGCCGGTTCCTTGGCACAGGGAGAAGTCGGCGGCGCGGACGAGGGCGCGCGCGCTGAGCGCGTTGGGGTTGCGAGCTTCGGCGAAAAGGAATATTTGGGCCGTGAGGACGCCGAGGAGGAACGGCGGATGGAGGGAGCGGTAGCGGCGGAGGAATGAGTCGGCGGCGACGAGGCGGCGGAAGGAGGCGCACGCTGCGGAGGCGCGGGCAAGGTCAACGGGCGAGGCGACCCGGACGAGGATCTCCTCGACGAGGTGGTCGGGGAGCGGCGGCGGCGCCCGGGATTGGGGACCGGGGAGGATCTCCGCCATCGCCGCGGCGAAAGGGCTGAGGATGGGGTTTGGGACCTGAATCCTGATGGAAATGGTTTTGTCGCTTGGACACGACGATAGAATGCACGACTATGACTCTTTTTATTTTATTTTATTTTATTTTATTTTATTTTATTTTATTTTATTTTATTTTATTTTATTTTATTTCAGACTCCACTTTCACCAAAAATCGGCCCAAGATCTCATTTATTTATCCAAACATTTTGGCTCCGATGCATAAAAATTCAGATCTCACGTTAGGTACATGAATTTCCTGAAGCACCTCAGAGGATTATTTGGATTCGATATCTGGTTTTCTAAAAACACATTTCCATTAAAAGAGGTAATTGGCTCATGATTTCTAGCTAAGCCAGGTGATGATGTTTTATCGTGAGAGAAAAATGTTATACCACGACTGATAAGCGAACAAAATGACTTTTTGGTGTGTTTCTAAAACCGATGGGAGTGAATACTTTACGGGAGAATTAGGAAGTGAATACTTTATGAGAGAATTAGGAAATTGACCTAAAAAAACTTACGCTTAGGAAATTGGTCCCTTTTTCCTTAAACTTAAGAATCTGGCCTCAAATTAAAAATTATTTACGAAACTGGCCTTCCTTTAGTTTTGTCTTTTAACGGGGTTAACTTTGAGGTAAAAAGATCATTTTATCCCTAAGAAAAAATAGAAAAAAAAGTTTTGTTTATTTATTATATATATTCACAAATTTCAAGCACATAGCTGCATAGATATATTTCAAGCACTAACCACACGTATAATTACATATATTTTTGAAGTTATCAAATAAATAATTCTACAGAACATTGTTAGTTTTAAATTTTTAATAAAAACTAGACATTTCAAGGAGCACAACAAAATTTGTTTCATCAAAATTGGAGTTACCAAACTCCAGTTATGAATTTCCAAAGATGTGGAGGTAAAATGGTCTTTTCGCTCACACTACAACGTCTAAACTAACATATTTGCCTCACAGACATAACGGAAGGCCAGTTTTCTAAGAAAATTTGGTTTTGAGGCTAGATTTCTAAGTTCAAGAAAAAAGTTCAATTTTCTAACTGCAAGTTTTTTTAGGCCAATTTTTTAATTCTCCCATACTTTATGGTGACCCTCCTATTGCGAGATCAAACATATTTTTAGTAAAATTAAGCTAATTGAAATAGCTACCTTTTCCAAAAAGAAACAAGATTAAAATGCACTTAAAACCCACTTATATTTTAGAGATCCAAATAACAATGAAGTGGGTTGCTCTAAAAATGTATTGAAAAGTATTCATAGGGATACGTTTACTTGCATTTATCTAGAAAGGTAAGCTTCACGCGTACATAGGGGTGAGCGTAGGTACACATTGTGTTGTGCTGTAATTAAAAAACTTATAAACCTCTAGAGTTATCTAAAATCGCCCACCTACCATTGGTTAAAAAATGATTCACTCTTCCTCGTTCTTCCCTCCACCTTGCCACGGCTCGTTGGTTCTGTTGTCTTCCTCACCTCTCCCTCTTGCCATGGCCGGGAGCTTCGACCTAGACCCGACTAGTGCTTCTCACCATTGCGCCCCTGGGACCGGCCCCAGCGTCAGCCTCAATGCTGCCTGCGACTAGAACCTGGGCGAATTGTCGATTGGGCTCCACCAACGAAACTCAAAACCAGTCAGGCCAGTTGAGAAATATCGTAACGACTAGACATACATCAAAAGAACATGGAGAACACCCACCCTCTCCTAGAATGCCCGCAACTTCCATATTCTTAGTTCGCCTCCAAAAGTTATTTAACCATCTCTTCATTCTTTGAATATTATCCAAGAATTTGGCTATGCCATTTCTGTAGGAGGGAATAGATTTAAACCAGTGGCGGACATGGGCCCCGGGCTGCCCGGGCTGTAGCCCGGGGCGCGGCCCAAATTCCTATTGAGCAAGTCTTCAAATTACTGCGAAATCAGCCCATTAGCCCCCCTAAGCCCACGAACTATCAACCCTAGCCCAGTTGGCCTGCTCGCCTCCCGCGTGTGCGACTCTGCTGTCGTTGTTCGCATCCTGTGCTCCCGTCTCGCTCTCGCTCTGCTCTCCCCATCCGCTGTCTCGTCTCTCTATCCACGACTCCGCCGTCTCCGCATCCCTCTCCCAGCCCGTCCCAGTCGATGATGGCTGCCTAGAGTCCGGCGACCTACGAGGTGTGGGCCACGCCGCATGCCGCATAGCAGCTGCAGCAATCTAGGAGTCCAGGCGCTGCATTCAGTCTAGGTGGCCACTCTCCTAGCAGTCTGGCAGTCTCGGTGAGATCCCCCAGCTTCCATGCCTTATTTTTGTGTGAATGATAATCTCAGTATACATTGAGTAGGAATTGTTTGCATCGGTTGAAAATGGAAAAATTCTGGAGTGCTTTCAAGCTCTAAGAAATTGAATGATGCATTTGCCACGCGAGGCCCCTAGGTGCTTATTGTTTTAGTACATTTCATTTTATAATGGTATGCTGATTTATGAAGGAGTATGACATTTTAACAGATATGTAGCATTGATCGTGGTGGTACTAGTTCAAGTAGTGTGAATTCGTGAAGCCTTCAGTCAAGTCTTGTGAAGACATGGATTTTTTATTATTATTATGGAATGCACTTTTTATTTGATAATTTATCATCATTATTCTACGTATCTTTAAGCGCATTGATGAAATCAATATCAATCTTTGCTATTAGTGCACTGTGTGAAACGAGCAAAAATCTGTTAGTGTACTGTACAGCGGGCAAAATTTTTTTGCCCTTCATTATTTAGCCCCTTCCTCGGCCCGTTTCTGGCTCTGCCACTGGATATAACACAAGGTTTTCATTAGAGGGTTGTGGGATATATATCATGGTTTACCAACAACGATTCTATTTTCACCACATCTCCCCCGTCTTAACTCATCTCTTGCACTGGCTTCCATGCCCAATCTGTTCATTCAAGTACAAGATGGTGTATCACTTTGTTTACCATCTCTCAAGCATAAATCTGATGCAAGCAAAAGCTACAGTTAGGCTTTGTTTAGATGCACCTCAAATTATAATTTTTTTCACTCCCTCTCCATCACATCAATTTTTGGACCCATGAATGGAGTACCAAATATAGGTAAAATAATAACATGAATGGAGTACCAAATATAGGTAAAATAATAATAAATTATACAGTTTAGTTGTAAATCACGAGACGAATCTTTTAAGCCTAGGTAGTCTATGATTGGACAATATTTACTAAATACAAATAAAGGTGCTATTTGCCAAATATAAACGAAAGTGCATTAGTACTTCAATGCATAGAGCAACTAAGTTTGATAACTAGACCAGAACAAATGATAACTAGAGTTACAGAGGATATAGAAAGATTGAAGGACTGCTCGAAGAACCTAGTCGAAAACAAGCTGCGTTGCCATTGCCATCATAACATTCACAACCATCTCCCATGAGCAGCATGACACCGAAGAAAGCACAATGTTGAATGCAATTTTAGTCCTGCAAGGGGCGAAAAAGCATTGCAGGCTAGGTGAGTATAAATCTGAAGCGCATAAGTTTTTTTTTTTGAAAATTAAGTGCATAAGTTTTTTTTAAAAAAAATTAAGTGCATAAGTTCAGCCCCATTGCTAGAGAATACCAACATGGAAGGAGCATCAAAATACTTTTTTTACTGACATGGAGCAGACTCCATACCTTTCAATCACTAAATTGCTTGAAAGATAAGAAAGAAAATGACAATAAATTTATTAGCAGCCAACCCTAAAGCAATATGTCAAGCACTACTCTTTGGTCCTTGAGTAATAAGAATAAAAAACGATGCGAGTATATGATGTCCAAAAAGGAATGAGATAATGCTCTTCTTTTCAACATAAGCTACCTTAGTTACAACCCTAAACATCAACATCAAAAACGAAATAAATAGGTGTAATATGAGGAATGATCCCTGAAAAACCAAGTTCCAAAAGGCGACAGGCGCTAGGTGGGTGGGTACTAGACCATGCCAAGCGCCTCTGTGTGTGTGTTTTGAAATCATTATCAGGTTCACACTGAATTCTGAAACTAATGTAATGACAGACGTCTAAATGTTGAGTATTAGTAGGATTTCTCTGCACAGATTATCAGGTTCATATTTCATTGTTCATCTTGAAATTGCAACCCAGGCTCAAATCATATACAGGCTGTCATGTGTTGAAGAGTGCAAAGGTTCAGAACACTGAAAAGCACAACTAATAGACAAGTGACACGACCACGTGAGTGGCTCAAGTTATAAAACTTGCAATCCCATATTATCCCCGCGTACTTTTGTTTTCGTGCTCCCACATGCTCATTTCCACTAGCACCAGCGCAATTGCTCCTGCCCGCACATGTGAAAAAGACTGCATGGCAGCCGCATTTTCATGTTTCCATGTCGCCTAGCGTTAATTTACTGCATAGGGCCTAAACGATGAGCCGGATTCCACTTTCCTACTAATAACGCCTAAGCATACACTTAAAGACTTTTTTTAACACTAAGAACAAGTTTATACATACTTGGCTCAAAATGAAATTTCTTAATTTTACAAGTAAAATGTCGAAGAATACATCACTAAAACTCGGTTCCTATGGTCTTACAGATCACAATACACTAACTTAACCACTAAAACGCAAGCAGGCAAGCCAAAATGTAAATTTCCACACATGCTACAAATTTCATAAAGCCGTAATGATGCTTTAGTCTTTAGGAAACTAAGCTTGGAAAGATAGTCAGTGAAAAGACTAATCACTACTTCAACCAGATTACAAGGATATAGATGAACTTCACAATTCTTCCACAAGTCAACTGCTACAAACCTACCTATGAAATCCATGAAACAAGAGATGGTAGTAACATGATACAATGAAGGGAAACCACTGAATCTGTTGGCACCGTTTTTTAACACATGTCAATATAAGCCGAAAACTGTGCCGATCGGCAAGGGAGTGGTTGTGCTTTTAAGCTTACTTTGCTTTGAAGTATGACTAACAGATGGTTGCCGATGAAGGTTAATATGATCTTGCCGATGAGAGCAGAAGACTGTTGCCGATGGAGAGAGAGGCATGGTTGCCGATGGAAAACAGAGCTGAAGAACGTGAAAAGCAGAGCTGAATCATTATCGATGGGTTTTGCCGATGAAATCTACAGAGATGAGGAACGTGTCGATAGAGGTTTCATCGTAAGCAATGGATAAGGAAACTGGTAATATTTATGCCAATATTTTAATAGTTTACTTTTGAGTCCGACCTTGGTACGAGTCATTATTTTTTATTCCTTAGAGATAAGACTTGTTTAGGAAATACTTTGTCGTGTCTGTTTAGAACTCATAGTACCAGGGTATAAATATGTACCGAGAGGCAATGTAGAAAGGGTCAATCAATCAAATACAACAAATCTATTACTTTTATCTACTTTTCAAGCAATCTACTTTTCGACGACTTCGTCACCAGTTTTTCTTCGTTTTCAACGAGTTCTTTCAAGAATCGGCGGGCTGCATCAACTTGATCTCCGACGAGCTTGCAAGTTCCGCTTTCCGAGCAATCTGAGCCTTGACGTCCGGGCGTATCGCTGTCGTCTCGTTCAGCTCTTGTTCAAGTTATCTTTCCTTGTCGATTAACAGGTCAAATCGACTGGCACGCCTTGATATCGAACTTGGGTATTAGCCCGGTATGTTTGCAGATCCAACGCCTTTTTGCATCAACAGAATCATAAGAACATTATCTGTTTGTTTGCACAAGGTTTTTTCAGAAGCCAGAATATTTAGAGAAAGTATGAACTTAACAACAAATGCCATTACAGTTCTTAAAGAACCAAGAGGGGTAAACAAGAAGTAAAATTTATGCTTTTTGCCCAAGTTCAGTAGCTTGTGAAGAAATCATTTTTTTTAATTTATCAACAATAGAAGTATGTTCCATGTTTAAAGACACACATGATAGCACAAGGTTCCACTGATGTGGCACTCATTTTTTTTTTTTTAAAAAAAAAAGAATGTATGCCTTATGGACAGGCATGTTTCCATGATAACAGAATGCATCAAACCATGTGAAATACAAACAATAATAACCTAATAATCTATACCTTGGCAGGAGACATAGCACACAATCTACATGCAATGATCTAGAGAAGATTTTGATGCAACTGCAGTCCATGGTACACATGACAGTTTGTAAAACAAGAACACAACAAAAATAATCATACTACTATGTGATGTAAATGACAGTGCCTCAAAGAAGAATGCATAAGGGCAGTCAAAATTATGATAAAAGACTTACAGCTTCATATCGTTCTCAGTGATAAGAATGATGGGTACCCGAAGTACAGGAACGAACGGCAGTCGATACTTCCAGTGGGTGTCGAACAGACCCTCACAATCTCCAATGTCTTGATATTAAGTGAGAAAAACACGACACTTAAAGAACAAGAGACTTTCTCGGCGCTTATTAGGATAACATATCCTCCTGTGGCACCGAAAACTACATAGCTGTAACAATTAGTGAAATCAGAGGGAAGCGGGATTGTAGTCTCCGTTGTATGCTCATGGTCATTCCCGGTGTCATTTTGCCAAATAGAGTGCCAAAGCTTATGAATTCCTGGACTGTCACGAGTAATTATCCCAATCCTTCCTTCACCAGCCTCCACAACAACACACTGATTTTTGTGGTCAGGTGGGAGGCCAACAACCGAGAACTCCATCACGTTCACGTCGAGCTTGAGCAACTTGTTGCAATGCCACAGTTTCTAGTAGAAGCAACCATAAGCATAACTGGGTTTTGCGAATGGTCGTTCAATGTAGAAGCCTGCCGCATCCGAACCAATGGAAATACCATCAGACCAGGTGCCAGAAAGCGAAGAGCAGACAAATGCCACAGCCAGTGCTTTACAGTAAGTCCAGGCAATCACCCTGAACTGTGCCTCCTCATAGTCTGCAGCAGGGACAAAGAAAGCCATGAAATTTTCAATGTGCTCGCCCCGTACCAGACCAAGGACCGAGGCTACTAGGCTCTCTGGTATGGCAGGCACCGGCGTTTGCCCCCGCGTCAAGGGGTCGCACACGGCGAGTTCCGGGAGGATATGCCCGCCTGAATGCTCAGCAAAGCGCATCAGGAGAACCCGGCCGTCGCGGGCATCGCAGTAGATCCAGCCGGTTTCTTGGCACTGGGAAAAGTCGGCGGCGCGGACGAGGGCTTGCGCGAAGAGCGCATTTGGGTGGCGAGCTTCGGCGGGCAGGAATCTTCGGGCGGTGAGGACGCCGAGGAGGAGCGGCGGGTGGAGGGAGCGGTAGCGGCGGAGGAATGAAGCGTCCGCGACAAGGCGGCGGAAGGAGGTGCACGCTGCGGCAGCGCGGGCAAGGTCGGTGGGGGAGGCGACCCGGACGAGGATCTCCTCGACGAGGTGGTCGGGGAGCGGCGGCGGCGCCCGGGCTCCGGGCCCGGCGAGGATCTCAGCCATCGCCGGCGAAAGGGCTGAGGGCTTGGTGTGGTTTGGACGAGAGATGCACGACTAGTGTGTGGTGTGCCCTTTTGCCTGGCCGGCGCTAGTGTGTGGTCCAGCCCACAGAATTTTCGGCCTGTGTTCACACAGCCCATTAAGGCCCAGCTTAATCAGCCAGCCTGTTTTCCTCCGGTTCTACCCGTCGCTGTCATCTTCCGCTCAGGCAGGCTCCACTCTCCTGTCTCCTCTCCCCTGCTCTGCCTCTGCCGCTCCGCTCCGGTGCGCGCGCGGTCCGGCACTCGCATCTCGATCCCTCGATCTGTCGGCTTCTCCTAGGTTCGTGCTCTCACCCGGCCCTCCCGTGATTCTGCTGCATTTCGTTCTCGTGTTCTTGGGGGTTCTAGGACTGGGTCGGACGGGCGTTGATGTTCTGCTTGTGCCGCCGCACCCGCAGGAGGAAGAAACGTGACAATGGAGGCTCCACCCGTGGCGCTGTTCGACTCCCTCAAGGTGCGCATCGCGAGTCGCTTTTGTAATTCTCACCGACAGCTTGGCTGCGGCATTTCATCGATCACCCAGCGAGCTGATCGGGAGGGGCTTAAATTCTTGCCCCTCTTGTTTCTGCTGCGATGTGGTAGCAAATCTTATTGCCCTTGTTCGAGTGGATCTGAGAATTTGAGCATGTACAGTGGAATTCCAAGCAGTGTATTTTTCTTGTTAAAAGGAATGTTGACCGTGAGAGTGTCGTCGGTGGTAGTTTACTAGTTTCTTGGTTTGCCCTCACATGAATGATATAGACGACGACAACTAGTGTCATCATGTATTTTACACTGTGTTTTTTTTTAATCAATCTCAGTCTTGCAACAGGCTGCCAAACCGTTCTTCTTGCTGGCCGGTCCCAACGTGATTGAGTCGGAGGAGCATGTCCTGAAGATGGCCAAACACATTAAAGGAATCACAACCAAGTGAGCACGAAGTTGGGATCAGTCTTTTCTTCTCCAATAAGAAAAACTGGGGCTAAATTAAACCTACCCTGTTGCCTTCCGTTCTCCATGACAGGCTTGGAATTCCACTTGTGTTCAAGTCCAGCTTTGATAAAGCAAACCGTACATCATCAAAATCGTTCCGTGGTCCTGGTCTTGAAGAAGGCCTAAAGGTGAGGCATGTTTTATCCTTCATCAGACTAGGCATTTCCTAGTTTTGATTATGTTGGTCTTCAGTAAAAAGGGCGTACCCAGTGCCGTAGGCTCCCGCACTGCGGGGTATGGGGAAGGGAAAATAGCCAGCAGCCATCCCTGCACAAATGTGCAGAGGCTGGGGCTTGAACCCTGGACCTCTTGGTCACAGGCGGTAAAGCTCTAACGCTTGCACCAGGGCCGTCCTTCTATGTTGGTCTTCAGTACAATGTACAAATTCATGTCAAGCCACACTGTTCTCTAATGTCACACTATTTTAGTTCTCTGCAATTTATATGATAATTAAACTGGCTATAATTTTGGCATCGCTGATTACCTGAATCATGGGAAGTGGCTGGAAAATTAGAATTACCTGTTCAATGGTATTGTTGTTTTGGCCTAATGGCCTAGATCAAGATTCCAGGAGAAACATTAACAATTAGCCATATCTTGGGATTTGTTCAAGTACTAATGGCCCGTGTGATGTGTATATGTACCTAATTGATGACACAGATTTTCACGTGCAATAGTGTGTGTATATTATAATTGTTTTCAATTTCCAATTTTGGTCAGATCCTTGAAAAGGTGAAAGCAACATATGACCTTCCGGTAGTCACTGATGTGCACGAAAGCCACCAGGTAAACCCATCAACAGATTCTGCTGTGTAATTCCTGATTTGGCTTGATTCTGCACCAGATCATGTTTCATTTGTACATTTTGTACTGCAAGACATGTTTCGTGTTCTTAAGTTATTTTGTGAACAGATTTGTTCTTTTGTGCTACTTGTTCTTGCATTCCAGTAACAGTAAGACATATCTGATTTTTTTTTTTCATTCCAAGCTCATAAGGGAACTATCAAATGATTCTGTTTCATACTAGGTACCACTAGTATGTTATGTTTGTGTAGTCATATATAATCATCAGATAGAAATTCTTGACCCCATGGCACTTTTCTGTTCCTTCTTTAAAGTGGCATCTCTAGTGCTCTACACAATTGAAGGTGTTGAATGGATTTGAACATTTGGTTTCATTTCAAATCCTGGTTTCGTACTCATACCCGGATCTTTTTTTTTCATAGTTTCATTCTTAATTTGAGAGGCAAGCTGTTACTTTTCTGAGCATTACCTGCATTGCCCTTTATCAAGTCACAATCTCCTACATCCTACTGCATATTATTTGCTCTAAAGAGATAGATGGTTACTAATTATTTCATGAAATCAGTGTGAAGCTGTTGGACGAGTTGCTGACATTATACAGATTCCCGCCTTCCTCTGTCGCCAGGTACAACTTTGAATGAAAGGATTTTCTGTGGAAAATAACATTTTTTTTCATATATTTAAGCATGAGTCTGCATATGTATACCATGTTCTGCGTCTTTAATGCAAACATATTTACTATGATAACAGACTGATCTCCTAGTGGCTGCTGCTAAGACTGGAAAAATTATCAACATCAAGAAAGGACAATTCTGTGCATCTTCTGTAAGTTGCATTTTACTAGCTGGTAGTATAATTGAAATTTGAATACAAGAATTTAAGCTGATTGCTAATTTAGTATTTAAATCATTACCCTAAAAGGGTTCTGTGCTGTTAAATGACGCACAAAGTAACAAACATTCATAGTGTCCTTAGTCCTACTTTTCATAGTAATTTGGCGAAGTTTCTTAGTTGATTGTTATGAATGAGATGCAGTATTGAAAGAATGAACTATTTGCTCTTACCTGGAAATTTTCATTTAATTGAGTCTGATGAAATTCGGGAGTAACTTGGCTTAAGTTGATTGAACTTTTACATTACTCCAGCTGACAACATGAAATTTAACAAAAAAATGATACCAGTCCATCCCTATCTGATCTATGATAATCCATTAATCTTCTTGTTGAGTTATAGTTTATGTTTCTTCATATGACCTTCCCATTCAAGCATATATTGTCTGTTAATGGAAAAACAATTATCCAGACGTATGTTGTCTTCATATTACTATAACTATATTTTGACAAGATGCACAATTTTGAAAATTTTCATATATAATTACTTCCTGGTTAAGGCTTACCAGATTTACTTGTTTTACTTTTGCATGTGCTTGTCAAAGTGAACCTTTACATCTCCAGGTTATGGAGAATTCTGCAGAGAAAGTAAGGCTTGCAGGAAACCCAAATGTGATGGTCTGTGAGCGTGGTACCATGTTTGGCTACAGTTAAGGCATCTTTTGCTCTTTCTTTTCTTTTTATTGCCCAGTTAATAAACATGAAAAAGAGTGAACAGTTAATCATTGATGTTGTTCTAGGACATTGCCACTAAGAAGAGTAGGTACATGCTGTAGGGTTGTAGAAAGACTATGAACCAAGTAGCATTAGAGGGATGAATGCTTCTTGAAATATGTGATATCACTGTATAATCATTTTATGAATTCACCAATTGAAGTCGTGAGAGCTGGATTAGGGTTGCCTTCAGACCATTTGACATGCAACAAAGTAACTGATACCGTCACTTCTGGAGCTGCGGTTGGAGATCAAGCTGTAGCTCAAGAAGCATCTAGAAGTTCCACAGCAGTGCACTGTCTCCTATTGCACACCTCATATTATCACTTCCTTCATTATTAGTTATTTCTGCGCTGCGTTGCTCCAAGAAGACTGACATTTGTTACAATTAACACACAGATGATCTAATTGTTGACCCAAGGAACTTTGAGTGGCTGAGGGAAGCCAACTGCCCAGTTGTAAGTATTGGAACCTTGCTCTCATTCCTAGCTGCATAATCCACCTCTTGTGTAGACCCATCTAACTTGTTCCTGATTAAACACTTCCACGTAGCTTATCAATATTTCTGGCATGGCACAAGTCTCAAATCATGGATCAACTATTGAAATGAATTGTTGTAAAAAAAAACTATTGAAATGAATTAATTTAATATTTAAATCTTACATAGATGCAACCTGATCACTATAATGGGAATTATGACTCATTTGTGTCAATTTAACTGTGTTAGCATTGAGCCTTTTCTTTTCTCCTGATCTGGGGCAGTTGTTTTGACATGTAAAGGTGGTCCAGCTCTCCTGTTGTCAAAAATGAATTTACATTGATTAAGATGACGCAAATAACTGCTGTGCTTTGTTGGTTTTAAATTTCTATTAATTCAGATAAACATTGATCTTCCAACCAAAAGACACAGATGTTAACAAGGAATGTTAGTACTGAAATACAACAGCAATCTTGGACGAAAATAATTTAAGATCAAGCCTTTTTTACATTTCAGCAGAAAGTGGTTGTATTTCTGTCTGACCCCTTAGTAAAAGTTCCATTTTATTAATATCCACAACTCATTTGTGGTTTTTCATTTCCATGCTTTTCGTTTTCCTTTTTTATTATACCTTTCTTGATCCATCTATGTGGTAGCTAGCAACAAGTATGTTGTAGATTACAGATCACTTATATGTATTTCAGGTAGCTGATGTAACACATGCTCTACAGCAACCGGCTGGAAGAAAGGTATCTTTGCCAATTCTGATGCGCATTTACCATTGCTACCTGATGTAAACTTGCATGCAACTCTTTAAGTGCTATGCTGTTCCAGTCATGGTCTCATCCTTCTATATATGTAATAATCACAATCACAAGAATCTGTAATGTCCAAATTTTGGGCCTTTGGATCTCTTTTTAAGTCTCATTATTATGTTGAACTTTTTTTTACCTACTATAAAAAACCAGCCACCAAAACATTAGTTGTTTTAAACTTATTTTACAACTTTATATTGAATTCGATGTTGTTTTTTCTGGTGTTTGTTTTTTAGCTAAATTGCGGCTTGCTGTGTTCTATTTTGTAAGCTTGATGGTGGAGGCGTTGCAAGTGGGGGGCTACGAGAACTAATACCATGCATAGCTAGGACTGCTGTTGCTGTTGGTGTTGATGGTATTTTCATGGAGGTAAAGAGATGAGAGAATAAAGAAATGAGGAAGCTCTCTTGTTTCTTTTAACATAATATGCTATTATGCTCAACATTAAACAAAATTATCTAAATTAAATCCCATAGGTACATGATGATCCCTTGAATGCACCATGCGATGGTCCAACTCAATGGGTATAATCCAGTTCATTCATGCAATCTTTTCCACCTTATGTAGCATTGATGATGTTTATCATATAAATAACCCTCATACTATTTGTTTGCACTCTTTTCTTTCTTAGCCATTGTGCAATTTGGAAGAGCTACTGGAGGAATTGATTGCAATCGCTGTAAGTTTGATATCCTTGAGTATGTTCAAGCCAAATCTCAGTAAATTTACCTTACGTTTTCCACCCTTTTCTCCCATCATGTGAAGCGAGTTACCAAGGGAAAGAAGCCATTCAAGATCGATCTCACTCCGTTCCAGGAATGATAGAAAGCACAATGCCAATATCCATGGGATTCAACAGGGTGGATTTTATTGAGTGCTGTAGTGCTGTACTTGTTACTGTTCCTAGCAAAGCTGCAGCAGACAACGAACTATTGAATTGAAACTGTCGGTTTGTGTTTTTTTTTTTGACAACAATGTCGGTTTGTGTTGTTTCACCGTTGTACCACCATGTTATTGCACAAACAAATCATCACTCGACATATGAAATTGTTGGGCTGCTTACCACCTTGTTGCTGCTTCTGTGCGTCCAGATGATAATGTTAAGCTCGCTATCTGAAGTCAAAATAGACAATTCTGTGTAACGCATAAGAGGGTCCCAAATGGAACCAAACAAAGCGTACATAAAACGCAATGTATCAATTTACGGCTGGAAATACAGGAAAACTGCACGATGAACTAGAGTACTGAGTAGCAGCCTTCTTTCTTCCAGCGAGCTTCCAATTAGCAGTCTTGCAGTTAAGCATGCCACATACACCGATACACGCACCAAAATAGAAATCAGCACTTCAGAAGTGGCATGTTTTACTGCTCTAGCCGTCTCTACTCCCTAATTGCTTAGGTTGCTGCTGTAGCCCTCTACTATTTTAACCGTCTACTAGTCCTTGTCTCTACTCCCCAACTGCTTAGGTTACTGCTTTAACCGTCTCGTCCTTTTCCTTGTGGGCACATGACCTTTCTGAGGTACAGGGAGCCTTTTCTCCTTGAAAGCCCTGACCATGTTGTACACCTGTATTGAAGCTCACATGTTAATCTTGGTTGAGTTCATCGCAATTTCATATTGTATAGATGCTTCAGTTGGAGTTTACCTTCCGAATACCAGATGTTAATCCCATGGACTCCACGGAGGATTCGTTGACAAGTTTCAACTTTGTGCTATCATCTCCCTTTTTGCATAGTTGATCCACACCATCTACATTGTAATTAGTTAGCAAGCAAGATTCACAGTAACACAAAGATAACATATATTTTTTTTTTCGGCGATTAAAAACCAACAAACTCTACCTTTGAGATTTATAATCATCAGCTCCACATGCATTGTCAGGCGAATGTGGGAAAAAATGTGGACATGCTCACCAACATCCTCCCGTAAGATCACATCAGATCTCTGTCCCATGTCGATGCTAAGCAATTTCGACAAGTACTTGTCCATTGCTTTCCTTCTGTTCTGAAAATCGGTCTTCCCTTCATCCACAAGGATCAGTGGGAACTCCCAGAGCCCCGCAAGCAGGCCCTCCTCTGGTCTCTTGATCAGCAAAAAGAGATTGTTATTGTTTTTTGTGTCTGGTGCCTCCTCCTCCAAGCCTTGAGCAATCTGAACCACACAAACAGCAGCGAAATGTCTCCGAGGTTTGGCCTTTGGAACCACTCGTGGAAAGTCTGTAATTTGGACTGATGAATTTTCTTTGGAAAGTGCAAGCACTTGGCAGTGGCTAGAGACTGGGCATTCAGAGCAACCAGGCTTCGTCTTGCTACATAATGTTGCTCCTAATTCCATCATTGCTTGGTTGAAGTCTCCTGGTCTCAAAGGGTCAACCATCTGACCTGCAAGCTCCCTATGTTGAAAAATGCACATTGTGCAAGTTCTGAGATTGGTGTAAAGCTTTCCAGTTCAGAATTGGATTCATAGCAAGACAATGTGATTAAAGATGAATCAGTATCAATCAATTAATGTCCGTCCATCTATGGATAAAGCCTGTACTGGGGTTAGTTAGTTTTTTTTTTTGACACGAGGAATCTCCCCATTTCCATTGCAAAACAATGGAAATACAAGGTTTTTGTTTACAGAAGTTTGAGGTGGGCAGTAACAGAAGATAACAAAAGACTGATAATCTTCTAACCCAAGCATAAGCCCCAGAAGCTAAGAGCATCTCCAAGAGTTTGCTAAAATTTATTTGCCAAATCTTGTGTTTTGGCAATTCCCAAAATAATATACCAAGTAAAAAACGAACCCATTTCCAAAAGTTTGCTATTTTTAACTTGCTAAAACCAAAAAAGATGGCCCACATGCGAATTTTTCTCACGAGACCTTTTCTCTCACGCGCTCTACCCACTGCCGCCCACCTTCTCAACAACAACAACAACAACATAGCCCACCTTCTCCTGTATACAAAATTAATACTCTAGTGCATAGGTCTAGTCTCAAGGATTCCAAAAAGTCCTCATTTTCTATTTTACAATTTTTCTACAATTTACTATGCATTTTTCAAAGTTTCAGCTAATATAAAAAAAAGGGAAAACACATTGGCATCGGTGACCCTGCAGTTTTCCGCAATTAACCGAGCCCCTATCTGTGAATCCATGTGCCTAGTCATTTTACATCAAGGCCCAGAAAGTGTAATAAAATTGTGTTTCTTTCCTTTTCTTCATCCTCTTCACGATGCAAGCGGAGGACCGGCTTGGGGGCGGCAGATTTCCGACGGCCTGGGGTCTGGAGACGGCGAGGGAAGGGAGTCGAGCCTAGCAACCGCAGGGCACACCCGCCAGTGACCTCTGGCTGTACTGCGACGGTTTGCAGGTTGCTGGCCACGGAGGCAGGCGGCCCGCGGCGGCAGCGACTCCAGCGGCGATGGCGTTGTGGCAGCAGCGAGGCCGACGAAGCGACGGCTCCAGCGTCTGCGGCGTTGCGGGAAGGAGAAGAAGTCCTTCGCGATGTGCGAAGGAGAGTGGCGCTGTTTGGCAACTACGATACGCGCGGGCATATTTACGAGCGCGGATGGGTTCGATGGCAACTTGATAAAGATGGCAACCTCATTTGGCAAACTGTTGGAGAACAAATTTTCTTATTTTGCCAAATTTTCAAGGATGGCAACCTCATTTGGCACACTGTTGGAGATGTTGGAGATGCTCTAACAGGGAAACCAAAATAACTAGGTGAAAAGATAACAGAAGAAAGCAAAGTAAGGCCTGGATGAGTCAGGCAAGCAACACAGTTTTGATTTTGTAAAGACCAGCCGATCAGACAGTGGCCACTAGCAGCATGTTCACCCATCTTCTTTTGCATTTTCAGTATTGGTCAGATGGGTTCGAAAATGCAAATCAAGTTTACAAATTGGATCAAGATTTTCATTTCACCTGATGATACAGCACAACATACAGTATTATTCAGGTCTATTGTAGTGCAAAAAAAAATGTAGGACAAACTACTGTGCATGCTGTTATTTTACTAGAAAAACAAAAAATGTAATAAAAATACTGCCAGGAACAATCAACTAACAAGATGAATTGTAAAGGTGTTCCATTTGAGAAACCACCACGTTCTAGATGAAGGGGTCGATCGTGTGTTCAGCCCATGAATTCCGATGGAGTGACTTCATCCCTCATGCTTATAGTAATTATAATAGTTAGTGAGGGATGAGGTGGTGGAGGTTCAGCCCATTCCATTCCACAAATCAGTAAGGAGTGAGATGATGATGGATCAACCAAACACCTCTAGAAGCTGTCAAACAAGAAGAATGATAATGCTGCCTACCAGAATCTCTTCACTGTTGAGGATTCCTTTGGGTTGTCAGCAATGGCGTAAAGCCTGCTGATCACTCGTACAACATTTCCATCCACAACTGGGACAACCTATAAGAATGATAGAAAAAGTCACAAAATCATTCAAAAATAGGGAAAGAAAATGCGCACGCTAATTTGACGAGTTGCTAGGCTGTAAACAACCTCGTTGAAGGCAATTGAAGCGATCGCTCCAGCAGTGTAATCCCCAATGCCACGAACCTCACGGAGGGCTGACGCTGTGCGAGGAAACATTCGCTTTTCGATGATCTGCTTGGCTCCCTGTTTCTCCATCATAAAGAAGATTGCCATAAACCACAGATACATATCCTTCATTCTTGGTTTAATGTAGTATAAAGACTACAAAATTGCTAAAATTAAGGTAACTCATATAAGCTGGAAACCAAAGAACAAGAGAGGAAGGCCACGTAAAAGGCCAAATTCCTGACGAACTGCACAAAATGCCAATATCTTGACATCTCAAAATCAGTTCAAATGCAAATCAAATGATGAACTACTAATCAGATTTCCTTTACTTCATTTCAAGGAAAATGGAACTCTGAGTTAATGTTCCAGTCTCTCTGAGGCATAACATCAAACAGGGAATGTGCGCAGCAGCAAAGGTTGGTAAGAGAGCGTCAATCTTCCAATTGACGCGCCCCAGTCACTCGCCAACAATCCATTACGAGCACAACTCACCTCCAGCAGAAATCGAGCCCTACGGTAGTATCCAAGACCCGCCCACATCTCGTTCACCTCCTGCAGAAAGCAGGAGCATCAAGCCACGAACCAAGAACTCGATTACCATTTACCCCACGAAATTTTGGGTCAAATATAGAATCTTCCCCACCAAAAAAACACACTTTTCCTTCTCTTTGCCCAATTTACAAGTATTTCTCACCTCCTGCGTAGCGGCGGCGAGGCATCGCACCGTGGGCCACCGCGCCATCCACCGCTCGTAGTAGCCGACGACGACGGGCACCCGCGTCTGCTGCAGCATCACCTCCGACACCCACACCGCGTACGCCCTCTCCTCCTCGGCGCCGCTCGCGCACCGCCACGGCAGGTCCCGACGGTGCGCGTCGTACCACCGGAGCAGCTGCGCGCGCAGCGCCGCGGGAGCGGCGGCGCCTGGGGCTGCGGCCCCAGGCACTGCGGGAGCCAGGTCTTCGATGTCAGCGGCTGCGGAGGAGGAGGGGGCTACCGGCGCCGCCGCCTTGGCGCGGCGCGGTTGGGGCCTTCTCGTGGTGGGAGAACGGTCGCGGCGGGTGTCGGCCGCCTTGGGGTTCTTGGCCATTGATTTCGAAATTTTAGGGCTTTGCCGCCACTGGTGATGGGGTTTTGGGGGAAAAGTTGGGCACGGAGAGTCAGCGCGTCACCAGTCACCACAGCGCTGGTCCGGCGGGGCCCTTATCCAGCGTGCGTATTTTCTTTTTCTCTCTCCATTATTCATTTTTTTAGTTTCCAAGGTTTTCTTTCTGTCCCAAAGTAACTGCATATGATGTTTTGAGGAGGTAAGCTTTTTTTGTGTTGATCAGTATATATAAAAAATATATTAAGATTTATTATGTATAATAAGTAACACTATATTAATATATAAAATCTATTTTTAAACAATACAGATACTTGGGATACAAGTGTTGCTAATATATCTTTTATAAAATTATTATAATCAAACTTAAAATGAGATTCAATTATCATGAGAGGGGGAATATATGACATCTAACCTCAAATATAGGCAGCGTCGCAGCATGAGACACAAAGACTCAGAAGGTGTATGCACGTCAATTAATTGGCGAGAGTTAATAGGTGACACGGGCCGACGAGTGTAGACCCAACCCTAGTTATTCGGAATCGACTGGACTGGAGTGCGGCAGATGGAACCAAAGCCTATACCGATGTGCAAACGGTAGTACGGTGTGCAAAAGCTTGCCGCACAAGTTGTTCGCCAAACAATTGGCAAAAGCTCCTCCAATGACAAAAAAAAAAAAAGTGCGCGTAGCCGAACATTTGGCGAGATATGGTAACAATCCAAACAACAGCCCTCAGTTTCTACGGCAAGTTGTAGCAAGCGGAGGAAGTCTAACTTTTGATACCAAAGCGAGTTGTGTATGCACAAAGTAATTCAACCTAAATACTTAACCTGATAGAAAAAGATAGACAGACAAATTGTAGGTGCAGTGTGCCAAAAGCCTACAACGATGAATTTTATTTAGCCAATTAGGCCATGGACTATTATCCACAATCCATTTGTTCTTAAGAATGGGTGTCTGCATGTCATCATCCAATTTTGACATGTATGTAGATCATCCATATGTAATCACAAACAAACCATAGTTCGTGAGGCCTGTTCATTTCGTGCAAGACAACAAAGTACTACGATCTGTTTCAAATTGTAAGTCATTCTAAGAATCTTGGAGAATTAAACATCTCATGTTTGACTAAAATTATATAAAAAATTATAATTATGTATGTATACTATAAAAATGTAATTAATGAAGACTTCATTGATACTTAGTTGGTATCTAATTTTATTATATAAATTTAATCAAACTTGAAAAGTTTTGATTCTTTAAAATTTTTAGAATGACTTAAAATTTAGGATGGGAAGAGTACTATTAATTGATTTATTGTAAGAAAAAATATTAAATATCTTTTTATTCGGAGTGAGAATGATATTTATTTTGAGACGGAGCATGCATGCGCTGAAGCTCCGGTCGTACTGACCGGTTCACCTCATATCTTGCTGGCACATGTACTGAAGCTACGTGGAAGCAAGCTTAGAAAGTCAACCTTTTGGCTGCATCCGAGCGGTTGGCAGGTTGTTCACCGTTGGTTCCAGCAGCCATAGCTAGCGCGCGACGAATCAGTCAGTTGATGGAACATATGCATACACGTCGTGTGCGTGAGAAGATGGATCAGCTTCAACGCACGCAATAATCCTGGTTGTTGTGCGGATGGCGGCTAATAAAGCGTATCAAACTTTATTGATGTTGGCGGCTAAACCGTATCAAATTAAACTCTACTGATGATATGTATGTAGCAGCTGGCTTCTTTAGATTCCGTCATATGGCTAGACTAGCTGGACGGCCTTCTATATATACATATGTGCATATATATGCATGGCACACACAAGCTAGCGAAACCCGTGCCAGCGCCAAGAGTAATTAGCCACTTGGCACTTGGCCCGGGTCTCGTTGACGTGACGGAACGGAGTGTGGAGCATGAGCATCCGCGGTGCATAGGATGGCTGGCTGGTCGCCGGCGGTGTTCCTTCTCCTCACGCTGACGCTGATCCTCTTAGCGACGATGGAGGGGTCTGCTAGGTACATGCCGTTTTGTGGGGCATATGGATCTCCACAATCAAAAAGAGGCTGGTCATCTTGTTCTATGCCGCATGGCCACTGCGGAAACAGTTGTTCTCCTTCTCGCGGTCAATAGTACTCCTTCTATTTTAAATTATTATAAAATGTTTTTGTTTTTTTAATGTATAACTTTTGCTATGTACTTAAATATACATTGTGTCGATATGCATAGCAAAAGTATTGTATCTAGAAAAACTAAAATTTCTTATAATTAATTTGAAATAGAAGGAGAAGTATACGTGGTTGTCCTTTGCCAGTTACGGTGTTACCTCTCTATGTGTGTCTCTGTCGAGGGAATTATGAATAGCAAAAAAAAAGGGTACTTAATCATTTTCACGGGGAAATTCATCTAATTGGATCGTCTTGCTGTGATGTATTGATCGTGTTGGAATTGGTGTTTCAGTAAAGATGGCCTTGTAATGTATTTGAATTTAAATTGAACATTGTTCTTGTCTATCCTAGACCTGCTTATATCCCAAGCAGAATATATGACTTAGAGCATTCACAACACAGACTCTATCATAGAGATTTTTAATGTGGAAATTTGTACAGTTGCTAGCAAGATATGGGGGGAATAGAGGCGACAAGGATCAGTTCCTGTCTTTTAATCAGAGGTATAGGTGTCTGATCCAACAAGTTCTTCGGCCTTGTTTAGTTACATTCAAAGTTCTAAATTTTTTCACTCTCTCTGCATCACATCAATCTAGGGACATGCATAGAGCAGTAAACATAGGTAAAAAAACTAATTGTATAGTTTGGTTATAAATTACGAGACGAATCTTTTGAGTCTAGTTAGTACATGATTGGACAATATTTATCAAATACAAATAAAAATGCTACAAGAGTTCGCCTAATATTTTGAATTCTAACATGTAACTAAACAAGGCCTTCGTTGACAATGCTAAACATTGTCTTCTGATGAACTTCTAGTTAGATAATACACAGACGAGGAAGCAAGCAAACACATGCAGCGGCTCCATTTGCTTTTGTTGTTAGATACTCCCTCCAATTTGTAACGGAGGGAATAGTTGATTACGTTATTATTTATTCAGTCAGTTCCTTTGCGTGCATGCTTCTACCGTGACAGAGGCTCTTTGTAATTTGCTTGTAGGTGAACGAGAATTAAAAAATGATAGTATTGACATTTGTAATTTTTGGTTACTTGAGCGTGTAAAATCACGTTGTATCGAATAGCAACACAATTGTCTACTGAAATAGTATTCATGATTGATCATGGCTATATATAGACATTAAATTACTCGTAGACAGTCAAATAGATGACTTGTGTACGTGGATTGTATGAGTTGTGTGTTTATTTGTCTATGTCACGAATTTCAAAATCATATAGACAAGTCTCCGTCTGCGGGCTATACATGCCCTAATCTAGAAGTATACCTTGTGCGTTGTCGTAAGATTTTCTTAAAAATAAATTTGTTATTATATATTATATGCATATCTTTTTTTTTGACCGAATCGGCCGGAGAGTCCCTGACCTAACTTTTTTTTCTTTTTAATTAAATGAAAGAATGGGTTTACAAAAATGTTACAAAACCTTCAGGTCTAAAGAAGAAAACAACATGTATTAGCTAAGGCTCTCTCCAGCTAATTATATACGTATCATTACTACATGGTATTATGTATAAGTGTATAATTTAACTTGCATATTATTTTATTGTATCAATCTATTAAAAATTTCTAAGCTAATAGAAGGAAAAATCAATAGAATATTTTATTACATTACAGAGGCATACGTGAGGAAAAACATAATGTATATATATGACTTGTATGTTAATAATTAATTAAAGATTTAAAGTAGTTTACATGCTAGAGATAAGATGGACATTTTTGGTAATTAGTAAGAGATGACTATATGGTTACCTAGCAGTAGTGGCATCGCCCAGGTTAGTTCACACCTGTCCCCCGCCATAAAAGGAGCTAGTGGTGTGCAATAGTTCCTATAACATATAAGTCCTTAGGGGGACCAAACAAGACATCTTTCGATCGGGGATAATCAACACCCCATGCCTCGACGGCACCTCCTTTCCAAGGATTTGCCCCACAAAGAGTCTCCTCTTGGAATCTACTCAACTCATATGTATCTGCCATAGGTACCTCACAGAAAGGATGATCAGGTCATCATACACTCCTGGCAGGATTCTAAATTTAGATACATTAGGTGGATCATCACTAGGATGCTTTGATCTATACATGTTGACAAGTCAGCAACCACTTATAAATTTGGATACATGCATTGAGATGGTTGGTGGGTTCATTTGGTTAGTGTCGATGGGGGACACCAAAGGTTCCCCAAGAAGATGGAATGCGGACGGAGGACCAAAGGACTTGCTGCCCGATTCAAGCCGAGCAACACGACATGTAAATTTTTGTATCCTGGATGGATTGTAACAGGAAAGAGTACGAAACTCTTAGTTTAGGACTCATTCCTAGAATCTGACTAGGAAACACAGAACCCGCAGCTAGCCTCGTCCCATACAAGGCCGCTGAGTGTACCCCTTGTAAACAACGTATCACAACTAGACACAAGCGCACAACACAATCCCTCATACTCATCAATACAACGCAACAGGCTAATGCCGACTAGACGTAAAGGTCTTTACTCGATGCAAGTCGAGGGCCCGAACCAGTATAAAATCATCTGTCTCGTCAAGCTTGTTGCCATAACCACCGAGTTCTATAGTTAGCTCCTGCAAACAAAAACACCCTCCTGGGTACCTCGGTGGTGGGCTATTGGTGATAGAACATCGACAGCTGGCGCGCCAGGTAGGGGCTTTTGGCGGATTGTACACCGAGAGTTCGGTGGACCTCACCTTCAAGATGAGTTTTTCAAAGGGAACGACCTTTATTTTTGGGTCCTGGATCTGCAAGGCTGACGGTGAAGGCAAGCTCCAAAGTCGTCTGATCAAGCAATCAAAGCTCGACGACATCAAGATCAACACTATGGAAGAATCTCAACTCGTCGAGAGGCTAGCAACGCTTTCGATTTCAGATTCGGTTTGGAAGGAAGCAGAAGGAGACTATGAAACTGACTCAGAGAAGAACTCAAAGACCTTTTTGACTTCAAGACCATCCTCAAGACTTCGGATCCAGTTTGGAAGGAAGCAGAAGGAGACTACAAAGCTGACCCGAAGAAGAACTTGAAGACTGTTTTCGACTCTGAGATCACCATCAAGATTCCTAGCTCGTTTCCATTTGGATTGCATAATCAAGCATCCATCATAAAGGAATACTTGAAGAAGTCGCATGAGTGCCCACTCCATGGGAGAAGAGCAAGGAACAATCCTGCTAAGCTAATTACTCCAGTAAACAATCATCAAGACCAGAGAGGAAAGGAGAAGCGGATCGTGAAGGATTTTGCACTATCTGGAGCACAAGATGGACCGTTCATGACCATAAACCCAAAGAATTGCATAGTACATTGGCCGGGCTCTTTCTCTACTGAAGGGATGTCGTACATCCATCGCTTCAAAGAGCTACCCTTTCAAGAAGGAAAAGAACTCGATTGCCTATCCACTGATACCGTTGACTCAGAAGAAGAAGAAGAACTCACGATGGGCAAAAGAAGGCTGAAAAGGAGAACCATCTACATGGCCAACGTGGTTGAACTACCAACATCGCTCAAGACGCCAGAGGTACGCTCATCAGATGAATCAGAAGATGACGTATCCAAAGAAGAGTGCATGAAAGAAGATGAAAGCGAAGGCCACAAACAATCAAGGTTGAACAAGAACCAGCGCAGAATCAGTAGGAAGAACAAGGCTAGGCGCAAGAAGCAGACATGGACTAAATACAAGGCGGACCGCATAGCTTATAGCAAGATGAATGCAGAAAAACAAGCAGCTGAAATTGATGAACAACAAAAAATCGAAGAAGTGCCAAGCAGCTTGAGTCTCTAAAAAGGCGCAAAAGAGAAGGAAGCTGCTCAGAAGAAGTTCCAAGAACCTGAAGGACCACCTATCAGAGTGCAACAAAATCAACAACCTGGGAATGCCAATCTGCAAGATGGCCAACCTCGAGTATCAATCTTTTCTAGGCTAGGCCCGACGGAAAGCAGCAACATGAGAGGGAGAGCAACAAATCATTAGCACTCGCGACCACTGCCACCACAAAGATCTGAAAGAACCCACCATGCCCACCTCCAAGAAGACCAGAACAGAGCAGGATGATGAGCAAAGAAGAAGGGTACGACAAATCAGAATGTAGATCCCAGCACAAAGAACCAAGATCTCAATACAGAAGGCCACCATCGCTAGATGACAAAAGAAGGGACAACTATGATAGATTCCCATGCTTTTGCAGGAAGGCTACAAGACTTAAAGCTTCCTCAAAAGTTCAAATTGTTGAATCATTCAAAATACAATGGCAAAGAAGAACCAAAGCAATGGCTCAAAGTTTACTATCAATCCATCGAATTGGCTGGAGGAGATGAACAAGACAGACGATTTTATACTGGTTCGGGCCCTCAACTTGCATCGAGTAAAGACCTTTACGTCCAGTCGCCGTTAGCTGTTGCCGTAACCGCCGAGTTTCGCAGTTCTCTAAGCTCCTCCAAACAAAAACACCCTCCCGGGTACCCCTATGGTGGGCTATCTGTGATAAAACAATGACAGCTAATCAATCTTTTTATTCTGATTCTGCATTGAGATCAAAGTCAGCGAGGTGGTTCAATTGAACTCTAGCTTGTTTAGTGATAAAAAGTCAGCATCCATTCTTACATTTTACTTATATCTTTATGTTCCAGTTTAGCTTAATGGGGGCTTTATTATTTTACTTTATACCACACATATGGTCTCATTGGAATTAAGAATGTAAATTAACAATGTATTACTATTTGGTAGGATGTGCTGGAAGGAACAAAACCAAGCAGACCTCTGACGAATACCAACTTCTTTAGTTTGAAAATGTATTGGTTTGAATGTGTATATATGAAAATGAAACTTATGTAATTTGAAATGTATGAGCTGGAATGTGTACATTGAAATGAAATTGGGCTTTATGGTTTTGTAACTATGTACAATTTAGTTTTTGTTTTGTTTGGGCTGGCCAAGTCATAAAAAAAACCCAATGCTATATGGGCTGATTGTGAATTGCCATGTAATCTGCCATGTCATTTGCCCATCACAAGTTGTCATCTATGATGTCATATGTGCCATGTCATCATGCATGTGGCGTTATTTGGTTCAATTAGTTACGACGAGCAGTTTAGTCTCGTCATTGCATTAGTGACAGCAGAAACTATCATCACTATATCAAATGATGATGTCCTTTGATGGTCATAGAAGCCCTGTAGTGACCCACCTTCCGTGATGATAGTTAGTTCATCACTGGATGCAGACAATGATAGGAAACAAGCTCTGATCTTCATATTCAGATTGTCACAGAAGCCTAGGATTCTTGTAGTGAAGACTTGTCTAAAGACTTGTCATAGAATCATGTCTGGTCAACTCAACCCTCACCATACACCAAGATCTCCCCAAGTTGTCATGATTTTAGTGGCACCATGGCTTAGCCACACAAAAAACAATCCTCCACCATGCATCACATCACACTAGTACATACATCTACTATTGAGGCGGCTAAATCTCCTTTTTGGGGGTGGGTAAACAGACCAAATCTAGGTCAGTGATTTAAGTTAAGAAAACTGCCTCTGTTAAGCCTGCATTTTTGGGGGCGACTGCGTTATGAGAGCCGCCCTTGATAAGGATTTCAGAGACGCTTTCATTAGGAGAACGACTCCTCGTAAGGCTTTTCAGAGACACTTTCATTAGGATAACCACCACTGATAAGGCTTTTCAGACACACTTTCATTAGGAGAACCGCCTTTGATGAAAGCTTTCCAGAGATACTTTCATTAGGAAAACGGCTCCTAATTTGGAGCGGTTCGAAATACAGGTTCGCCTCCGAAAAGGTATTCTTAGTGGTGTTTAATCACCATATTTTTTAAATAATTTTTGAAAATTGCTGGCATATCTTAAAATTGTCACCCAAATGCAAATGATTAAAATTAACTCCATAAATTCACACCAATAGACTTGTGAACTATATATATTAATATATATACACAAACATAAGTATTTGTACAACAATTTGAACATTACAAGATATTAATTATTTGTGCTTGTACATAAAAATTACAGGAAATGATCCACACTTGGAGTGCAAGCCATACTTTTGGGACTACCGGCATTGGTTGCGCCTTCATTCTGATGTAACATAGTATCTGCACGCGTTGTTCAAAGAAAATAAACGACGATGAGTACCCAACTTTGTGGTACAATAAAATTTCTACACAGTCCACATGAACAAAAAACACAATCACATGCATGTACATGAAGGAGAAGCTACCAAGTATTTGCAAGAATAGTACGTGTAAGAATTAAATGTAAGAGTATATGTTGAGAAGAGATCAATCATCCATACTTGCCCAAGCATACACTAGAACTTTTCAGTAGAGGAAGACGATGTTCGGACATCTCTTCTCACTAAAGTCAATACATCAAAAATCAAACCGTGTAAGGCAACAGGCCTAGCATGATGACCGTGTAAATTGATTAACCGTAGCGGACAACTTTACCCCATGGGAAATCAAAAACGCTTGCTGCGCTTAAGTTTTATGGCGTAGTGAAAGTCTCTATGAAAGGAAACCAAAATATTGGAACCCGACAACTACCATGCAACTTATCACAATTCAACCGTAGAAAGTATAGCACTAGCATCTATGTATATTGCATGTCCAATAAGATTCTATGAGGTCAAGTGGAACCTGGCATTGCAGCCCAGTCGTCTCCAAGCTCCTCCATATACTCTTAGTCCTCCTCCTTAGTCCGTTGATCCTCCAAGGCTATCAAACAAGCCTATGATGTAAAGACTATTTTTCAAAAAAAAAATGGACATTGTTTAAGCTTGTTTTCTAAGGTCTGATGAATTTACTACAAATTTTCTAATTTGAATTCATTTTATGAAAAAGAAAGAGGGATTACACCAGAGGTAGGGTGGACACCTGGCAGCTTTTGGCTGTGGACAACGCAGCTCAGGTCTCTGATAGGTGGGTCTGGTCAAAGGACAACGTTGACTGGTCAGTGATCAATGTTGAGTAGGCTTGATTGAGGTCAGTGGATCAGGTCATGGGCTGATATGTGCCAGTCTGGATTGAGTCGGCATAGACATGTGTCCGGCTCCCGAGGTTCCATACGGCCAACGTGGGCTCCTAACTACAGAAGGGGCTATGCCTCATGCTGGCGCCCACCAAGTCCACGCCATGAGAAATTTAATTAGAAGCTCACTGGCAGCGAAGTCATGTGGTGGGGCTTAATGGTGGCTTAGCGAAGTCATGTGGTGGGGCTTAATGGTGGCTCGATTGGTAGGATGATTAGAGCATCTCCAACAGACCCATTACTTAAGCGCTCATTCTATTATTGATGGCTCAAAATAAAAAAACTCACTCCAGCAGGGCCTCTACTAAAGCTCTCAAATTCGAGAGGCCTCTCAAATCACTCATCTAGCCCTCAGTATGAGGGGCTCCAGGCACAACCCTTAAATCTCAATTGCGTTTATTTGTGGGCGTGACATGACGCAAGTTAATTATTTTGTTTGACTTTATGTTTCACGATTATGTTATTTGATTTACAAATGGATTATGTTGTGATCGATTGTAATTAAATTCAGACCAAATTTGTGTTTGAATTTAATTCATATTTTTGTTGTAATTATAGTGTTGTGTTTTTATCGTTAGAGTTTAAATAAATTATTATATAGTATAATGTTCTCAAGTATTTATACATATTGTGTGTGACAAAATAGAGGAAATTAATAAATAAGGGCCCTATTTTGAGAGCTATTGCTAGAGTTCACTCTAGAAAAAGGGATAATCGTCCAATAAAAAGTAGAGACCCTGTTTTGAGGGTTATTGTTGGAGTTGCTCTTACAGCGCCTCCTCAGGCTCTCAGGGTTCTGGCAAAGCTGCCGATGGGCAAAAGGCGGGGCTTTACAGCACAGTAGCTGACCATGGTGACACGACGAACGTGGCTGACGGAGCACAAATGGGCACCGCACTACTATACCAATGATTTTTCAAGGCGATGCCCTTTTATTAACTGAGGTGGTTAAAAAAAAGCCAACTGCCTTTGTTAATGCTTGCAATTAACGAAGGCTATTATTTTAATTAATCGACATGGTCCCAATTAATTGCCTCGCAAAATCGATTTACAGAGGCCATAAAGTCGTCTGCCTGTAAAAATAGAGGCCATTTTCAAAGGCGGCCCTCTTCCATTGATAAGGACGAGCCCAAGACAAAACCATCTTGGCTAGAAAACAAGTTAAGGTATATAAATGGAATGAAACCCTAGTCCACTCCACAATCCCAGCTCTCTCTCTCACTCAGCAGTCATGACATACGCCTTTCTCTTCTTTTCTTTCTGTGCCTCCCTTCCTTTGAAAGTTCCTTTGGCTAGAGGGGGTGAATAACCTAATAAAAACTTCTACAAATATCAAGAAAATTTGTTAGTATAAAAAGCCAATTTTGTGCTATACTACTAGGGTGTGATGCAAGCCAACTAAATAAACAAGTCTAATATAGGCTGTGATCTCTATAGCACGTGTCGATACTTTACTTTACTTCTAGAGAGCAAGTTAGTTATGACTATGGATTATGCTACACAAGCTATCAGGCTAAACATCTAAGCATTTGCCACTACACAAGATAAATTTCAAGAATTTACATGCCAACGATGTAGAGGCAATGATCCAATCAATCATAATACAATGACTAAACAAGAGAAATCCTCGGCAAGGAATGACACACGATTTTTTACTGAGGTTTGATCACCTGCTTGCCGAAAGCTAGTCAGCGATTCACTCACTTTGAGGCTCATGATCTAATTGGCGTCATACGCTGCTGGTATTTCTTAGCGTCACTATCAAAGATTGGCAATGGCACCAAAAATGCCAATGGGGTAAATTCTAAGTCTATTGGATAATTTCGCAAGCGTACAGAATATACCACTGTAGCACTTCACCCGGGAGTATTCCAAGGTATCGTAATTTATATTTTCTCAGGGGAAACCAGTAGCTAGGAATATTTAATAAAAGGGGATTGAGATCCTTGTGTCAACTACAACCTAGTACCAACTAATGTAACTAGGGGGTAAATGAATAAAAGGGAAGGATAGGTAAATGATCACAACAATCCTAATCTAAAGATAACTGGTAGAGAGCTAGCTAGGTGGGAGGACAACGAGTGAGTAAAGGACTCCTATGCATCTTACTTCACTTCTGTATACCTAATCCTAACAGATAGATGACTCAACTGGACTAGTGCCTTACTACTTGTGTGATGGGGATAGGCGAGAAAGCAGGAGACAGAACTCCTACTAAAGCGGCTATACTCTTATAGGCGCCCTGCATTTTAAGAACTAGCCTGAACGTGGTGAGAAAACCCTAATACCGCCCGAGACCTGTCACCTCTCGGGAGTGCGCTCACGAGCTGTCCGTGCGGACCAGCGGTAATCGAAGGTAAGACTAAGTCTGAGCACCACGCTCACACTTACTCCTACAACTCTAACTAACGATCAGATAGCTAGAGCTCCTATGCAAGATAGGACAATGATACACACACAAGGAAGTTGGTTACAGGAAATCAATCCAACTAAGGAAACTATACTACTAAGACAAGCACACAACAAGACTATAAAGACTATAGACTTGCACTAAGTAAAGTAAAACAAGAATAAATATATTAAAAAAAGTAAAGTCTTATAAAAGAGAAAAGGTACAAGAGCTATACCAGACTCTCCAGAAGATGACTCTGGAGACTCCAAGTTTCGCTCGACTTGACTCTAACTCCCACTCTAGACTAACTACTACTACTCTAGCTTGAAATGCGTGACTTGTGTGATGTAGTGATTGATGTGATGCTTTCCAAGGGTGGTGGCAGCCTCCTTATATAGGGGAAGGAGAGGGGGTGCCATGTCATCAATCCATGTGCTCCTTGCCTCATAGCCCTTGGATGAACCGACCTTGAAACCACCTCAAATGGACAATGTTGATCAAGTGTGATGCATGACGGCATGCTAGAGATTAGCTGGAGGCCAACCGACCTTGGGGCCATAAGGTGGGGGTCGACCGACCCCCTCAATGGCAGGTGGGCCCGGCTAGAGCTTCTAGATGGTGTCCCCACCTGTCATGTGAAGTGGCTTGGTGTTCTTCTGAAATGTTGTCATGTTGCTTGCTTCCTTGTGGGCCCATGAATCCATGTGAAATAATCTTTGTCCCTTGGATGAAAGCACAAGTTGATCTGATGGTTGAAATTGACTCCTAGTACCTTGACAAGGATCATGCTTCGAAGTTCAGCTCATGGAGTGTTCATAGGGGGGTCGGCTAACCCCCTCATTGGGCTCCACCAAGGTGCATTTTTCTCTTTCTTGAAATCACAAGCTAAGAGTACAAGTAGAACTGATTATTGATAAAATATGCTCATGTTATGCTATTTTTCCTTAGAACCGAGGCATGTTGATGGTGTTTTGAGTGTGGATTTTCATGGTATATCCATCATCAACACATGCCAAACCCTCTATCAGGTGCTGTACAACTAACACATGATGAGGTTCCACAAGAAATGAGCAATCCACTAGATTAGTCAATTACGATCTCCCGCGGGGAAGGCTGAAGAACCCCTCACAAATCCATGATGTGGCCTCGAACAAGTATCACACTCAAGCTCAACACCACCACTGCTCCAAGCCATCCAGGGGTTGGCAAACCCCCAAGAGTAACAAGGAATCTACAAGCCAACTCAAAGAACAAGTGTCTCTAGATGCAATTCTCAAGCAAATGCACTTTAATCTCACTCTATCTCACAAGAATCAAGCAATCAAGTAAGGAGATGAGTGGAGGGGAGTATCTCTAGCTCAAAGGGAAGTGGAAGCTTTCAAATGGCCAAAAGAGCCTCCCCGACCGGCCAAACCCCTTTTATAAGCCCCCTCAAGGATATGGCGTTAATTTGTCAAAAAAGGATATGGCCATTAGGCACAAGAAGCTGCTGCTGCGTGCGCACTGGACGTGCCTGTCAGGTGCACTAGACGTACCAACAAAGCATTCGGTTGCCCTCAGCCATCCGTGGGTCACATACATTCAAACCTCGAACGTCTGATCCAAACGCTCACCCACAGTCCAATGGTCTAGTAAGCCTCCAGACCTGTCTATGCGCCAAAGGACGCGTCCACTGTAGATCAATGGACGTGCCACTACGTCTGGTCGACTTCCACTTCATCACTACGCCATCACACTGACGCATCCAATCAACTATTCCCGCGTCCACTCGCATTTGATGAGGTTCCGGAGAGATTCAGAATGCAAAATCCTCGACCAGCCACGTCTATGACCAGATGCACTCAATGTCTTGTGCTTGTTGTCCATGGACCACACTGTGCCCCTGAGCCACCTCACCATCAGATGCTTCAACCAGACACCCTGGATCTGCATCTAGTCACGCCGCACTGCACGCCTGAGCACAACCAGAGCTCAGCCTGCACAACATCAATGTGAAAACTGTCTCTGCCGCTCACTGCTTCTCTCTGATCGGCCAAGAGCATCACAACAACACTCATTGCATACATAGCCATGTTCACGACGACCAAAGCTACCACAAGCAGATACACGTTCAAGCAAAACTGCTAGCTTGATTCTACCTATTGGGAGATGAAGCCGGGTATGAAATACTATCTTTTATCTAAAGATCCGACCAAAGAGAGCCTTGCCTTGCCCTCGCGTTGGCAGCTTGGGGCGAAACCCTAACCGTCACTGCCACCTCCTCACATCCCTTTCTGTCCACCTCGCTGCCACCGGAGCGTTCCACCAGGAGGCTTGGCAACGCCTTGTCTCTTGCGTGATGGTGGAGGCGTGAAGCTGGGTGGCCGATGATGGTGCTAGCCTGCGTGGGCGGCGGATCCATTTGCGGCTCGTCCAATTTGGCCCTTCACGACCTAATTTGGTGGAGTCCGCAAAAATCGGATCGGCCACCGTGCGACTCAGTTGGCGAGTTTCATCGCGTGCCTAGGCATCGGCGGCCTTACTCATGCAACGGTGGCAACCAGCCTAGGCATGTACGATGATGGCCAGATAAAGACGAAGACGACAATCAATGGCGATAGTTTAGCAATTGGTGGACAATGGTAGTACCATGTTTCGATGGCGGTGATGACTGTGGGCACCACTTTCCTTGTTAGAGGCATCATCTTTCATGTGGATCTTTCTGGTGAAAACCTATGCCTAGTTCTCTAGTGGGGCGATGATGGCATTTGCGGATGTCAATTTCTCCTTAGAGACGTCGCTCTTGGAAGAGTCCTTGGGTTGTCAGCTTTGGTGCCGACAACGAGATGATGACTCCTTTGCATATACACCAGGTGCTTTGTGCTATTGTCCGAATACAACATCCAGTGTCTTCAAGGTGGTCGGTGTCCAATGATCTTTCAGTACCCTTATTAGGTCTGACAGACGTGTGTGGCGGCATTGGCTCGATGTTGGTGGTCATAATCTTGTGGAGTCGACATCACAGAACAAGTCATTTGTTGCGTAGGACTATTAGAGTTCCTTGTTAGGATATTTTTTCCCAACAGTATTTTTATTTTAGTTTTCTTTGTTGTAATAATTTAACCTGATTCTACCTATTGGTAGATAAAGCCAGGTATGAAATATTATCCTTTATCTAAAAAAGCAAAACTGCTGGCCAAGAAAGCCATCGGTCCTTGTTAGCATGATTAGCATGATGACATCACCATGACATCATGTATGCTAATAATGGCCATTTTTCTATAGGAAAATAAATCCTTGAATACAGTGAAAATACACTAAACAAGCAAAGGCAGCTAGCACACCAGTAGCACATGCTTCACTCACGTACTCCCTCTCTTTCATCCAACTTCACCTCCTTTGTGAACTTGTCAACAACACCATATGATCTTCACTATGAGTGTGTGCGTTAGCATTTTAAAAACATTTTGCAAGGAGTAAAGTTAGCACACTAGATCCTAGATGCAAATGCTCTAAGATAGACCTAGTGGCACTTGAACTTCAAATTCACCATGAATTTCCTCTCTTAGTAGTCGTCTATCAAACCTAAATGTGATCACACCCTCTATACGTCTTGACCACCAAAACAAAACCTTAGCATATACCTTTGTCTTGTTCATCTCAGATTTTTTTCATCTCCATTCATGAAGCTTGATCATGGCACCATGTTCACCAAGTCATGTACATGATCTTGTGGTCATCACCATGCCACCATGCTCCACATCATCATGGGTTTCTAATCTATCTCATAAACACTAGAGAAACTATTAGAAACTTAGGTGTCATCAATTATCCAAAACCAAACAAGGACTTTCACCCTTCTTTCCCCTTCATCCTAGAGCACTCTCTCCTTCCTTCTTTAAGTAAGGCGGCTGACAGGAGCACCCCTCCCTCCTCTCTCTTAGCACCTCCCAGATCCCGGATCTGGTGACATGGGCGAGGGAGGAGTCTAATTGGGCGACACGGGGTGTGGGCCAGGTGGATGGCGTGGGCACAGTGGCACTCCTCCTCCGGTGTCAGCTCCATAGGCGATGACCCTCCTCATCTACCCCTTTTCTAGCTTCGTTGTCTCAAGGATGGGTCCAGTGGCAGGGAGGCCAGGTCTGACGAGCGGTGGAGGCGGCAACATCGCATAGATTGGCTCTGCAAGCCTGTGGATGGGCTAAAACTGGACTTGTCCATGTATTTTATTTTTTATTATTTTTTGGATTTATCAAGGCGTGCATTTGACTTGCCACGGTAATATATAATGATTAGGCGGACGTCAGACAGTCCATTCTGCTACCTTGATTAAAATTTCTGTAGTAGTGCTGTGAAAGGTGTTGGTGGCCTCCTACGGCTTTCTCATTCTTTAGCGGAGGTAGAAAGTGTCAAAAGATGGGGCCTTTATCAAGGTTGGCCATGGCCTTCACAGCACAGCGACCCCACGATGGAGCAGTTACACGCTCGAGGAGCCCAAGGTGGACCCTATTGTGCAATTGGCATTTTGGGTGAGGTAAATTAGGTGGCATCGATGACCAAAGACCGAAGTGGAGTCTGGTCCATGGCTGAGGACGCATGGCAATGGGCGACGACAAGGCTAGGCTAGGTAAGGTTGTCCCTCTACATGTCAGGGTGCACAATAAAATGCCTATTTGGTTCCCACCTCCTAATTAGTCTAGTGACTAAAATTTAAACACTTTAGAGCAATTCCAGCAATAGCCCTCAAACATGGCCCCTACTTTTATTTGGGTGCTCTCTCCTACTTTTGGGTGCCTAAAATTTTGCTTCTATTCGAACAGAAGCATCCAACTTTAACCCCTCAAATTCTCATAATAGATAGACTATTAGGGCCCACTTGTCAGCTTTAATATTTTAACCATCTAAGCTATCTCAACTTGTACAAAGGAGGGGAGAGGCTCTACGCGTTACACTGATTCATTGCTTGCAGTGCCATGAGTTCAAGGGAGAGAAGAAAGAGGCGGCTAGGAGCCGATGGTTAAGGGGAAGAGGAAAGAGGCGATTGGGAGTCAATGCTAGGCCAAGAGCGGGAGGAGTGTGTGCTGATGGTGGAGAGATTTTGTGCCATGGTAGGCAGAGGCTGTGGCCCATGACCGAGAGGAGCGCCAATAGTGGGGGAGGAAGCAGCGACCAATGTGTGACACTGTAGAGTGGAGATCGCCTTCAGAGCTCGCTCCCATGAGGAAATATGGGCAGCCAGTGAGGGGCACGGTTGCTGGCAGAGTTCGACCGCCAGGGAGTGCGCTCGTCGAGCTGGGGAGGTATGTTGCCACACCGGAAGGGAGGTGGGTAGCCACGCATGCTAGATGGAATTAGGCGGGTGCTCATCATACATTCACACACAAGGAAGAATGACTAGATGGGGTCAGGCCCCATTCTCCCCCAAATTGGGGTCTAGATGAAGCATTTGAGGTATTATGGGTCTTAAGTCTAGGCCATGCGGTTCCAGCAGTTTTAGAACATTGGGTGATAGTGACCGAGGTCAACTCTCTGTAAATATAATTGGAGTAAAATTACAAGTTGGGCCCTAGGGTAGGAGGCATCGTAGCTACCAGAGGACAACCGCCCTTATTACACTGGGGGTCATTGCCTTTTATAGTTACCACATATTCCAAAACTGAAAGTACAAGCGTACCCCTGAGGGGAGTTCTGAAACCCTAGTGCACAACTCTATTACACGTGGACCCCTTGAGGGCAATGATGTCCGTGTGATCTCTGTCAGGGCCCATGGGCTGCAGCCCATCAGCTGTTTTTTCAGCGGCCCAGGCCACCTTAACGCCGTCCTTGATCGTGTTTGGGTTGCTGAGTCATATGGTGGGGAGTTCAGCAAGAACACGTTTGTAGAATATTATGAGGTGCAGAAGCAGCCCAAGGTCATTGGAGACAAGCAGGCTTAGTTTGCGTCCTGCACTTTCATGGCTAAGAGGAACCCTGGTAAGAACAAGGAGAAATTTGCCGTCTCTTGGTGCCAGAAGGGAAAATGGGAGCCTGTTGATTGGATGGATTACTGGTTTTATGTGCGGACCGGGGGTATTACCCAGGCTGAGGAGGATGGTAGGAGAGTTACTCTGTACCCCTGGCATCTGTTATGACGTGGATGGATCCACACACCAGTGTCAAGCCGCAGCCGACGGTCTCTGTGAAGAGGTAGTCTTGTGCGAATGCCTTTGCTAATGCCTGTCGCTATTCTAGTGGTAGAGATCTTATAGAGAAAATCATAGCCTTTGACTTTTGGCCCTTGGCTAGGGGAAAGATAGGAAGAATCTTACTCTGTAGAAGCTGGACCTGCCTGTATTTAGTGTTGCTGGTGGGATTGTTTGTCCACACTTTGGTCTTCGTATGCCTGAGGGCCAAAGTGGTACTGATTTTATTCGTGAGGTGGAGAAGAAAGCTGTTGAGCTGTTGGGAGAGGTATCTGATCATGAATATCTTGCCCATAGGTCGGAGGCTGGCATCATGCCTCGCCTTAATTGGGCCTTCGAGGAGCTTGGTGTTCATTACACAAAGCGTGAGGTGCCCGAGAAGATTGTGAGAAAGATGGAGAAGAAAGATTTAGTTCTCTCTACTGCTGCCGCCGCCGTTGCTACGTCGAAGGCGGAGGTGAAGAAAAGAGAAAGCGGTGCTGTTACGTGTGGAGCGGCCAAGAAACAGCGAGGGCCTCCACTGAAAGCATGGAGGTGGAAGATATATTTGAGGGTCTCTATGACGAAGCTGCCGTAGCTGGGTTGGAGGTTGTTACGCTCACCATTGGTGATGCATGAGCTCAAGCTGAGCATTCTCCTTCTCTCGCTGCTGACCCTCCTCTTCATTCTTCTTTGATTGCTAATCCGCCTCAGCCTTCACCTTTGCGCACCATCAATATATCTTTGCCATCTCCACTTCATTCCACTGATGCGTCAGAGCCAACCAGGGCTGCTGAGAACATGATGCCTAATGCATACTTTGAGATCTCTAGCTCTGAAGACGTTGAGGTGGAGGAGGAGGCTAGTGATGGAGATGTCTCGAAGCCAACAGAGGCCCCAGAACAAGAGGGAACTGTGGAGGAGGTCTCCGATGACCATATTCTAAGCCTAGGTAAACCTTATCCTCGGAGCATGACCTATCTTGATCTCTTGTCAATGAAGGCCACTACTGGAAATGTTGCGCAAGAAGAGGTAGCTTTGCTTTGTGAGCATAGGGCTGATCATTGTTAGATTTTCAGCGTGATGTTATTTGTCTGAAATCTAGATGCTTTTGTTTTTGTTTTTGGTAGCTCCCTTTGCTGCGAGGATGCCTCAGTTGGCGTCTTATGCTTCCCGAGGCCCTGCTTCTGGAGGTGTCACTTCCTCTATGATTCCTACAACATCCCAACCTCCACTGGATGCTGCCGGACCTGGGTCTGTTCTGCCTGCCGTTGGTGCGGACCTAGACAAACAGGTCCTTCTTGGTTGGGCCAACAACCTTGGACACTTGACAGATGCGATTGGAGGTTCATTTTTGTTTTGTGGGTTATCTTCTTTTGTTTTGTTTGTGACTGATCTTTTGTCTTATGTTTGTTTTCTTTTTCTTTTAGGAGGCATGCATCAACGTCTGGAAAAGCTGCCTTATGACGTTCTGCTTTGTGCTCAAGTTGACCATAATGTGATTGTAAGTTTGGACTTTTATACCATTATGGTCCTGTCTAAGGTTACTCTGTTTAGTGACATGATGTTTTTCCTGTATAGAGCCATGCTATGTCGATAGCTGTTGATTCTAGCAACATTAATGAATTGGCGAAGAGGAACAATGCCATAGTTGCGCTGAAGGTGGAGGTGGAGTCCCAGAATCTCAAAAGGAAGAGATGGCAAAGAAGGCTTCTGAGTTGGAGAAGCAACTGGCGGATCTTGAAGTTCAAGCTGCCAGTCTGAGAGAATCGGTCGACGCTGCTCAGAAGTCGGAAGTTCTTGCCGTTGAGCGGGTGAATAAGGCTGCTGGGGTTTCTGAGCGCCTTTGCGAGGAGGCAGATAGAGAACATAAGTCGATGGAGACCTTTAAGTTGAAGGTAGAGAACCTTGAAAAAGAGCTGAACTCCAGAAGGGCGGCTGGGCTGGAAGTAGCGGAGGCCTATGTCTCCGCTCTTTGTGCTTTTGGTGGCACTATACCACCGCTTGCTTCTAAAAGCTCGATGTCTGGGGTTTTCTCCTTTGTAAATACTTCATCTCAGGAGGCATCAAGGGCTTAGGTAATTATGAATTCAAGGAGCTATCTTATCCTGATGAGCCTGGTAAGACAGACCATTTTGTGAAGACGACTATGAGGAATTTTATGATCAATTTTTGGTCTAAGTTCGGTCGTTCTAAAACTGTGGCCATTGCAGAGACAACCTATGAAGTGGTACTCTCTATTTGTTTTATTTCTTGTCTTTGTGGAGTGTGTGATGGGGTTGGTCATTTAACTTGTGTATTTTTTTCTATAGGAGGTGAAGTATGGTCATCGTGAAGGTCAAACTCATACAACTTCTGGCCCTGTCTTTGCTCAGGCCAAGCACTTTGCGGGTGGTGGCACTTCTGCGTCACAGCCCAAAATTGCTAACGTTGATGCTGGGATATCGGAGGCTCAACCGCAGGCGCAGCCGGAGGTCCAGAACGTGAATATTAAAGAGGAGGTTAAGGACTAAGATTTTTGGCTTGGAATATATCGCTCTTTTGCTGACTCATGCCAGTGGGCATGTGTAAAAATACATTTGGGTACTTTTGGTGGTGTAAATTATTTAATGGTCGTATCATCCTGCGTAGATCTGTAGTTTGGGGCCTGTGCAGGAGGTTGATCCTGTTACTTTGATGCGTGATGGTATTTATGTTAGTGGTGAACTGTGGGATTATTGGAAGACGGCGTTTCCTGCTCGCTCTGTGAATGATATGTTCAATTTTGTTGTTTATGTTTTGAACGACAAGTGCTCTAGTTTCACTGGGTCCCTTTCATGGCGTGGGCCAACTGAGCCTTTGTAAAATTTTGATCTCCGCATAAGTGCTTCATTTTCTTTTTTTCCTTGTTTTTGCATTTTCTTGGTTCAACCTTCGCTTTTTGGCGAAGGATATTATTTTCCTATCGGAGGCCTAGGTGTGAGGTTTTTCTTTGGCCTCTAACTTTTTCTTATTTTCCTCTTGAAGGTTGTAAATGTTTGATATGTATTATTATTAATTGAAGACTCTGCTACTGTTACATGGTTAACACACTGCTGTTATATCTTTTTTGGTGGCAATACTGCCGTTGACATTCATCTTGCTGTGTTTGGAGTTGTGGCTTTCAACTTAGCCTCTGTGTCTTCACTACATATGATGCATGGACCACGACATTGGATCGTGGTCGATTTTGGAGGGGATAGGAGACGTTACGAGTTCTTACGCGGTATCCCCCCTGCCTCCGTCTTGTTGATGATCGTGATTAGCTTACTCTGCATGTGGGCTTTGAAGATGTGGTGCCGAAGATCCTGGTGACCTCCACTTTTCTTACTGAGGTAGCCTCCTTATGAGTTCTTACATGGTGCTCTGGAGTATTATGCTAGGTGTAAAGTTACATCAGCTTCCATTGGTGGTCGCAGAGCCTTGCCTGCATTTGGCTTTTTGGGCACAATGTGAGTAGTGGATTTCCTTTGACGTATGGAGGGTGGTAAGAGAGGCCCCCTTTTATATTATCATGTCTAGGCTTAGTTATTGGTATCTTTGTCATTAATTCTCTTTGATTCTGTACTTTGGTTGTTGAGATGTACTAATTCAAGTACTGACGCTATAAATGAATTATTTATTGTTAGGTTGCTGCCCGTGCTTTGATGCTGCTAAGCGGTTCCCTATAAAAGGTATTCTGCCTCCTTAGGTTATTTTGATAATTTGATTGCTGACATTTAGCTTAATGACTGGTACACGAGAATGTTCTTGAGGATACTGTGTGAGAACTCATAATTACAGAGCCACGTTAGTGAATCTTTTGCTAAGTTGCCTGGGTGTTGCGTCTCCCTGTTTATCAACAATATACCGCCTGGTTTCATTTTGTACTATTGGAGGTGGCAGCCTGCTGTGGAGTCACTCCCTGTGATTGCTAAGTGGATGTGCTATGCAGCTGTCACTTGTCGATGGAAGGCGTATGTTGTTGTACAACCGTAGGTTATTGGGGTGTATTGGGTGCTGCTGTGAATCAGAGGGTTTCTAGCTCATTCTTGTGCTCAGCAACTGTTGCACTTGGTTCTTTCGGCATGGCTTCTAGAGGTGCAGGGTGGTGTGTAGCCAGAGGTTGGTGGAATCAATCTCGTGGAAGACCTGAGGCAAGCTGCGCTAGCACCTGCTTTTCTCGAGAGACAAGATCTTTGGTCTCCTTGAAAGCTCTGCTTGGCGTGCTCTTTGCTCTTTTGCAGGCTGGGGTATTGGTGATTCTTGTGGAGCTTGTTTACCTCAAGGATGCAGATAAATAGACCGGAGTGATTGTGTAATATAGTTTTCATGCAATGCATGCTTATCCTGTACAGTCTTGTTGCAACATGTATGCTATAATTGCCAATATTGATGAATAAAGATTCACACTTTTGTGTCTTGCAGACTCTGCTATACGCGGAGGTTGCATTTTTTACACTTTGTTTTGTTTACCTCCGCTAGTGCCCTAAATTTCTGCGGAGCCTCACTTATTACATAAGCAGTTTTCTCTAATTTTTGTACCTTCGCTTTAGTAGTGCTTTGGTGCGGAGGTGGGGTTTTGTGCTCATTTTTGAGCTATCGGTGCCTGCTTGAGTTTGCAGGTCTTTTTCCGATTCATTTGCAACTTTAGTTGCAGATGCTTTCCTTGATGCCTGACATGATAGGTTTTTGTTCATGGGATTTTGGCCAGCTTGGAGGTCGCTTCATGCCTAATTATCTTGTTTTTGATAATAGGCTTGAGGTGACTTTGTGTGTCATGAAGTGTTGTCAAATATTGTGGCCGTGTTGCTGGCCGCTTTCGACTGTTCTGGTGCTTTTCGTGGGGTTCCTCATTATAGATTTAGAGGTTGATTACATACGGTCCTGCCTCGTTAAAAACCTCACCTCCGATTTGGAGCCCCTATATGAGGAAAAGAGTGTAGGCCGGTTTTTTGCGAAAATGTAAATTGCAGAAATTTAAAAAACTATGGACCTCCGCTTATAATTCTGTGGCTGGCCTTACATACTATGTGTAGTATTTCCTTAGGCTGTCAATATTCCAGGAGTGAGTCGACATCCTTCCTTCTTGGTCTTGGAGGCAGAATGACCCCTTTCTTGCGGCCTGCTTGACTATGTATGGTTGTTTGTATTTCTTAATGTGTGCAGAGAATCCACAAGCGTACGGAAGTACCGTTGTAGCCTTCACCCGAAAGTATTCAGGGTATCATATTTTCCACAGGGAACGGTGGTATTTCTCCTAGCTAGTTCGCCCAAGGAACAACACAAGGGTAGAGACAGAAAGGTGGTAGAGATGGATTCCTATAGTCCTTAGGTTCTTGAGGATAGCGTTGTAAGACTCCTACATGCTTACTTCGGGAACTGGGGTGCACCTGGTCTGCCAAGTGATACCGGCTTGTAGCTCTACGCCGAACCCGAACGTGGGGATTTCAAGGGACGGACAGGGCTGTGACCACCTGCCACCTACCCCTCAACCATGGGAATGAGGCAAACGACAGTAGACTCTAGCTTAGACACCATGTCTACGCTAGTGACTACTACTCTAATGTCGATCAGGGTGATCTGTCTTTATCAAGGACTCTCTACTAGAGCATCCGTCATGGGGATGGACGACGAACCCGTAAACAAGAGAAGATCAAGCTAAGCTAAACAAAAGACCTTTATCAAACTATAAGAAACACGAATACTTACTTAGCCAAGATCCCGTTAAGGAGCCAAGTAAGATATCCATAGAGGTACAAGTTGAGGGAGATGCCGACAAGCCCAGCACTTCCCCTGCTCCCGCACACTCATATCTCTCTTTCTTGCTCTCTAGCTAACTACTAGGGCATAGCCTTTTAGAGTGAAACTCTAGTGATAGTTGTGCTCTTTCTCCCTTTGAGTGGTGATTGATGGAGTGTCTCCTCCCCTCCTCTTATACCGTGTGGAGGTCAGTTCGGGGGTAGAACAGGAAAACCCAGCACCGCACTGCTCTCCTAGGCATTGATTGTACCGCCTCGCCAAGGCTAGCCCCGAACCAACTCTGAAGTGCGTCGGCCGACCCACCTGGTCCGGCCGGCCCAATTTTGGGCTTTCTTGGCCCCATCTTTTTCCACTGGTTCATAGGCCTTTCAACTAGCTTTCCAATGCCTAGTAAAACATCCAAATCAGAGTCCGGATGTATCCGGGGCATCTGTTTTACCTGGGCCTACTCCTGCAGCCCGAGTTGGAGTTGGACCGAGGTTTGGGTTTCCACTTCTTGGGTTCATGCGTGGGCCTAGGCCATGGATATATCGGTGGTTGGCCCGAGTTTGCAAGGTAGGTAGGCTTCTCTCCATATTTCTATTTTACATTTTGTCGGAAAGCGTCTTTTCTTTATAAAATTCCCTATACTTGGTGCATTTCCTACAAAGTGTCACAACTTCTAGTACAAGTGGAATTGGGTTAATAGAAAGGTATATGTGTATAGAAATGTATAATTCTCCCCTTTTTGGTTCTAAGTTAGCGGTATAAAATCATCGTTAAGGACCGTTAACAAGATTCCCCAGCTTATCCTTTGCTCGTCCTCGAGCAAAGCTAGGCTTTAGTTGTTGATTAGTAGTTGCTTCCATGCTGATTATATTTCAAGTGTACAATATTTATAACAAAGTTTTCTACCTTAGTTCGAATAAATTAGCATATTATCCACTCTGTTATTATCTTGAAACAAAATGGGGCTTATTAGCTATCTCAAGTCTTGGGCGATTGCAAGATAGAACAGATTCATAGACATTGCTTATCATTCATCCCAAGATCAATTATCTTTCCAGAGGTTTTGAAAGTTTTGCAAAAGAATATAGGTTCCTTAAATGATTCTCTCGATCACTCAACGTGTATGATTACCTCACCAAAGGCATTGTAGTGTTGCCTTTCTTTCATAACCTACTACTAAAACTTTTGAGTGGAGTTCTAGGTAGGTATGATAGTGGGCATACTTGTATCACATTTATTGCTAAGTCAAAGACTGAACCACAAGGAGATACAAGTCATACACTTTGATTGAGATGTGCAAGTGTGTGGAATATGAGGATGATTCCTAATTCTAAGTATTGTTGTGGTACTCCATGCATCATGACTCTCTTTATTGGATGATATCTTTGAAGGAATATGGGCTATGAAATTACTCACACCTTATATATATTTTTTAATGGGGATTTGAATTTCCCGTTGTTTATTGCATCTATCTATCATGCCCCTTGGCATGGATGCCTTTTTTTCTTTTTCTTCTTTTTTTATGCCCCTTGGCATGGATTTTTTTGACATAGCCCATATCCTTTATTGACATATGAAGAATTTTTGGATGGAGAGACATCATGATGGTAATGCAAGGAGTACATTTTCTAATTAGGAATGTGTAGCTCTTAGTGTAAGACTCAGCATTTTTATTTGGTGGAAAAGATGCGCAACTCTCTGGGTAAGTGTTGGCATATTATTGGTGGAGGGAAGTGTGCATGTTGTGCGCAACTCTCAGGGTGAGAGTTGGCATTTTTTTGGTGGGTGAAAGTGAATCTCAATCATGGGTGTATGACCATAATCTCACTAAGGTCACAACAATTTGACCTAACTCAATGTTCCACAAGCAGCATATGACTAAAAGGTTTGTAGAATTGAAACATGTCATATGGCCTTGGTAGGTATTTCATAATCATTGAGGAACTTTTGTTTTTGAATATTTTTAAAATAAAACTTCAGATGTCAAGTCTTACTCAGAACAAATTCATAGCGTAGCCCATGTCACTATATCACATCAGGCAATAACTTAGACAAGATCAAGCATGTGGAACCCACTAGTTCAAGTTTTTAGGATGAGACATTTTTAGCTGATAAACCCAAACTTTAGAGAAAACTCGATTATAAATTAGGTACAAGAGAAACTATTCATCATCTATTCATCATCTCAACTAGGGTAGAACTAAATATTTCCATAACACATATATGGAGTGGAATATTATTTTTTAATCATATCTCATCATTCTATAAGATAATCAATTTATTCATAGAAGTTTGAGATATGAGTTACCTTTGTAGGAGACCTCCCCAAGCTAGCTTCTGACTTACCTTTAGTGATTTAGCTTGGAATGCTACTAGCTGCTGCATGCTCACGGCCTAGTTCTTGGTTCGTGGCATCTTTGAGCGTGCTGGGGAGCTTCCCTCCCGCAAGCTTGTCGATCTTGTGGTGACATCGAGATAACAACATGCTTGGGGTTGAAAAGTTTCTTTTATTTTCATCAAAATTATTTTATTATATTTTGTTATTTTAGATTCACCAAACATTTTGATCTCTATTGTCATCTCAAGACTTACCCTTATAAAATTTATATATTCCAGCAAGGGTTAGTCAATATGATCAACCAAAATCTATACTAGCAATTTTAGTTCAAAGATCAAACTAGACACCACATCTAATTTGTCAAGGTAGGCTCAAGAATCTGAGCATTATGCTTACATTAAAATGCCTATAGAAGCATGATCTCACATCCAAGCTTCAGACTAAGCACCGTGCTTAGTTAAAAAGATGTAGGACCAACACTTCCAAACCAAAACTTTCTAGCATAGAGAAAGGAACATGACAAGATAACTAAGATTCATCCAATAGAGGTGAAAACATTGAGTGTTGAAAAACAGAACCATGAGGTTTATTCATTTAAAAGTTTGTTCAGCCAACTTCTATTCAAACTCAAACAAGGCTAAAGATGCAAAGTAAGACATGCCTTGCTTCATCTCCATATAAGATTGCCTCTATTGTTACGTCAACAACTCAAAGTTCATTGATGAAATTTCAACTTTGTGTCAAATTTTGATCAAAGAAGGCTATTTGACAAGAAAGTGTAAATGAGTTGGTGAACAATAATTACCTTTGCATACCTGAATATACTTACCTGTAGCATAGCATAGAAGTGTTGTGTAGCTGCAAAGGTGGCTTCTTTGTATGAACTCCAATTCAGGTGATTACCAAGGCTAGGTCATACTCACTTGTGTGCATGGGCCATGGCCCTTGGCAATTGCAAAGGTCCAGAAGAGGGAGACTCCCAATCTCTTTTTTTTCTGTAGTTCTCTCTTTGTTTTTTTAAGTCTCCCTTGTTTTTTATTCTCCTTTTTTATCACCATCTCTCTTTTATTATGTCAACTTTTTCAACTCTTTTCTTTTTAGAAAGGCGAGGTTGACATCATCATCATTTTGTTTTTGAATGACCCCTTGGTGTGTATTGAACTTGGGTTTCTCACCGTCCTCCCCCACATTTGGACTTTTGCGTAAAAGTCAAGTGTAGAGTCAGGGCCTTCTTATGAGTGTGTTCCATCACCTAGGAATGCATCAAGGTTTGTAGTTGATGTCACTCCATGTTGTCAAGCATCATATGACCTGAGTTCTTCTTAATCTTTCCTAAAATGGTTAGCGACATACCTGAAGGTGCATACTAACTTGACAACATGCCCTTACTATTATTAAAGAAGATTTTTTTGAAAATAATAAATAATAATAATATAAAAGTTTTTTTAAGATAATCCAGGGTATCTCCTGGCAGTGCTTAAGTTATGGTCTTAAGCTTGACCGTGGGAACTTCATCTTGCAACTATCAATGGTGATGTAGTTCCCTACTTCACCACCAAGCATAGGCATTAATATTCAAGCTGCAAGGTAAGAACTATTGTGCTACTACGAGATCTAGAATGCTTATGATAAACATAGGCATTGACAACCAACCTCTTAAAGAGTTTTGAAACAAGAATTAAGAGGTGGTTGGGATTCTCATGGGTGCACGTGGCCAGAAGCGGAACAAATTCTAGAGATCCCAAAAGTGAGCATGAAACATGGGATGTCTCAAACGAGATGGTAACATGCTCTCTAGTGGATTCTTGCTTGGTCTCTAGTATTGTTGCTTCTATCATGTCCATGGCATGAAAGTTTTCATGAGGAGCTAAGGTTGCATCTTGGCCATTATCAAGAGCAACAATTCCAAGGCCAGAGGGACATGTCTTATGTTCAAATGAAACGATGATGGGCATTTAGTTCCATAAGGATGTGAAACAAACGGGGAAATGAACTTTGCCTCCTCGAACAGGTTATGGTTAGGAAGATGTTCCACCATTGGAGAGTCTAGGCGAGTGGTGGAAGCAATCTTTCCTACCATATCATCAAAGCCCCCATTGATAGGTTTTTCTTGAATAAGGTTTTCAAGAGGGTGGCCTATGAGAATATCAAAGTCGAGGATGGCATAGATGTTGAAGTCTATGTAAACCTTGGTTTCAACAATTTCTATTGGCACAGCCCTGGCAATCCCACAACACTCAAATATGAGTCCTGATGGACTTCTGAAGAGTTTGTCAGACAGGACTAGTGGGAATTCTCCTAAAAGGATTTCCGCAAGGAATTGTGACATGATATTTGTCCTGACTGTGATGTTGTGTAGGGCTTTCATAAAAGTCCCCTTTAGTGAACAAGTCATGGTTGTGGAAGGTGAGAGAATCTAAATTGCTTTAGAAGAACGTTTCACTTCCAACAACCATTCATGTGATGGCTCCGCATTAGGAGAGACTTCGTTAGAAGGAAAAACAGCTTTTTCATGCCAAGAAAGGTTCAAGGTTCTACCATACTTCTCAAAATTGATAGCGAACTCCGAAGGGTAAAACATTCCTTCCTTCATTGTTCATGGTTCAGGTGAGGGCTCATGAATCGAATCTAAGGATGGTAAGGGCAAAGATTCGGCTGATGAGGACTCCTCAAAAATTGATATGCCCTTATTTTGGAGGGATTTGGGGTTTACGACGGGAGGAGCATGCTTCTCGAGGATGTGATCAAGGATTTTCTCTGCTCCATCATAGTTTTATGTGAAAACAGCCCTCCAGCGACCATGTTAAGGCATAGGGCAGTATCTATGTCTAGTCCCGAACAAAAGATATGCAAAAGCACACTATCGGGTAAAGACAAATCTGGGCTGGTTTGTATTAACATTGAGAATCTAGCCCGGGCTGCACCTATGGATCCCTTCTCATTCTTCTCAAAATCAAGGATTGCCCTTGGTAGAGAGTTGATATGAGACACAAGGAAGAATGCAAGACAAAACTTGTCTTTAAGTTCTTTCTAGTCTCCATTCAAACTTCCTACGGCATTAGTGTACCATTGCTTCGCCTCCCCCTTGAGGGAGAATGGAAACAACTTCCACTTAAGAAGTTCTTGTGTCATGCCAGGAATGCTTAGGCATGAATAGATCTCCTCCAAATCTTGCAGATGGCTAAAAGAGTCTTTGTGATCAAGCCCTGAGAAGGGTCGTGCCCGAACCAAAGCTTTTAAACTAGGGTGGAGTTCATAGCCGGATGCAAATTTTGGTTTTGAAATAGATGGTGGCTTAAAGAACTCCACCTTTGAAGCAAAAAGATTTGAATTTGAATTTTGCTTCATGGTTATAGACAAGAAGAGGGAAAATATTTTGTTTATAAAAAGGAAGATAAAATACTATTTTTATTTTTAAAATAAGGATACAGATATGAGGATGCAAGGGTCGGAGAAAATAGCAACCATTCCCCGGCAACGGCGCCAGAAAGCTTGTTGGTATTTCTTAACGTATGCAGAGAATTCGCTAACGTATGAAAGTACCATTGTGTCCTTCACCTGTAAGTATTCAGGTTATCGTATTTTCCACAGGGAACAGTGGTATTTCTCCTAGCTAGTTTGCCCAAGGAACAACACAAGGGTAGAGATAGAAAGGTGGTAGAGATGGATTCCTATAGTCCTTAGGTTCTTAAGGATAGCGTTGCAAGACTCCTACGTGCTTACTTCGGGCACCGGGGCGCACCTGGTCTGCTAGGTGATAACGACCTGTAGCTCTACGTCGAACCCAAACATGGGGGATTACAAGGGACAGACAAGGCTGCCACTACCTGTCGCCTACCCCTCAACCGTGGGGAATGAGGCAAATGACGGTAGACTATAGCTTAGACACCATGTCTACGCTAGCGACTACTACTCTAGTGTTGATCAGTGTGATCTATCTTTATCAGGGACCCTCTACTAGAGCATTTGTCATGGGGACGAACAATGAACCCATAAACAAGAGAAGATCAAGCTAAGCTAAACAAAAGACCTTTATCAAACTATAAGCAAACCAAGATCCCATTAAGGAGCCAAGTAGGATATCCGTAAAGGTACAAGTTGAGGGAGATGCCGACAAGCCCGGCACTTTCCCCGCTCCCGCACACTCACATCTCTCTTTCTTGGTCTCTAGCTAGCTACTAGGGCATAGCCCTTTGGAGTCGAACTCTAGTGATAGTGATGCTATTTCTCCCTTCGAGTGGTGATTGATGGAGTGCCTCCTCCCCTCCTCTTATACTGTGTGGAGGTCATTTCGGGGGTAGAACGGGAAAACCTAGCACCGCATCGCCCTCCTGGGCATTGATTGTATAGCCTCACCAAGGCTGGGCCCGAACCAACTTTGAAGTGCACCGACCGGTCCACCTAGTCCGGCCGGCTGACTTCTAGGCTTTCTTGGCCCCATATTTTGCCAGTAGTTCATAGGACTTTCCACTAGCTTTCCAACGCCTGGTAAAATGTCCAAATCGGCGTCCGGATGTATCCGGGGCATCCGTTTTACCTGGGCCTACTCCTAAAGCCCGAGTTGAAGTTGCAACGAGTTTTGGGTTTCCACTTCTTGGGTTCATGCATGGGCCTAGGCTATGGATATATCGGTGGTTGGCCTGGGTTTGGAAGGTAGGTAGGCTTCTCTCCTTATTTCTATTTTACGTTTTGTTGGAAAGCATTTTTCTTTATAAAATTTTCTGTACTTGGTGCATTTCCTGCAAAGTGTCACAACTTCCAGTACAAGTGGAATTGTGTTAATAGCAAGGTATATGTGTATAAAAATTTATAATTCTCCCCTTTTTGGTTCTAAGTTGGCTGTATAAAATCATCGTTAAGGACCGCCAACAATGGTCCTTCCCATTTTGGCTGCAACTTTCCTAGGTTTCGTGCATTTGGCCTCCGCCTCATTACCCAATCGCCTTTTGTGATGCTTTTGTTGATGATCTTTGCATCTCTCCATTTATTGGTTTGCCCTTGATATTTCTCGATATTTTCAACAGCTTAGAGCATGTATGCCTCGGTCATTCCTTGCTGTATTCTTCATCTTTTGCGAGTGTTTCCTTGATTACACGCAGGCTTTGGTATTTGATTTCCTCTGGCATCATTGTTTCTTCTCCATAGAATAGTTTGAATGGGGTGAACCTGGTGGCTCTTGATATGTTTATGTTGTGGGACCAGATCACCTTGGGCAACTCATCGGCTCATTTCCCTTTTTTGTGGTCTAATAGTGTCTTTGAGATTACTGAAAATATGATTCTGTTTGATCTCTCCACTACTCCATTACTTTCTGGGTGATAAATGGAGGAAAATGCTGGCTGTGTTCCTATGATTTTGAAAAATTCTTTGAATTTTTTAGAATTGAACTATTTTTCGTTGTCGACAGTGAGTGTTCTGGGTACCCTGAATTTGCAAATTATGTTTGCCAGAAGAATTTTTCACTATTTCAGAGGTAATTGTTGCCAATGGCTTTGCCTTTATCCACCTTGTGAAGTATTTGACTGCTACTACTGCGTACTTGTTTTCGCCTGGTGCTGGTGGTAGCGGGCTAACAAGATCCATTCCCCATCTTTGTAATGGCCAAATCAGAGGTACAAGTTGAGTTGTCCCCCTGGGCAGATTGGTGAGGTGCAAAGGTTTAACATGCCTTGCACATTCTGACTATATTTAGTGTGTCCTTTATGTGAGTAGGCTAGTAAAATCTCTGCCTAATTGCTTTGGCCAACAGTGCCCATGGTCCGATGTGTGACCCACATGTCCCTAAATGTATTTCATACAAAAGGTTTCCGCCTTCGGTTTCTAAAATGCTTTTGAATAGTGGCTGGACTTTTCCTTTTTATATAATACTCCATCAATCACTGTGTAGTTTCTTGCCCTTACTGCCAATCTAGCTGCTGTTGTTTCATCTGTTGTGACATGAACCCTGTTGATCTGGTCAATTATTGCCTTTCTTTAGTCCTCCATGGAGACTAGAAATACCTCCGCAAAAGCTTTGTTTACTTTTGCGGTTGCTGGTTGTGTTAGCTCTTGGTGGAATATGCCTTCAGGTACCACCGCTTGGTTAGCTGCTATCTTCGCTAACTCATCTGCTTCTGTGTTATCCCCCCTTGGGATATGCTTGAGCGTGAATCCTTTGAACCTTTTTTCTAGACCTCTGATCACCTCTTGGTATCTGGCTAGTTCTGGGTCTCTTGCTATGTATTCTTTTTCTACTTGTCCCACGACCACTTGTGAATCTATTTTGACGATGATGTGCTTTGCTCCCAGTGCTTTTGCCTTATTGAGCCCAAGGATCACACCTTCATATTCTACCACATTGTTTGTTGCTTGAAAACATAGCCTTGCTGCATATTTTGTTTTTTCTCCTAACGGGGATATCAGTACTGCGGAGGCTCCTGCTCCCTAGAGACCCCATGCCCCGTCTGTGTATAGTGTCCATATTGAAGCCTCCGCTTTCTCCTCTGTGTAGGGTAGAGACGTCCATTCTGCCAAAAAGTTTGCTAGTGTTTGTGACTTGATTGATGTTCTTGCTATAAATTTGATGCTGAACTGAGAGATCTCTATTGCCCACTTGTCGATTCTTCCTGAGACCTCTTTGTTACCCAAGATGTCTGCTAATGGTTGGGCTGTTGGTACAAGGATTTTGTGATTTTGGAAGTAGTGTTTGAGTTTTCTTGATGACATGACAACTGCATATGCTATCTTCTCAATTTCTGTGTAGTTCAGCTTTGCTCCCTGTAATGCTTCTAATATGTAGTATGCTGGTTGTTGTTCTTGCTTGTTGTTGATTTCTATTTCCTGGACCAGCACTGCACTAATTGCATTTGTGGAGGCTGCAACATACAACAACAATATTGCATCTGTGTCAGGTGCTGTGACCATCAGGTCTTTTGTCATGTAGTTTTTAAGTTGTTGGAATGCCTCTGATTGTTCCCTGCCCCATTCAAATTTGTCTGAGGTCTTGATTGTTTTGAAGAATGGTAGACTTTATTCTGCTAATTTTGAGATGAATCTGTTGAGTGCTGCTATTCTGCCTATCAGTCGTTGAACTTCTTTCTTTGTGGTCGGTTCTAACATTGCTAGCACTACTTTTGTCTTGTTTGGATTTGCTCTTAGTCCTTCTAGGCCAACAATATACCCAAGCACTTTTCCTATGCTTACTCCAAAGATCCATTTCTCTGGGTTCAATTTCAGCCCCGCTTCTCTAAGATTAGCGGATGTCTCTTTCAGGTCCTCTAGGTGATTAACAGCTTCCTTGCTTACTACCACTAGGTCATCAACGTAGGCTATGATGTTTCTATGGAGTTGTGATTGTAAGACGATTTGAATCATTCTTGTGAATGTTGATCCTGCATTTTTAAGGCCCTCTGGCATTCGTACGAAGTAGTACGTGCCAAAGGGTTGTAAAACTTGTTTTTTCCTTATCTTCTTTCCTTAGCCATATCTGGTGATACCCTGAGAAGCAATCTAACAGCGAAAAATGCTTGCATCCTGCTGTTTTGTCAACTGATGCATCAATCCTTGGTAAGGGAAAGGGGTCCTTTTTGCAGGCCTTGTTGAGGTCCATGAAATCTATGCACATCCTCATTTTGCTATTTCTCTTTGGGACCAGGATGACATTTGCCAACCACTCTGAGTACTTAACTTCTTTGATGACTTTGGCATCCAGTAGTCTTTGCACCTCCGCTTTTGCCGCTATTGTTTGTTCCTCAGACATTTTCTCTGTTTTTTTAGGCATGACATTTGGGTTTAGGTCAAGGATATGCTCTATCACGTCTCGGCTGATGCCCTTGGAGGTCTGATGCTGACCAGGAAAAAACGTCTTTATTTTTTGCTAGTAATTCCAGCAGATCTTTTCTTTCTGCCTCCGATAGATTTGCTCCTATTATCACTTTTCTATTTGAGACAGCTTCTTCTAATGGAACTGTCACTGTGCCCTCCTGGTCTGGTATTGACGCTAATGAACTCTAATTTTTTACCATCAACAGAGCCAGGGAAGCACCTAATTAAAAGGATAAAGTAAGGTAGTAAGGATTTATTCTAATGAGTTCCACGAGTTGTGTTGCTCTCACTTGTTTTGCAGGATATTCAAATATTTCATCATAAAAGTATCTCAAGTAAAGAATCTGAGCACACCATTGTGAAGAGCTCATCGAGATGATCAAGATGAACATATCATTTGCCATATTTGGAGCACCGGAAGAAAAGTCCTCGATGGTTACAACTTGGAAGACTCTAGAAGACTCTAGAAATCATCATCATCACAAGACCAGGGACTAAACTGACAAGATTCCACAGCTCTGTGAAATAATATTTTCTAGGGACTTATCCAGAAGCTAAGGAAGAGTAGGAGTCAAGGAACCAAACCAAATCAAGTCAGATTCTCGCAAGAATTGACAGGAAGGTTCTAGAGGACACCAGAGGCTATTGATACTTGATATGCACACAGAAGAATAATCCACAAGCGCACGGATATTAGTGAGAACTTCACCCAAGAGATATTCCAGAGTATCATTATTTGTTCAGCCGCTAGGAGAAAACGTGCATCTGACTAACCCAAGTCTATACTTAACCCCTGAGCTACAGACAAAGATAGCGAGATATGAGCGATATAGAGAGGATTACTCTGTAGTCTTCCTCTAACCTATGACAAGCTTTGCAACTATTTCTCTAAGGGGGGCACCTAAGGAAAAGAGACATCTCAGAGAATGCTTTACCCCGACACACTAAGTCCTACTAAACCTCTTGACGGGACGTGGATTACAGAGACACCAAGGGGACTGTCACTTCCCCCCACTTCTACCACAAATCTGGCCAGATAGGGAGTATCTACAAGTGTTCCTAGCCCAAGCACCAGCTTACGCTACAAATGATTACTCTATTCCCTACAGGTAGCGAATAAAGTAAACTTATAAACCAAAGAGCAATAATAACAATGAACTTACTAGTATTAGAAGTTGAATTGCCAAATGATCCTAGGACCAAGCCTCGGGTTAGGAGACTAGATGCCATAGGTACAACTGGAGAGGAGACACCGACAGGCCAGGCTTCCTCCAACTATACCTCCACCCAACATTCTCTCAACCTCTCTTGAATGCTAAGCTCTAGGGAGGAGATCCATTCAAGGGACCTCTGTCACCTGATCCTCTCTCAGAATAATGAATTAGGGTTTCAAGGGATACCTCCTCCAGGGGCTCGGGGCCCTGCTTATATAGCCTCCTAGGATGCACTGCAGCCCTCAGATCAAACTGACCTTAATCAACGACTTAGATTGGACCTCAAAGGTGGTGGGAGCAGGATCCGTGGGGCGGAAGCTGATTGGTTGAGATGCCTGGGTGCCCGTCCATGTGGCTTGGGCGGCCGCCCGGCCACCGAGCCGGTTTGGGCTCCCATTTGGTCCAGTGCCTTCTCGAACCTTTCATATTATAGAAAAGTGCCCAGATCCTGATTATCTTTATGTAAACCTGACATGTGGGCCTTTCTTGGTTCTTTTCAGCTGACACCCTTCAAAAATAGATATTCACCAAAACTCATGGAATTCTATTAGTATAACCCCTATATCTAGATAGTATTTATATTTAGGTCCTTTTTATTTTTAGTTGATGGTTAAAAATTGGAGTTAACTACCATCAACAAGCTCCCCTAAGCTTACCCTTTACTTGTCTCTGAGCAAAGATAAACTCAGTGATGGATCAAGAGTTGCTACAATGCTTTCACGCCTCAAAAGTACAAATGCGTTCAAACAAGTACTCTCCTCCGAATTAGAGTGAACTATTCTAACTTAAAACTCACTCATATTACCTTCCACCATGGGGCTTGTAATCGTCACTTGGGTCTTGAGCAGTTGAAAGATGGAACGGTCAAGTCAAGCGCCATGTTTCTCGCTCTTTGATCAACTATTATTCCAGAGCTTTTGTGAGATTTTCAAATAAAACTCAGAGATTCCTATGTATGACTCTTTTAAGTCTCTCATTTATGGTATTTCTGGATCCTCTTCAAGGCATGTATGACGTATGCCTACTCTCTACTCTCAGAATATGTGGTATTTGTGGAATTAAGGCATAGTAAGGTTGCCTTCTCTCTCTAAGCCTACATCTAATAGGCTTATGTGGAGCTCATAGGTGGGGAGATAACTCAAAACCTACTTGCATATATTGCATAGTTAAACCATGGATCCAGAGGAACTAGTCATACAATCAAGTCATATGTGCATGTGAATGAAAGGAGTTATATAAAGGTGATGATGATAAGGAAATAATTATGAGGGGCAATCAATGATGGTGAAGATCTAATTCTACAATTGGTCCTTGGGGATAATGTACCTCCCTTATTTGGTTATTCTGAAACTCATGAGGAGGAGGACTTGGCTGCTTTATTTATTTTTCTTTCTTGGGACATTTGTCCTCTTTCTTTTTATTTTCTTCTTCTTTTTTTCTCTCTTTTTTTCTTTTTTTCTTCTTTTTTCTGCTCTCTTCTCTTTTTTTAGAGCAACCAAGCCTCTTACTGGTAATATATCAATAGGGAGTATCAACTAGAATAACTGGAGCTTTATTGAACAACGGAAATGGATAGAGTGATGACAAATATTTTTGGTGTTCACTCCCAATGTAGGAGTAGAACAATTTGTGGGTGGATCTGAATGGAATATTTATGTGAATGGATGAATACGTACTTCTAGGGTTGGAGTAGCATGAGTGCATGCTTCTGGGATAGAAACAACACAAGATGCGTTGAGTGTGTATATATGTGGGTGGTACTTCCAGGAACATAAGTAGCACAGAGTGGATGTAGCGTATTGATTATAAATGGGGGTGTACTTCTGAGGACAGAAGCAATATAGATCAACGGATGGAGAGCACATAATAATGACTAATTCCTAAGGGTTAACACAGCTTAACTACCCGCAATGCCTACAAGCAAAATATGGAAGTGGATGGCTTTCCTAATGTAGTAAGCATGTATATTTGGCCGTCGTAGGAATTTTGAACTCTCATCATACAGGAACTCATCATGCAGCAATTTTAAGATTTTCAAAGATAAATTATCCAGAACTCTAGCATCTCTAGGAATAAGATGGACAACAGCTCAAAACCTTCCTATATCATATCCGTCAACTACCTAGACTTAGATCAAGCATTTGCTACCCACAAGTTTTAGGTTCAGAGCAGATCTCTAGTCAAAATAGTTGTGTCCAAAACTCGGGAGAGTTCGAGGTTGAAAACTAGGTACTTGAAAGGAATTATGGCAGAGAAACTATTCATCATTTTCATATAAGAGCTTACTCTGTGGGGTTCATTTTAGCAGGAAACTTCTTCAAATACTCTCCTAAATTTTATTTAGCAAATTTAATATCAAACAAAAAGATAAATATAGATATAAATAAGCTAGTGATACTTAGCTAGATACATGGGTGGTGCTCTCCCCCATGCTGGATGTTGATGTAGTCTGTTGGTGTTGCTGACGGGCAGTAAAGGCGTACTTGTTCTCCTAGAGTGTTAGGGATGGTTGCTGTTGAGACAACACTCTTACTGTTGAAGATAATACTTCGAAAGGGGACAGGACGTCCTTCTGTCTGTTAGCTCTTCTTGATCCTTTAAATTCTGTGAAGCTCAAATAGACATCAAAGCTCGTGGAACTAATTAAGCGTTAGTGATAAACCTCTAAGCCTTGAATGTCTAGAACCTTCTTAACACATTGTATCTTTTAGTAGGATCTTAATATATTTTTATTCTTTTATATTTTATTTTATGCAAAAAATGCACTAAGATGAAAACTTATTTTTATGCCACCATCGTGGATATCTTTGTGGGCTGTCGCACCACAAAATTATTCACATGGGGCTTAGCTTTTTCTAGATACAATGCATGACATATTTTTATTTTCTTTCTCTAATGCAGAAATGGTAAAGTGGATATGCAACTAATTATGCATTTGAGGGAAAGTAAATATGCTTAAAGGAAAATTATGCAGTGCAAAAAAGGAAATGTTGATAACTACCAAGTTACCTCTTGGCACGGTGTTCGGTGATTTAGGTCCTCCGAACAGGACCTCTTACCATGTTAATTCCTTAGGTGCTTTATCTGGTCCCAAAGGTGGAGACTATGATAATTGCACCTCTTGAGATGGTGTCACCAATGTTCATTGCTCTTCCAGTGGGTTGGAGTCAAGTACTAGTTATGGGAGCTGGTAGCATCTTTGCTTAGTGTGCATGTTCATGGGTCTAGGATCTTCACTTGTAGGAACTGCAGAAGATTCCTTAACCTTGCTCAAGGTGTGTTCTGCTCATACAGACAAGGCCAAGATCAAGTGCATGGGCTCTATTGGTGGGAAAACACCAACAGAACCAAAAGGTTTGTTTATTATTCTCTAGCCTTAAGCACAATGAACGAAATATATTTGATATTTTATGTGTTTTACTCTATCTAAACATGGGTGATAGGAACAAACAATGAGCAAGCATGTAGCATTAAAACATTTGGCAGATCATATTACTCAACCTTAAGGAAGGATGGTCTATCTATGCATATGATTTTATGATTATGACTATCATCTTCCAAAGATAGGATGTGTAGCACTTCAGATAATTGAATTAAAGGCTATGAGATCAAGATTGTGATGCTAGGGACAAGCATAAATAATTGAACATGTTGAGTTAATTAGATTGGATCAAAAGAGGTTGTAACTCAAAGCATGTTTGGTTCTCTACTTATGTGCATGCCAGAATCAAGGAGGATATTTTGAAAGTAATGATCACTTACCTAGAGATATTACCTTTAGTATTGAAGCATGTTGAAGCCATAACATCTTGTGGAAGCTTTCCTTGCATGGCTAGTCACGTGTCTTTTTCATGAACAACTTGTCTCCTTTGTTGTACTTCTTTCTTACCTTATGCCATTATTTTTTCTCTGTCTAATTTGTGCTTGGACCTTTAGCTCTTCTTATTATTTTATCCCTGCAAATCATTAGTGGATAACACATACCCAAAGGAATATACAAGCAATGACAAGGGCATTGTTGTCACCAAGCTAAAGGTTACTTTCTATGCTACATAAGAATTTGCTTGTACTTAGCATAGCACATTTATTATTCATAATTGCTTCTTTCTAAAGGATTGATTTTATTTTCCCATCTTATGTTTTGATTCTCAAATATAAGCATTATGAATTAACTCAAACTCATAGAAATAAAGCAATAGTGAATTTAGATATTGCAAACCAGCGTGTGGAGCGATGGGAGCATGAGATGAGGAAGAACTTGGTTAGATCATCTAGAGGAGTTGACCTTTCTTCCTCAGAAGTGCGGTTGCAGAAAATTTCTTGGTCTTCTCTTGTCAATCTGCTTCCATGGAGTGAGTGCTTTGACTGTGGATCATGTTTTGTTGCACCCTTCTTCTTTTTCCTTGGCTATGAATGAGTTGTGTCTCCCTTGTACAAAATTATTGTGTCTCTCTTCATCTCCAGTGTGAATTCATCTCAGGACTTTCCCAATTTGATTTTAGAAATTTTCTACAGGGTTAGTCCAACAAAATATTCCAATATCTACTACAGCACACTATCGGCTCAAAAATCAACCTAGACACCACGTCTAATTTGATTTAGGAAGGCATTTTAACCTAAGCACCATGCTTAATTTAAAGGCCTTTTGAAGAAAGATCACCACTCCTAAACTAAGCACCATGCTTCATTTAAGAGATATATGAAAATACTTCAAAACCTACGCATGCTATAGCAAACAATGGTAACATGAAAGCATTATAGAGATTTACTCAAACTTGTGATGATAGAGCATGATTATTGTTTAGCAAATTGAGCATGTCTTAAAGGTAGAGACAACCAAGACAGTTTAGCAACATGGAAAATGATGTATTTATGGAAATACATCCCCCAAGCTTGAATTTTGCAAAAATCAAGATTGGATGAATTTATTCAACATTGCGTAATGATTGGTTGGACATACCTTGCATTTGTCATTCCTTCGATCTTTTTGCTCCAAGCCTGGAAAGGTTAGTGAAAAGAATACCCAAAGGAATATTTTTACAATTATAACTCTGTGCTCAAATCATAAGGGCATCACATCAAAAAAGGTGAACACTTATGCTATGGTCTGAACAGTGCTTGTTTTAGGACACTAAGCTTGTCCTTGGGAAACCTTTGAGATATGAATTGGTGGAGTGGTGCACTAATCTTAAGATTCAACACAACGAGATCTGCTATATTTATGATAAGCATATGTGTCTACAACCACCGTTTCAACATCTTTAGGAACAGGGAGCATAAGGGGGTTGAAGATCTTGTGTGGGGCAATGTTAGAGAGACTAAGTGAATCAGGAGATTTCTCATATGAGCCAGGAATTGATGGGGTGTTAGTGAAGTAGCTCCCTTTCTCATTGAAGTCTCCATCATTTTCATCTTCCAAGGGTGACTCGGCATATATGTCCAAAAATTCCCTTGGATCATCTCTCAAGTTGATCTCATGGCAACATCACATAGGTTTTTAATGCTCTCTATCCATGGATGTTGCTCTTCTTGATCCTTTATCTGGTCTTGATGATTCCTATGCGTGGGATATCTTGATGGATTTCGAGGATCATCAGGAGGTTTAGGAGAAAGATCATAGGGATCAAGGATGGGTTTAAAGATGGGTTCAAATTCTGATGTGGGCATAGAAGGGGAGAAGATAAGAGTGGATTCTAGATGGCTTCGCTCTCCTTCTATGGCATCACTTGACATGCCATCCTTGAGTCATTCTAATTGTCCTTTAAAGGGATTGGATTTGAGAAGCTTTATAAGAGATCTCTTCTTGAGAATATTAAAATTATATGTGCTAAAAGATCTCTTATGAAGCAGGAAGTTTACACTCCTTCCAAAATCTTTTTGATGGTGATTTTGGAGTACTACTGGTTTGGGATGGATAGCTAAATCATGGAATTGGAATTTTTGCAATGTGGCTATGAAAACTTTCTCTTCTAGTTTGGGGGATGATTCCTTCTCTTCCTCTAGGATTTCATCATGAAGGCTAGTGCAAGGAGTGTGTCTACTAATAATAAGGACAAAGCTCACTTCGCTAATGGATAAAGAAAGGAAAACTCCTGCAAAGGCGATATTATCAAGACTCGTATAAAGATGTTGAAGATGGACAAGGTCTTGTAAAGCTAGGTCTAAACCTAAATTTATAGGAAGATTAAAAGATTCCCTTAGTATAGCCAAAAGTTCATTACCTACTTGATCAGAAGATAGGACTTTGGGTTCATTACCCTCTGGATTAGAGGATAGGACCTTGGGTACATTACCCTCTTGATTAAAAGATAGGACTCTAGCTGTAGAAAAGGGTTTGCTTTGACCTATTGCAACCAAGCGTGGGCGCAGCTCATAGTTAGATGTGAGAATCATGGGCTCTAGTGGCTCTAAGCTTGTGCTCATGGGTGCAAGAAACTGATAGATAGGTGTGGAATATGGGTTATCCATAAGGATAGAAAAGAAAAGGCAAAAAACAACAAGAAAAAGATAAAAGTATAATACAAGGTTAAGCATGACTTAGAGTTATCTCAGCAGACCGTCTTTCTCCCCAGGAACGGCACTAGAAATGCTTGTTGATACTAGATACGCACATAGAAGAATAATCCGCAAGCGCACGAATATCGGTCAGCACTTCACCTGAGAGATATTCTAGAGTATCGTTATTTATTTATCCACTAGGAGAAAATGTGCATCTGACTAACCAAGTCTATACTTAACCCCTGAGCTACAGACAAGATAGGGAGATATGAGTGATATAGAGAGGATTACTCCGTCAGTCTTCCTCTAACCTATGGCAAGCTTTGCGACTATTGCTCTAAGGGGGCACCTAAGGAAAAGAGACATCTCAGAGACACCAAGGGGACTGTCATTTCCCCCCACTGCTACCACAAATCCAGCTAGATAGGGAGTATCTACGAGTGTTCCTAGCCCAAGCACCACGCTTACGCTACAAACGATTACTCTATTCCTTACCGGTAGCGAATAAAGTAAACTCGTAAACCAAAGAGCAATAATAACAATGAACTTAGTAGTATTAGAAGTTCAATTGTCGAATGATCCTAGGACCAAGCCTCAGGTTAGGAGACTAGATCTCATAGGTACAACTAGAGAGGAGACACCAACAGGCTGGGCTTCCTCCAACTCTACCTCCACCCTACATTCTCTCAACCTCTCTTGAATGCTAAGCTCCAGGGAGGAGATCTATTCAAGGGACCTCTCTCACCTGATCCTCTCTCAGAATAATGAATTAGGGTTTCAAGGGATGCCTCCTCCAGGGGCTAGGGGCCCTGCTTATATAGCCCCCTAGGATGCACCGCAGCCCTCGAATCAAACCGACCTTAATCAATGACTTAGATTGGATCTCAAAGGCAGTGGGAGCAGGATCCGCGAGGCGGAAACTGATTAGTTGAGATGCCTGGGCACCCACCCATGTGGCTTTGGCGACCGCCCGGCCACCGAGCCAGTTTGGGCTCCCGTTTGGTCCAGTGCCTTCTCGAACCTTCCAGATTATAGAAAAGTGCCTGGATCCTGATTATCTCTATATAAACCTGACATGTGGGCCTTTACTGGTTCTTTTTAGCTGACACCTATAGAAATAGACATTCACCAAAACTCATAAAATTTTTTTAGTATAACCCCTATATCTAGATAGTATTTATATTTAGGTCCTTTTTCATGTTTAGTTGATGGTTAAAAATTGGAGTTAACTACCGTCAACTAGGGCACCAGAACAAAGCGGGACCAGACCTGGCACTGGGCTAGGCCGGTCGGCCTGCCATGTGGGGCCGGTCAACCTAGGTGGGACCCACCTACCAGTCTCCTTTAGAGTTTGATCTCCAACCGACCTCCACGATGCATCTTGACCATTGTTTCAAGTCGGTTTGATCCGAGGGCCATGGTTCATACCACCGGGCTATATAAGCAAGGGCAGACCCCCTTGAGGCATCATCATCAATAACATCAATCACATCATTAATCATATTGATCAGGGTAGTCCCTCGAAAGGATAACCTAGAGCATCCACCATCTAGGGCATAGCTAGAACATAAGAATAGGAATTAGAGGAGGCAAGCGAGAGCTTGGGCTCTGGATCTAGTCATAAGGAGGCTTGGTAATGTCTTGTATCTCTCTTTGTATTCAACAATATTAATCTATTTGTGTTTCTAGTTCATTGTGTTTATCTCCTAGTTCATCTCTGTGTTCATCTAGTTCATCCTTGTGTTCATCGTGTTCTTGTCTAATTCCTTCGTCTAATTGTCTAGTTCTTTGTGTTCTTGTCTAGTTCATCGTGTTCATGTTCTTGTTCTTGTTCGTGTTTATGTTCCTTAGCATGACTTGTTATAATAATAGATTCATAATTATAATGTTCATTGCCTATGTTGGTTATATGTCTAGTTTAGTTGGAGTAGTTTGGTGTTTATGCTCTTGCTCGTATAGCGCTTATCCTAATGATCAAGGGGTAGGTGGTAGAATTAATGTAGACATGGTGCCTAGATTAAGTTTTTCTGTGAGTGCACCCTATGTTCTGGGCCATGTGATAGATCACGAAGGTGACTATTGTAGCTTTGTTGAGTCCTCTGTGGTCCACTCCCTGAATGTAGGACTTAGTAAGACCTATAGTTGTGGGGTGACGTCTTGCTCTGTTCCTGACCCACCTTGGCATTTGACCATGATAGCTAAAAGTAATTGCACTAATTGATGTAGCTCAATGACCTATAGTTATAATCAACCCTAGGAGTTATGTATCTTTATTTCCTAGTTCTTTCTAGAATCACGCCCGAGAAGGAAAATGCTCGGTGGAAACTCCTTTGGACTCTGTTGAATATTTATCCATGTTTATTATTAAGATATGATTAATCCCTGTTTTGAGAAGATCTAGTAGAACTCTTATCACAAGTGTAAGTTATAGCTTTATTCTCAATACCTCTATTCTGCCTTCCTAGTGGTGAATTATAAATAACGATACCTGGAACTAACCTGGGTGAAATGCTACAACGGGAGTATTTATCTGTGCGCTTGTGGATAACCTTTTCCTTTTATGTATAAGTGCTTAGAAATAATACAACCACATTTCTTACATCATGTTAGGGATGACAACTTAACTTAAGCGGTGTAAGGAATGCCAACATCTGCTAAGTTTGTTTTCCCCTGGCATGTTCGGAGGCTCTTCGATGGCCACAGTATTTATATTCCTATGTGCTTTATAGATTGGTCTCTCAATGTTCCTTGCTTCTTTCTGACTACCCCATACCGTTATGATCCCGTGTAGTGCTGACATCTTCATGCATAAGTATCCCATGTGTATTGCCACATTGAATTTGCTTGCAAATCCTCTTCCCAAAATTGCATTGTATGGGTAGTAGAGATCCACTACATCGAAGGTGATGTACTCTGTTCTAGCACAGTCCCCATCTTTGAAAGACACTGGCAGTGCTATCTTGCCTAGCACATCAATCTTTCTCCTGCCAAAGCTGATCAATGGTGTATCTAGTGGTTGTAGCTGGCTTCTGCTAAGCTTCATTGGATCAAACACATTGGCGAAAATGATGTCCGCTGAACTCCCAAAGTCTACTAGTATTCTGCTTATTTCCCATGCTGCTATGTTTGCCTTAATTACCATGGCATCCGCGTGTGGATAGCTTTCTACCTAGAGGTCCTGTTTTGTGAACTCGATTGGTACTTTGGACCATTCTGTTGACCTGAATGCGCCCTAGACTACTACGTTGTTTACCAAGTGAAGGTGATCCTTTTTCTGCATTTTTGTTTTGAATTCCAGAGCTGAGCCTCCGGCTATCGGTAGTATCATTCTGACGGTCGGTAGGGCAGAGTGTGGGCTCATCTGGTTCTCAATCGAAGGTTCCACTTTTGGGCTGATTGGTGATGATGGCTATGTTGTGAAGGTGTAGGTAAGGCCTCATATTGCCTTTGCTGAGCCATCAGAGGTAACTGCACCTGTGGTGTTTCGATGAATGTGATATGCGGTGGTCTTGGGTTGATGTAAGTCAAACTGCTTTCTGCTCTGCTGGCTGTGTGGCTTGGGTACTGCCCTGCTTGTTGGTGTACTAGTCTCCAGGCTGGTAGCAATGTTGGGTAGTACTGTTGTGCTAAACTATGCTGTGGTAGTGGTGCTGTTCCATATCCCGGGAAGCTTGGGTTGTATTGCTAGTGCCACTACTATCCATACATGTGATTTACTTCTCTGGTGTTTTGTTGCAGAGGTTGTTGCTGTGACTATTTGTTTTTCATTCTTTCTATCATTTCAAGGGCCTCCAGGCACTCTCTTGTGACATGTCCTTTGTCTTCTTAGTGAAAGAGACAATACATTTTTCTTTGGCTTTTGGTTCTTGTTCCAATTCTTGGACCTGCCGTTCTTGTTGTAACCCTATCCATTCTGGTTTCTTTGTTCTAAGCTACCTTCTTCTTTCTTGTCGTTATGTTTTTGAGGCTGGCTATTCTGAATGTTGAAGACTTGCTTCTGCTGGTTCTGATAGTTATGTCTCTGCTGAGGTCTGTTGTCCTTTTTGTTACTGTTACCTGAAAACTGCTTAGTTTGATTGTCTGCTTCTTCTATTCTCTTACAAAGGTATTGTCTGATCTGCAATATTTTTTGAATTCTTTGTGCAGTTGAGTCATTGTGGTTGGCTTTTTCCTTGCCACGTGGCTAGCAAACGGCCCTATCTGGAGACCTTTGATTGCTGCTTCAATGGCTACTCCGTCTGGGACGTCGGGTGCTTTCGTGCGGAGGTGCAAGAATCTCTGATAGTAATCTCTGAGGGGTTCTCCTTTGATGTGTTTGTTGCTGAACAAGTCTGATGATGTCAATGACTCGCTCGTATATCCCTTAAAGTTTGCCAGAATCTGGTCGCGCAGGTTCTCCCAGGAATATACAATGCTTAGCTTTAACATCGAGTATCATGCTAGTGCGTCTTCCTCTGCTGCTATTACGAATGACTTTGCCATTATGTGGTCATTGCCTCCTGCGGAGGTTACCGCTGCCTTGAAACTCATTATGAACTGCCTTGGATCTGTTTTACCATTGAATCTTGGCAGGGATACAGGCTTGTATGTTTGAGGCCATGGTGCACTTTGCAGGCCTTCAGTAATGGTGATCTGGGATCGAAGATTCTTGATGACGTGGGTCATGGTAGGGTTGCACCGTGTATTGGTTGTGTGTCTATAGCAATGTACTGGTTGAGTATGGGTGGCTGAGTGGTGTTCGCGAGGTTGCTTGCCGGAGGTTGCATGCTTTGGATCTCCGCTTGCAAGATAGCCATATGTTGCCTGATTTCTTCTTCCTGATGTGATGACTATATTGTCCTTTGAGTTGCAGCTTGCTCTGCCCTCAATCTGTTTCTTTCGGCTTCCATGCACTGCATTTTAGCTCGTAGCCTGGTTAGCTTATCCTCTTGGTTTTGGACTGGCTGAGGTTGTTCTAGGGGATCCCTCTTGCTCATTGTTGTTCTCATTGCCACCTTCATCTTCCCTTCTAGAGGCGTAGGTGCTTCGAGCGTTTCTTCTTGGCCTCCCTTGAGAGAGGGTTCTGGTACCTCCGCCTCGGCAGTGGTACACCTCCTTGCGGTGGTTCTTGTTCTTGGTAGCATCTGCGGGTGTTATCTCCGGCCAGACACCCACGGTGGGCGCCAACTGTTGGAACACAGTTCCAGAAGGTTTTAGAACACAAGGTGATAGTGGGACCGAGGTCAACTCGCTATAAATATAATTGGAGTAGAATTACAAGGTGGGCCCTAGGGTAGGAGGCACTGCAGCTACCAGAGGACAACTACCCTTATTACATAGGGGGTCATTGCCTTTTCTAGTGACCATATATTCCAAAACTGAAAGTACAAGCGTACCCCTGAGGGGAGTTCTGAAACCCTAGTGCACAACTCTATTACACGTGGACCTCCTAAGGGCAATGACGTCCGTGCAATCTCTGTCAGGGCCCATGGGCCGTAGCCCATCCGTCATTGCTTCGGCGGCCCAAGCCGCCTTAACGCCGTTGCTGCACCTCCGCTGGGCCCAACTCGGCAGCTCGGCAGGCCTCCTTCATGTGCGACCGATACCTCCACTTCGACCTTCGCCAGCTGCAGAGTCCTCATCGGAGGTCGCAACCTCCACTCGGCTTTGGAAGACCTCCGCCTGAAGTGGGGCATCCTCGCTGGGCCTCCGAGCCTTGATCTCCCCGTGGTCATCGGCGAAGCTTTATCAGCGAAGGTCGTACCTCCGGGACTTCGCCGCTTCACCGTACCCTGCACACGGAGACAAAAGCCATCTGATATATTGGTTAGAAAACAAGTCGGAGGTAATAACCCTCAGCGACTCTGGGGTCAATTCCCAACAGAGGGCTCAAGTAGAGGATCTATTGGACTTGTTTTTCGAGACTAAAGTTCTAAACAAACTGACTAAAAAGTGACTAAAACACTTTAGTACTCACTACGCCATAAACGAATTACCACAGCGATGGGTTTTGGCCCTCCATGGCGGACGCTTTACTTGCCAGTTGCAGCAAATCCCCATGACTTACCGCAGTGGACACTTTTTATTTACCGTGGTGGACACTTTTGCCTGCTACAATAATCAATTTACCGAAGCAGGCATCTTAAGATGTCCGCCACGTTAAATGCCCTACTTATTGTAGCCCAATAGGCCCAGGAGGCCCAATTTCTGCCTCCGCGTATAAACATAGGACTTACGGTTTTCTTGACTCCCCAATAGACTCACTCTCTCCCACCCAGCAGCCAGCCTCGCCCTCACTCTCTCCTCCGTCCCCTGCAACCCTGGCTCAGCTTCCTCACTCTCTCCTCCATCCACCCAGCGCGGAGGCCTGGAGGCTGGTGCAAAAGGCGGCGCAGATGGCGGTGCGAAGGGTAGCGCGGTGTGGTGCTCGTGCAGGCGGATCCCACTGATGGGCTCGCGTGAAGGGTAGATGGCGGTGCTCACGTGCTCCAGCCAAGTGCGCCAGGAGCTGCCGGATCCGCGGCGGCGTGACCCCCTCCCCCTTCTCCAACGGCTAAGCCCCCTTCTCCAGCGGCTAAGCCCCCTCCTCCCTCTCTGGTAGCCTGGTGGATCGACCACTCCCTTCTCTCATCCACTCTTCATCTCCCTCTGCCTCTTCCTTCATCTCACTCATACTCTCCCTTTACAGGGGCTAGCAAGCAAGGAGGCGGGGTCTGGGAGGTGGAGGCCAGTCATGCCCATCTCCTGCTGTGGCGGGGGTCATGGCTCCCTTTGCGATGCGGGGCCAACTGGATCTGGCACGAGGATGTGGAGGTGACCGGATCCAACGACGACGGTGACAACACGAAGATCCCACGTCGATTCCCTTCTCCCGCGATGGTGGTGGCTTGATCGGTTCCGGCCCGGCGGCAATGCAACTATATGGGCTCATTGGGCCCATGGATGGGCTCAGCGGGGCTATCTAGGGTTTTTTTCTCGGAATTATTAACTGCAGCGGACATCTTTAGGTGCCCGCTGTGGTAAATCGATTCCCGCTGCGGTGAGACAATGATTTACCGTGGTCCGTCCCCGCAGCGGACGCATTTGTCCGCTGCAGGAAATCGAAAATGCCCGCTCTGAAATAGATTTGTGGCATAGTGACTATTAGTCACCCAAGAGTTACTAAAAAGAGCCAACGGTTGGCCTGGCAACCCCCGGATGGAGCCAAGGTTGACATTCTAGTCTACTAAACTTTAGGAGGTGCATCCAGACAGGCCTTAACATTTTTTTGAGAACGTACACATATGCGTCGAGTACTGACCGACCGGTCCACACTGCACATCACATGTCGCTGGCACATATGTACTCTACGTGGAAGCACGCTTAGAATGTCAACCTTGGCTCCATCCGGGGGTTGCCAGGCCAACCGTTCGCTGTTGGTTCCAGCAGCTATATACCTAGCGCGCGACCAATCAGTCATTTTTTTTTTGACAACAAACCAATCAGTAAGTTGATGGAACTATGCAATATATGCATGAATCACATGCATGGCAGTTGGCACACAAATTCTGCGTCGTGTGCGTGAGAAGATGGGTCGTCGTTGACACAAATCCTGGTTGTTGTGCGGCTATATTATTAGTTGGCGGCTAAGCCGTATCAAATTAAACTCCACTGATGATATAGATGCAGCAGCTGGCTTCTTTAGCTTCGGTCATATCTCATATATGTATGTGGCTAGACTGACGGCCTTCTATATATACATATGTGCTTATATGCATGGCATTCAAGCTAGCGAAAAACCTCGGAGTGTGGACCATATCCGCGGCGGCGCAGATGAGGATGACTGGCTGGTCGCCGCGGTTCCTTCTCCTCACGCTGACGCTGATCGTCATCTTAGCGACGGAGGCGTTTACCATGGCGTTCGCGAATCATCGTCGGCCGGTACGAGGATCTTGCACTATGCCCGGCATCTGGGGAGCACATTGTCCTCATAATTGAATGAAGAGGACATTTTACGCTTTTACCGGTTCCATTCAATAGTACTGTTTTCATTTTAAATTATTATAAGATATTTTGATTTTTCTACTAGACGTCATAATTTTTGCTACGTACATGAATGTGTCTACGTACATATCAAAAGCAATGTATCCAGAAAACTAATATATCTTATAATTAATTTGGGAGAGGGGTACATACATTGTTGTTCTTAATAATTTGCCAGTTACGTTATTACTTTTCTCTACGTGTGTGTCTGTCGAGGAAATTATGAATCGCAAAAGAGGTCATTAATAATTTTCATGGGTTAAATTCTAGTTTGATCGTCTTGCTGTGATGTATTGATCGTGTTTGAGTTTTGTGTTTCAATACCATATGGATCATGTATTGTATTTGAATCTAAATTGAAGAGCCAATCATTCAAGTAATATAGAAATCTTGTTTATCGTCCATCCTCAACCTGTACTGCAAACATACGAAAACCAAGGTCGAAGAGTTCCCAGAAACGCAAAAATCGGAAAAAGGATGAAGACTGTAGGTCTTGTTTCCTTTAAACTCCTTTCTCCCAATTTTCTTTAATTGGCTGCTCGTTCGTGCTTAACAATTGGTTTTAAGTTACCGTTTGGTAACGCTCCGCTATTGAAGCAGTTCTTTTTTATTATTATTATTCAGCTAAATTAACAGCTCTTGGAGCTAAAATTGTTTTGCAAAATATTTGTAAAAGTGTTTCTCATAGTAAGAGAGGGCTAAGAGAAAATTATTTTCAACTCCATTCAGCTCCTGATCCCATGCCCTGTGAGAGCGGGTTTCATTTGAACCCGTTTGGCAAAAGACAACTCCTAAATCTATTGGACAAGCTATGTTAAACAGGGTCTAATACACTGTAAAATTATGCATGACAGACATCATGATCCTTCTATTAGTTATTTTATTAGCCATTATCCATACATTAACTTTCAATCTCTTTGTGCAAGCTATCTCTGTCATCATATCCTACACTAAATGCAACTACTATCTGCAATCTATCAAACTATACAAGGCATCCAGCTCATGCCAGTTTTTGCAATTCTTCATCTTATACATGGCAATGCTCCATCCTCCATTAGTGACCTACGTCACCTCCGATCATTCTTAACCATGCCGCTTATTCTCCTACAGATTCACACCATATCCACACCGCCGATGCCGTGTTTGTTAGAGCAGGCTTCCTCACTCCTCCGTCTGAAGAAATCCTTCAACACAACTGGTGGTGATTCCACCACCTTCCAGTCATGGGTCGCCAGCACAGACTGCTGCAGTTGGGATGGCATCCGCTGTGGCAGGGCAGATGGCCGCGTAACCTCCCTCGACTTGGGTGGCCGTCAGCTGCAAGCCAGCGGTCTCGAACCGGCAATATTCAGCCTAAGCTCACTCAATCATCTCGACCTCTCCGGCAACGACTTCAGCATGACACATCTCCCTGTCACTGGCTTCGAGCAGCTCATCGAGTTAAGCTACCTCGACCTCTCTGATACCAACTTGGCCGGTTCTGTGCCAGCTGGCATCGGTCGCCTCAAAAACCTGGTTTATCTTGATCTCTCCACAAGCTTCTATATTGTTGATTTTGACAATGAAAACAGTGCCATGTACTTCGACTCTGATTCCATTTGGCAGCTTTCAGTGCCAAACTTGGACATTTTGCTTGCTGAGCTCACAAACCTGGAGGAGCTCCATTTGGGCATGGTGAATCTGTCCGGCAATGGACCACACTGGTGCAACAATTTGGCCAGATTCACTCCTAACCTTCAGGTTCTCAGCTTACCTTACTGTTCACTGTCAGGTTCCATATGTAAGTCAATGTCGTCCTTGCAGTCTCTCAGAATTATCGAACTTCATTATAATCACTTGTCTGGTTCAGTGCCAGAGTTCTTGGCTGGCTTCTCAAACCTAACAGTTCTTCAGCTTTCAACTAATAAGTTTGAGGGATGGTTCCCACCCATCATCTTCCAACACAAGAAGATACAAACAGTTGACATCTCTGACAATCTTGGGATCTCTGGTGTTCTGCCAACTTTCACGCAGGACAACAGCTTGGAGAATCTGTTTGTCAAAAACACAAACTTCTCAGGTACAATACCAAGTTCCATAGGCAATCTCAAGTCTCTAAAGATGTTGGGCCTTGGTGCACGTGGCTTTTCTGGAGTACTGCCCCCTTCGATTGGTGAGCTCAAATCCTTGGAGTTGCTTGAGGTGTCTGGGTTACATCTGATAGGATCCATGCCGTCGTGGATTTCAAACCTGACTTCTCTGACTGTTCTCCAGTTCTATTACTGTGGATTATCTGGACAAGTACCTTCTTGGATAGGAAACTTAAGGGAACTGACAAAATTAGCACTGTACAGTTGCAACTTTTATGGGAAGATACCTCCACAGATCTCAAATGTGACCAGGTTAGAAATTCTCCTGCTGCAGTCAAACACTTTTCTAGGCACAGTGCAACTATCTGCGTTCTCAAAAATGCAAAACCTAACTGTTTTAAATCTCTCAAACAATGAACTGCATGTGGTAGAAGGAGAAAATAATTCTTCGACTGTGCCCTTTCCCAAACTCGAATTCCTACGTTTAGCATCTTGCAAAATGTCTAGCTTTCCCAACATTTTGAGGCATCTTGGTGGCATCATTGGTCTTGACCTCTCTGATAACCAAATACATGGAGAAATACCGCATTGGGCATGGGAAACTTGGAATAGATCGAACATGTTCCTCCTGAATGTATCACATAATATGTTTACAAGTATTGGGTTTGAACCTTTGCTTCCTGTTCATATAGAATACTTTGATCTCAGTTTCAATAATTTCAAAGGACCCCTACCTGTACCACAAGGTGGCAGTGTCACGCTTGACTACTCGAGCAACCTGTTCTCATCCATGCCTCTTAATTTATCTACTTACCTCAATGACACTCTCATTTTCATGGCCTCTAGAAATAGGCTCTCTAACAGTATTCCACCATCAATGTGCGGTGCAGTTACGAGTCTACAAGTCATTGATCTCTCTTATAACAACTTAAGTGGTTCAATCCCATCTTGTTTGATGGAGGATGTCAGTGCATTGCAAGTATTAAATCTAAGAGGAAATAAATTTGTTGGGGAGTTACCTGATAACATTCGCAAAGGCTGTGCAATTGAAGTGTTAGATTTAAGTGGTAATTGGATTGAAGGGAAAATACCCAGATCTCTAGCTGCTTGCAGGAACCTTGAGCTTCTTGACATTGGAAGCAATCAGATTAGTGATTCATTCCCATGTTGGATGAGTACACTTCCGAAACTTCAAGTTCTTATCCTCAAATCTAACAAGTTCACTGGAAAGTTGTTGGATCCATCATACAAAGATAGTAAAGAAGGAAGCAAATGTGAATTTACAGAACTGCGAATTGCTGATATCTCCTCAAACAACTTCAGTGGCACCCTGCCAGTAGGATGGGCTATGATGTTCAAGTCTATGACAACCAGGTCTGATAACGAGACATTAATCATGGAAAATAAATACTATCATGGGCAAACATACCAGTTCACAGCTTCAATAACATACAAAGGGAATTATGTAACCATCACGAAGATATTGAGAACCCTTGTGCTGATTGATATCTCAGACAATGCATTCTGTGGTACTATCCCTGAGAACATTGGGGATCTTGTGCTCCTTCACGGGCTCAACATGTCTCACAATGATCTTGGGGGTTCAATTCCAGTTCAATTTGGCAACCTGAAGAATCTTGAGACATTGGACCTCTCCTCAAATCAGTTATATGGGGAAATTCCACAGGAGCTAGCATCACTAAACTTCCTATCAACATTAAATCTGTCCAACAACATGTTGTCTGGACGGATACCAGAGTTATCCCAGTTCTCCACATTTTCCAATAGCTCTTTTCTTGGGAACACCGGTTTGTGCGGACCTCCAATGTCCAATCAATGCATAAACCAAACAGAAACAAGCTTACCGTATGCTCCAGAGAAACATCCTGCAGATGTACTGCTTTTCATCTTCACAGCTTTGGGATTTGGCATCTGCTTTTCAATTACCATTATAGTGGTATGTGGAAGACAAAGATGGAAGCAATCTTGACTCTTGACAGCTCTTATTGGAGTATGTACACATTGTTGACATTTCTTAACGTCGTTACCAGGTTTGTTTGTTCCTGGCAACGATGTCAGAAATGTCTGTTCATATTTCTTATGCTCATGTAGAAGATTCCGCAAGCGCACAGAATATCATTATAGCACTTCACCCAGGAGTATTTAGGATATCGTATTTATCCACAGGAAAACAATGGTTAAAGATAGTGATAGTGAACCATCATTCATCTGCTAACTAGTGTACCAACTAGACTAAAGTGGGTCAAGCGATATTCAAGATAGGATGACACCCAAGAGGTTCTACTCATTAATAAGTAAATGATTGAGTAGTAAGAGGGACGGCACGAGAGTCTTATGTTACTTCCAAACAAGCATAACTCTAGCCATGGATCATTGTGATATATATTAAGTAAAGATAGATTAGGGTCTTGTATACTGTGAGCGTACTCCCTCGAAACTCACCACAGTAAATGGCTTCAACAGTAAGCACCTCGAGCTCCACATCAAACTAAACCTATCGTGGTGGACTACACAGGCAAATAGGGCTGTCACCACCTATTGTCACCACCTCCGGAGATTTAGGAGCATCCACAGGCAAGATATAGCCTAAACACCTTGCTCAATATATAGACTCACTACTAACCTCATGACTGATTAGAGCACCTTAACCGGGTGGTGGAACAAGCACACAAGAATGATAAATAAATACTTAAGATTATCACTAGAGCATAGTTAAAGGACAGGACTATTACTTGAAGTAAAGACTTGGAAAAGTACTTGCAAAGAAAGTAATTCTTTATTGAAATAAGAAAAGTATTACAAGAGAGGTACAAAACTATACCAGACTCCTGAAGACTTCTCCAGACTCCGAGGAGAGCTCCCGCTAAGACTACTACTAGAGTTATATATTGAAAGGTAGAGAGAAAGCTCATTCTTGGTGCGTGTTACAAATGAAGGATTGGGGACTTATTTATAGTGCTCTGGAGGTCTGTAGCTATGACCCTAAGGGTGGGCGCCCTGGCCAGGGTGGGCGCCCTGGACATACCGTCCGTTTGCACCGCCTTTCGATCCAACGGCGATGGCTACTCCCCCAAGTCAGTTGCATGCGAGATAAGTCAGTTTGGACTCGGTTACAACCGACTTAACCTCCTTGAGTGTATGACAATGGGCCCATGAATCCAAGTGACATCCATCGAGCGCCCTTGGATCAAACCGACTTAGTTTCTACAGTTGGGAGACGTAGGAAGATATTGTCGCGGATCGGTGATGTGGCTGGGTTGGTTTGGTGGCACGGACATGGTGGGCGCCCTGGCCAGGGTGGGCGCCCTGAGTCCAGGGTGGGCGCCCTGGCCCTGGCTGGGTTGCTAGCCCTGCCACGTTCCATTGCCTCCATTTGGTCCATTTGCACTTATTTTTGGTACTTTTTCTGCATACATATATAAACTCCAAGTACAAGTGGAATTAGGTGAATTATAAACATAAATCACTACTTGTATTATTGGTTGTCCTTATTTTGATGCAATAACAACGGTGAAAATTGATAGTTAAGGACCATCAACAAGCTCCCCCACACTAAACCTTTGTTCGTCCCGAGCAAAGAGGTGGGATTTAGCATGTTGGATCAGGAGTTGCTACAATGTGACGCCCTGCAAAAACTCATATACAAACCAATACTACTCTTGAGTTGAGCAGGTTAGAAATTCACCATTAATCTTAGCCATATGGGGCTTATAGCTTTCACCTTGTAATATGCAAAAGTAAGATAGAGCAGTAGGTAGAAACTTTGTAGCTTGCTTTGGTAAAGTCGAGACTCTTTCTGGATGTTTTCAAGATTTTAAAAGAAAAGCATACCTAAGTTCCTCAAATGGTACACTCAATCGCTCAATGGTATTTGATAATTCTCACCAAGGTCAAAGGTAGAGACCTTTTGCACCTATACTAAATCTTATGTGGAGCTCATAGGTCGGAAAAGCGTAAACCGACTTGAACTGAATATATTGCTAAGTTAGACACTTAGATCAAAAAGAGCAACAAGGCATACAAAATGATCAAGATGTGCAAGTGTGAATATTTGGTGGAACTCCTTGAGACTTTCTCATGGTAACTTGTTTTTGAAGAGAGCATGACTACCCACTATTCTACATAGGACACTTGGTCATTTTTTTTTGCTCGACTTTTTTTGCTTGACTATTGTTTTCTGTCGAGAGCATTCATTTTTTCTCTCATAGCGGGTATTGAGGCTTCCGCTATATCATCTCTTATTTGGGGGACTATATCCCTCTTTTCTCTCTTTTCTTTTGGTAGCTCATGTCCTTCAAAAATTGTCTCAAATAGTGTATGGAGCTAGTTGCATATTTTTGATGTGGAAACAGCAGGGGGTGCATAATTATTTGGTGGTTGCGTACTTCCTTTGAAGTAGCAATGGGTGCATGTGCATGTGATCTTGATCAAGAAGCATGACTAGTTTCTCTACTTAGATCAATAAGGCCTAACCAAGCTCAAAGCAATCAAGTGGCTCTTTGTGGAGCTTTCCTATCTTGGGAACATGTATATGGCTTTTGGTAGGAAAATTTTAACACCATCGAGGAACTTTTGGCAAGGTTTTTAGATTTTTCAAAATAGAACTCTAGATTTGTCTCAACCATTCCTCAGACAAGTTAAAAGATTTACTCTATCCACCACCACATCTTATCTTACAAGAGCATAAACTTGGTTATAACAAGTGCAACCCACAATAGCGTTTGACTTAAGATGAACTCTTGTTTCACATGCTCAAAACTTAAGCAGTAAAGGGTTGTATGAAGGGCTTTTGTAAAGTATTACAAGGCAACTTTTCATCACTTTCAACAAAACTTTAAGGTGTCAATTTAAGATAGATACTTAAGTCCAGATTAATATCACCTCTTTTTGCATCAGATTCTAACAAAGAACACCATATGATTTTAAGCTTGATATTTTTTAACATGTAGCATTATCAAGACATCAAGCTTACAATGAAAAAGCAAGAGTGGCAGGTGGTGCAAACCAGTGTGCCAAAATAGCAGAGGCCAAGAGAGGGTGGTATATACGAATTGTGCAGCCTCCCCCACACTAGGACTTTTATGTCTTTAACATTAAAAACCTAGCGTCAATTTTGTTCATCCCTCAAAATGTACTCCACCGCTAAATGATGTCTTGCTCAAATTGTTCTACCATGTTGTTTTGACCCTTCATTCTCTTTTATGTTCATCCTGCAAGGTTTAGTGACAAGCATACCCGAAGGATACAAAGTCTACCTGATGCATTTGATTCTCGCTTTTATAAGGATATTTTTATTACAACTTCCTTTTAGGTGAGACTGAAAAAGGGAAAAATTTTTTTAAGCATAGGCAAGAGCAAGAATCAAATTTTTAGACATGCATTCTCCTTGTTCTTTTTAATCTCGAAACATTTAGTGAGCAAAGACACCAAAGGGAATTTATCTTAGAGCACATTCTTCATATTATTTTTTTGAGAGGTCTTATTAGGAGAGTGGTTGTAAGCTTATTATGCTAAAAGTCAATGCAATTTTTTTAACATAAGACAATGTTGTTTTAATTTATTATGCACGAAAGGAAAACAATTTTTTTGGAAACTAAACATGCATGAACTAAAATATTATGCAAGAATTAAATATAGGATACATACCAATTTACCTATCAGCAAGGGCTAATTGTTTGAAGTCAATTGAGCATGACTTCTCCATCGAATTTATCTCAAAGACTTAACCATTCAAAATTTTCAATTTTCTACAGGGGTTAGTCCACACAACCAATGTCTACACAAGCATTTTTAGTTCAATAATCAAACTAGACACCATGTTTAAGTTGATTAAGGTAGGATTTTTAACCTAAGCACCACGCTTAATTTAAACGCCTATGAAAATATGATCATTGCGCAATAACCAACACTCCTAAACTGAAACATACTAATGTAGAAAGAAGCATGCAAACATGATATGATTCAAACGGATGTGTGCACATTGAATGATGAATTAGAGAACCAAAGTTTTTTTATACAAGGTAATGCAAATCTGGTGAATGAATATGATCAATCAAACATGTCATGGTTTAAAGAAATTAAAAGAGCAATATGCATGCAAGTTTAGATATATGATAAATTTAACAAACATGATAGAATGTTTAGATATATGATAAAATTAAAAAAGCAATATGCATGCATGCAATGTCTCTTGATCAATTCATCACTCACAACCTGTGATTGAATCATAGTCACTCCATCACACATATGATGATTTTCTTTCAGCTTGAGGGTGACCTTTTCTTCATCTGCATAGAATTAGTGTGCACACATACCTATCAACACGATGGCAGGGTGGTGATTTGATTGTTCAAGAATTATCAGGCACCCTGGGCTCATGACAAATGTTTTACCCACAAAAAACTAGTGGCAATTAAGTTAGCAGAAATCAAGTTCAATATCAAAATCTTTATGCCAATTGACATTTCTTAATGTCGTTACTAGGTTTGTTTGTTCCTGGCAACGATGCCAGAAATGCCTCTTGATATTTTCTATGCTCATGTAGAAGATTCCGCAAGCACACAGAATATCGTTATAGCACTTCGCCTTGGAGTATTCCAGGGTATCGTATTTATCTATAGAGAAACAATGGTTAAAGATAGTGATAGTGAACCATCATTCATCTGCTGACTAGTGTACCAACTAGACTAAAATGGGTCAAGCGATATTCAAGATAGGATGACACCCAAGAGGTTCTACTCATTGATAAGTAAATGATTGAGTAGTAAGAGGGACAGCACGAGAGTCTTATGTTACTTCCAAACAAGCATAACTCTAGCCATGGATCATTGTGATATATATTAAGTAAAGATAGATCAAGGTCTTGTATACTGTGAGCATACTCCCTCGGAACTCACCACAGCAAATGGCTCCAACAGTAAGCACCTCGAGCTCTCCATCAAACTAAACCTATCGTGGTGGACTACACAGGCAAATAGGGCGGTTACCACCTATTGTTACCACCTCTAAAAATTTAGGAGCATCCACAGGCAAGCTATAGCCTAAGCACCTTGCTCAATCTATAGACTCACTACTTCTAACCTCATGAATAATTAGAGAACCTTAACCGGGTGGTGGAACAAGCACACAAGAATGATAAATAAATACTTCAGATTATCACTAGAGCATAGTTAAAGGACAAGACTATTACTTGAAGTAAAGACTTGGAAAAGTACCTGCTCTTCATTGAAATAAGCAAAGTATTACAAGAGAGGTACAAAGCTATACCAGACTCCTGAAGACTTCTTCAGACTCCGAGGAGAGCTCCCGCTAAGACTACTACTAGAGTTACATATTGAAAGGTAGAGAGAGAGCTCCTTCTTGGTGTGTGTTACAAATGAAGGATTGAGGACCTATTTATAGTGTTCTGGAGGTCAGTAGCTGTGACCCCAGGGGTGGGCGCCCTGGCCACGGTGGGCGCCCTGGACATACCGTCCGTTTGCACCGCCTTTCGATCCAACGGCGATGGCTACTCCCCAAGTCGGTTGCATGCGAGATAAGTCGGTTTGGACTCGGTTACAACCAACTTAACCTCCTTGAGTGTATGACAATGGGCCCATGAATCCAAGTGACATCCATCGAGCGCCCTTGGATCAAACCGACTTGGTTTCGACGGTTGGGAGACGTGGAAGATGTTGTCGCAGATCGGTGACGTGGCTGGGTCGGTTTGGTGGCATGGTCACGGTGGGCGCCCTGGCCAGGGTGGGCGCCCTGGCCCTGGCTGGGTTGCTAGCCCTGCCACGTTCCATTACCTCTATTTGGTCCATTTACACTTATTTTTGGTACTTTTTGTGCATATAAATATAAACTCCAAGTACAAGTAGAAATAGGTGAATTATAAACATAAATCACTACTTGTATTATTGGTTGTCCTCGTTTTGATGCTATAATGACGGTCAAAATTGATAGTTAAGGACCGTCAACACACATTGCTCCAAAACTTTGTACGTGGAGATCATTCATATTTCCCTGCAATTCTGGAAATATGTCATCAGAATATATGCGAGTAAACAATGAAAATATTATATTGTATGTTGAGTTAATGTTGGCTACAGTGTGCAATTGAAGCTCTACAGCAATTGTCATCATATCATTATAAAGCAACTCAAATCACCGCTCCTCAAATGAGCTTTCTGGTGAGATCCCAGAGGAGCTAGCATCACTGAACTTCCTTTCGATTTTGAATCTATCCTACATGTCAGCTGAACGAACACCAGTGTCATCTCAGTTCTCCATATTTTCCAATAGCTGTTTTTTGGGGAAAACTGGCATGTGTGGACCTCCAGTCTCTAAACAATGCAGCAACCGAACAGAAACAAACGTGCTACATGCTTTAGACAACGACTATGACGATGTCCTGCTCTTTATGTTCACTCCGTTGGGATTTGGCAGGCTTGTTTTCAATTATAGTCATAATTGTATGGGAGTGAAACCAAACCCTTGAGTCCTGGTAGAGCTGTTATAATGAATCTGTCTGTGTTGATCCATAGTTTGATGTGAAGATCAAACCTGCTATCTTACACATATGGACTTATGGAGTAGCCAAAAACAATTAAGCCTATGCTGTAATTTATGCTTTTTAGGTCTGTGTAATTTGAGCAATTAAATGGATTCTAGCATATCGATAAGAATATTTTATAACTGATAGTTGAGTCCTTTCTGTGTTGTGTCAAGCACTTATTTATAACCATGGAAAATCATAATTATGGTGTATTGGGGATGACCAAACAAATAGAGGATAGTAATTGAACAGCTCTATACAGTATTAATTATTGAAATGTAAATAAATATTGATGACTATTGGCTTGACATCACGTCCTTGAAGGACAATGACAGCTTAGTAGCATTAAAAGCATATGAAAATATGATATCATTCATATCTCTAAAACAGATCATTGCAGCTAGGAAACTAGTAGCAAGTCCTAAAAATGTGCAATCTATAAGACCAAGCTCAACGAATTATCAGTATGAACCATAAGCACATTCAGCATATAGAAGAAATCTGGATAGAGCTGATCAGTAACATGATTTCTTCCCAACTTTCATTAATTAATATCAATTTCCTCCTCATATCCATTGAAAGCACCAACAGTGCTGCAAACTATCATCAGATAAGATCTTAGAAACATCCAGTTCAGAGATCCCACTGTTTGAACCCAGGTCATGGCCACTCATGCCTTCACAGATTCAGTGTGCATCGTCTGAAGAGAAGGATAGAAGTACTAATCTGTGAAGAGCTCATGCCCACCCAAAAAATATACTGAATAATGTTTGAAGAGCTCTTCATTCTCTTCCTTTTATCCCTAGCATCGTCTTCATTTGTGCATCAGCATGCATCAGAAGGCTCATCCACCATGTAAAGGCTGCAAAAAAAAGTAATCTAAGTAAACATTTGACAGATCATGTTTATTCTAACCTACTCATTTACGGAAGAACTGAGCACTGCATAAACGACAAATACCCAGAGCCAGTTCAATAACCATGAGATAGAAAAGGTAGCCGATTATACAGGATCAACCATGTCTAGCATATCGGCAAGGTTCGTGCTACCAGGTATTTATATATGTAAGTTTTCTACTTATCTTTTGGTGATGGAATGTAAGATCTACTTGTTATGATAATAGTAGAAATGACTAACGCAGGTAATGTATACAGAAACTGGTGCAGGCAAAGTAAGCATTCAGACAGGAATCCACATATGTTTCAACCAATCACGAATCAGATCTATAACATGCCAGGACTCCAAGATTTTTCACCCGCTTAAAAATTATAACATGATTAACCAACAGCGAACAGCGAACACGTTTAAGCCTCTTGGTGGACAAATGTAGGGATGTAATACATGCTCGATCACAGAACTTCGTACCATCTCTATCCCGTTGAACTCCGGAGAGACCAAGGAGAGCAGACTACCTGTGGCGGCGGCGGCGGCGGTGTGGCGGGGAGAATGGGGGCAGAGGAGCAGCGCGAATGTGCTGCAAATGACGCGAGACTCAGCTTCACCAAGCATAGCGCATGTAGGCCCAACTGTCCAAGTCGTCATGGGCTGGCGCTTTTTCTAAAAAAAAAGAAGTCTAGTTTACCTGCCTCATCAACTATCATATGGTTCATCCGATTTTCCACCGTGATCTAAAAAAATAGTCTTTTAACCTCCCTCAACTTTTGAAAAGTGTTCATTTTTGCAACCTAAGCGGTTTGACGGTAGTTTTGTCAATGTAGCGCCACATGTTGAAAGTTCAAAGAGATAAATGACTATACTTAATTTTCACTAAATATATAAATTTTGTAAAAAATTAAATTATCGGATACCCTGATAAGGGGTATCCTTAATCCTCGATCAAGCGAGTTAATCCCACCGTCATCAACCAAATCCGCCGCCATGATCTCCAGCTATAATCCCTGGTGAACCCGGGCTCAAATGCTTAAGGATAAGGTCTGATTACTGAGCCACCCTGGGCCGGCCCATGAACGGGTCTCGACGGCCCAGGCCGAAGCTGGCTCGATGGGACCCCTCAATTAACGGGGACCCGACCGAATGGACAACCACCCCCTCGAGTGACGGAATGCGGCATGGACGGACGATCCCCCGTCGACTGCTACACTCCCCCGATCTACCAAATTCCGTACGGGAGTCAGAGCACTAGCTACACCTGCTCCTGCCAACCCCCATGGCTACAACAACGGTCATGATGAGCAAACACAGGGGTCAAGTCCGCCTTTTACCGCCCATTCCTAGGGAAACGCTGATTCGTACAATCCACTGTTCCTCCATACTAAACACTGTGCCCCGTCGGGCACCCACTCTAAATGCAAATGTCAACATCCGTACCAGGATTCCTGGGGTTCGTTCTTATCAGCACGGCCTCGAGGCTCCTGAGTATCCCTCGACTCAGACTCTCGGTGGGCCCGGTCAGTGATTCAACCACTCCTGTACACCATCTACTGCAAGCCGTATGCCCTTGACAGGGGGTCACATCTTTCACCACGCCGCTGAGGCACACCAGCGTCATCATCAGGACCGGTCAATCACTGACTTCGCTGTGACATCTCAGAGGGGCGAATCTCATCATCACGCACGCTGCTATAGGGCTTGACCAGTGCGCTCCCCAATAGTGTCTCGACATGATCGCTCCTTGACGTCATTGCTTATGATAGCCCTCACAGCACCGCTAGGGTTTCTTGTACACCTATGCCCCTCCTTGGACTATAAAAGGGGGTGTTGGGCTAGCTGAAGGAGAGGAGACATTCAGACTCACCCTGCCTCTCCATGCACACTGCAGGGCTTAGGACTAGCATTCCCAGACTTAGGCCTGCTCTCCACCTCTTTGCATACTCGCGCTTGTATCTCCCCTGTACAAGCACTTCGGTGTAAGATAATACAAAAACTCCTCCCCCCGCTAGACGTAGGGCCTTCTCTTGCCCGAACCAAGATATATCGTGTGTTCTTGCATCACCATCCGGATTAGGGAGCACGCAGCACATAGTTACTTGTTGGTGTTAGGCCCCTGGGGTCATGACACCGACAGTTGGCGCGCCAGGTAGGGGATCTGCATGTCACCAGCGTTTTCCGCCATCCTCCGGATGGCAGACTCCATGCCATCACTTTCGTTCGCCACGGTGATCTAGTTCGGGAGCTTGGAGTTCATGTCACTCGGCCATAGCCTTGACATGGTCCTGCTCTTGGTCGGAGATCCGAGCAGAGACCACCCCAGGTCCCCACACAGGGCCCCTCGCCCCGGCCTCGTCATCATGCTTCCGCGTCCCGAAGGAGGTGCTACCGGTGCCACCACCATCGCTGCTCCGCGAGTGAGTCGACATCCACCTCAGCTTTCTCGCCACCGGTTGAGGATACAGGGTCCCTAGTTGGGAACCTGGAAGACTTGAGCCTGGGAGCCAAGGTGGAGCTGGGAGGACTCAGCGGTGACCCCAACTTCATCTTCGCCCTACACTCACCGAGGGGACCAGGCGCGGTCTTCCCAGTGAGCACGGCTCCAACATCGCCCAACCTGCTACCCCACAGGCTGTTCATGATTCATTGGCTATTCCCGTATGGTTTGGACAACGCCGCCACGTCATACTCCTTCGCCATGAGCGTCGGTATGAGCGATGGCATGAGCGCGCACGCGGCCTTTCAGGGGCCTCTCCTTCGTGCCACCATGGACCTGGTGACGGTCACGCCGGCCTCCAAGCACTCTGGATTCTCCTGAGTGCCCAGCCCCAGGAGCCGTACCGTTGGCATGATGCGACGTCAGCTGGAGGAGGAGCATCACGGGCAATTTCCCATCTTCTACTCCGGTGATCCCAATTTCGACTCCGATCACTATGACCCCAAGTGCGAGTGCTTCCATGTCGAGGGCGCTGTTGCATCGAGTAGTGACACCGCCGACCCCACGGACATAGCCGCGGCCGCGGCCACGGCCTTAGCAGGAGGCACCCTCGTCATGGCGGGGGGAGGAGCAACCACCAGCCGTGCCCAACGATGCGTGACTCCCCCAGGATGCCCAAGACGCTCAGCTCGCACAAGTCTGAGAGATGCGAGCCAAGCTCGACGAGTATCAAGAGCTCCTGTGTCAGCTCGAGCGGACCCTCGAGCAGGAGCGTGAAAATCCCCCGGTGGGAGGGCTCAAGCTAGGGCCCGAGAAGTCTACCAGCAGATCATCAGAGGGGGAGCGATCGAGCGACCCATCTTCAATCGTGCTAGCCAGAACATTGTCACGGTGACCATGCTTCTTCACAACATGCCTGCCCCCTCGAACCCTAACGCGCAATGCATCAGGAATGAGGTTTAGGGCCTCCACGAGGTGGCGGCCGTGCAGCAGGCCGAGAGTTCTGCCTCAAGGCATCGAGGGGCAGTTTTAGAGCGACTGGCTAACCCCTCTTGGCATGAGAGGGAAGGCTCGGTCCATCAGGAGGCAGCTCCCCAACAGAGGAGAGCAGTCCCCGTCCGAGAACGCATCCTCGACAACCGCGAGCCTCGAGATGCGTGCCACAACATCAATGAGAACCGTACATGCAAGAACGGTGATGCTGAGGCATGAGGCTATGGCGCACAATGGGGTGGGCATTACGACAATGACGAAGACCGGCACCAATCCCCCGAACCGCCAGGCCCTCAGGTGTTCAGCAGGACCATTCGAACTACGCCACTGCCAACTCCGTTCTGCCATCCCATGAGCCTCACCATGTATAACGGCGAGACCAAGCCCGAGCTATAGTTAGCGGATTTCTGGCTGGCATGTCATCAGGGTGGAGCACGCGATGACCATACCATCATTCGCCAGCTCCCTCTGTTCTTATCCGACACCACTCGAAGGTGGCTCCAGGAGCTTCCCCCTGATCAGATCCACGACTGGGCTGACCTGGTCTAGGTGTTCAAGGGGAACTTTAAGGGAACCTATGTGCACCTCGAGAACTCCTGGAACCTCCGCAACTGCAAGCAAAAGCCTAGGGAGTCCCTCTGTGACTTCACCCGGTGCTTCTCTAAGCAACGTACCGAGCCCCCCACATCTCCGATTCATCTCAGGCATGACTTGCAAGGAGCTGGTCTGAGAGCTGGGGCACAATCCCCCCAAGACCGCCGATGAGCTGATGGACATCATTGCCAACTTCGTAGCTAGCGAGGAGGTAGTGGGTGCCTTCTTCAGCGATGGCAAGGAGAAGGGGAAAGCGTAAACGGCCGACCCTGAGAGCTCGACCAAGGGCGCTAAGAAGAACAAGAAGAAGAAGAAGAAGAAGGACTAGCAGGGCAAGTGCGAGGCCCCTGTCGACGACCTCATCACTGCTGCTGAGCGAAAGAAGCCTCGAAGCCCCCCCGAGGGGGCATCTTCGACAAGATGCTGAAAGAGCCCTACCCTTATCACAAGGGAGGGGCAAACCACAACCTCGAGGACTGCCGGATGCTCAAGAAGTTCTTTGAGACCCTGGGTCTCAAAAAAGGTGACAAGAAGGACGAGCCCAAGGATCAAGGCAGCGACAAGGAGGATGGCTTCCCTGAGGTCCATGACTGCTACATGATCTACGGGGGCCCCTTGACTCATCTCACACCGTGCCAGCGCAAGAAGGAGCATCAAGAAGTCTTCTCCATGTGGGTGGTGACCCTCACTACCTCGACTGGTCTAGTACGGCCATCACATTCGACTGTGATGACCATCCGGACTACGTCCCGAGGCCTAGAGTGTACTCGCTCATCATCGACCCTATCATCGTCAACACTCGCCTCACCATGGTGCTCATGGACGGAGGCAGCAGCCTCAACATCATCTACATGGAGACCCTCGACCTTCTAGGAGTCTCGAGGGAGAGGCTTAGTCCCAGTGCCGGGGCCTTCCACGGAGTTGTGCTGGGGAAGAAGGCCTACCCCGTTGGCCGCATCGACCTCCCCATCTGCTTCGGCACCTCCGTGTACTTTAGAAAGGAGATCCTCACCATCGACGACATCGGCTTCCACGAAACCTACCATGCGATCATCGGCCGGCCCAGCTACACCAAGTTCATGGCCATTCCCAACTACACCTACCTCAAGCTCAAGACGCCCAGGCCCAAAGGCGTCATCACCGTCGGCCCCTCCCACGAGCACGCTTATGACTGCGATGTCGAATGCGTCGAGAACAGGGAGGCCATTGAGGAGTCAACCATGATCGCAGAAACTGTCGATAGGCTGGTCGCTGAGGCCCCCAACTCTAAGTGCCACGCTGGCAACTTCAAGGTTGCCGAGGACACCAAGAAAATCCCTCTTGACCCAGGCAGCTCTGATGGGAAGGCGCTGACGATCAGCGCCACCCTCAGCGACAAATAGGAAGCAGTGCTCATCGACTATCTCCGCGCAAACACCAACATGTTTGCATGGAGTCCTTCAGATATGCCAGGCATACCGAGGAAAGTCACTGAGCAAGATTCGGGCCGGGTCCAAGCCGGTGAAGAAACACTTGCGCCGCTTCGATGAGGAGAAGCGCAAGATCATCGGGGAGGAGGTCAACAAGCTCTTGGCGGCCGGGTTCATCACGGAGGTTCATCATCCTGAGTGGTTAGCTAATCCTGTACTAGTTAAGAAGAAGAATGGGAAATTTAGGATGTGTGTAGATTATACCAGTTTGAATAAAGCATGTCCTAAGGTTCCTTTTCCCTTACCACGTATTGATCAAATTGTTGATTCAACTGTGGGATGTGAAACTCTTTCTTTTCTTGATGCTTACTCCAATTATCACCAAATCAAGGAGTCCGACCAGCTCGCGATTTCCTTTATCACACCTTTTGGCATGTACTGCTATGTGACCATGCCTTTCGGCATTCGAAACACCAGGGTAACATACCAGCAATGCATGCTTCATATTTTTGGCAAACATATAGGTCTGACGGTCGAGGCCTACGTCCATGACATCGTAGTCAAGTCTAAAATAGCCAACAACCTCATCGACAACCTCAAAATCATGTTCAAGTGCCTTCAGGCCAAGAACATCAGGATCGATCCTAAAAGTGTATCTTCGGCGTCCCTCGAGGCATGCTCCTTGGGTACATCGTGTCTCAGTGCGGCATAAAGGCCAACCCCGAGAAAGTTTCAACTGTCACCAAGATGGGCCCGATTCGAGACCTCAAGGGCATCCAGAAGGTCATGGGCTACCTCGTGGCCCTCAGCCGTTTCATCTCACATCTCGGAGAAAAGGCGCTACCCCTGTACCGTCTCTTGAAGAAGTCGGAGCACTTCGCCTGGACCCTTAAGGCCAAGGAGGCCCTCACCAAGCTGAAAGCCATGCTGACTTCATCTCCAGTCCTCGTGCCTCTGAGCCTGGCTGAGCCCCTCTTGCTCTATGTCGCCGCCACCACCCAGGTAGTCAGCGTGGCCATAGTGGTCGAGAGGGTAGAGGAAGGGCACGCATTGCCCATCTAGTGGCCCATCAACTTTATTAGTGAGGTACTCTCAAAAACCAAGATCTGCTACCTGCAGATCTAGAGGCTGCTCTACACCATCATCATCACGCAATGCAAGCTCCAGCACTACTTCCTCGGCCACCCAATAATTGTGGTTTCGTCCTTCCCCCTCGGAGAAATAATCCAGAATCGGGAGACCACGGGGAGAATCGCCAAATGGTCAGTCAAGCTCATAGGTGAGACCCTCACATACACACCATGCAAGGCCATCAAGTCTTAGGTATTGGAAGATTTCATCGCTGAATCGACCGATACCCAACTTCCTCTAGCGCCGATCCAAGCGAAGTTGTGGGCAATGTACTTTGACGGGTCGCTGATGAAGACAGGAGCAGGTGCAGGCTTGCTCTTCATTTCATCGCAAGGCATCCATATGCACTATGTCATTCGGCTCCACTTCCCTGCCTCGAACAACATCATCGAGTACGAAGCCCTCGTCAATGGCTTGCGCATTGCCATCGAGCTCGGGGTCCAATGCCTCGATGCTCACGGGACTCGCAGCTTGTGATCGACCAGGTCATGAAGGCCTCGAGTTGCCATGACCCAAAGATGGAAGCCTACTGCAAGGAGGTTCACAAGCTGGAGGACAAGTTCTATCCTCGAGCTCAACCACATCACCCGAAGATACAACGAAGCCGCCGATGAGCTCGCTAGGATTGCATTCATTCGAGGCAACGTCCTGCCTAACGTCTTCCCAAGAGACCTGTTCGAGCCCTCCGTTGACTGGGGCACAGGGGCTAAAGCCACTCCGCAAGCCATCGAGCCTCCCTCCTTGGCCAAGGCTCCTTCGACCAGGGCTGAGGTCATGGAGATCGAGGGGTCAACCCCACCTTCGAGTCCCGAGCCCGACTGGCGCACACCGTTCCTCGACTGTCTTATTCGAGGGGAGCTCCTAGAAGATTGAACCGAAGCTTGATGGATCGCTTGGCGTGTCAAAACCTATGTTCTCTTCGGCAAAGACAAAGAGCTCTATCGACGTAGTCCCATGGGCATCCTCTAGTGCTGCATCACCATCAAGGAGGGAAGGAAGCTGCTCAAGGATCTACACTTGTGGTCGTGGCAACTCTAGAAACGCTTTCTCACACAATGCTGGAAATGTCCCATGTTGCAACTGAGACTCTAACATCTTATTGAAGCTAAGCTGATTCTTTATAGCATTGGAGAAACTAGCAATTCTATTGTTGACTGTTTCTAGAGTTTTATCATAAGACGCTAGCTTCTTGGATAGGTTATCCATCAACTTACCTTGATTGAGCACTAACTCTCTCAAAGGTGGCTGATAAAAGTTATTGTAGGGAGAATTATTACCTTAGTAATTACCTGAGTAGTTAGGCCTCTACTGTTGATTCCAGCCTTGATTCTGCTGAGGACGATAGTAGTAGTAGTTGTTGTTGTTGAGGTAGTTCACATCCTCCTTCAGCTCTAGGCAATTAGAGCCTGTATGCCCAGTCTCTCCACACTCTTCACAAGTCATACGAGAGTCATGAATGTGCATGACTTCTTTCTTCTTAGGGGCTTTCTCATCAAGCCTCTTCATTAGCAGGTCCATCTTGGCAGACAGCATGTCTACCTCCTTGAACTGGTGCATCCCACCTCTCTTGCGGGTCTAAGTTCTTTCTTCACTCCAACCTTAATTGTTGGCCATCTTCTCCACAAGAGCTATAGCTTGAGGAATGGTAAGTGATAAAAATGCACCTCCAGCAGCAGCATCCATGGTCTCACGAGTGTTGTTGCTGAGCCCATGATAGAAGGTCTGCATGAGCAACCAATTCTCCATTCCATGATGAGGACATTCGAGGATATAATCTTGAAAGCGCTCCCGGGCCTCTAGGACTGTCTCTTCATGGTGTTGCTGGAAACTTGATATCTTCCCACGGATAGTGTTGATCTTGCCCATGGGAAAGAATTTCCCATGGAACCATTGCTTTGTTGATCTTGCCCACGTACTATTCTTCTCCTTGTTGGCGTAGAACCATTGCTTTGCTCTTCCCAAGAGTGAGAATGGGAAAAGGCAAAGTAGTATAGCATCTCTAGGAACATCCTTGATAGTGAAAGTGCCATAAATCTCCAGGAAGTGTTGGAGATGAGCACTAGCATCTTTATAGGCCTTCCCACAAAACTGACTTGCTTGCACCATGTTGATCAACGCTGGCTTGAGCTCAAAAGGGTGCTCAATGTTCATAGCAGGTCCAGTGTGGATGTTGTCCATAGTGGGAGCTGAGAACTCATAGAGTGTCTTGTCAGCCATGGCATCGAATCCTGGTGTCAAACTTCGAATGACAGGTGGATCTTCCAATATAGAAGAACTAGCAGGTTGAGCTAATAATGATGATAAGTGCTTCTTCAACTCTGCCTTGGTCCTCCTGAGTAAAGCTTCTGGATTATCAACAAAATTATCTGGAAGATCAAACCTATTCATACATTACCTTGCATATGATATATAACATATACAAACAACAAGGGTAAGTCTATATGAGTAGAGAAGGGTGGATGGTTCTCAATCACATTAATAGATGCAGTGATGCTCATATCCATTTGATAAGCTTTCAACCTTCCCCGGCAACGATGCCAAAAATGCTTGTTGACACCTCTAACACCACTTAAGCTAGGTTGTCATCCCCAGCATGGCGCCAGAGGTGCTAGTGTTAAATGCATATGTTTTCTCAAAGAATAAAGAAGGGATCCGCAAGCGCACAGATAATACCGATGTAGCATTTTAACCGGGAGTAATCTAGGTATCGTTATTTATATTTTACTACTGGGAAGGGATGCTTATGGATATGAGCTATGAGTACTGCATGTGATAATGGAGAGCTTAACCATGTCTTTATCTATCTTCTCATACAGGGTAAGTGTCACATAAAATAATAATATAGATATGAATAAATGATAAATGATAAAGATAAATGAGAGCACATAGCCACATAAAATAATGATAAACATCTCAATAGAGTACTCTAAGTTCATAACACTAGCATGGACAGGGCCGATCTACAAGAATAAATCCTAAGTTATTCTAACTATAAAGCCAAAGCATATAATGATTAGTGCAAGAACACTTAACAATCATGGCGGGAAAAGGTTATATCTATGCATAGTGATATTACCATGAAAGATCAGGAACAGAGCAATCACTCCCATGTAATAGGGGTATTCTACTAGTCCTATACTCGGGAGGAGGACTACAGAGGACTCAACAGGACTTTCACTCCCACGATCTATCTCACGATCTGGAATATAGGGTGCAATTGTAGATAAATACAGCCTAGGCACCACGCCTGCACAATATACCCATCGATCTAATGAGCAAGCGCTATACGATCCTATGCATAAACATAATTCTAATCCAACTATGCTAAGCATATAATCAAAGTAAACTAAGAACCATATAATTGAGAATATAAGCAAATAGAGCAAAGTCATATCTGATAGATTAGAATAGAATAAAGTACTATTCATAGAAGCAAGAACAGTGATGAATATTATGATGAAGTATAAGAAATTACCAAGAACTCTGACAGATCCGGACTCCAAGCTAGGCTTGACTCCTTCTAGATCTATTCCTATGTAGCTATGCTAATAAACTATGAAGCTCTAATTGAGATGGTGGCTCTAGGGCTTCTCTGGAGTTGAGGATGAATTCTCCAAATGAATTCTTGAATGAATTAGTGTTTCTCCAGGAGCTGGGGGCCCTGTTTATATAGCCCCCTAGGATACACCATAGCCCTTGGATCAAACTGACTTGAATAGATGGCAAAGATTGCTCCTCAAGGTCGGTGGAGGCAGTATTCGTGAGGTTGCACCTGATTGGGCCAGGTGGCCGGGCGGCCGCCCAAGTGGCATGGGCGCCCACCCTTGCCAAGCTGCCATGTGGGCCTAGCTTCGCAGGGTTTCCTTCCTAAGTCTTCTAGAGTATTCTTGAGTTGTTGGACGGGGTATTCTCTCTATGTAAACCTGACATGTGGACCTCTTTTGGTTCTTTTCTGATAACCCCCTGTAGAAATAGACAATCACCAAAACTCATGGAATTCTGTTAGTGTAACCCCTATAACTAGATGGTATTCATCTTTTAACCCTTTCTCAGGTTATGTTGATGGTTTAAAATGATACTTAACTACCGTCAACAGTAGACGGAGTGATCGTGGTGCGAAGCCTGTCGGTCAACATCACCTCCTTCCAGTAGAGATCCTGGAGCACCTTGGCGTTGTTCTCGACCTCGAGCCTCTCCTTGTCGAGCTTTGAAAACCAAGACAGGATCAGCCATGACAAATAGGTAGCCAAATCAAGAAAGCCAAAGTCAAAGGAGAAAAGGGAAAGGCAGACCTGTGGCATGGGTGTTGAGGGCGGTGAACGCTTCCTGTAGTGAGGAGTAATTCCTCTTGGCCTCCTCTAGAGCACGGGCAGCCTCCGTCTTCTCCATCCTCAGGTCCTCGATCGCCTTGCCAGCCAGCGTGATGGCCTCCTCCTTCTTCAGGAGGGTCTCCTTGAGTGTGGTGACCTCGGCGGGCAGGGCCTGGGAGCGTCACTGCTCTTCCTCGATCGAGATGTTGAGGGCGTCACGAGCCTAGGAGACCCAGGTGACGTCCACCTCGAGCCCTTTGATGCTCTCCAAGGAATGTCGGAGCTCCCCCTCGAGCGACTTGACACGCTCCTCTGAGGAAGAGAGGGCCTCGAGGGTCTTCTACACCTCCGTGTGGGCCTGGCTAGCATTGTTCCTAGTTTGAGTGGCCTCCTCCTTGGCCTAGGATGCCTCTTTATGAGCTGCCTCGACCTCCTCCCTAGCCTTGGTCGCCTCCTCCTGGCCTTGGCCGATTTGAGCTGGTCCTGCAGCAATGAGACTTTCCCCCATCCGCCGTTGGTCATGTGAATGAACTAGGAATTGACCTGGGATTGTCTCCTCAAGTCCTGAACATGGAAGGCACAGAAGTAAGCATCGAGTGGGAAACAAGTTAACTCAAGAGTTTGAAAATCGAAGATCACATACCGCAAAGGCCCTCAAGAGGTCCTGGCTGGCGACATTGACAGCCATCGTCATGGCGTGCTGCATCCAGGCATGGAACTCCTCGACATGCTCCCAATATGGCCTTCTCTGGGTCATTCATCTTGAACAGGACTGCGTCAGGGTTCATTGGATCATGGAACTAGAGGGCATCTTGGCCCCAAAAGGGGAGGTCAGCATCGATCCTCTCCTGCACGTGTGCTTCTATGGTGTCCACCAAGTCCTGCAACCCGCCATGGTGAGCCATGCAATCGACAAGCGTGGGGAAGAGCACCTCGACCTCTAATCAGGCCCCCAAGGACTCGACCTCTCCCACTGGCTGCTTCCCCCTCGAGAAGTAACCAGGGGCATACACGTCGGGACCATACAAGCACCCCCGAATGGCGGATGGCCCGGACGACGGTGATCGAGGCATCATTATAAAAGATACCACCCCAGGTGTCGAGGCCCCCTCTAGGATGGGGCGCCTAGTCGGCTAGACGGCCCTCCCTCGCATAGAGGCATCCTCCTCTGCTGGTGCCTCTGGGTGCTACGGGGCCAGTGACATGGGCCGTCGGACGTCCCCTTCTCCAACGTCCTATAGGGCCACCTCCTTCTCCTGCTACTACGGTGATGATGCGCTTGTGGATGCTGTCTCCTCTTGCTGCCAATGCCATGGGTTCGAGGCAGCCAACATCTCCTACTGCCCGTCTGGACGTTGCTGCGACGAGCTCAAGGGAGCCATGGCCCCCTGTTGTTGCTGGTGCTGCTTCGGCTAGCTTAGAGCCAGCTGTTCCACCTCCTGTAGCTGCTGTTGCTCGAGTTGGCTTGGGGCCAACCCCTCGTCCTCCTGTTGCTTCTACAGCTGCTCCTCCTTCTCCTGCTTCTGCAGGCTCTCCTGCTCCTATTTGCGCTCCACCTCCACCACGTGCAGGCCCTTCGGCCATGGCTCCCACCCCTCTTGCTGAGAAGGAGGAACCCCTGCTTCCTGGGGGTGCTCCACCATCACCTCAGTGGAGGGAGGGGGAACCACAACCTCCTCATTCTCGATGATGATTGGGGCATCCTCCGACCCCGATTCACGACTGTCGAGGGATCCCCCAAGCGAGGCGGCCGAAGCCTCGACCGGGCTAGGAGTGGGGGCCGTAGACATTGAGACCTGAGCAGCACCCTCACTCCCTGGCATCTGGCCCTGGGCAGTGTCATCATGCACCATGGCCCTCGAGCCACTCGAGCCTGCAAAAGAGTAGAGCCGGTAAGCTTGCCCCAAACTATCACCACCTAGGCTTGCGCTAGCCAGGCCGCCTCTGACGCTGACAAGGGTCTCAAGATCACACCTCCTGCTACCGCCATCATCCTCGTGGCCATGTCTGCCTTGAGCCATTTGGCCGGTGAAGGATTCGCTTCCTCCACCGGTCACTTGAGCCTGGACAGCACGCTGAAAGGAAAACATATAACCATTCCACAAACGATAGTAAAAAGAAGGAAGCTTGGGATAACAAAACTTACCCCACTGAGATGATGGGTGCCCTTCTGGGCCCCCTCAAACCACTTAGGGGCCTCGAGCCCCCTCTGGGTTGTACACCTCCTAGATCCCAAGCTGCTCGGGGCCTTCGACGATGTCTTCAGGCCTCCCTGCTCTGACAAGGCCGCCTAACCCTGGGTCTGCAACCCGGGTGCCGAGGACGATGTCATCCGCTCTCCCGAAGCAGCCTGGTCCTGTCCGCTCATCGTGCGTCGAGGACATGGTCCGCGGTGGCGGCATACCAGATTGGCCCTGAGACGTGGCCGGTAGAGTCCCGCCACACGCATGGTGGGACGATGACGACCCACTACGAGTCGAGGAGTCGGTTGGCCTTCTCTCCCGGGGCTGTGCCAAAGCTGCCCTTGACGACTGGGCAACAAGCTGCTCTAGGACATTCTCCTGTGCAGAACGCACGTCAGCACGAGGGGAATCAGGCAGGTGGGGCGTGAGACGTGCCGCCATCCCCTCTTCATCTTTATCATCATCCTCCTCCTCCTCATCTTCTTTTGAGGGGGACTCCTCAATGGGAAGCTTATCACACCTCTGTTTAGCCCGACGCTGCTCGAGCGCTTGGCGCTTGAGATTTTTCTCCTTCCTCTTCTTATTCTCACTATCCATCCCTTTCTTTGACTGACGAGCAGTAAAGCGATCAGGGTCGTCCTCCTTGATCAAGGGCACTGACACCCTGTAGTCGATGTTGCCCTACGTGCGAGGTAACATCAAGCACATAAGGGTAAGGCAAAAAATGAGAGGGGACTCGGGGACAGCAAGTTGAGATGCTTACCAGGATGACGTGGTCGTCATTAGGCAGCATTGGGATGTTGTTCACGTCATCTGGATTGAAGGTGCCGGCGATCACTCCCTGCACCCGCCTCGCTACTTCATTGAGGGGCAGCTCCCCGTAAACATCTGGCATGCCTCGAGCTGCTCAGGCACCGCCCTAGGTCCTATTTGGTCTAGGCGCAGCGAACGCGCCATCAGAGGGAGGACCCTTCGGCTATGAAACACTGAGACCATGATCCTGGCGTTCAGTCCCCGCTCACGCAGAGTCCTCAGGGCATCAAGGATGGGGGTTTAGCCATGCTTGGAGGTCCACTACCATGTCGTGTGTCCAGTGGTACGAGCGCTCCATGATGACCAACCTGGTGTAGTGCGGGAGCAGGTCCTCATCATTCCGGATGTAGAACCATCCGGCGTGCCACTCGCCATGGTTGGTAGTCAACCCCGTTGGGATGTACATCTCCTTCCACTTCAACGCCAAGTTGTAGCTCCTGGCGTGGACGATGCTCCTTACCCTCATCGATACAGGCTTGATGAAGTGCTCTCCCTTGAAGAGGTGAAGCCACAACCCCCAGTGTGGCTCCATCCCTAGATACCCCTCGCAGACGGTGGCAAAGACGGCCGTGTTGGAGATGGTGTTGAGAGAGAAGTGTTGGAGCTCGACCTCATAGTAGTTGGTCAGCGCCCGCATGAATCGGCTCGGGGGGACCCAAGTCTCATCTGGTGGAACTTGGCGAAGCTCACTACATACCCCGCCAGCAGATTTGGCTCGAGATCCTCCCTCGATGGCACCAACCACTCTGGCCAGTTGGCTGAAATGGTGGGGCGAAGAAGCCCCTCGTCCACCAACTCCTTGAGCTCCCGCTCCGTCATGGCCAACGGGAGCCAGTCCACCAGTGGAAGAACCTATGGCGCCATGGCGGCGGTGCGGATCTGCTCGGCGAAAGGATGAGAGGGAAGATTCCCAATCTCTCTCTCTCTATTCCCTCTTGTGCTAACGAATAGGGTGAATTCTCTCTCTTGGCAGTGGCGGCGAAGAAGGCAGGAAGGCAATGTGGGGAACGGACGGCACCCCGCCTTCCCCAACTTATAGTCAAGGCGAAGAGCAACGGGCAGATTTGGTTGAGGGGGTAAGCGAATCGATGGCATTTATTGCGCTCACCTAACTGCTTCCTCGATTCTTGGAACAAGAACACACATTGCCCACACGGCTTCTAGCCATTGCCTAGGTCCTCCACGATCACACCGCTTCAGACAGATGGAGTCATCCATGAGCGATGCCTTCTACGAGAAGGAAAACAGGTCCCGGCCCCACAATAAACCTCAAGGGAGCGAAGGCTGGCCCTCGATCAGGGTTCGACAGCCGCCCTCGAGTACCCAAGTCAGGGGTGACCAAGGGGGAGCCAACATGAGGCCCCGCTTGAGAATGAACTCTCAAGACCCCTTGGACACATCCAAGGCCAAAACAAAAAGACGCTCGTGGGATTCCCTCGAAGGGAGGCATCGAGCCACCGGCACCTAGCGAATGGGAACGGCATCCATGCGTCAGCTTGTTTGGCTTTAATAAGAATGCCTCCGTGGCCATTAATCGACCCCTATCAAATGGGGCATGAGTTCTCACTTGGATTTCCCAGTAACAGCTCACGAAGGACGTCGGAACTCGCCCGTCGAGGGTAGTACGGTGCTCCTCCCCCAGCATCCGATCGAAAGGACTCATAGGGTGTCTCGCCAAAAGCTAGCAAAGCCCTGGCCTTGCGAGGCCCGGAGGCTCAACTACGCTTGGCACCCCTCGATGAAAGAGGGTTGCATACGCTTGGGGGCTCGAAGTCTCGAAATACCCCTCGATCAGGAGCTACGACTCCAGTTCATGTTAATCTAACTTTTTAGGTGCACCTACTATCCTCGATCAAACGAGCACCACTCAACAAGAGCCGTGTAAAGCCCTCGGAGGAGTCCTACCTACTCTCCTGAGGCCTCAGGGGCTACCCCCGAAGGGTACGCTCGTGCGCACCCTTCAGAAGACAACAAACGTTACGACCCGGGAAACTCTGCGTGAGTGCCAGCACTCGCGCAGAGGCTCAGGGCTACTGTCAGGTACACTGATAAGGGGGTACCCTTAACCCTTGATCAAGCGAATTAATCCCACATCATCAACCAAATCCCCTGCCATGATCTCCAGCTATAATTCCTGGCGAACCCGAGCTCAAATGCTTAAGGATAAGGTCCGATTATTGAGCCACCCTGGGCCAGCCCACGAACGGGTCTCGACGGCCTAGGCTAAAGCTAGCTTGATGGGACCCTTCAAGTAACGAGGACCCGACCGAACAGACAACCACCCCCTCGAGTGATGGAAAGCGACATGGACGGATGACCCCCCGTCGACTGCTACACTCCCCCAATCTACCTACCTCCGTATGGGAATCAGAGCATTTAATGCGCCTCACCTGCTCCTGTCAATCCCCATGGCTAAAGTGACAGTCATGATGAGCAAGTACAGGGGTCAAGTCCGCCTTTTACCGCCCATCCCTGGGGAAACGCTGATTCATACAATCCACTGTTCCTCTGTATCAAACACTGTGCCCCATCGAGCACCCCCTTGAAACGCAAATGTCAACACCCTACCAGGATTCCCGGGGTTTGTTCTTATCTGCATGGCCTCAAGGCCCCTGGGTACCCCTTGACTCAGGCTCTCGGCGGCCCCGGTCAGTGATTCAACCACTCCTGTACGCCATCTACTGCAAGTCGTACGCCCTTGACAGGAGGTCACATCTTTCAGCACGCCGCTGAGGCACATCAGCGTCATCATCAGGACCGGTTAATCACCGAGTTCGCCGTGACATCTCAGAGGGGCGAATCACATCATCACACACGTTGCTACAGGGCTCAACTTCGCTTCAGCGCATGCCCAACAGTGTTCTTAACATGATCGCTCCTCGACTTCATTGCTTACAATAGCCCTCACAGCACCGCTAGGGTTTCTTGTACACCCATGCCCCTCCTTGGACTATAAAAGGGGGCGCTGGGCTAGCTGAAGGAGAGGAGACATTCAGACTCGCCCTACCTCTCCATGCACACCGCAGGGCTTAGGACTAGCATTCCTAGACTTAGGCCCTGCTCTCCACCTCTTCGCATACTCGCTCTTGTATCTCCCCTGTACAAGCACTTCGGTGCAAGATAATACAAAAACTCCTCCCCCGCTGGAAGTAGGGCCTTCTCTTGCCCGAACCAGGATAAATCGTGTGTTCTTCTTACATCACCATCCGGATTAGGAAGCATGCAGCACGTAGTTACTTGTTGGTGTTAGGCCCCCGGGGTCGTGACACCGACATAAATACTATAAAATATAGTTTTATATGAAAAGTAGTAAAATTAAGAATTCTAAAACTTAATTTAATCTTAGAAAATTCATACAAAATATGTAGCTCGAAAAGTTATGAAACTATAGCTTTAGATTCTTTTTTTAATTATGCTCACACAGCATCTAGCTTGAGATATGTTGTTCATGTCATTTGATTCTCTTTTTTTTGAAACATGGAGGACTCTCCATTACTCTTAACCTGATGCCATATCATTGGCAACCGGTACAAGGATACAATTTGGAACGCTGTCCATAATCCGTAGACTTAACCGCTTGCACCACCATGGAGGCATCTATTTCAAGTATCACATGATGAAACCTAAGATCAGCCGCTTTCTGTGTAGCTTGCAGACAGGCAATAGTTTCAGCGTGAAAGGCTTCTCTGACATGTTACTTGATTCTATTTATACAAATCTCATGACCAGTGTGCTTGTCCAAGGTTTTGTTTTTTAAGAATTGTTGTATCTGGTGCCCAGTTATTTTAGCCTCTCGTAACAATGGAATTTGTATGTTGAATGTTGTATTATTCATCGCAACGGTTGGGCCATCTTGAATCATCGTCAACTCTACAGATTGGCAAGCACATTAGGATACGACGGGACGCGCGCACATGAGGATACGACGGGGCTTATGTACTGGCCAATGTGTGCTTGGTCCCCAATCTTGTATTATTGCTCCTTTCAGTAGATTCAATTCAATGTCCCCACGTGCCAATATGTAGTACTGTAACAAGTTTGAAAGAAAGAATATCTGCACTCATGCTAATCTAAATCCATCCTCTAAAAGGCCTGGTCATTAAGATTTTCTCCTCTCAACTTATTTCTTCCGCACTCATCCAATACTCTATATCCACCCTTTACCAACTACAAGCTGGTAGGGTCCACACGTCATACTATATTTTCCCTCCCTCCCCTTCTCTCCTCTCTATCCCCCGTCTCCCACCCACGCTGCACCCTCCCCTGCCCTCTGCCATCTTCCCTGCTTGTCCCCCTTGCTCTCCCATCTCATCGGCATAGGTCCTCCTCGCAGCTCAACTGGCGCATCTCGGTGGCACACTGCCCCCTCCCTCTCCCTCCTCTGTTGGCATGCTTTCCTCTCCCTTCCCTCTCCTCCGAGCTCGGTGCGGTGGAGCTCAGACGTTGGCGGTGGTGGCCTCCATTCCTCCGATGCACCCATCCCCGGCTACTCGAATTCGACGGCGGAGGGCTCGATGTCGGCGTGCAGCGGAGCAAGGTCTCCGTCGAGCAGTCCCCAAGCGCCGGCGTGGGCAGCAAGGCCGGTGTCCGAGCGGAGGCACAGGCCATGGCTGTGGCGTCGGATTCTGACGGCGACGGCGAGTTCTCACTGGGCACGCCATGGAGGACCTCCACACGGAGTCCAGAGCAGCAACGGGCCGCACGCCCCGCTGTTGCTGCGGTCGGAAGAGTGTCGGCTGTTAGACTTAATCTTGTGTTTCAAGTGTGTGGTTCCCAGAACTCAAGGTTGTGGCGAGTCTTGAGGAGCAAGCTGCTAGTGTTGGAGGTGAGGCAAGAGTGTGTGCATGCTTCTATTTTTAGTTTCCTAGGTGCATCAATGACTCAGTTGCGGCCATGTTTAGGGAGTGATTAGTCAAGATAATAGTGTGTGGTTGCATGCAGAAAGTAGTGCCTATGATCTGCATGTAGGAGCTTTGTGCGCGTGTGGTTCGGCCGGGTCGTGCGGCCGAAATGTGCGTAGTGTGGCGGGAGTGAGGTCTAATAAGCTAGGCTATTTAAGCCTTTGTAATCTGCAGTTGTTCAGTGTGGTGAAGAAATAAAAGTGCATGTGTTGGTGCTGGTGTGCAACACCGAATATTCCCTACGTGTGCTACCATTCTTGTGTTCTTGTGTTGTGTTTTGAGTGAGAGAGCGAGTGAGATTCCAACAATTGGTATCGGAGCCGGTTGATTTTGCGGTGATGTCAGGTGAAGGCAAAAGTGTTGTAGCACTAACACGATCAAAAGTGATGTCGGTGCATTATCCAATGCTAACCGACACCAACTATGGTGTGTGGGCTGTGAAGATGAAGATCATTCTTTGTCATCTCGGTGTGTGGGCAGCGATCGTTGGTGAAGCTTCAGTCGAAGAAGAGAAGGATTGTGAAGCTTTAGTGGCCATCTCTCAAGCTGTACCAGATTCCGTGATGATGTCCATTGCGGACAAAGAAACGACCAAGGAAGCTTGGGATGCTATAAAACTGATGAACGTGGGAGAAGATTGAGTGAGGAAGGCACGTGTACAAGCGTTGAAGAGGTAGTTCGACCGCATGGACATGGCAGAATCAGAGACAATCATGGAGTTTTCTCAGAAACTCACCACGATTGTGGGGGATATGCGCTCTCTTGGAGCCAAAGTGAAGGATCATGTTGTCATGGAGAGACTTTTTAGTGCTGTCCCCGACAAATCCCTTCCAATCATCGGCACCATTGAGCAATGGGGAGATGTGTCCAAGATGTCGGTGAACGAGGCGATTGGGTGCCTGTGGGCCTTCAAGGAGACCTCAAAGGGGAGACGCCATGACAAGGACGGTGAGCCGCAGCTGCTGGTCATGCACGTCGAGCCGAGGTTCACGCGTGCGGAGTGGGAAGCCATCATCGTCGAAGAGAAGGCGAGCAATGAGTGCTCCAGCAGCAGCATCAAAAAGAAGTACCACGGCAAGTTTGACAAGTCAAAGATCAATTGCCACAAGTGTGGTAACCTTGGTCATTTTGCTGATGAATGCAATGAGTCAGAGAAAATGACTAAGGGAATGTCACATCTTGCCATCGCTGATGAGGATGATGAAGAGGCGGCATTGATGTGAAGCCAAGTGAAGGTGCAGGAAATAAAGATAACAAGATTAGGGGGAGATTGTTAGACTTAATCTTGTTTTCAAGTGTGTGGTTCCTAGAACTCAAGGTTGTGGGCGAGTCTTGAGGAGCTAGCTGCTAGTGTTGGAGGTTAGGCAAGAGTGTGTGCATGCTTTTATTTTTAGTTTGCTAGGTGCATCAATGACTTGGTTGTGGCCAAGTTTAGGGAGTGATTAGTGGAAATAATAGTGTGTGGTTGCATGCAAAAAGTAGTGCCTGTGATATGCATGTAGGAGCTTTGTGCGTGTGTGGTTCGGCCGGGTCATGCAACCGAAATGTGCGGAGTGTGGCCGAGTGAGGGCCAATAAGCTAGGCTATTTAAGCCTTTTGTAATCTGCAGGTGTTCAGCGTGGAGAAGAAATAAAAGTGCATGTGTTGGTGCTGGTGTGCAGCACCGAAAATTCCCTCTGTGTGCTACCATTCTTGTGTTCTTGTGTTGTGTTTTGAGAGAGAGCGAGTGAGATTCCAACACCGGCGACCGCGCTGCCGACGCAGATGCAACTGCTAGTGCCGTCGTGCCTTCCCTTCTCATGCCCGCTCTGCTCGTCTACTCGTGTCGGCATCCACTCGCGGGGGTTCCATCCCCTTCTCCCCTTCTCATGGTTAGATCTCGAGTAGGGGCGCAACGGCGGGAGGAGTACCGACCGGGGATGAGCGGCACCATGGTGAGCACTAAGGACGCTGCAGCATGGTGGCAACGTGAGGCACGCCCGTCATCCCTCTCCCTCCTCCGCCGGTGGGACTTGAGGAGCCACGGCAGGTGATCTCCAATTGGGGACTCCTAGCTGCAGAATCTTGAGGCGATGGCGTGCTGCCCCTCTCTTCCCCTCCTCCATCGGCGTGCCGCTGAGTGGAGCACCGGTTGCGTCCATCCTGCTCCCTCCACTTGGGCCCCACACACCACGTCGTAAGATAGCAAACATCCGCTACTCCGCTATCTGTAGCAGACCTGCGACGGTGACGGTTGTCATCCGCTATCACATACGCTATATGCATTTACAAGATCCTTTAGAGGTCCTGGTGTGGATAGTCTAGTGTATAGAAAGACTTGTCATCTTCTAGTTGAGCTTGAGTCAAAGTTCATTGGGCTATAAAGAAATGGAACATGAACCTCAACTCAGCTAGACAAAATAGAAAAATGCAAATCTTTGAGTTAGAGGAATGGAAAGAAAAAGCTTACCATAGTTCTAAGATTTATAAAAAATGGTCTAAGTGTGGTGGCATGATAAATGAATTAAAAAGAAGGAATTTAATACAGGAGATAAGGTATTACTCTTTACCTCAAGGTTAGATATCTTTGGTCATGAAAAGCTTTGAAGTAAGTAGGATGGACCATTTGAAGTCATCGCTTTGTCACCCCATGGGGCCGTAACATTGGAAAGCGATGATGGCCAACTCTTCATAGTGAATGGCCAACACCTAAAAATTTATTATGAACCTAAAATTCAAGAACTAAAGGGGTTTGACATAATCGAGTTCATAATCTTTAAGCACAAATCTGAAAGATGCTCTCATGGGTTGGTTTTAGCCTTCCTAACCTATATTGGGCTAGGAACCAACTTCAAGCCACATTTTAGAGGTCCAGAACATATATTATGGGAGTTTAAGCTTTGAAATGTTGGCGGTCCTTAACTCACATTTTATGCCACCAATAAGAATATAAAATCACCCAAACATAGTAAATAGGGCTTTATGCTAACACTTTCCACAAGTTTTGGTGTTTTACTTATTCTACAGGACAAACATTGAAACATACCTAAAGTGGATCCAAAGTGGATAAAAGAATAAGATAAATAAGAATCCATTTTAGACCAAAAGCAAAACAAGGATAAGAATGAAAGAAAACCAATTATCAAATAATTCAGGTCCCAGTCAAGTGGAGAGAACAAGCTAAAGTCCATGAATTGACCACACGGGCCAAAAGTGTTCATATTCATCTTGGGCTACAGGACCGTGCCTAGGTAAAATGGCCACAATGAGCTCATCCGAACTCTATTTTGGGCGATCCACCGGCCATGCGAAGCTAACAAGAAGATTCACGCACCTGCAAAACATGGGCTCAGCCGACTCAGCCATTGCCCGGTCGGCCTGGTGGGACGGCTGGCCCAATCCTGGTACCGTTCTGGCCCAACTTTCTATGGTGGTTCACTCAATGCGTAGGGAGGATGGTGCGCTAGTGGGTTTCCATGTTGACTGAACCAGGATGTGAGTGGAGGTTGGTTTTGGCATTTAGGAGGAGAATATTCCTAGGATGCTGCCTCCTCTCCCACCTATAAATAAAGGAGTCCCCCTTCATTCCATTAGCACACAAAGGGAGAAAAGGGCCACAACAAGCTTAGAGCTAGAGCGCCACTCCAAAGGGTTATGCCCTAGTAGCTAGCTATAGACTTAGAGAGGAGATGCGAGTGTGAAGGCGGGGAAGAGCTGGGCTTGTTAGTGTCTTCCCCAACTTGTACCTCGATGGATATTTTACTTAGCTCTTTCATAGGATCTTGGCTAAGTGAGTATTCGTGTTTCTTATGGTCTAATAAAAGTCTGTTGTTTAGCTGAGCTTGACCTTGTCTTGTTTATGGGTTCGTCGTCCGTCCCCATGACGAATGCTCTAGTAGAAGGTCGCTGATAAAGATGGATCACCCTGTACAATCGTTGGCATTTCTTAGCGTAATCACCAAAAGATGGGTGAGAACCCATTGTCGACGGTAGTTAAGTATCATTTTTAACCATCAACATAATATGAGAAAGGGCTAAAACATGTTTACCATCTAGTTATAGGGGTTACACTAACAGAATTCCATGAGTTTTGGTGATTGTCTATTGCTGCAAGGGGTTATCGGAAAAGAACCAAAAGAGGTCCACATGTCAGATTTACATAGAGAGAATACCTCGTCCAACAACTCAAGAATACTCTAGAAGACTCGGGAAGGCGACCCTATGAAGCTGGGGCCACCTGGCAGCTAGGCTTAGGCGCCCGCCCATGCCACCTAGGGGACCGCCCAGCCAGGTGGACCAATGAGGTCCAACCTAACGAATCCTGCCTCCACCGACCTTGAGGAGCCCTAGCCATCTATAGGTTGGTTTGATCCAAGGGCTACGGTGCATCCTAGGGGGCTATATAAATAGGGCCCCTGGCCCCTGGAGAAACCCTAATTCATTCTCTACTTCATTCATGAAACTTAGAGAAGCCCTAGAGCCACCATCTCAATTAGAGCTCATAGTTTATTATCATAGCTACATAGGAATAGATCTAGAGGGAGTCAAACCTAGCTTGGAGTCCGGATCTATCAGAGTTCTTGGTAATTTCTTTTACTTCATCATAATATTCATCATTGTTGTTGCTACTATGAATAATACTTTATTCTATTCTAATATATCATATATGACTTTGCTCTATTTGTTTATGTTCACAATTATATTGTTCTTAGTTTACTTTGATTATATGCTTAGCATAGTTGGATTAGAATTATGTTTATGCATAGGATCATATAGCCCTTGCTCATTAGATAGATGGGTGATTGATAAATATTGTGTAGGCGTGGTGCCTAGGCAGTATTTATCTATGATTGCACCCTATATTCTTGATCGTGAGGTAGATCATGGGAGTGACAGTCCTATTGAGTCCTTCGTAGTCCTCCTCCTGAGTATAGGACTAGTAAAACACCATTATTACATGGAACTGATTGCTCTGTTCATGATCTTTCTTGGTAATATCACTATGCATAGGTGTAACCTTTTTCCGCCATGATTGTTAGGTGTACTTGCACTAATCATTGTATGCTTTGGCTTTATAGGTAGAATAACTTAGGATTTATTCTTGTAGATCATCCTAGTCCATGCTAGTGTTATAGACTTAGAGTACTCTATTGAGATGTTTATCATTATTTTATGTGGCTATGTGCTCTTATTTAGATTTATCATTTATCATTCATTCATATCTATATTATTATTTTATGTGACACTTACCCTATATGAGAAGATAGATAAAGACATGGTTAAGCTCTCCATTATCACATGCAGTGCTCATAGCTCATATCCATAAACATCCCTTCCCAGTGGTAAAATATAAATAACGATACCTGGATTACTCCCGGTTAAAATGCTACATCGGTATTACCTGTGCGCTTGCGGATCCCTTATTTATTTTTCAAGAAAGCGTATGCATTTAATACCAGCACCTCTGGCGCCATGCTGAGGATGACAACCTAGCTTAAGTGGTGTTAGGGTGTAAACAAGCAACTTTGGTGCCGTTGCTGGGGAAGCTTGAAAGCTTATCAAATGGATATTGAGCATCACTGCATCCACTAATGTGATTGAGAACCATCCACCCTTCTCTACTAATACAGACTTACCCTTGTCTTTTGTCTATGTTATATATCATATGAAGGGTAATGTATGAACAGGTTTGATCTTCCAGATAATTTTATCGATAATACAGAAGCTTTACTTAGGAGGACCAAGGCAAAGTTGAAGAAGCACTTATCATCGTTATCAGCTCAATCTGCCAGTTCTTCTGTATTGGAAAATCCACCTTTTGTTTGAAGTTTGACACCAGTATTCGACGCCATGGCCAACAAGACACTTCGCGAGTTCTCAGCTCACACTATGGACAACATTCGTATAGGACCTGCTGTGAATATTGAGCACCCTTTTGAGCTTAAGCCAGTGTTGATCAACATGGTGCAAGCAAGCTAGTTCTGTGGGAAGGCCCATGAAGATACTAGTGCTCATCTCTAACACTTCCTAGAGATTTGCAGCACTGTCACCATCAAGGATGTCCCCAGAGATATTATACTACTTCACCTTTTCCCATTTTCACTCTTGGGAAGAGCGAAGCAGTGGTTCTACGCCAACAAGGAGAAGAATACTATGTGGGCACTATGTTCCACCAATTTCTTAGCGAAGTTCTTTCCCATGGACAAGACCAATGCTCTCCGTGGGAGGATATCAAGTTTTCAGCAACAACATGAAGAGACAGTGCCAGAGGCCTAGGAGAGCTTTTAAGATTACATCCTCGAATGTCCTCATCATGGAATGGAGAATTGGTTGCTCATGTAGACCTTCTATCATGGGCTCAGCAATAGCACTCGTGAGACCATGGATGCTGCTGCTGGAGGTGCATTCTTATCACTTAATATTCATCAAGACAAAGCTCTTGTGGAGAAGATGGCCTCCAACTAAGGTTGGAGTGAAGAAAGAACTCAGACCCGCAAGAGAGGTGGGATGCACTATCTCAAGGAGGTAGACATGCTAACTGCCAAGATGGACCTGCTGATGAAGAGGCTCGATGAGAGAGCCCTTGAGAAGAAAGAAGTCATGCACATTCATGATTCTTGCATGACTTGTGAAGAGTGTGGAGAAACTAGGCATACATGTGCTAATTTCCCAGAGCTGAATGAGGATGTGAACTACCTCAACAACAACAACAACTATTATCGTCCTCAGCAAAATCAAGGCTAGAATCAACAGCAGAGACCTAACTACTCAGATAATTACCAAGGCAATAATTCTTCTTACAATAATTTCAATCAGCCACCTTTGAGAGAGTTAGTGCTTAATCAAGGTAAGTTAATGGATAACCTGTCTAAGAAGCTAGCGTCTTATGATAAAACTCTAAAAATAGTCAATAGTAGATTGGATAGTTTTTCTAATGCTATAAAGAATCAGCTTAGCTTCAATAAGATGCTAGAGTCTCAGTTGCAATAGCTTGCCAACTTTGTTCCTTCCGCCAACCAAGGTAAGATTTTGGGAGCAACTGGAAGGATTAGAAACTACAAATCTTGTAGATATATTTAATGCAGGAAGCTATTGGACTGACCCTCCAAGAGGATCATGGAATGACCCGACTCTACCAATCAAGAAAGGTGATCCAGGGAGACCAGTTGTTCCAATCTCCATTGGAAGTGCTAATTTCAATGATGCAAGCTATGATTTTGGTGCAAGCGTCAATGTCATGCCCAAGGTGATATATGAGAAACTGTTTAATTGTCCTTTATCCTACACAACCATGTGCTTGCAGCTTGCAGATCAGTCACTCTGCTACCCAATGGGAATCCTAGAAGACATTTGTGTGCGAGTAGGTAGCTCATACATTTCTGCAGACTTCATGGTAGTGGACACAGGAGGTGATGAGAGGTCCCCCATCATTTTGGGATGACCATTCCTGAACACTACCAGAGCCATCATCTACTCCAACACTGCCAAGATCGTCTTCAACATAAGGGGCAAGCGAGAAACCTTCTTCTTCAAGAACAGGGTTTTGCAATTTTTGGCACACCCTCAGTACCCTTATGAGCTAGAGAGAGACCGTCACTAGGAACAACAAAGCCAAGATAAAAAACAAGACCAAGAACAAGGGAAATAATAAGAAGACTCAAAAGACAAAGACAGTGAGGATGGTCACTGCAGTCCACACAGAGCATGAGCATCAGCTCAAGTCTCTGCATCTAATCAAGAAGGACGACCCAGGTGTCCTGACCATTCAATGCTCCATCAACAGATGTTCCTTCAACAAAGTTGTCTGTGACACCGGATCGGGCATCAACATAATGACCAAGGTGACTTATGAATATTTATATGGTAATATGCCTTTGGACCCCACCTATGCACAGTTGCAGACGGTGGACCAGACCTTTCACTTCGTGGAAGGGATAGCCAAGGACGTCCCTATCTAGATTGACGACCACTACATCCCCACTGACTTCCTAGTCATCGATATTGGTGAAGATGAGTATGATCCATCCATCATCCTAGAAATACCATTTCTCAACACTACCAAGGCCATCATCTATATTGGAACAGGGGAAGTTCACTTGCACTTTCCCTCAGAAAAGGTGCATCGCTATTTCACTGATAACTATATAATCAATGAGGAACCCAAGAAGAGTAGATCAAGAAGAAGGCAGTGTACCCATCGCCAAAATAAGAAGATCATTGTAGATGGATGGGCTGACTATGAAGGAGAAGTATCAAGATTTGAAGACCGGTACATAGATGAGAAGAATGTCGCCGAAGAGGTAGAAAAGGTACCAGCAGCAGAAGAAGAGATAGTGATCACAGAAGCTTCCTCCTCCAAGTCACCATCGTCAACAAAGCAGGTATGGAAACCCAAGGTAAAATCGAATTCAAATCCTGCACAAGTAGCACCAGTGGCGTCGTCTGACGCGCCCCTTGAACAATGAGCGAACAAGGAGGTCCTGTTCGGAGGACTTAAAATCACCGAACGCCACGCCAAGAGGTAACTTGGTATTTATCTACATTTTCCTTCCAGCATTGCATTTCCTGTTTTGCATATTTACCTTTTCCTAAATGCGTCTTTAGTTGCATCTTTATCTTTCTATTTCTGCATTAAAAGAAAATAAAAATATGTCATGCACTGCATCCTGAAAAATGCTCAGCCCCATGTGAACAATATGTGGTGCAACATCTCACACAGTTATTCACCATGGTGCCATAAAAATAATTTTTCAGCATCTTTGCCCATTTTCTATCTGCATACCATAAATATAAATCTATAAAAATATGAGATCCTGCTAAAAGATAAAAGGTTAGGAAAGTTCTAGACATCCAAGGCTTAGAGGTTTACCACTAACGCTTAATCCGTTCCACAAGCTTTGTTGTCTATTTGAGCCTCACAAAACTTAAAGGATCAAGAAGAGCTAACGAGCAAAAGGACGTCATGTTCCCTGTCGGAGTGCTGTCTCCAACAGACGAGCATTGTTTCCAACAGCAACCATCCACAACACTCCAGGAGTAGCAGTATGCCTTCACTGCCAGTCAGCTACATCAATAGAATATGTTAACATCCAGCTTGGGGAAGAGCTACCCCCATGTATAGAGCTAAGTATTCTTCACTCATCTATTTATTTACAGCATGCTTTGCTAAAACAACTAAAAGATGAATAAACTTAGAAACCCAATAAAGTTTTTTCCAATGTCCTTTCTGTTTAAGCTTGTTAGCTAAATAAAAGGAGAGCTCTTTCTTTTAGATTCTGTTGCTTAAAATGAACCTCTAGGATAAGCTCTTTATGGACATGATGAATAGTTGCTCTGCTGTAATCCTCTCAAGTACCTAGTTTTCAACCTTGCACTTTTCGGAGTTTTTGACACAACTGTTTAGATTTGAGATTTGCTCTAAGCCTGAAACCTGTGGGTTGTGAGTGCTTGATCTAAGTCTAGGTAGTTGATGGATAAGATATGGGAAGGTTTTGAGCTGCTATCCATCGTACTCCTAGTGATACTAGAGTTCTGGAGAATTTATTTAGTGAAAATCTTAAATTGCCACATGATGAGTTTCTTTATGACGAGAGTTCAAAATTCCTACCATAGCCAAATACTCATACTTACTAGAATAGGAAAGCCTTTCATTTTGTATACATATCACTTTGTAGGCATTGAGGGTAGTTAAGCTGTGTTGACCCTTAGGAACTGGTCATGCGATTAAAGATACTATATGCTCTCCATCCATTGATCTATACTACTTCTGTCCTTAGAAGTGTGCACACACTTATGCTTATCAATCTACATTCACTCTGTGCTACTTCTGTTCCTAAAAGTACCACCCATAGATTTACACCCCACGTGTCTATGCCGCTCCTACCCTGAGAGTACGCATCCTTCTTTTCGCATACATATATTCCCTATTCAGATCCACCCAGAAAATGTTCTAACTCCTACACTGGGAGAGAACATCCAAAAATTTTCGACGCCATCATTTTTTTTCATTTATGCAATAAATCTCTAGATATTTTAGTCCATGCTCCCTATCTCCCTTGTTATATCAAGAGGACTGGTTGCTCTAAAAAAGAAAGAGAAGAAAAAGGAAAGAAAGAAAGAGGACAAAAGTCCCAAAGGTAAGAAAGAAAAGAAAAAGAAGTATAGCAGCCAAGTTCTCCTCTTCAAAGTTTCTAAATAAAGGGAGGTATGTTATTCCCCAAGGAGCAATTGTAGAATTAAATCTTCACCATCATCCATCACCCCTCTTAATCATCTCTTTATTTTTCACCATCATTCCTATCACTCATTACATTCCTCTCATTCACATGCACATACTTGATTGTATGACTAGCTCCTCTGGATCCATGGTTTAACTACGCAATATATGCAAGTAGTTTGAGTTATCTCCCCACCTATGAGCTCCACATAAGCCTTTTAGATATAGGGTGAGAGAGAGAAGGCAATCCCTTTATGCCTAAGTTTCACAAATACTACATATCCTGAGAGAAGAGAGAAGGCATACCTTACACTTGCCTTAGAGAGGATCCAGAAATACCATAAATGAAAGACTTGAAAGGGTCATACAAGGAATCTCTGAGTTTTATTTGAAAATCTTGCAAAAACTCTGGAATAATAGTTGATCAAAGAGTGAGAAACATAGTGCTTGACTTAACCGTTCTGTCTTTCAACTGCTCAAGACCCATGTGAAGGCCATAAGTTCCATGGAAAGAAGGTAATATGGGTAAGTCTTGTGTCAGAATAGTTCACTCTAAACCGGAGGAGAGTTATTGTTTGAACGCATGTGTACTTATGAGGCATGAAAGCATTGTAGCAACTCCTGATCCATCACTAAGTCTATCTTTGCTCAGGGATGAGCAAAAGGTGCCATCAACAAAACATGAGAAAGGACTAAAACATGTTTGCCATCTAGTTATAAGGGTTACACTAATAGAATTCTATGAGTTTTGGTGATTGTCTATTTCTGCAGGGGGTTTTCAAAAAAGAACCAAAAGAGGTCCACATGTCAGATTTACATGGAGAGAATATCCCGTCCAATAACTCAAGAATACTCTAGAAGACTCGGGAAGGCGACCCTACGAAGCTGGGGCCACTGGCAACCAGGCTTGGGGGCCCGCCCATGCCACCTGGGCAGCCGCCCAGCCAGGTGGACCAATGAGGTCCAACCTTACGGTCCTGCCTCCATTGACCTTGAGGAGCAATCCTAGCCATCTGTATAGGTCGGTTTGATCCAAGGGCTATGGTGCATCCTAGGGGGCTATATAAATAGGGACCCTAGCCCCTGGAGAAACCCTAATTCATTCTCTACTTCATTCAAGAAACTCCAGAGAAGCCCTAGAGCCACCATATCAATTAGAGCTCCATAGTTTATTAGCATAGCTACATAGGAATAGATCTAGAGGGAATCAAGCTTGGCTTGGAGTTCGGATTTATCAGAGTTCTTGGTAATTTCTTTTACTTCATCATAATATTCATCATTGTTCTTGCTACTATGAATAGTACTTTATTCTATTCTAATATATCAGACATGACTTTGCTCTATTTGTTTATGTTCTCAATTATATTGTTCTTAGTTTACTTTGATTATATGCTTAGCATAGTTGGATTAGAATTATGTTTGTGCATAGGATCGTATAGTGCTTACTCATTAGATCAGTCGGTGAGTGATAAATATTATGTAGGCATGGTGCCTAGGCAGTATTTATCTATGATTGCACCCTATATTCTCGATCGTGAGGTAGATCGCGGGAGTGACAGTCCTGTTGAGTCCTTCATAGTCCTCCTCCCGAGTATAGGACTAGTAGTACACCATTATTACATGGAAGTGATTGCTCTATTCATGATTTTTCTTGGTAATATCACTATGCATAGGTGTAAACTTTTCCCGCCATGATTGTTAGGTGTACTTGCACTAATCATTGTATGCTTTGGCTTTATAGTTAGAATAACTTAGGATTTATTCTTATAGATCATCCTAGTCCATACTAGGTTTATAGACTTAGAGTACTATATTGAGATGTTTATCATTATTTTATATGGCTATGTGCTCTCATTTATCTTTATCATTTATCATTCATTCATATCTATATTATTATTTTATGTGACACTTACCCTGTATGAGAAGATAGATAAAAATATGGTTAAGCTCTCCATTATCACATGCAGTGCTCATAGCTCATATCCATAAGCATCCCTTCCTAGTGGTAAAATATAAATAATGACACCTAGATTACTCCCGATTAACATGCTACATCGGTATTATCTATGCGCTTGCGGATCCCTTATTTATTTTTCAAGAAAGCATATGCATTTAATACCAGCACCTCTGGCGCCATGCTGGGGATGACAACCTAGCTTAAGTGGTGTTAGAGGTGTCAACTCCCATCCCTGGCGGTCACGCTAGAAATCCATGTGTCGGCAATGTCTTAATATTGTTACTAGAATTGATTCTCTAGTAATGACATAAGGATTGTCGTAATGATAGATTATAACCTTTTAGAAATATCCGCAAGCACATAGATCTATCATTGTTGAATTTCTCCCAAAAGTACTATCAGGGCGGCGGGTATAGGTACCTCTAGCATATAAATATTATGACTTTATATCATCGAAGTGAGGCCAATTGTATGCACGGGTGAGAAATAAGCATTTGATAGATAGTGGACACACACTTGGATCTACCTCAAGGATAAAAGTAAAATAAAGAATAAAAGAATAAACTACATGGAGCATGTACATCTTATACATATGCATTGAACAAGTTAGGTCACATGGTATACAGGTCAAGCAACAAGTCAGGGTCAAGAGTAACAGGGAGATCCCTGCAGCTGATCTGTCAGTCGATAGAGACATTTACGAACTCCTACATGACATATAAACATGGGGGTTATGAAGGACGGACAGGACTAGGTCACTCCCCGTTGTCTACCCCTCAACCGTGGCATGCCATCATATTCAAAGGCTCCCTCGCATCCGGACACCACGCCCGCATACTAAGGAACTACCTACATCTCCCCAAGACTCCCACCCTACGGATGGACGAGCTAGGACATAGGCAAACCTGAAGGAACAATAAACCGTTACCCTATTCCTATCATCATCACCATCCTTGCATATCATCTGAATGATGAAGAACAAAAATGAACATGATGAACTATTCTCATATGGACTATATTCTTGTTCATACTAATTGAATATATCAGGCTCATATCAATACTCTAGTTTATATGCAATAATGTATATAAGAGTAGAGAACTTGAATAGGGAAGAACTCTCCATAGAATATATTACCAAGAGTAGCTTTGCTTCCCAGAAGACAAGCCCTCCTTGATAGCCTCCTTCTAACCTTGCTCCAAAAATATACTAAGTCTAATCTATTGAACAAGTGTAGAGTGAGGTAGTGATCTCCAAATGGTGTGTAGGGGGTGCTCCTCTCCTCTTCTTATAGGTGGCTGAAGGTAGGTCAGGGGCAATCTCGTCCAACGCACAACTGCCTAAGCAACCTGGCACAGGCGCGCACCCCTGGTTCGCGCCTCCCCCTGACCGACCTTGGTTGGTCGATTGTGGGATGGGCCTGGACTATTCTGGCATGGTGCACTCGACCTAGTTTGGCCCCAAAGTGGGCTTCTTCCCTCTTCCTTGAGATTACGCCTTCTAGAAAGCATATTTCTATGTGAAATTCCTTGCACTTGGTGTATGTTCCTGCAAAATGATAATTCCCCAAGTACAAGTGGAATTGGGTTAATAGCAAATGTATATGCGTATGAAAATAAGTAATTCTCCCCTTTTTGTTCTTTAGTTGGTGGTGTAAAATAGTCATTAAGGGCTGCCAACAACAACACTAGTAGAGTAGTAGTCGCTAGCATAGACGTGGTTTCTAGGTTGGAGGCTACCTTCGTTTGCCTCGCACTCCCCGGTTGAGGGGTAGGCGACAGGGAGTGACCTTGTTCTCTCCGTCCCTTGTAATCCCCCATGTTTGGGTGCGATGTAGAGCTATAGGCCGGTATTGCATGGCAGACCAGGTGCACTCTGGTGCCCAAAGTAAGTAAGTACAAGTATTACAACACTATTCTTAAGACCCTAAAGCTATAGGAATCCATCTCTACCCCCTTTCTATCCCTACCCTTGTGTTATTCCTTGGGCAAACTAGCTAGGAAAAATACCTTCATTCCCTGTGGAAGATACGATACCCTGAATACTTCTGGGTGAAAGCTACAATGGTACTGCCATACGCTTGTGGATTCTCTACATACATTAAAAAGTACCAACATGAACTTCAATTTTCATCCAAAGTCTGGGGTGCTCGCCTCCAGACAACGGTGGCTACCCCCATGTTTTGGCATCCCCCTCCCCTTTGCCACATGTGACTTGATCCATGATTGTCTAAATCCAGAATTATGAAAGTTTTCATATTCCTCGTGGTGGATAACATCATGGAGAGATGCAAACATACCCTGATTCTTCTATTTAAACAAAGGGTGCCTCTAATTGGTTTTCACATGAGTTTGATACTCCTTCATCCCTGAGACCTCCAAATCTTCATCTAGGGCCTCATTCGGTGACAAGCGCATGACTCCTCAAGTCTGTTGATCGCTTCGTGAGCTCGAAGACGATCTCGAACCCATGAACTCCATCCAGCCAATTCCACTCATTATTTTTTCTACCATTACACAGTTCTAAGATCTCCTCAGCCATTAGTAGCCCAAAAGGTAGCAAAGGTTGGGCGCCCGCCCCTAGCCCACGGCGCTCGCCCCCGCCGAAGCACCGTCCTGACTCCCCGATGCCTCATTCTCATCCACTACTGATGAACAGCCTTAGGAAGAGGTCACAAGCTGATCTAGATAGTCTTCCTACCACCGGGGAGATCATCCCAAAGAAGGCCATCCTGATACACCTCAACAAGAAGTATCTTCCTAGGCCCACTCCTTCTCATGAGAAGCCGATCATGACGATCACCAACTTCGACGAGTACACCATCGGCATTACTCGTAGTACCACTCTGAATCTCAAGAGGAAAAAGTTTTCCATCTCTGGGCAACAGATGCCATGCAGTCACTACGAGAAGGTGCTACACTTTCCAAACTCCGGTGACACCAAGACCCTAGATGGGTCTCTTTCTTCTCCTTTGTGCACCGCCATTGCTCTCCGCCACCTCCCGGTATGCCAGGAGAGATGGAGCACAACCTCACAGGACCGGAGCCGATGGTGGAAAGCCTCATGGATCAGATCAAGAAGATGAGGAGGGAGAATAATAATATAAGTTAGAGGATCTAGTGGCAGAGTATGTGCTATGGCACTATGACATCGACGACAAATTTGATGTTTTGCGCAAGGTGTGCACCTCTAAGATGAAGCACCTTTTTGAAGCCACAGGGCACATGGACCTTTATGAGGCTCCTCTCCCATTGATCACTAGCATGCTAGGCCATAAATCATAGTTGTCTAGCGAGTTTAAATTTGCTTATTTCAATTCCTTAAAAAATTAGTGAAATTTGCATTACCATTCAATGATTTGCCCATGATTTGAATTAATTGAATAAAGTCTATTGGTTGTTGATGGTAGTAAACGTTAATTATTAACCGTCAACATAACTTATATAAATGAAAAATGATGATTAACAACATAGGTCTAGGGGTTTAGACTAATAAATTCCACGAGTTTTGGTGCATCTATGTATTTCAGGGGTTAAATAGGAAAAGAGCTAAAGGTGGCCAAAATCATCAAATAGAAGTATCACATATGTGTTGACAGTGGATATACCCTAAAAATCCACACTTAAAACACCATCAACACGCCTTGGTTCCTAGGGAGAATAGCATAACATGAACTTTATCAATAACTAGTTCCACTTGTACTCTTAGCTTGTGATTTCAGGAAACACAAAATGCAGCTTAATAGGACCCACACAGGGGGTTGGGTGACCCCCTATGAGCTCACCTTGAGCTGAGCTTCGAGCATGATCCATGTTAAGGCCCCTGGAGTCAAATTCAACCATCAGATCAACTTGTGTTTTCATCCAATGGACAAAGGTCATTGCACATGGATTCATGGGCCCACATGGAAGCAAGCAACATGACAAATATTTTGCAGAACACTGAACTACTTCAAATGACAGGTGGGGACACCTTCTAGAAGACCCAGCCAGGCCCACCTGCCAATGAGGGGGTCAGCCGACCCCCTCCTGTTGGCCCCACTAGGTTGGTTTGCTCCCACCACCTTACCGCATGCCACCATGCAGTTGGATTCATCATGGATGCCCATCTGAGGCGGTTGCAAGGTTGGTTTATCCAAGGGTGTAGAGAGGAGGAGCACATGGATCACAGACATGGCACCTCCTCTCCTTCCCCTATAAAAGGAGGCTGCCACCACCCTTAGAAAGCATCTTCCAATCTCCAAATCCTCCAATCATCCAAGGGAGATCAAGCAAGAGTAGTAGTTAGTCTAGAGTGGGAGTTAGAGCGAGTCGAGCGAGGCTCGGGGTCTTCGGAGTCGTGTTCTGGAGAGTCTGGTGTAGCTCTTGTACCTTTCCTCTTTTGTAAGACTTTCCTTTTATTAATATAATATTCTTGCTTTACTTTACTTAGTATTTTACTTAGTGCAAGTCTATAGTCATTATAGTCTTGCTGTGTGCTTGTTTTGGTAGTATAGTTGCCTTAGTTGGATTGGTTTCCTGTAACCAACTCTTTATGTGTGTATCATCGTCCTATCTCTGCATAGGAGCTTCAGCTATCTACGCGTTAGCTAGAGTTGTAAGAGTAAGTGTGAGTGTGGTGCTCAGGCTTAGTCTTACCTTTGATTGCCGCTGGTCCGCACGGACAGTTCATGAGCGCACTCCTAAGAGGTGACAGGTCTTGGGTGGCATTAGGGTTTATCACCATCTTCGAACTATTTCTTAAAAGGTATGGTGTCCATAAGCCAAATAGTCGCTTTACTAGAGGTTCTATCTTCTGCTGTCTTGTCTATCACCACCACACAAGTAGTAAGGCACCAGTCTAGTTGAGTCATCTATCTGTTAGGATTAAGTGCATAGAAGTAAAGTTAGATACATAGGAATCCTTTACTCACTCGTTGTCCTCCCACCTAGCTAACACTCTACCAGTTATCTTTAGATTAGGATATTTGCTATCTTATCATACCTATCCTTTCGTTTATTAACATACCCCCTTTCTACACTAGTGATACTAGATTATAGTAGACACAATGATCTCTCTCTCCTTTTTTTAAATATTCCTAGTTATTGCTTTGTCATCTCACAGGTTTTAGTATACACATATTATTCTAACCATGTGTAGATTAGAGAAAAGGTTATCATCACAATAATACAACTCACATCTCAAGTGATGAACAATGAAGTTGCACAACTCACAACCATCATGTCAGTCATGGTAAGTATGATCAAGAAAAGTGAGACAGTCTTGCACATGGAATTTAAATTCATGAGTAGTTATCCTTTAAATTTTTTTCATTCCACGACATGTTTTCTTTAAATCATCCATGCATCCTCTCCGCTTTGTTTAGTATATGTTTCCTCAAATCCATAGCATGTCTAGTTAGTTGCATTCATGTCGCTTGGATCTAAAATTGAAAAACAAAAATTTTCACCATGATCATGCTTTTTCATCTCCACTTGAGTAAATCTTTATAATGCTTTCATGCTATATCATTGTCTACTATATTATGTTTTGGTTAGGAGTGTCTTCATACATCTTTTAAATTAAGCATGGTGCTTAGTATAGAATGTTGATCGTACTTCCTAAGGTGTTTTAAATTAAGCATGGTGCTTAGGTTAAATTGATTTTATTAATTAAATTAGACATGGAGTCTAGTTTGGTTATTGAACTAAAAATGTGCTCCGAAAGATATTGATTATTTTGTTGGACTAACCACTTTAGAAAACTCTCAAATGCAATTTGGGTAAGTCAAGAGATGAACTCACTTCAGAGATGAAGCAAGGCATATGATGAACTCCAAACAACTTCGTGCAAAAGACAATACTCATTCATCATTCATGGAAGAACTATAAGTATCAAATATCACTCACTATGTCTTTTGCAACAACTTACTTTGTCTTGAACCATGCTAGAATGCAGAAAACAAATAAAGTTTGATAAACAAAATCTATGCTAACATATTCCTAAAAACTATCCCTTCATTAGCATAGATGAAATACATATAAATTCTTGACAACCCATATTTTGAAATTATTGCAATCCTTCAGGTATGTGTCCACTAACATTTTGTAGGAAGGAATATATGATGTGCCTATTCATGATTTGGTAAGACACCACTTCAGTAATGGAAGGAGACGAGTGCCCTATCCAAGATATACATCAATAGCATTTTCCCAAAGGAAGTGGATGAATAATGTAACAAGCCATGAGCAAAGTTGAAGCTAGCCTAGCATTGAGTCTTCCTAAAACTCAAGGTCAGATGTCAATGAGAAGAACGTTGCAACTCATATCATTTTTTTTGCCAATCTGAGACTGCTCTCATTGACCTTGAAGACACCATCCTACATGTCGGCAGTAAACGCAACGATGACAAGATGTAATGGCATGCATCCTTGTGGCAACAAATCATTGATCAAGGAATGACTGATGGCCAAGTCCTAAAAGACCATAAACAACTATGGTTAAAAGATGATGTGTTTAACTCATTGGAGATGAAGCTTTCATTCAATTCTCAATGAAGTTCCACCCTTGACCATCAAGACAGCTCAGTATCATTTAGCAAAACAACTTGTCATCATGCCGCTAGAAGACAAAGACCATCGAGGAGGAACTCAAGTCTGCATCTGCAATGAAAATTATCTTGTCAACCAAGACTCAAGAGAATCAAGAAAGGATGATGAAATAAGAGCATGTAACTGTTCACATGCTCATCTCTTGGATTAGATATTTCAAAGAAAAAAAGAAATAGAATGCAAGAGAGAGGACTTTGCTCAATGGACCTAAAATCAAGAGCCCTCTCCAACAGTGTTGAGTGGCAGAAAAGTGCAAGTTTGGGGGAGGAAGGTTGATGAGTCCTCTAAAGATGATCCAATAATGATCTTCCTCCTCTCAAGCCCTTGTTGCTCCAGCACACTAGTTTACAATCCCTCTACTCACTCTTACTTTCTCTCTACAAGTTTGAATGATTCTTATTCCATAAAATGCAAACCAAACTTAGGACAAAATAAAATCAATCCTTGAGAGAAGAAGTAACGGTGAGTAAATGTTCTATGCAAATTAAAATGTTTGTTTGTACATACCTTCGGGTATGTGTTGTCTACTAATCCTCTGTACAGAAGAAACAAAGAGATGAGCAAAAGGTTTAGACAAGTCAAAAACAAAAAGAAGAGGAAGGAGAAAGAAGGAGTGCAAATTTAGAAGACAAGATGCATATGAACAAGTCAAGGTGAGAGGTGAAGCAAGAAAGGGAGGTTCCAAAAAGATGGAAAGACCATTAGAAGCATCTAGTCTTCATGACATGATGTTCTAGTGATAAAGGGGAGTTAGTAGATTCCCCAAATTCTACAAGCGGAGGTTCCAAGTTTGTAAACAAGCACACTGAGCAAGATGCCGCCAACTTCCACAATTAAAGTTGCACTTCAAACCGATGGACAAACAAAACATGGGTGACACCTCCCTCAGTTACCATCTCAAGAGGTGCATTGATCAAGGCCTCTACCTTTGGGATCAGATGATGCGCCGAAGGAATGAACATGGCAAGAATTCCTATTTGAAGGACTTAAATCATCGAACCCTCACCAAGGATGTAAACTTGGTAGTTATCCATATTTCCCTTTCTAGCATTGTGTAAGTTTTTCCATTAGCATATTTACTTTCCAAAATTAGCATAATCAACTCATGTTGCATATTTACCTTGCTACATCTGCATTAGAAAAAAATTAAAATTTTAATACATTGCATCTTAAACATGCTAAGCCCCCATGTTAATAATTCTGTGGTGTGTAACAACCCACAGGGATATCCACCATGGTGGCACAAAAATAAAAATAAATATGCATTCATCTTAGTTGTATTTTCTCTTGAATCATATAAAATACAAAAGATTGCAAAAAAATATTGAAAGAGAGATCCCGATAAAGGATGAGGTTATAGATGCTCAAAGCTTAGAGGTTTATCACTAACACTTAATTAGTTCTATAAGGTTTGTTGTCTATTTGAGCTTCATAGGATTTAAAGGGTCAAGAAGAGTTGACAAGCAAGTTGATGTTCTATCAACTATTGGAGTGCTATCTCAACAATCACCAACATTGACACTCTGCGAGATGAAGTATAACTCCATTCCCAGTCTGCTACACTTAAAGAGTGAATGACTACTTCAACAACCAGCTTGGGGGAGAGCATCCTCCGTGTATCCAGCTAAGTATTTATTTCCCTCTACAATTATTAGTATTGAGTTTGCTTTCATTAAAGACATAAAAAGATGCATAACCCTAAAACCAAATAAAGATTTCTTTTTTATAGCTATATATATGTTTTTATGTGATCTTTAATTTTGAAATAAAAAGTGAGAGTGTATAAAGGTTTGCCTGCTAAAATAAACTCTAAAGATAATCTCTCTGCTTGGAAATGTTGAACAGTTGCTCTTTCGCGTAATTCCTTTCAAGTACCTAGTTTTCAGCCTCGAATTCTCTCGAGTTTTAAATAAAATTGTTTTGACCTAAGCTTTGCTCTGAGCTTGAAACTTGTGGGTAGCGAATGCTTGATCTAAGTCTAGGTAATTGGCTGATGTGATATGATAAGTTTTGAGTTGTTGTTTATCTTATTTCTAGTGACACTAGAGTTCTAGAGATTTATCTTTTGAAAATATAAAAATGTTATGATGAGTTCCTATATGACGAGAGCTTAAATTCCTACCACAGTCATATATGCATGCTTATTAGAATAGAAAAAACTTCCATATTTATTTACTGCTTGTGTGCATTGGGTTTGGTCCAGCTGTGTTGACCCTTAGGAACTTTTCATATAGTTAAAATCAAGATTTCACACAACTATGCACCCCTTGCTACGTCTACCCTAAAAGTATGCACCACCATATCCACCCATTTAGATCCACTCAAAACGGTTCTACTCCTACACTGGGAGTGAACTTAAAAAAATCTCCCATAGGTTACCCTTGTCTGCTACCCAAGTTCTAAAATAAATGCTCCCATGTTATCATCTTCCCTCTCACAAATTTCATTGTATCAGAGATTGTGATATTTAAAAAAATATAATATATAGAAAGAAGTGAAAAAATGAAGAAAAAAAGAAGTATGATGAAAAAATAGAGAGAGAGCAAAGCCCAAGTTTCTTTTAGTTCCTCAAAGTTCTAAGTTGAGAGAAGTTACCCTTTGTAAAGGAGCATCGTAGAATTAGGCTTTCACCCCTTCTATGTCCCACAAATATTTTATACCATATGGTTTGTCCACTCATTTGCAACCACACATGCACATCTTGATTTGATTGTTTGACGAGTTCCTCTAGATCCATGCTTGGACTAGGAAACATATGTATTGCAAGTATGTATGAGCTGTTTCTTTCCCACGTATGAACTCCACATAATTTTACTAGTTATAGGGTGAGAGAGAGAAGGCACAATGTTATTCTGCCTTAATCTAAAAATACCAGAGATTCAGAGAGAAGAAAGGCAAAACACCTTTGTTACATTGGTGAGGATCCACAAATACCACAAATGAGAGACTTGAGAGGGTCATACAAAGGAATCTCTGAGTTTTATTTTGAAAACTTACAAAAACTCTAGAATGAAGGTTCATAGAAGAACTCAAGACATAGTGCTTGACTTGACCATTCTGTCCTTCAATTGCTAAAGACCCAAGTAAAGGCTACATGCCCCATGGTTGAAGGTAATATGGGTAAGTTTGAAAGTCATAATAGTTGTTCTAATCTGGAGGAGAATTCTTGTTTGAATGCATGTATACACTTCTGAGGCGTGAAAGCATCGTAGCAACTCCTAATCCATTGCTGAGTTTAGCTTTGCTCAGGGATGTGCAAAGTTTAAGCTTGGAGGAGCTTGTTGACGGTAGTTAATGTCAATTATTAACCATCAACATAACTTATATAAATGCAAAATGATGATCAACAACATAGGTCTAGGGGTTTGGACTAATAAATTCCATGAGTTTTGGTGCATCTATGTTTTGCAGGGGTTAAACAGGAAAAGAGCTAAAGGTGGCAAAAATCATCAAATAGAAGTATCACATATGATGAATTGAACTACACCATTGGGAAGGTCACGTTGTGTCGATCGAAACAGACATATGGTTTGCAATAATTGAAGTTCCGGATGAAGAAATATGAATTTCGCACAAACACATATAAAAGATGGTTCTAGAAGACTTGAGAGAGCTAGGGACCAAAGGTCGGGCCGATTTGGTATAGGACCAGGGCGCCCTTCCTACCTTCTTGGGAGCCGGCCCAACTTTGGCAGCCAATCAGGCTCTATCTCGTGGATCGCCCTTCCATCGTATTTGAGGATCAATAATAACCATTCATTAAGATCGGTTCGATCCAAGGGCTATCGTTAAGCTTGACGCGGATCGATGATGTGGCACTCCACCCCAGGCCTATATAAGGACACCCCCACTAGGCCCTCGGGGTCTTATCTCATTCGGAGGAAGAGGTGTCCCATGAAACGATGATCTCTCCACTCTAGGAGAATTAGGGCTAGACTTTTTCAATGTAGTAGACTAGATCTAGATGAGAGTTAGTGAGAGCAGAGCTGCACTCTGGTTCTAGAGAAGTCTTTAGGGATTTGGTATGTCTTTATATCTAATCTTTGCAAGACTTGTGCTTTAATATATATTTTTTCTCTATGACTTTTATGCATTTCATGCAATTGCCTAGTATAGTTGTTATGCCTTAGCATGGGATCTCCGCTCGCATCGAGTGCTCTAGTTCTCACGAGATTAGAGTAATAATTGATAGTGTAGACATTGCATCTAGACTAGAGGTTACCTGAGATTGCACCCAATCCTGTGGATTGTTGTGGTAGCCCCAGGATGTGACAGACCTAATGGACGACGTATTCCACCACGTTCAGATTGGTGTTTGTAGGAGTATAGCCGGACCTTCCTAGCCCCCTTCTCATCCCTTTCCGTGGCTAGTGTTCTGATGTCCCGAAGTGCTATTGTGTGATTATTATATCTATCCATCCCTTGTTAGTTTAAAACCGAAGTGCTAGAAAAGAATATAAGAACCTTGATCTCTCCCGCTGTCTTCTCACTTTAGCTAGCTACTCATTTATCATAGAATTCTTCTATGTGTGCTTCCAATCATATATCCTATATCATTTACCCCAGCTCTAGTCTAGTTCTTTTACTAAGTTAGTAGATACATGATTGAGAATTATCAAATTCTTTAACCCATCCTTCCCTGTGGTAAAATATAAATAACGATACCTGGATACTCCCAGTAAAATGATACAATGGTATTTTCTATGCGCTTGCGGAATCCTTCATATTTTAGTTGCACTTAATTTATACCAACATTGGTTCACTAGTATATCCCACTAATAGGGCCCTTGTTATTTCACAATTTTCCTATATGTGTTTGAATAAAAGAACAGGATTACCATACAAGAAAGTGTGGGGGAGCATGATCTCAGCAATAAATACCGCAAAAACATTGAAAACACATCACCATCAAAGTATACAATCAAAGATAAGTGATAAGCAGAAAAGCAAAGGCCAAGAGAATGTAATAGCCGGGGCACTCGCCCCCCAACTCAGGGCGCCCGTAGTGTCTCATGCGGCTACGAACATTCTCTACGCACAAAACACAGATATGACCCTTCGAACCTCCCGAGTTTGAATTCTTTCAAATGTTTTTATCTATTTCTTAACTTGTGAATAAATATGTCACTTAAAATAATTTTCCCCTATAATTTAAAATGATGCCTGCATTTTGAATATGGCTTGTATAAACTTTATTCTTATCTAAACATAACATGTGATCTACCTTTATTAGTATGGTCTATTTAGGTTGTTGTTTTGTGAGAGATAGAAGTGGCAAGATGATGTTCCCCTTCATAATCACAATCTTGGAGAATTTCATTTATTAAACAAAACGATGATTTCATGACTCCTCTTATGACACAAATACCTACCAGAGGCAAAAGATAAGTAGAATGATATAAACCTCTATATATTTTTTTATTCTACTTTTGAGCTCTATCAAATTCAGTGATCTAAGTAGAAGAATTGTGTCATGCCTCGTAAATCCAAGATAACTTCTGCATTAGAAGTATATTCTCATCCCAAGGATTATCCTTCTCATCCAAAACTTCAAGAATCTCTATTCCAGAGACATGGCTATCGGCATCTAAAAAAAGGGACAAAAAGTCCTAAGTGAGAGAGAAAACAATGGGTACAAAGATGCCCACCATGAGTGAAAATATATATAATAATAATAAAGAGCGTAGCCATGATCCTCTGAGACAAAGAAGGATAAGCAAGACAAGATGTTGTATCACAATAAAATCTTGGTTAAAGATAGCATGACATGACCCTCCTGGGATCCCTTGTTTGATTTAGCAATAATAGTAAGCCAAAAATTTCTAGTGTCACCTACCTAAGAACTCCACAAAAACTTTATGATAGTTCGGGCAACTTCTTTATGCCCTAGGGAGAGTTGTTATACATTCTGAGTGACTGAGAGATTAAAGAAAATAGTATGGCTTTTTTTTGGTGATTAAAGAAAAATAGTATGGCTTAATATTACGTGAGTGTATTAATTGATCGGAAATGTGTATGTGCATGTATAGGAATAGCATATTCTCTAGAACAACATATAACGTGTACATGAATCCGGAAAAGAAGTGTTTCACTTGTGCGCCTAAGACGCAAAATGCAGGTGCCTAAACCCTCTCTATCCCACTTTGGCACCGATGCCGAATGTTTAGAGCAGTGCCAAGTTAGGAAATAAAGCCAGCACGGAGGCATGTAGGTTCCTCAGTACATGAAACCTTTGAAACGATAAAAAATAGTATTCCAACGGCGCCGAGTAGGCACACAGATACAAGTATTCCAGGGGATAAGACATCGGTGCCCAAATCGCTCGTTAAATTTTTTTGAGCACAGGCAACACTGTGGACGGTCTAAATTTGTCCATGGCATCCTAGCTATAATTAAGCACATTTGGTCACCATTGGTTGGCTGCCTAGGTAACATTGTAGGCATTCTCTTTAGCCTCCTTAGCCCTAATGAGTGGTGCTCGTGCCATGCCTCATGCAGACCCCCTTATCTTCTCCCAATACTCACGTGGTTGTTGAGCTTGCCAAAACGACCCCTCTTCTCCCCAACGGAGGTTCCCATTGTAGATCGTGAAAGTTAAGATCAGGGCTGTGACCAAAGCATGCAGTGGTCATGCTTTCGTTCTCGTGGGACGAGCAATTGGGCGTGTTATTAGATTAATGGTCGCATGCACAATTGGGTGCTTTATCAGGTGAAAAAGTTTTTATTGACACTGCTCGAAAGCATAGTCTGATTGTGAATAGATAGAACATCATATATCCATGTTCTCACGGCAAGAACAAGCTTGTCCTTGGATAAAAAACAACAAGCTTGTCCTAGAAGGCGGTGATCACAATCTTGGTTTTTTTGAGGAATACATGATCCAGAGGTTTCACGAGATGCAAGTGCCGGTGGTGTGTCGGGTGGGGAGGGGGCTTGTCCTGAACATATGCGCGTGCTACAACCCGTAAAAGTGCTCATCTTGTACCTGCCTATGGCAGAGCTGCAGAAGCACCCGATGAATAAAGATCCAAGTTGGTTGCCGCTCTTGGATTTTAAGAGTGCAACCTCATCATCAGGTATAATTTTGTTTAAATTTTTTGAGATCCTGAACTTTTGTTTCCCTTCTCCATGCGAGATCCTTTTATATTACAAACACACTTACCACTATGGATAGTTTTACTTGGTGTTAACTTGTATGAAATCCTGCGAACCAAATAGGAGGACATGCAACTTTTTAAGATCTATAACTTGGTTTTGCATGCTTCTGCATCTGAGATACTTAACTACCACTCCACTCTCACTCATGCATGGAGCATATGGACTCCTTTGTTATTAACTCTATAAAATCTTATGATGTATACATGGACATCCAAATGATATCAAATAAAAAAGTTTAAACTACAAAATTATAGATCTCGTCAAGTACTACCTTATATGATATTAACCCTATACAATATTAGTTTTCGTCAACCACATATGGGAAGTTAATTTTTTTTTGCAGCATATCACTGTTGGTAAGCCACGAACGAGTGATGGAGCCGACAGTGTATGTCAAACATTTAGTAGTGGACATAGATAGAGAATGAAAAAATGCAAATTTTGAAACATTGTCATTGTGGATACCTAGAGCAACTCCAAAAACTTGGCTAAACTTACCGCAAAAAATAGCTTGGCTTAAATTAATAGCCAAATTTCGTTGTTTATCCATTTTGTGAAATAAAAACTTCCTAAAACAAAGAAGATGTCTACAACAGCTACCCCCTCTATTTCCGAAGCTACGTAGCAAACGCTCATGATTGGCTATATACGCCCACCGAAAATTAAGAGATATATAGCCACATTCGTATTTTACAAAATTAGATAGCACATATGTTGAAGATTACTTTTTTACTATACAAATTCTAAAATGGTCTCCACAACCAGAATAGCCAAGCTGTTAGAGCTACTGTAGTTGTGAAGCAAATGATGTCACTGTAGACTCTCCACGGTGTAGTGTAGCCGATGCCTCAAATAACTTTATTCTGCCACCTATGCCGATGCTTACTGAACTCTTGTTTGCACAATGTGCCATCTATGCCTACTCAACCTGTGTCAGAACATGCATGTGTACGAAGGCTACACGTTTGCTAATTTGGATGGCAGATGAGATACACTTGATGCTTCATTCTCCGATGCTTCAACTTCATCTTGCAATGTGTGGCATCGGTGGTGGAAGTGAAAAAGATGTGTTTGAAGCACCGGCAAAACAACACACTGGCCTGGTGCTATATACGGGGTACATACAGCATGCATCAACTATCTACGGAGAAAAGAAACGGTTGCCGTGTCCATGCCGCTCAGCGTGACAAGGGCGCTGGGCAGTGCTACACGCATCTGCCCTTCACAGCACGTTGAATTACTGCCCCCTCCGCACACTGCACAAGTGTGTTGCACGTTGTACGTATAATTAAGATCGTGCCGGCCACTTGTTCTCCACAGGACCACAGGCACCGCACGCTTCAGGAACCACACCGTGTGGCCCTATAGATGTGAAACGCAGGGTCAGTCTTTTCTTTTCGTCGACTCTGCGCGTGATGGCAGCATGCAATGAACTACTGTAGCAGCGACAGGGCCTTGCGCTCCCCCTGCGCTAGGTACTTTTTTTTTGTCAAAAATAAACACACATATCTCACTTTTCTAGTAGTTAGATTGAAATTTGAACTTACATTGTCACAAAAATCCAATAGAAATGGTTAGCTCTTATCAAGGAAAGCTAAATAGAAATGGTTAGACTAAAAATAAGATTGTGCACTACCGGAGTCGCCTTCTTTGCCGACGGCCATACGCCGTCGGCAAAGCTCCTTTTATCGTCGGCAAAGCCTTTGCCAACGGGCTGCCACGTCGGCCGTCGGCGAAGAGCCGTCGGCAAAGAAAGGGTCGGCAAAGGTCCCTTTGCCGACGGCCCAGTGCCAGGCCGTCGGCAAACCTTTGCCGACGGCCGTGACAGCCGTCGGCAAAGGAGCCACGTCAGCCGTTGCGGCGGCACGATGACGGCGGCCTCTGCCGACGGCTGACGTGTCCGACCGTTGGCAAAGTAGGTGACGTGGCGTATTTTTATTTTTTATAAAAAATATTTAAAAAATTCTTTGCCGACGGCCGACCGTCGGCAAATGTTTGGTCACTTTGCCGACGGCCGACCGTCGGCAAATTTATGGTCCTTTTGCTGACGGCCTGGCCCAGCTGTCGGCAAAGCTGGAAAATTTTTACCTCATTTCATCACATGTATATCATATAACCCACATTTCATCACATATAAACCACATTTGAGCATCAAATTCAGTTTCAACATGAATCCATACATGAAGGTCCTCAAATCCATCGATACAACTCCACAATACACATAACATGGCCATAAGAATTCATACAAGTCCAACATACGCTAAACATGTCCAACGTGCAACAACCTCATCGATTAAGGTCTAAAAGTGAGAAGTAAAGGTATCTAGCTCTGTGCGTCGTCCCCAGGGGTCCCAGAGCCCCCAGCTTGCTCGTACGGAGGCCAACCCGACTGCGGGGACATACCGTAGTGCCACTGCTGCTGCATAGGTCTGAAAACGCTTACCTGCCCAGAGTGCCCCTGCTGCGTCGGCGCCTACGGCCACAAGGAGTACCCCTGCCCTGACGCTGGAGGAGGCCACAGGTACTGCTGCGTGGGGTAGTAGGTCGGGTAGCCCTGCGGTGGAGAAGGACCCAGTGGAGGGCTACCACCTAGAGTCGGGTTCGAACCCGCCGACGGTGCCTGCACAAAGGCCAAGTGATGTAATTCGTACCTGCAAAAGCTAAAGCAATAGGCAATATACTCACCGGAACATGTACTGGAGCAGGCACTGGAACTGGAACTGGAAGTGGTGGTGGAGCGAAGATCAAGGGAGGAGGCTCCTGTGTTCCTGGGATTTGGGACCAAAAGTAGTAGGTCAGGTCCGATAGAGCACGCTGGTAGTGCTACGAAAGTGCCGCCAACTGCTGCTGATGGGCCTCATCCTGCTGCTGACGCAACATCTCCTGGGTGACCTGGTTGGCCTGCAGCCTTTCAACCGTGGCCTGCAATATTACACCCGCAAGGTTGATGGTATGTGAAGGCAAGGTACATCATGTGTGAAATGAGTGAACGACGAATGAAACTGCACTTACCTAAAGTGTCGTCATCATCTGCGCATTGCTCGGCTGCCGAGGCGCTATGGGGATTTGCAATCCGCCCCTTTCCACGTTGCCTCTTCGGATCTGGCTCAGTGTCTGAACAGAGGACGGGTCAATGGCGCTGTCGGCAATAGCGTACCAGCCGTGCTTCTTCCCTCCTCCCGTCCTCATCACGAGGTCAGTATCCAGGTCGGCTCTGGTGGGGTCGAACGTCGGCCCATGGCGCTCGAGACCTGCGGCGGTGTACTTGGCGAGCTTGTTGTAGACGTTCGGGTTGGTGTAGGCCTCGGGCCCGTCCTCCAAGCTGTAGACGGTGGACGCCGCTAACGCTTTGCCCTTGTGGGCAAGGGCGTACCCCGTGAACTCGTTGATTTCCTGCCCATCATGCGTCTCCCTCTGCGAGAAAAACACAAACATGGTTACAAGTAGTGACAACTGAGAGCTATAATAAATAGACCAACAGAAGCATACCCATGTGTCCATGTACCTGTGGAGGCACTGGTTCCCTTGGTGGTGTGATACCAGAGGATTTTGCAGGCGAAGTTGCCGACGCCCTTTGCGCTCCATGTCCGTACGCCACCCACGCACAATTTGGCGCCATCAGTCCTCGTACTTATCGCACCAGCTTGGACACCACTGCATGACAATCAAGTATTTGATATTCCATAAGATGAATTGAATGTGTCACGTAAGGAATCATAACGGATGTTTCCTACTTAATTACCTGCATGTACTGCTCCTCGGTGAGGTCAGTCTCCTTGTCCAGTATCATCTCCCTGACTCGCTCCTTCTTTACCACCTTGAGCTCCATGTTGGCGTAGTAGCTGATGATGGCCTGGAGACGCGCCTCGTGGTACATGTCCTTGAGACGGTTGTGGCAGACCGCCTCCTGCTACCGCGCCGCCCGCTGCTCGTCCTGCCCCTCCTCCAACTTGAAGTACAACTACACACAGACATCAAACATCATTTCATTGTTTGAAGAAAGTCCAACGAATGCGTAGTATTGAGATATGCGGTGCGATGCAAAGACTCACCCAGAACTCCCTCTTGATCTTGTGAGTAAGTACTCCGCCATGCTGGTCCTTGACCTTGTAGAAGTGGTCCCATTTGTCGGGCACGATCCGCTAACCCTCGATGGTGACCAAGCCAGGGTAGTGCTTTCTAATCAGGAGGCCCTGGATGCCATTGACATGGCGTGAACTCTTCCTGTCAGTCACCTTTTCCCAGCCCCTACACGAGTCATTAACAACAATTGTTAGTCTGCAGTTCGAATTTCAACATGTCATATGAACAACAAGTGAAATCAACAATGGTTACTTACATCTTGCCCACGGGTCAAATCACCGCGGGACGGCTGAGGAGTGGTGGGTCAGGGAGCGATGAGGCCCCGTGCACGTAGGGCTTGCTCGAAGCTAAGGAAGTCGAGGCATCTGGTGTATGCTCGTCGTCCCTATCATCTTCGCAGAGGTCGTCATTGTCACCGTCACCGTCATCGTCATCGTCACCGTCACCGTCACTAGTCATCGTCGTCGTCCCCTGCTGGGCGTCCTAGAACAGCCTCCTCGATGACGTGCGATGATGGGTACTCCTCTCCACATCAAGCTCCTCACCGACGACCGCCTCATCCTCGGCGGCGGCGGCCACGGGCTCCGCGTTGGTGACCATGTACCGCAAGTGGATCCCTGTTCGCTACGGCCGCCTTCCGCCCGACATCATGTCGAGTGCCTGCAATGACAAAGATTAAAGTAGTTAGCATAAATAAATGACAAGTACTTGTAAAGAAACATAATTGCAAGGTAATAATATTAACACTATAGTATTACATGAATTAGAAATTATCTCCGCAAACGGCAATATGGCTGGCGTGTACTCATCATCACTACTGTCGTCATCACTATCAATATTGTCGAGCTCTCTTAAGTGTCGGGCTTCATCTCCATCGTCATCGTCATCTCCATCGTCATCAGGCTCTCCATCATCATCGTGCTCTCTCATCAGGCGCTTCATTTGCCACTCATCAAGGATTCGTAAGTCCTCGGCATCGTGCACCTCATCACCCTCATCCTCATTGATGTCGTTGTTTACTTCCATACCCATTAGTGAAAGAATGTCTATCTCCAAACTACCTTCTAGCCCCTCAGGTTGATAGAACTCATCTGTCATTGGGTCAAAGTTGTAATCATCCTCATTTGGGACAGCCGCTTTACCATGCTGCGATACCAACTGCACAAGGCTCCAACCCGCAAGATTCTTGTCTTTTTGGCACGCCCATGGGAGGTAATAAACTTGTGTGGCATCTCGGTTAGCCACAATATAGACATCATCTTCTTCATATTTGGAATCCTGTCGAATTTCAACTTGCCCAATCGTAAGGTCCTTTTTCGTGACATTAGGATCGAACCAATGGCATTTGAATACCACTGGCTTACAACCTAGGTCTGGTCTAAAGTCAAGCTCCGATATCTCTTCGACTATGCCGTAATAGTCCTTCCCATCCGAGCCGGGCGTACGAACTCCGCTGCATGTGGTTTTTAGGTTGCCCCGTTTCTCTTCGTAAGTTCTCGTGCAAAAGCAATAGCCATTCACATCATAAATATTGAATGACCTGACCATTCGGTTGAAGCCTTTGCCCACGTTTCTCAATTCATCACTCATTTCTGCATCATAAATGTCCTACAAGGTTAGGACAAGGACGTCGTTACATTACTCGCTCCTAGGAGCAAAGTGGAATCTCAAAATCGGAATGAGGTTAGTTAGATGGTACCTTTGTACAAAACCAATTGACGAAACTGGGCACACCATGTCTGAGAAGATGGTCTTCTTCTTGCTCGGTAGGATCCGTACTGCCTCTCCAGTGTTCATTAATATATTCCCTAGAGAAACAAAAGACAAGGGGGGTTGGATCGATAGGTGGAGGATAGTGGCGTATGTAACAAGCTCATCGAGAACTTACTTATGATAAGGAATGCATTCCTCAAGGTTCAACAACAAGCAGATCATGATAGTGTGCCACTCATCATGCTGCAAGTTCTTGTTGGGCCCTGCGCCTCCTCTTCCGAGATCACCTCTGAAAAGGCTGAGGTTCGATGTATTCTAGTCGATGTTGTAACGAGGGGTTGGATCGCGCAGTTTGTGAAGTTTCTCAGTATAGTACGCCTGTGTGAATGTTGACACCTCCTCCAGAACGAATGCCTCTACCACGGAAGCTCAATTTTGGCTTTATTTCTACACTTTTCCAAAGAAGCTTTAGACACCTCTCGATTGGATAGCACCAACGGTGCTGCACGGGCCCCCCAAACGTGCCTCGCTCGATAGGTGCAAAATCAGATGCTGCATGGACAGGAAGAAGCCGGGTGGAAATATCATCTCTAACTTGCAGATCAACAAAGGTGCAGCCTTCTCCAGTTCAAGACAAACGTCCTAAGATAACTCCTTGACAATGCTGGCGGAAGAAAAAGCTCAACTCTGTCAGGACGCGCCACACTGGCTCGGGGAGGTATCCCCGTGTCATCGTAGGAAGGATCCGCTCAATCCATATGTGAAAGTCCTGACTCTTCATCCCTATGACCTTCATAGTTAACAAGTTCACTCCCCTACTCAGATTCGCCGCATACCCATCAGGGAACTTTAACGTCTTGATCCACTTCAGTACTTCCTTCCTATCTCCCCTTTTCAGGATGTAATCGGCCGGCCCCTTTTTCCATTTCTTGCCATCCACAGGGGTCTTCATCACTAGATTTGGTCTATCACAAATCATTTCAATGTCGAGTCTAGCCTTAATGTTGTCCTTTGACTTCTTGCCAATGTCCATGAGTGTTGCCCAAAGTGCCTCGGCGATATTCTTTTCTGTGTGCATTACATCGATGTTGTGTGGAAGAAGAAGATGCTTGTAGTAGGGGAGCCTAGTCAAGCCCGATATATGAGTCCACATGTGGTCGGTACCATATCCTTTAAAACCACCCTTCTTTTCATCAATTTGGAGAGCCTCTATCTGGGCAAGGATGTCGGCAGGGTTCTTATCCGGAGGGATGTGGTCGGTGACTTGAACACCTTTCGTGAAGTGCTTTTCATCTCGTCTCAGTTCATGGTCCTCAGGCAGGAATTGATGATGTTTGTCAAAAGAAGAATACTTGCCACCCTCGGCCAACCAGGTGAACATCACATCTGCCTTGCATGTTGGGCAAGGGAACTTCCCATGAACAGACCACGCGCTGAATAAGCCATATGCCAAGAAGTCATGCATTGAGTACTGGTACCACACATGCATTGTGAAGTTTGTCTTTGTAGCTCGGTCATACGTCAGTACCCCCTCTTCCCAAGCACGTTCCAATTCATCCCACACTGGCTGCATGAACACACCCATATTGTTGCCCGGGTGTCCAGGTATTATCAGCGTCAAGAACACGTTCTTGGGTTCGAACATGACGCCGGGGGGAAGATTGAGGGGGATCACGAACACGGGCCAACAAGTGTACGG
>CM041647.1:27072902-27120710 GCA_023333625.1 Bothriochloa decipiens | reverse complement strand
AAAAAAAATTCTTTGCCGAGGGCTTAGGCATGGCCCTCGGCAAAGCTCCTTTGTCGACGGCCTGGTCACGCGGCCGTCGGCAAAGGCGGTGGCCGTGGCATGCTGTGCGACCGCCACGTGGCTGCGCTTTGCTGACGGCTTGGCCTTTGCCGACAGCCTAACGGTACAACTCTCGGCAAAGTGGCCTTTGCCGACGATTGTATTTGCCGACGGCCCGGCGGTCGGCAAATGTTTCTTTTGCTGACGGCTAGGTTTTGCCGACGGCCTGGCTGTTGGCATAGATTGTCTTTGCCGACGGCTTTTCTTTGCCGAAGGCTCGGCCTTGGGCATAGACTTCTTTACCGACGGCTTGACCTGGCCGTGGGCAAAGAGGTGTCCTGCCGACGGCTTGTTCCTTGGCCGTCGGCAAATGTTTAAGCCGTCGACAAAGTTGGCGTTTCCGGTAGTGGTGTGTGCTTAACTAAATGCCTAGACCTGAATTGTGTGTGCTTAACGTCAGTGCGCCATATGTCAAAACCAGAGTGGGCAGTAGTAGACTCATGCTTATTGCAGATTGATTGATTACTGCAGATGCAACCGTATAATATCATATACTCCTATAAAGCTATCTAAACCCATATTGATTGATTACAGCAGATGCAATCGTATCGTATCATATTATACTCCCATAAAGCTAAACCTACTAAAGATTTCTCTCAGCATGAAAACTATCCAGTCAACATCCATTAGAAATTGCAATTATACTCAACTAGCACATATAATTATGATAGTTTCTCTTCATCTACTAACATGCAATATGATGTCCACAATGATATGTCAAATCTTTCACCAAAATTAATTTAAAATAGTTTTATATAATTGTAAATATAAATAGTCCTTTTTACATTGTCAGGAATATCTGCAGCAACGCACAGAGTATCCATACATATGTCTATGTAATTTTGGACAACACCTGGATAGAATCTCATGAAAGTTGATTCAAATTAATCACAGCAACTGAGATGTGGCGCTGGAGGTAATCTAGCATTGTGTACTCCTCCAACCTGCTCCGATAGATAGGTCACTCTTTTCAACATCATCTCCCATCCCTGCACAAATAAAGAGATCGAATTAATTGACCCATGAAAAGTAGTCTGTGACGATCGACCATGTCATCTCTCACAATCGATGTATGCATTTGTTTTGGCCTATATGGTATGGACACTAATAGCCCCTAGAACACTTAACCAGTTTCAGGCCTTTTTCTATCCACTAGTACTAAAGAAAAAAATTGCCTCATTCCCATAGTTTCTGCAAAAGATAAAGCTACAGACGTTTTAAATAAATTCAACAAGGAATTATGCATTTATATGTTTGTATAGTTTATATACCCACAGTGCAATTTACTCAAAAACAATATTGTGTGTGCTTAACTAGTTGCCTATACCTGAATGCTGTGTGCTTAACGTCGACTGCGCCATATGTCAAAACAAGAGTGGGCAGTAGTAGACTCACGCTTGATCTTATATTATGTGTATATATATGTGATTTTGAAAAACACAATCAGGAAATAGCTACCGACAGAATCTCATAATAAAAAGCTATTCAAATTAATGGCAGCAACCATATAAACAAAATTAATTATAACCCAGATTGATTGATTACAGCAGATGCAATCGTAACATATCATATACTCCTATAAAACTAAACCTACTGAAGATTTCTCTCAATTACAAGCTATCCACATCAACATCCACATCCACGGGAAATTGCAATTATAGTCAACTAGCACATATAATTATGATAGTTTCTTTTCATCCACTAATATACAATTAGTTGTCCACAAGGATGTGTCAAACCGTTCACCAAAATTCATTTAAAATAGTTTCAATCATACAATTGTAAAAATATAAAAGTATAATTTCTTTTTAGCTGGAATCTGCAGCAACGCATGGAGTATCCACCTAGTTATACATATGTCTATGTAATTTTGGACAACACCTTCAGGGTGGAGCTGTCGATAGAATCTCATGAAAATTGATTCAAATTAATCACAGCAACTGGGTGGTGGCGCTGGAGGTAATCTAGCCTTGTGTACTCCTCCAACGCAGCTCCGATAGATAGGTCACTCTTTTCAACATCATCTCCCATCCCTGCACAAATAAAGAGATCAAATTAATTGACCGGCCCATGACAAGTAGTCTGTGACGACCATGTCAACTCTCACAATCGATGTATGCATTTGTTTTGGCCTACATGATAAGGAAACTAATAGCCCCTAGAACACTTTACGAGTTCTTCTATCCACTTTACGAGCCTCCATTGTCAGAGGTAAGTTAAATAGATCCAGGAGGTTTCCAGTGCTAGAAGCCTCACTTACACTTGTGAATTTATTTTTTGCAAAGAATGCAACTCTAGGAAATTCTATTTTCTCACTTTACCATTCCAAAGATCATCCCACAGAAAACAAGTCTGCCCATTAAAAGTTATCCTACTTGCCATTCCTTCAAATTTGTCTAACGGTTTTAGAGCATACCTCCACCCTAATGAGTCCTTTGAATTCGTGCTTGGTAGTCTTCCATATATTCCACCAGGATAGGTGCATGATTAATTGGATTTGTGCGGACGTACGCACGCTTCGTGCGCTCCTATATATGTGAAGATGGTCCTTTCGTAGATCGACGTGCCAGCAGAGACTCATCGATCTATCTCACATGCATTGAGTCTGTACTCTGCTCCAACCGATCGATCCAGCTTAGGATCCAAGATCGGAGAGGGACAACTTCGTTTGGCGCCATCCGACGTAGCCATGCATGGATGCGTGCTTGAATTCTTCCCGGCCAATAATGCACCTGCTGCATCATGCTTCGCGTATGAGTCATCAAAGATGCTCCTGTCCCCTTTCCCGATCGATCTACGTACGATTCTACGCTCATTGGTCATTGGTACACCGATTCACTTTATTCTTCTAGTTTGTACGTATATACTCTCTCCATTGTTGAAACAACCCACATACATATAACGTGTACATGAATCCGAAAAAGACGTGTTTCACTTAGTGCGCCTAAGATGCAAAATGCAGGTGCCCAAACCCTCTCCTACTTTGGCACCCATGCCGAATGTTTAGAGCGGTGCCAAGTTAGGAAAAAAAAGCGGACGTCTTAAGAAACCCGCTGCTATTTACCGCAGTGGGCATATTATGAGGCCCTCAACTATAAAGTTTGAGGCTCGACTGCCCAAAACCAGGCCAAACATCCGCTCTTCATATAAATACGGACACTTAGGGTGTTTCAATCCTTCAATCCACCCTTGTGCAGTAGCAGACGCACAGCGGCGGCTCTCTCTCCCTCACTCGATCCTCTCTCTCTCAAACACACGATAGCGCCAACTCTCTTCCTCATTCGATCTCCTCCTTTCTCCCGACAATGACGAGCGAGGCGGGCACGAGAGGCGGGCGAGCGCGGCGCGAGCACGAGAGCTGGGCGCGGTGACCCCTCCCTCCCTCTCCCTTCCAGCTCGGTGGTGCGGTGGCAGGGCCAGTTAGTGGCGTGGTCGGATGCTCACGGCGAGGTCCGGGGTGGCGCAGCGGGGCCGGTTCGCGATGGCGGTCTCCGACGGCTGAAAGAGTGTCCTCCATTGGATCCAGCATGGAGGAGGCACCTCCTTTCCCTTCAACGGGCGGATCCGGGAAGAGGTGGCCCCAGCAGCGGATTCGACAGTGGTGTGACCGGATTTGCCCCGAGCGTCTCCTTCCCCGTAGATCCAGGCACCTGGCGACGCTCCCTCTCTCTGGCGACGGCGGAGCTAGGGTTTCAGATCCGGCACAAGGAGGTGGAACCGAGTGGATGCAGGGACGACGACAGCGGTAAAGTGGAGATCCCAGCGGCGCTAGGGTTTCATCGTTGCGGGCTCAATCTGTAGCAGGTACGGTTAACGGCGCGCAGAGGTTCTCCCTCACTTCGTCTCCCCTCCCTTCCATCTTCATCTCCTTCACTCTGCCTCAGCTGTGCAGATCTGGAGCTGGACGTCAAAGCTGTGATGGCGTGGGAGTGGCGGCGGCAAAGCACGTAGTGGGCAGCTGCTCAACACCTTCCTTCTCCTCCAGCATCTTCCTCTCCCTCCTCCGATCGACATGGAGGCCCCGACGGCGGCAGGAGTGGCAGATCCCGGCGGCACACCATACCGGGCTCAATGGGCTTTTTTTAATTCGTAAAATGATAAACGTGGCAGGCAATGTAAGTGTCTGCTGTGGTTAATGAGTATTTACCGCGGTGGGCATCTTATGTTGCCCGCTGTGATAAATAGATCTTCCACAGCGGGCACCAGCGCCTGCTGCGATAGAGGCCACGATTAACCGTGACCTTCCATTCGCAGCGGACACCTTTACCCACTGCATAAAACCTAAACTGCCTGCCATGGATGTTCTTTACAGTAGTAGTGCTCTAATAAGTGGTGGTACCAAAGTTCATTGTCCGAAAACCCAGAGGATATCACGGGATAGTGATGGAGAGGTTAAGGCTAGATCCGCTACGCGCTTTAACTTGTGGTGTCAAATAAGTTCGCGGTTAGAAAACCGAAATGATATCAGTAGTCACACATTGATGGAGCTCGCTAATGTCTCAAAGTCACATGAATTGTGTGTGGCATGGAGCGTTAAACTCAAGGTGGAGGAGCCCGTTAAGCATGCTTAGCTCTTATGACACTGTTATCTTATTCCATTTTCCATTGCAGTAGCACTCACCGACCCAAACACGTAGATGCGTTGACACAAAGTTGTACTGTAATTTGTAAATTAGCTTATAGTCCATGGTAGGACGGTTCAGTGGGACGCTACCTATCAAGGTGCTCAGTCCTTCGGAGGTGCTCACAGGCTAGGAGTATGATTTGAGTACGTGTGTTCATAGGAGTGAGTGTGCGTATTATGAGTGTCTAAGTGTAGTTCTAAAAAAAAGTTGTACCGTAATTTTATTCATGAATAGTACATGTGTAGATGGTTGGATACACTATCAAATATTTATCTCTTTTGGAAAAATCATAACACATATATGTTAGTCAAGAACTTAAACCCAGATAGATTGGACCCTACTAATCCTAAGATTTAACGTCCAAATCGCTGGACCTCATGAGACTGAGGTAGATCATCCCAAGTGGCGTGTGAACCACAAGGCAAATTACATCTCCAAGAGGCTAATTCATGAACTACCTTATAACAGTTTCGAGTGCAAACACTAATGACACAAGAGGAAAAATCCCAGCAGTACGTTTGTTACTGAACTTTCCTGTAAAAGTGTTGGCATTCTACTACAAAATTCTTTCCCGCAGTGGTCACTTTGGGTTTTGCGCAGCGGGTAAATTCGCCCACTGCGGTGGAATGTCACAGTAAATAATGAGACCATGAAAGCGGGCACCGACTGCCCGTTGCAGCAAATTAGTAGAAAAACATAAAAAAGGCAAAAGCCCATAGCCCAGACCACTTTGGGCATGGATCTGGGCCTCGGGTCACCGAACCAGCACGCCGCCGCCGCACCGGCGCGCCGCCGTCCATTGGATCTGCCTCACGTAGCCACCGACGCCTCCATGACCCGATCTATCCCTGCCACGAGCGGATCCGCCGTCGAGGGGCCGCAGCAACCCAATCCATGTTTGGTGGCGGTGAAGAAGGGGGAGGGGCACCGGATCCATAGCTTGTGGAGGTGCTCCGGCTCGCCAGCGATAAGGAAGGACGGATCCACATGCGGTGGTGCTTGTTCCCGCCGTGGAGGATCCCACCGCCGCTACTTTAGGGCTGTAGACCGCCACTGCCGCTGCTCTAGGGTTGTACAGAGGCCCGCTACCGCTGCTGCCCTAGGGTTGGAGGAGCAGCGTGGTGGCTGAGCTCGTGCCGCCGCCACTCAAGGTTGGAGAAGCGGCCGCCGCCGCTGTTCCGAGGTGGCTGAGTGCACACAGCCGCCGCTCAAGGTTGGGGAAGCAGCCGCCGCCGCTGCTCCGAGGTGGCTAAGTGCGCGCCGCTCAGTGGGGAGGGTGGTACGCCACCGGCCAGGACGAGAGGGGACGCCGCCGTTAGAGAAGGGGAGGGGAGCGGTGCGCGCACTGCTCGTGAGGGAGAGAAAGTGAGAGGAGAGGGCGCATCGGCTAAGTGATTGTTGACCGTTTGTTTCACCTTCCCCTCCTTTTTTCATTATTTTTTAATTGTAGGGCATATGCACGTGCGTTGCGGTGGGAAAAAAGCCCGTCAAATTTTTATTAACCTTTGTGGGAAATTTCTAAATATTTATTTATAGGCAACGGACCAGGTACAAACCACCTCTTCGTGAAAACTCATGCAAACCATGGTAAAAAAGTCATCTAAATACGTTAAAAAACACATATTTAGATGATATGATGATACACCACCTTGTAAAATATCCTGTCCAAACTCGACTTCATTTGTGAGGTATAAAAATAATTATTTAAACTACGGTAATTACAACAGATGGACGACAAAATGATCGAGAATTTTACCACTTTATTATTAGGGAATGGATAGAGGTATAGATATACATATACATATTTCTATTATTTTTCACTGAACTTTTATATCAGGTATCCTCTTGTTTCTTGAATTCAATTTCGATATTTCAACCATTTTCTTTCTCTCTTGGGCTTCAAACCAGCCCCATTGGGCCAAGTTGTGTCAGCCTAAAAGCCATTGATACTCTAGGAATACTGTAGCACGAAGTTTAGTACCATACTAGAAGTTGGAGGACAGGACAACCAGTTTAAAAACCCAGGTCATGCACACATGTTAGCAACATGACAGCTGAGTACGATAAAAAATCGGTCTGCTATCACTTCCACACAAAGATGATAGCGATAGCAGGCCGATTTATTCTCATACTCATCTGTCTTGTTTTATTTTATTTTTATAATATGTTTTATTAGATTTCTTATATATTCGAGTTTGCAATATAGACGAAGGACAACGCTAGCTATTCCAAAAAAATAAAATGAGTGCCAAGTCACAACCATCTTGAAGATGGCATGTGAGGGCGACCAATTGAATTCGGTTGTCAAAGGCGGATGGATTAGGAGAACCGCCTCTACAAAATGCAATCTTTATTTCTGTAAAAAAATTATAATGCAATCTTCAGGATCGGTTGACATAAAAAGAACCACCCTTAAAACTCGTTCTCTAGAGGCGGATATATTAAGACAACGACCTCTAGAAAATGCAATCTTCAGGATCCGTTAACATAAAAGAACTACCCTTGAAAATCATTCTTTAGAGGCCGCACATAACTGAACCGACTTAGAAGATTGTCTAATTTCAGAGATTGTTTTCTTAACTTAACCGCTTCGGAGGACAGATTTTCAGGGGCAGTTGCGACGCTACAGTGTGACTTCGAGCGGTTAGAGGCGGTGTGCTATGTGAACTGCCTCTGCTAAAAATAGGTGGCGTTAATGATGTCAATTTCTGTATTAGTGTATTCTCCTAGATTTTTCAATTCAAGTCCTCTTCTACTATTTTTTACCTAATTTTTAATGCCTGAAATTTTTGCAGAAAGCTATGGAAAGGATTCAGGCAGCCCATGTTCCTGAAGGGTAGGAACAAATGAGTAATGCTGATGTTGTTTGCAAGATCATCTACCTCTCCCAAGGCAAGAGTGAGTCTAGGGTTAGTAGCAGCACCCTTTTCTGAGGAATGCTAGTATCCCGACAAGCTCCGCCAGAAAAGAGACGTCGAAAGGGAGGGCCCTTCATCATCGGCTATTTGAAGAACAACAAAGTTCTGCTGCCCTCGTCGATCAACTGGAAGAACTGAAAAGGACAGCAGCAAAGAATGCACTGGAACTCTGTGCGCACAGCACGTGGGCTTCTGATTACCCGACACATTCAATGAACCATCTAGCCACGTGGCCGAATTTCGAAACGCCGCTCGAACGCTCGCCATAGTGACGCGTGGTCAAACTAAAAACTGTCACGGTGGCACGCAAAATATAGACAGATGGGAAAAGGATAACATGAAACGTGTCCCAATGAAAACCTGACAGGTGGTACTGTTCTGACCTAACACGTGGTCCTATAGGAACCTGAAACGTGGAAACAGTAGCGCACGCCATATCACTCTAACTGACGCTAGGGTGCCTAACGAGCGTCTGGGCCGTGATGTACGCATACGTAGCCGTTGTATGCATATGAAAACTCTTTGGTGACGACCACATTTTAGTCATGGAAACCCAATCTCGACAATGGTTTCTTTAAAGTGTCAATCATAAACATGTGTGATGCGACTTCCACGACGATAGCGTTTTGGTCACAGATTCGTCACGGAACTGAAATAGTGACGAATTTCACACCTATTATGATAAAAATAGTTCATCATGGTAGGTCATATCTCTACTAGCATTCGTAGATGTGCAACGTAAAAATAATTAGTCTTCACAATATTAAAATTATTTTCCTATTTTCTGTTATTTTCACTTTTTTTGCGTAAATTTGTAATTTCTAGACAACGATTTGTAGAAACGGCTCAAAATATAATTTTTCTCTCCAAATCGATTTCTAGATGGGGCTTGTAAAGACGAAATAGGAGAAACTATTGGCTTAGCCGCCTCTAGAGAGCCCAGCTGTAGTAGTAATTCTTATGGCAAATTAAGATGATGGAACAGAGGTTCTCCCTCCTCATACAATGGAATGCGCAAAATTATTTTATTTTATTGTACAAGCTAGAATTTGAACTTAAGATCGATATACCCTAGTTTTTTATACATATATTAAGTCACATGTACCCACCAATTCTACATAAAAACTTAATAGGCTCCGATCACTTACTTGAACATGCGCACAATCGTGTGTTTGTCTTTGCTAGCTTACAACGATGATTTTTATTTAACCAATTAGCTAGGCCAAATGGACGAGAATCCGATCCATTTGTTTTTAACAATACAAAGGTGGGTACATATCATCATATGCGATTCTGACACAAATAACACGTTCATGTAGCCTCAAGTGACTACCATACTCCCTCCATTCCAGGGGTCATGCATCTGTACTGAAGCTACGTCCAAACAGTCTTTCAAGTCAGTCAACCTTGGCTCCATCCGGGGTTGTCAGGGTTCACACATACGTACATACACTGCAGGTTCGATACTATAGACAGTTAGCGCGCGACGAATGATCAGTGTAGTTGATGCAATTATTATGCATACTATATGAATCATCATATGCATGGCGCAGACAACTAACTGTGCGTCGTGGGTGCGTGGGAATAGATGCATGGATAATCAACGTTGACGCAATAATACACGCATCCTGTTGGATCGATCGTACTAGGCCTTTTTTTTGTAGATAAAGGAAGAGAAGGTCTTATGGCCTCTACTGGTCATGATGAGTACATTACGAAGAAAGTACGCAGCTTGACCGGGCCCTTGTTGCGACCAGTTGTATATATATATTAAGTTGACAGCTAAGCTGTATCAAACTCTACAGCAGCTGGTTTTTTTAGTTTGGTGCTGCCACTTGTGAAGTTTGGTGCTGCCACTTGTGAAGCAATATATAATGGTACTCGATCATCACACATGGCTCCAGACTACTGACGGCCTTCTCCTATATATACACATATGGGCATATATATGCATGGCACACAAGCTAGCAAAACCCTGTGCCCCTGCACCAGCACCGTGCCAAGATTAACTAGCCACTTGCTCCGCCCGGTGTCTCGCTGCCGTGACGGCGCAACGGCCGGAGTGTGGCCGGAGAGCAGATATGAGGATGTCTGGCTGGTGGCCGGCGTTCCTTCTCCTCCTCACGCTGACGCTGATGATCCTCTTAGCGTCGGAGGTGTCTACCAGCAGCATGGCGTTCGCAATGCGTCCGGTACGACCCCCACCAAGACTACCGTCAATATGCTCTAGTGCGCGAAAATATTGCCCTCCTCCTCTCCATTGAAATTAAGAGGAGAGGTTCTAGTAGGTCGATATTAGTACATTCTACACCGTAATAAGCCAATAACTTCTCAGAAATGGAAACATCAATACGTGGTTGTTCTTTTCCAGTTATTATCTCTCTCCCTCTGTGTGTGTCACAACGACTGTCTAGCTAGGGTACCCCAAAAGAGGAATCATTCTCATTGGAGAAAATGTAGTTTGATCTTGATGTAATGTATTTGATCGTGTGTTTTGGTATTTCAGCAGTGTGGAGATCATTGTAATGTATTGCAAATTTGGAATTTAAATGGAAGAGCCAATCATTAAAGTAATCCAAACATCTTGTTTATTGTCATCATGGACCCTGTGTGTTAGATTACTGATAAGCCTGGATATCGAACCAGCTCGGCTCGTTACGGCTCGGCTCGTTATGGCTTGGCTCGTTAACGTTCTGGCTCGGCTCGTTATACTAACGAGCCAAGAGAGCAGCTCAGCTCGGCTCGTTAACCAGCTCGAGCCAGCTCATTTGGCTCGTGAGCCAAATCACAGAAACATAATTTCTCAAAGTATTTATAAATTTAATAAAGGAGAATATATACTTGTAAACACAATTCTATTGATTCATCCACGGTTTCTCAGTTTTTGTGTAGACAGCCCACCACGACCAGACCATAACCATGTGTATACGATAGTCATACGTATATAATTTACACATCATCCATACATAATTTAAGAACGAAGCAAAATAAATGAGCAACTGCTTGAGTAGACAACTAATTAGGTTTGTAGGTAATATATATACACACACACCAAAAGCAAGTCAGAGCTTGAATGGCTCGTATGAGCTAACGAGCAGCTCGCGAGCTAGCTCGAGCTGGCTCGTTATAAAACGAGTTGAGCTCGAGCCGAGCTATTATCGAGCGAGCTAATAAGTTTTGAATTTTTCGTCCAGCCTTAACCACCGAGGTTCGATTTAAAAAATTGGGACCCCAGTCAAATGCACCGGCATATATTTTTTTTATTCCAAAGGCCAATGCACCGGCGTGTATATATACATATAGTCCCTAGAAAATATCACATCATTCCTACTCCCTCAATTCCAAATTATAAAAGCATCTCCGAGAGTTTGCCTAATTCACTTGGCATCCACAATTTTTTGGCAAAACAAGAAAAAAAAGGCCCTCTAACAATTTGGCAAAACAACTTGGCAAAAATAATAACTTGGCATGTCTCGATGCCGCACGCGTAAATGTGCGCGCGTAAATAGCTCGGCATCGCCTCTCTTCTCCGTGGCGCCGCCCCCACTCCTCACGCCAAGGCCAGCGAGTAGACACACCGGCACAGCGACCCGGCACGGCGATGGCCTTTTGTCGTCTCCATATGCTAGACACATATATTTATATTTATGGGCTTGGTTAATTAGAGAAAAGTTTAATGTTCACTTTGCACAAAAAATCATGAGAAACAGTCGCGCACAGAAAAAATAGATTGTGGGCTTTTTTATTATTTTGGCAAGTTAAAAATAGGAAACTCTTGGAGAGGTCTCTTCTTTACTTCCCATATTATTTTGGGAGTTGGCAAACAATAAAATTTACTAAGTAAAAAAATAGTAAACTCTTTGAGATGCTCTAAGTCACTTTGTTTTTTTTATATATTTATTTTGCTATGTATCTAGATATAGTAATAATGTGTCTAGATACGTAACAAAATAAATTAACCAAAAAAGTTAAAGTGACTCATAATTTGGAACGAAGAAAGTAGGTTTTTTAATATCAATATCCAACCTATTAACATTCTGAGCTATTAAATACCCACGACACTCATCATCCACTAACTTCAATCTTATTTCATGCAAACTACCAACATCATCCTTCAGCAAATGTTATTACTATTTAAAATATATCAAAATATATAAAACATCCATATATTGTTATTATCTTGCCCTGCTTTCATTTTGTAATTCAGTTTAATGTTCCCTCCATTTTAAATTGTAGTTCATTTTGATTTTTTTGGTACATGTATTTTGCTATATACCTAGATATATTATTTATCTAGCTACATAGCAAAATACATGCACAAAAAAAGACAAAGTGAACTACAATTTAGAACAATGGGAGTATTCTATTAGTATTTCTATTGGATTCTTTTATTAGCTTGTCCAATTTTGGCCATTTTCTAGTTAGGTACTAAGGGTCTATTTGGTTTAACTATGAGCAGTGGAAAAGCTGATGATGTGAGTTGTGAGCCGTGAAAAATCTATTATGAGCTTGCTTGGGTGAAACAAGTATAAAACCTACCTCCTCTCACTTTCTCCCTTGAAGCATCTGTAAAGCAACTCCGCATTTCTATCTATTTTGAAAAGCAAAAGGTCAAAAGTCAAAAACAGCATCTAAGGTGCTTTCAAAACTGTACCTGCACTAAACACGAAAACACAAGCATTTTTCAAGAACTCAACCAAAGACAGCCTCAGTTAGGTGGATAACTATGACTCATGACTTGGCTATTGGCAATTTGCATTGCTAAATGTGTGAAAAACTGAAAATATAGTGTAGGAAGATAACTCCATACTACATAAACAAAGCAATGTTCCATCCTCTGATCATCCTCCATTAGTGTACGGACCTACGTCACCTCCAAGGTTCCAACCATATTTAACCATGCTGTTTATACTCACTATGTGAAAAGTAATTTGTAAGAGCCAAGCCCCTTGCACTGTAGGGGCGGCTTAATCGGTGGGATGTGCGGGCACCAGCAAACTAGCCGCCCCTACAGATAGCACTGTAAGGGCGGCTGGTGTTTTCAGCCGCCCCTACAAATGGGGCTGATTTGTAGGGGCGACTGGTGAACCAGCCGCCCCTATTGTTCTATTTGTAGGGGCGGCTCAATCACCAGCCGCCCCTAAAATTAACGATACTATAGGTGCTACAGCTAGCTTCCTCCTCCTCGAGCCACTCACTCTTCCACCCATAAAAAAGGTTGGGAGGCCTTGGGCTCCTCCCAAAAATTGCTCTACTAGGGGCCAGGTTTTCTTCTCAAATCCTTTGGTTGGGAGCTTGTAGAAGGTAAGAAAATGACATTCCCACCCTTTAATTGAAGTTTTTATGGTTAGTTAGCGAGTAATTTGAGTTTTGCTTTTCTCTCTCTTTAATAGTGCTTGAGCTTTGTATGGAGCAAATTAGACCCTACATTTGAAGCTATTAGTGTAAATTAGTTAGAGAAATGAGCTTCCACTCTATAAAGTTCGATTTTTCTTTATTTTATTGTAAATTTGAACCTAGTTTCATGTATGTTTCATCTAGTTCTAGATCTAGGGTTTCTTTTTTTTCCACAAAATTAAAATGGGGTTGGCATGAAAGGTTGTTGCTAAATTGATAATTGTTGCTAATGGATGTCTATGAAATTTAATATTTTAATTTATATATATTTGAATATTTATATGCATTATTAGGCAATTAATTAATTATCCTCTAGTAATTATTCTTTGTTGTTTTGTTTTTAAAAGATGGAGTACAGGAACTCATGGATGTATGGCTGCTCAAGGATCGATGCTGGTTTCCATGACAAGGTGGACAAATTTATTGAGGCCGCATAGAAGCATGCATCAACGTTGACATATAATAAGGATACAATTATTTGCCCCTGCAAATATTGTAAGAACTTGATAGCATTTGAGGATGTGGATACCATCAAAGCTCATCTGATTATGCGGGGATTTGTTCCAGACTACACAATATGGATTCATCATGGTGAAACAATGGTTGTTGATGACGAACAAGATGCCGAAACCTTGAGACTTCAACTGCAACAATGCACAAGGGAGGTTGATGAACAAATGGGTTATGACTATGGTAATGAACAAGGCGGTCACTTTGGCAATGACCAAGGTGCTGATGATGCTGGTGGTGTCGGCACTGATGGCGGAGCACGTGAGGTGGATGAAGATGACGGTGACAATTTGGAGGACATGATTTAGGCCATTGGACCTGAAATATTACTGCAAAAGAAAGGCCTAGAAAATCTGGAGAGGGTGAAGACAATGTTGAAGGAGACTATGTATGGTGTCGAGAAGGGTTGTCCAACACACTGGACACTGCTTTGTTTTGTGCTTGAGCTACTAATCCTGAAGGTTAAGTATGGCTGGTCTGACTGCAGTTTCGATGACCTGTTGCGTCTCCTATCATGGGTGCTGCCACATCCAAACCTAGTTCCTTCCAACACATACCATGCAAAGAATGTTATAAATCCATTGACAATGGGTGTAGAGAAAATTCATGCACGCCCGAACCACTATATTCTTTATCATGGTGAGACGTTCGGACCTCTAGACAAATGTCCTCATTGTGGGGCCAGCTGATACAAGAACAATGAGCTTTACAGTGGTGGAGAAGCAACCACCGGGAACAAGAGGACTAAAAAGGGTGCAAAAAAGGCGGTACAAGAACCTCAACCCCCAGAGGACACTGCATTAGGCCACGATGCAAAGAAGAGGAAGGTTCCTGCCTTGGTAATGTGGTATCTGCCAGTGACTGACCGTTTGTGGCGTATCTTCTTGAACCCCAAGGAAGCTTCCCTTATGACATGGTGGGATAATGATCGAAAGGAAAATGATGATAAGATTGCACACCCGGCCGATGGTAGTCAATGGAAAAAGTTCGATGAGAACCATAAAGACTTTAGCCAAGATGCAAGGAATGTAAGGTTTGTCTTGAGCACCAATAGAATGAATCCCTTCAATGAGAGGATGAGCAATCACAATACTTGACCAGTGATCTTGACAATGTACAACCTCCCGACACACTTGTGTTAGAAGAGAAAGTACCTTTTGTTGACTATTCTTGTTTCTGGCCCTCAACAACCAGGCATCGATATGGACGTGTTCCTTGAGCCTATGATGGAAGAATTTGAGAAACTATGGAGGAATGGTGTGCCGATGTATGATGCATTCTGACAAGAGGACTTCACATTAAGGGAAATAATATTTGTGACTATCAATGATCACCCAGCGCTGTTTGCTTTGTCCGGATAGATCAAAGGCAAAAGTGGATGCTTAGTATGTTTGGATGATACTAAATGGGAGTACCTGGATGGATCCAACAAAATTGTTTACCTAAGGAACTGGCGCTTTTCAAAGGAAGGTCACAGGTACCGCAGCAAAGTGTACTACAGATTCTATGGCAACATCTCTGTCGATGTTTTATCACCGATAGCCCACCACCCGGGTACCCGGTAGGGTGTTTTGTTCGGAGGAGCTTAGTGGACTGCAGAACTTGGTGGTTGTGGTAACAAACTAGACGAGACAAATGATTTTATACTAGTTCAGGCCCTTGACTTGCGTCAAGTAAAAACCTTTACGTCCAGTCGGCGTGAGCCTGTTGCGTTGTATTCATGAGTATGAGGGACTGTGTAGTTCGCATTCTAACAAGAGATACCCACAGCATCCTTATATGGGGGTGAGACTTTGTTGCGGGTTCTTCGATTCCTAGATGAATTCTAGGAATGAGTCCTAGAACTAGTTGTTTCGTACTCTTTCCTATTACAATCCTTCTTGGATATGGTATTTTTCATGTCGTGTTACTCCGTGTTCTTCTCGAATCTAGCGGTAGGTTCTTTGATCCTCCATCCGTATTCCGTCTTCTTAGGGATCCTCCGGTATCCCCCATCGACAAGCCCCCGAGTGTTCTAGGATTTGGAACTCAAAAGCTGGGTTCTTCTGAGGATAAATCTTGGGATGCTCTTACTTCTGGTTGCTTCTGTCTTGGTTCTTCAGTGAGTGCAATTTTGAAGAAATTGCTCTCACCGAGTGCAGCCCCCGAGCCTCTTGCTTTTTGGCACAAAAAACTAGAGGGTCTAGTCGTAGTCCTCGTCTTCAGTCGTCGTCTTTTCATGCGCAAATTTTGGGAAATTTGCACTTAGTGAGTGTAGCCCCTGAGCCTCTTGCTTTATGGAACAAAAAGCTAGAGGGTCTTGATGAGATTTTGAAAAGTGCCTTTAGTGGAGGGTACTCCTGCAGCCCTTGAGCCTTTTCTGGGTTCTTTTCATCATGAAAGAATATGAAAAAGGGTTTTGGAGTTCCTTGTCGATGTTGTTCCTCGGTGTTGTACCTTTGGTAGTTGAATGCTTTCATTGCTTTTTGTACTTTCTTGGGATATACTATTGGATATGCCTTCTCTATCTTGTAGTGACTTCTACTATTGGTCCATGAGCCTGGCAGGCACTCTTGATGGCTTTGCTCTGCATGCCTGCTTTCTTTGTTGGCTGTGGGGTGTTCACACGTGCTTGTTTGGTTGCTTCATTGCTTTGTTTTATTCACGTGACTGTCCTTGCTTTGGTTTACTCTTCTTCTATGGACTTGGTCTTCATACGCCCATCTTTGGCCTATAAATGTTGCTGGCTGGTGCTTGTTACTTCATTTGTCGCTTCTAGCCTTCTTATGCTTCTTTGTTTCCTCCTGGTGCTCTTGTATTCTTCTTGAGTTGTAATATCCTTCTTCTATAGCTTATGGAGTTAGTGGTCAGCGAGCTTGATGAGGCCCTGGGCTTGTTCTATATTCTTTCTTAGCGAATGGTGTAGGTCTTGTGATAGGGGCTAGTAGCAGGCTAGTCCCCGAGTTGTATCTTCTCCTAAAGGGCATTGAAGAAAAAGGAGTAGCTCTTGTGAGGTAGATAGTTGTTGCTGTTCTACCCAGACTTCCAAGGCCTCTCCTTGATTATCTTCTTGCTCTTTGTGAAGTTGATTAGTGTAAGGTCAGCTGACTACCTCGACAAGTTGTTGTGGAACTGCAACTGGCTTGTTCGCCGCTGGATTATTTTGGTATGTCTGCGTAGATCAGCACGTGTTGAGAGGGGATATCAGGTTCTTCTATGGTGGTAGAGTGGCTTATCACTGCTGCCTTGATGAACTTGGTGTTGCTTCCACTGCCCGTTGTAGTAATCTTGGCTGCGAGTTCTCTTCGTCAGATGCGTTGCCTCAGTTGCTTCCTGCTTGATTGCATTGAATCTTGTGGAGGTTTGATAACCTCAAATTCCACTGGGTTCTTTGTAATCATTTTGGAATGATTTCCTTTGCTTTCTTTTGTAGCTTTATCAGATCTTGTATCCTATTGTACCTTGTTGTAATCTTAGTGCCTTCTTGATCAATAAAAAGAAAATTTAAAGATATTTGCCTTGTTTTGCTCCTGATGTTTTATGCGAGTTGTTTGCTGTCTGAGTTGGCATCTGTACCCAGCAGTTATGGATGTGCCAAGTTGTATGATGATGCTTCTAGCAATGTATGATTTGTTCTGCTTGCCCGCGCGTTCTTCTATCATGCCTTATGAAGCTTCTGGGTTGTTTTTGTAAGAAATCAGTTGGTTCCATTGGCTCTGATGAGTTGTTGCTATCTCTGTGTTCTTTTTCCCCTTGATGTCTCCATGGGATGAGATCTTGTCCAAGATACTCTATTTTTTGCCTGTTCGAGAGTCACTGTTTGCCATTATTACTGTTGGTGATTATCCGATATGTTGCTGTTGTGTTATCTGTTTTGGGCGATCATTGGCTCAATGGGCCCACGTAGATCAAATGATCCTTATAAATACTTGGCCGCTAATCTTCTTCTTGTACATTCTATCCTTTGCCATCCGTATTCTCGAAAGTCTTCAATCTCTCTGTTTCTCTTTGCTGCTTCCGCCGTTTGTGAGAAACCCTAGTTTTTTCTTGATCTTGAGAATCCGCTGCTTCCTCCATCAAATCTGATGGCTAGCACCTGATCTTAGAGCAAGGCCAAGGTCTTTGAGGTAAGTTTATCGAATAAGCTTTCTTGCTTCTTGTTTGATCACCGTGATTTTGATGAAGTTTCTTCTTTTTTAGCGTTCTTGGCCGGTGCCGACGACGACGACGGAGGATTTGGGGGGTTGGTGGAGCGTGGCTTGCTTTAGGACCAGGAACTTTCGGATATGCCTTGCCTGGTCAGGATTTGGTCCCCAATCCTGCTGGGGATCAAACAATCCTCTTTGTTGCTTTTGTTGCTGCGGGACTCTGTTTTCCACCTTTCTCTTTCTTGATGGAGTTCCTCCAGTTCTTTGGTCTTCAGCTTTTTCACCTTTCCCCTATGGGGTTCTTTATCTGTCTGCTTTTGCACATATGTGTGAGGTGCATCTTGGGGTTCCTCCTAATCTTCTTTTCTATCACTTTTTTGCCTCAAGCAGGATTCGAAATCAGGAGTGCCCTTTGGCTGCTGTACAATCTAGATTCATCAGGGGATGAGTGCTGATCTTTTCTCTTTTCATTTTTTCAACAAGAAGGTTTGGGCTAACAAGTGGTTTTATGTTCCTAAGCCTTCTCCTTATTTTTCTTCTGATCTGACCATCGCCCGACAAGATACTGGTTTGTGGGCTCTTAAGCTCTCAGATGCCGAGCTCTCAGCGATCGATCCTCTTCTCACTCGCCTCCGTGTTATGGTCGGTCAAGGTCTTACTGGCCTTGGTGTTGTTGCTGGTTTTTTTCATCGTCTTGTGCAACCTCTGATGCAGAGGGAGCATTTGGGCTTCGAATATACTGGTGTTCTTGACTTGTCTCGGATTAAGGCCGAGACTGTGTTGAGTGATGATTATAACAACCTGAAAATCCGAGCTACAAAATTTTTTTCAACAAAACTCTGAGTGATGAGTGCAACATGCCATTATTTACCCCTAATCATGTCTTAACCCTAAGCATATCATGCATTAGCATCATAACATAATCAATGTCTCATGTCATGATCAATGTTTCACATGTTATATTTCAATATTGCAATAGCTCTACTTCAATGTTTCATTAAAGAGTGATTTCGATTTTATTTGATTTATGTGATGTTTAATTAAAATGAGACCATAATAATTATTTTCACAAATAAATATCAAGGGAATAATACCCTAACAAAATAAGGGCCTAGTATACCTACTACTTTATCATGCAAAATTGGCACATCATATATAAATGTATATATAAAAGTATTTGAAAAAGGAAAAGAGAAAAGAAAATAAAAGAAGAAAAGGAAAGAGGCTTTCGGCCCGAGCCAGCAACCAGCCCATCTCCGCCGGCCCAGCTCCCTCTCTTCTCCCTTGTGCCCAAGCGACCCGGCCAGCCCAGCCGCTCACTCGCCTGCTCGCTTACCCGTGCCCTGCGCAAGGCGGCCCAACAAGGCGCCGCGTCGCTTCGCGCCGAAGGAACCGACCGCTGCCGCTGACGGGCGGGGCCCGCAGTGGGACCTAGCTGTCATGAGCTCCCCACGGTAAAGCATTCTCACACCCAGCCCCCGCTAGCCTCTCTCTCTGACTCCTTGGACCCTGACCGAGCCCCAATTACTGACCTGGACCGTTCCTTGGCCGCTTGATCTCTGCCATTTCCCTATAAGAGCAAGACCCCGGTGCCCTAGGGTTTCTAGGCCGCCGCCACAGCTCTGGTGGTGCCCAATTTCACCTCTAGCCGCTCAATTGGAGAAGAAGAAGAGGGTTGGAGGAGAAGGGGGTGGGGAGGAAGGAAGCCGCGGCCGGTGGAGCTGGAGAAGGAGGAGCGCCGCCGTGCTGCTACTGTGGAGCCATCGAGGATGAAGGACTAGAGCTGAATCACGAGTCGAAGCCGGAGTTGGACCTGTACCGCACCTCCATCCTCGTCCGCATTGGTGAGCGCCGCCGCCATCGCCCCTTTTCCACCCCCCACTTCTGCTGCTGGCCATGGCGCTCCGCCTTGGGAGCGCATAGACCGAGACCTCCACCGGTCTACCTGGACACACGTACACGCACACACAAGACCAGTTGAGCCCTTGGACCACGGCATCAGGCGGATGCCGGACTGGAGCACCGCCATGTCTACCGCCGCACTGCACGCCGCCACAGCGAGGCCACCTTGCTGCCTTGTCATTGAGCCCCGAGCCACCTTGAGCTTGGATCCGCACTCGCCTTGATGAGATAGACCTAATATGCATGTTAGCCCCGTGGATGATGCCTCTGACATCCCAGCATGAACCACCATGCCAGTGCACCGCTGCTCTGGAGCGCCGCCGTGCACCACTGTGTTCCCACCGTCTCCGACTACCGCTGGAAGCAAGAAGATGATGAGCGTCTTCGCCGTGATGAGCTGCGTTGACTGGACAAGAAGATGGGAGCTATGGAGCCTCCGTGGGTGCTGTTGCCGTGCACCCTGGCCACGCCGGAGCTTTGCCGTGGGAGTCGCTGCCCGCGCGGACTCCGTCGTGGGTTTTGGTCACTGCCGGTGCCTCGGAGAGACGCTGTGTGACTTCAATCAAGCACCTATGCCTAGAATCAGACTGGGAGTGGCTCGGAGTGAAGAAGCCACCGAGCGCCGCCACCGTCGAGCCGCTGTCCGCCATGTAGCGCGTCACCGAGAGCCAAGCCGCCACCTTGATGACCACCTTCGGGTTCGCCTTGACGTCCTGAAGCCATTGGACATGTAGATGATGCCAGAGAACCATTGTGGCACTGGGAATCGAGGATTCCTTGCCGCCGGTGAGCCCACGCCGTTGGGCGGGAGAAGCCAGAGGAAGGGGATGAGTTGGAGGAACAACTGGTGGACGCGGAGTTTATGGACTTGAGCCACTGCCAGTGGGGCCAGGAGGGGTCAGTGCACCGCGGACTGGCCAGTGGATCGTATGAACCAGAAGGGCGACGCAGTGGACACGGTTCACGTAGACCTGAGCCGCTGACAGTGGGCCCAGCAAACACCACAGCACCGTGGACCAGCGCCCGTGGACCGAGCCCAATTCGAATCCAGAGCAGTGTCGTGGCAGCACTAGAGCGTGCCACATGGCGGGCCTGGCCCTGCCATATCTGGCCCACTCGGCCCAATAACAGCCCATTAACGGCCCATTAATGGCCCAGTGGGGCCCACCTATTAGTTGACCATTGACCGTTGATCGTTGACTGCTGACGTCAGTAGTCACGTCACCCTGGACCCACCTGTCAGGCCTCTATTGACCCGGCCAATGCTGACGTCAGCATTACATCAGCATGATGTCATCCACCACGTCAGCCGCTGTGTTGAGCCTATTTGACCCGCGTGTGACATGTGGCCCAATCTCGTGCTGCCATGTGTCAACACCAGATAAATCGACCCTTTTTCTTTTTTAGAAAATGGTTAAATCTTTGAAAATTTATAACTAATTCATACGAGCTTAGAAAATTATGATCCACATATCCAAATTTTCTATAAATCGAGCCCTATCCATCTAAGCTATGTTTGAGTGCATTTGGATCTTCTATTTTACATTCGTTCTTTGTGCTAATCTATATGGGTCGCTTTCGCGACCATTAATTCCCGTTATAGGCTCGAGCGAGGACAAGTCTGATGACAGCGACTACCAGGAGAAGTCCAACAGCTACATCAGTGAAGGTGCCACACCTCACCCAACCTCGTCGATCCCATTACGCATGGCAAATGTAGTATGGCTAGTGCTTTAAATTCCTGTTGCTATAATGATTTGCCTATGCTAGGATTGCATGATAGATTATTACTTGATAAGCCCTACCTTGTTATAAACTTTCACCTGCTTACCCGCTGTTACATTAGCCACTTGCTTATCTACTATAATTATATATATACTTCACTCGCTTACATTTTGATGCAACATGATGAACCCTGGGAAGGCCTGGAGGGTGCCAGGCAGGTGATGTGCGAGTTGATGGATCAGATGGGCATGTGAGCTGATGATGCTATATCTGGGTATGGGGTGGAGCTTACAACAGGGAGTAGGGTGAGGGTTGAGTCGATCGAGCCAGGATCTACAACGAGCTTTTAGAGCAAGTCTTGCTAGGGAATGAATCTGGACATTCCCATGAGAGGAGCCGGTGGTGGGCTAACTAAGATGTGATGGTGGTCTTTGGGTGTGATCCTCTGAGAGGTGGAGCCCAGGTCGAAGGTGACGTGGTAGCACGTTAAAGATAAACCATGATGAAGATATCCCAGTTTGGTCACACCTAGGAACTGTTGCGCTGGTATCCGGACCTTAGGAATCTCTTACTTTCCACTCGCTCTCCATGGGGGGAGACGGCTGAACCGCTAGATAGATTGATACCACTACTGCTAGGCGAGTAGTAATAGGAAGGTATATGCATGGGATGGAGCTAACACCCTACCGAGACGATCATGGCACCCCCTTCGAGAGTGGGTACATGGCATGGCATCCTCTATGGGAGTGGATACATGCTCTCTTCACAGTTTCAGCGATCCAGAGCTGGATGGTAGAGTGGCATCGTTCTATGGCAGTAGGCGCCCAGAATCAGCCTAGGTGGTGATCAACACCGATGATGGTTATCTAGTGGATTAGTGAAACCTCTACAGTGTGTATGGTTGATCGATCGATACATATGCCGACTTGATTGGCTATGGACCTTTCCTGTGTTCCACATGCACCGGACTAGTGAGTGGAGTGTTCTACCTTCCCCCTGAGCATGATTCCGGTTGTGAGCCAGGTTGAGGGTTGCGGGCTGCTGAGACAAGCCAAGAGGGAGTTGGCTTGTCGACTTGAGTCTGAGATGGTGGTGGAGAAGTTGGGGTGGTGCTACAGAGATGGATGGTGATGGATATGTGGGATGGTAATGTGTTTAAAACTTGATAAATATATTATTATTTATATACCTGATTAACTGCATAGGAAAACCCCAGCCTCATAGGTTCCTTTTTATATATCCAAGAATTGCATCTAGTTACCACAAAGCAATGCATAGGATGAGAGTGTGGCCAGTACAAATCATACTAAAAATTTGGTTTCAGGTTCAAGGAGTGAGTACTCTTTTGGGGAGTACAACGAATGAGGGTTTCATGCCTACGCTCAAGTTGGATCGAAGATGATAGCTTCTGCACCTCAAGCTTTTATTGTTATGCTACATGAACTCTGATTCCGCCAAGTGACAATGTAATAAGTTATTGTAAACCTCTCTATTTGCACTCTTTTGCTCGATGTATGGATTATGGTATTCAACTGTTATCGGGTAATGTGATTTAAATGGTCATATTACACATCGGCTTTGTGGATTTCCCTTCACAAAAATCAAGGTCGTTTCAATGATGACTTGCTGCTATGCCTGAATGATGTTCTGGGTGTTGTTCCTTGCGCTCCTCCTCGTCTTGAGGAGTACTCTGCTAGTAACCCACCACCTACAGTGAGTTCTTTTTTTCTTTAGATTTTGCATGCATGAGTTCTTTTTCTTTGAGCTAATGTGTTCCTTCTAGGGTTTTGGTCATGAATTTATCATCCAGATTTCTGTTGCTATGGAATCTAGACCTATCGGAGCTGTTGCTCAGCCTTCTCCTACTTCTGCATCTAAAAAACGGTCTGTTTCTTTTGAATCTGGGTTCTCTTATACTATTCATGAGGGTGGTTTTGAATTAGTCCCATATAAGCCTCATCCCAAGAATGTTGAGATGGTTCTTGGTGCCAAGCGGAGAGGGCTGTCTCGTTCTTCTGTTAGCCCTGCTAGGAAATCAAGTCCTGCGGCATCGAGCTCTCTTCAGGTCATAGGTAATATCATCATAGGTGAGATTTGAAAACTGAGCCTCCCTTTTCCTAAATTTCTTTTGCTTAGTTGTGCCTTTGTTTGGTCTTTTGTTTGCAGATGGTGCTATTGTACCTTTGAATGAGCCTGAGAAAGATGAAGAAGTATAGGCTCCTCTTATCCAAAAACCATAAGTGTCTTCTGACTTTATCCTTTCATCTTTATGATTCTACTTCTTTGTTGACTTCTTCTTGCTTTCACAATCGAGTGGAGGGTTGTGGGACTTCCTCTTCTACTTCTCCTTCTCTGGCTGCCCATATGACTTCTGTGGGGCAGCCTTTTGCTATTGTTTCTCCTCTAATCTAGCCTAGGAGGAGTGTTGGTTCTTTTATGCTTCCGCCAAGGTAACTATTTTGGGAGTTTTTTCTAATTTTTGCCTCTTCCTTCTTTTTCTTAGTGTGTCTTTCTTCTGTAGGCCTATTGCTGTGGGTTTATCCCCAGATCTAGGTTCTTCTGGTGCTGTGGGTTTGGGCCAAGCCTCCGAGGTTGAGCCGCGTGCTCAAGGTTCTTCTGCTAGTAAGTGTTTATGAGTTCTTGTATCCTTTCTGCCTTTTTCTTTGTTGGTGATACTGATTTGTTTCTATCTCCTTCTTGTAGAAGTTGTTTTGCAGATTGGTCAAATGATTGATGTTGGTGCGGGGTCTGGCCCTATGTTGTAGGCTGTTCCTTTGGCGACATCTGCTGGGTCGGGTCGTGAGCTTCCTCAGGCTGAACTAGTGACTCCTGGGGTTACTATTGTTGGAGGGGGTGACAGAAATTTGACTGTTCCCCTTTTGATCACCTCTCTGCCTTTTCCTTCTTCTGGCTCAGAAGGTCCAGAGATGAGCCATCCACGCCATCTGGTGGCTCTAAAGTCTTTCATTGAGGAGTTTTCCGCCAAATTTGGCGGCATGGTCAATGTAAGTATCTTGTTCTTCGTCTTTCTGCTGATTCTTGTTTCATCTTCTCTTGGCTCTTGATCTTCCTTTGTTTTTACTTCTTTTGTCATGATTAGGACCTTATTTCTAGTCCTACTGAGGCTACGTCAACTTCTTTTGTCATGATTAGGACCTTATTTCCGCTAATGTTGAGCAGGTTCAGAAAGAACTTGCTATGGTGCAAACAGTGCTTGATCAGGAGTGTGGGTAGCGTCAAGCTGCGGAGATTGCCCACCAGGCTCAACTTGCTGAGGAGTGGCATCGTGGAGAGGAGGCACTAATATCTGCTGCTGATGAGGTTTTGGCCTTGAAAGCCCAGATCACAGGTACTTATGGTCTTGCGAGCTGTTTTTTCTTCTTTCTGCTCACTGCTGGTCTCTTTCTTCAATTTGAAAAGTTTTTGCTTCCTTGTAGCATTTGATAATGAGCGGCGTCGGTGGTATGAGGACTCAGAGGCGATGAAGGTGACACTCAGGACCTCCAAAAACCAGGCTCAGATGGTAAGAGAGTTGCATTCCCGTTGTGAAGAGGGAGATCGAAAGTTAGCTCTAGCTCGCGAGTTCCGGCGAGATGCTGATAGGGATGTTTTTCAGGCTCTGAAGACTATCCAAGATCTTCAGGGCCAACTTGGTGTTGCAAAAACTTGTCTCTAGTCTTTGTGAGGAGCCGTGACCTATCTCTTATCCTTTATTGGGCAAGAGGGGGTTGAGGCTCTTTATGGTGATGGCTGCTTACACTCATCTTATCCCATCAAGGTTCTATATCTTTATGAAGGAGAGTTTCTAGTGGTGTGTGAGCAACATCTTGTGCCATGTACGAGTTCTTGCTCCTACAGCTGATTTGAAAAGATGGTTGCCCCTGACCCGCCATTGGATTTCCTGCTACAAGTTGGAGAGCAGGAGGCTATGATTGCTCCTCTTGTTGATCAAATTGTAGCTAGGCTAAACTTGGGCCCTGACCCTGCTGCTCCTGCGCCTTGAGCGCATTTTGTAATAACTTTTAAATTTGTGGATGGCTGTAAAGACTTTCTGGGCCATAGTTGCCCTTTTGGATGTTTCATCTTGTGCGGGCTTCGTCCCGTCATATTATGATTACTTGGATATGTTTTTCCTGCGCGAGCTTTGTCTTGTCTTTTGATTGACTTGAGTGTTGTCTTTTTGTAGAACTTGTGCGGGTTTGATCCAATTTTCAATCAACTTTTAACAAGCTGTGCGGGCCTAGTCCCAATTTTAGATATTCTTGATGAGTTGTACGAGTATTGTCCCAACTTTGATCAACTTTGATGAGTTGTGTGGGCCTTGTCCCGACTTTGGGCAGCTTGGATGAGCTGTGTGGGCCTTGTCCTGACTTTAGATACTCTTGATGGGTTGTGTGGGCATATTCCCAACTTTGAGCAACTTTGATAAGTTGTGCGGGCCTGATCCTGACTTTAGGAGTTCTTGACAAGTTGTGCGGGCATATTCATGACTTGAGTGTCCGTGGTCATGTGCTCTTGTCATAGTGTCTTCTTAGTCCTTGTTGATATCTTGCATTTTGTAGGATTGCACACTCTCTGACTTCTTCTAATGAGTCGATTTCAAGTCGTCTTGTTTTCTCATCTTCTCCTTCTTCATATTGCTCTATCTTCGGTGACATCCATATGAGGTCGGCTGGTAGTATTGCTTCTGATCCGTAGACTAGAAAGAATGGTGAGTATCTAGTTGATCTGCTGATCTAGGTTCTTAGGCCCCAAACTACTTTTGGTATCTCATTGATCCACTTTGCTCTGTAATCCACTAGCTCTTCGTATAGTCTTGGCTTCAGTCCTTGTAAAATCAGCCCGTTTGCTCTTTCAACTTGTCCGTTTGCTTGAGGGTGGGCGACAGAGGCAAAATCTATGCTAATTCCATAGTCTGTTGCCCAAGATATGAACTCCTTTGTGATGAAGGGTGACCCTAGGTCAGTTATGATTCTGTTGGGTATCCCAAATCGGAACATGATGCTTTGTATGAACTCGATAGTTTTTCTACGCTGTACTTGACCAAGGGTTTGTATTCTATCCACTTGGTGAACTTTCCAATGGCGATGAAGATGTATTCAAATCCTTTGGGCGATATTTTTAGTGGTCTGACTTAATCCAATCCCCAACAGGAGAATGGCCAAGAGGGTGGTATGCATATCAAGTTGTGTGCTAGGACGTGTTGTTGTCTTGCAAACATTTGGCACTTCTTGCACTTCTTGATGAATTCTTCTGCGTCCTTCATTGCAGTTGGCCAATAATATCCCATCCTGAAAGCTTTGCCTACTAAGGTTCTTGAGGCCGTGTGGTTGCCACAGCATCCTTCGTGTATCTCTTCGATAATGTTATTCCTCTTTCCCTTGGTACGCATTTGAGTAGAACTCCTGATGATGCTGCCCTTCTGTAAATCTTGTCTCTAACTAATACATAATTCTTTCTTTTATGTATCAGCTAGGGTCTTTGCATCTTGTCTTCTTGTAGTGTCTTGTTTTTGATGTAATCTATGAACTATTGTATCCAGTCTTCATAAATTACCATGACTTGTATTGTTGTTGGGTCTTGATCTATCTCCATTGGATCGTTCTTGCTTACTTTGGGTAGTTGTGCTTCTCCAGGTTGTTTGATGGAAGGTTCTTTCAATTCTTCTACAAAGATTTCAGGTGGTACCTTTGCTCTATCAGGGCCTAGTTTTGCTAAGATGTCCGCTGCTATGTTTGAATCTCTCAGAACATGATGAATCTCTAGTCCTTGAAAATTTTTCTCTAGCTTTCTCACTTCTGCACAGTAAGCACCCATGTTGTCTTTTTTGCAGTCCCATTCTTTATTGACTTGATTGATGACAACTGCTGAATCTTCATAAACCAATAATCTCTTGATTGCTAGAGAATGTGCCACTCTTAATCCGTGGATGAGTGCTTCATATTCTGCTTCATTATTTGTGGCTTGCCACAGGATTTATAGGATGTACTTGAGTTGTTTTCCTTCTAGTGATATAAGTAGAATTCCAGCACCAGCACCTCCTAGCTTGAGTGAGCTATCAAAATACATCCTCCAATGATTTGTGATAGGTTCGGGTTCTTTCAAAGTTGTTTCTGTCCGCTAAGAAATCACTGAGTGCTTGGGACTTGATGGCTTCTTAGATTGAAACTCAAGGTTCAATGCTCCTAGTTCTACAACCCATTTAGAAATTCTTCCTGTTGACTCTTGATTCCTCAAGATGTCTGATAATGGGAACTCAGTGATTACTGTAATCCTATGTTCTTGAAAACAATGCCTCAACTTTCATGATGATATCAGGATGGCATAGTGTAGTTTTTGTATGTGAGGGTATCTGACTTTTGATTCTGTTAGAACCTCCCTGAGGTAGTAGAATGGCCTCTGCATTTTGTGAAGGTTTGTGAAAGTTTCTTGAAGATCTTCTATTAGCGCGTTGGGTTCATTAGTCTTGACTATGACATCATCCACATAAGCTTCAGCGTTCCTTCCAATTTGATCACCTAAAGTTGTTTGGATTGCTCGCTGATAAGTTGCTCCTGCATTCTTCAAACCGAACGACATTGATACATAGCAATAAGCCCCAAATGGTGTGATGGAAGATGTCTTGTTTTGATCTTCTTCTCTGAGGGATATTTGATGATAACCGGAGTAGCAATCGAGGAATGAGAGTAGGGATGCTCCTACTGTAGAGTCTATCACTTGGTAGATTCTTGGAGGACCATAAGGATCTTTAGTGCAATGTCTATTGAGATCGGTGTAATCAATACACATGCGCCAGTCTAGCGAGTTCTTCTTCTCCACGAGTACTGGATTAGCCAACTAGTCTGGGTTGATTATTTCTCTAATGAATCTTGCTGCTAAGAGTTTTGTGAGTTTTTTCTTGATTGCTGCTTTTCTATCTGGTGCAAATCTTCATAGCTTCTGCTTGATGGGTTTTGAACCCTTATCACATCAATGATATGCTCAACCAAATCTCTTGGGACTCCTAGCATGTCAGCTGGTTTCCAGGCAAAGATATCTTTGTTGTCCCTGGAAAACTTGGTGAGCATGAGTTCCTATTTGGGGTCGAGTTCTGTGCTAATGGTCGCTGTCTTTTCAGGATCACCTGTTTCTAGGTTGTTCTTCCTTGTCTTTACGTCAGTTGGCATAGTAAAGCTTTTGCTTGCCTTCTTTATAGGGATTTTAGTCTCCTGCGGGTTCATTGTAGTTGCGATAATGGCGATCTCCCTTTTTCCTTGCTCTCCTTGCAATTTTTCCGCAATCTGGATGGCTTGTACATCGCAATCATATGCTTTCTGAAGATCTCCTTGTAGTGACAATATCCCTTTAGATGTAGGCATCTTGAGGAGTAAGTATGGGTAGTGTGGGACAGCCATATATTTGGTTAGTGCTGGTCTTCCCAGGATGGCATGATTCAAAATTTGCTACTTTGAACTTGATGAACTTTATTCTGTACTTCTCCTTGGTGCCAAACGTGACTGGTAGTGTGATATGTCTGAGCGGTACTGCTGCAGTTCCAGGTACTATGCCATAGAATGGTGTACTTGTTGGAGTAATCATGCCTTCTTAGTCAAAACTCATCTTCTTTGATGTTGCAGTGAATATGATGTCTAGACTGGCTCCTCCATTAATTAGTACTTTGAGAACTATGATTCCTGCGATTGTTGGTGCTACTACCAATGGATGACACCCTGCGTTAGATGTGCTTGTCCATTGATCTTCTGTTGTGAAGTTGATTGGGTATTCTGACCAGTTGAGATATCTCAGGACGGATGGTTCTGCTGCCATGATTGCTCTTTGTGCCAGTTTCTGTTATTGTTTACTCCTGGCGCCTAGGACCCTTGAGAATATCACATAGAGTTGCTTCTATGGTTCTTGGAAATCTCCTTCGGGTTTCTTTTCTTCCTTCTTTGGTTCTATCATGTTTCTATTTTGATCATTGTTGTATCCTTCATGCTTTCAATATCGGCTGTTAAAATCATTGCAGTCTTTGAGCTTATGTCCTGATCTTGGATGCAGGGGACAATTCATGTCTTCAAAGTTTGCATATTGCCTCTGCTTGATTCTGTCTTTCACTTGAGGTGCTAAGTTCTGGTAATTGCTTGTTCTTTTATTTGCCATTGCTACTGTGTTGTCTTGCCTTGGCCTTTTATTGCTGTTCCTATAGTCATTGTTTCTGTAATTAGGTCTTCCTCTCCTGTCATTTTTGTCCCTATTGCTGGGGAATTTCCTATTTGTCTTCTCTTCGGATGATATGAGCTTTTCAACAGCTCGCTTGAATTCCTCATTGGTTTTTGGATCTTCACTATTGAACTCTTTGTATTGCCACCTTGTATTAGTTTCATTACTGAAAATCTTGATGACTTCTCTGTCTGTGATCTCATGAACTTGTGCTCTTGCTTCGCCAAATCTTCTGTAGTATTCTCTGAGTGATTCACCATTCTTTTGTGTGATTCCTTGTAGCTCTGCAGCGATCATTAGATGTATGATTATCCCTACGAAGTGGCTACAAAACTGTCTTTGCAGGCCGCTCCATTATTTGATGGATCCCGTGGGTAGTTTGTCAAACCATTATAGTGGCATAGCTTCTAGCGCCATGGGAAATAATAATGCTTTAAGGTCTTCATCTCCTCCTGCTAACTCGATGGAATGAGAATAAACTCGGAGCCATTGCTTAGGTTCTTCTTTCCCATTATACTTGGAATGATTTGCTGGTTTGAACTTGTGAGGAAGCTTCATGTCTTGTAACCTTCTGGCAAAGCATGGGAATCTATCATAGTTCTCCTTCTTGTTGGGATCTGGTGATGGCGACCTTCTTGGTTCTCTATATCATGACCTGCATTCTGATTCTCCACAGCCTTCTTCTTTGTTCACTATTCTGCTAAGATCTGGCCTTCTTTGTGGTGGGAGCGGTCGAGTTCTTTTTGGTTTCTACAATTGAGGATGGTTCGAGTGCTGATGGTTTATATTGCAGCTTTCTTCTGGCCCTAATCTGGAAAAAATTGATCTGTGGGGTTGTTCTGGTTGATGGTTGGGAACAGCGGGTTGTTCATCCTGATGTACTTCATTTGGGACTTTCTCTGTCTCTTGATCCTTCCTTTGAGCGGCTTCTTTTTCTTTCTATGCTCTCTTCAAGGATTCGAGTTGTTTGGTGACTTCATCAATCTTCTTCTATTCGTCGACTTCTTACACTTGTTTTTGAGCATTCAACTTGTTGTAGTTTATACGATCTAGCTTGTACTTGGACCATGCTTGTTTCTTGCATTTTGCCTTGCTTCTTCTGCTTACTCGGTGTCGGTTCTTGGCCAACCTTAACTGCTTTTGTTCTTCGCTTTCTTCTCCTTCAGTCATCTTTAGATATGTTATCTTCTGACTCATCCAGTGAGTGCACTTCTGGTATCTTGGGTGAGGCGAGAAGTTCAACTATGTTTGCCATGTAGACAGTTCTTCTCTTCAATCTCTTCAGGGCCTTGATAGGTTTCTTTCCTTCAGAATCAGTGTCATCGAGGGATAGACTAGCGATCTCTTTGCCTTCCTGAAAAGGTATTTCTTGGGGATAATAATTGAGTTGAGCTTTTGTAGTAGAAAAAGAATCTGGCTAGTGTATTATGAAGTTTTTCGCAGTTGAGGTTGACTTCTCTTGTTTTCGTGTTGACTTGTAGTTCTTCACAATCTTCTTTGCTTTGTTTCGCTGGTATGGGGTAATCAACCTAGCGGACGAGTTCTTCTTCTCCCTTCTGTGGATCAAGCACTCCTGGTAGTTGCGTGGCTTTCTTAGGTATTCTTGTATGATAGACGTCGAGTCCCATAACCCATAGGGGAATGAGCTAGGAATCTTGATGAACATCTTCGAGTTGGAGGCGGTGTTGAAGTTCTTCTTAGAATTGGTCTTGAAATCTTCTTCTCTTTGATCACAGGTTGACTTCTTCTCGGTCTTGCCAATGATCTTCAAGTCTTTGTCTGACTTAGCTTAGGAAACTTCTTCTTCCTGGTCCCGGGTCGAGCGCTTGAAGGAGTTGTAGTCGGAAACGGTCTTCGAATCCTTCTCCAAATTAGGTTCGGATTTTTCTGCTCCTTGACGTGGATCCGAAGTTGAGAGTTTTACCAACTTTTTGATGAGTCTTGATTATTCCATGTCATCGATCTTGATGTCGTCAAGCCTTGATTGCTTGGTCAAACGGCCTTGTAGCTTTCCTTCAGTGCTTGATTCTCAAATCCACAAACCAAAGATGAAGGTTGTTCCCGTCAAGAAACTCATGGCGAAGGTGAGGTCCGCTGAACTCTCGCTGTACAATCCACCGAAAGCCCCTACCTGGCGCACCAGCTGTCAATGTTTTATCACCGATAGCCCACCACTGGGGTACCCAGCAGTGTTTTTTGTTTAGAGGAGCTTCATGGACTATGGAACTCGACAGTTGTGGAAACAAACTAGACGAGACAAATAATTTTATACTGGTTCGGGCCCTTGACTCGCGTCGAGTATAAACCTTTACGTCCAGTCGATGTGAGCCTGTTGTGTTGTATTGATGACTATGAGGGATTGTGTAGTTCACGTTCTTACAAGGGGTACCCACAGCATCCTTATATGGGGTGAGACTTGGCTGTGGGTTCTTCGATTCCTGGTCGAATTCCAGGAATGAATCCTAAAACTAGTTGTTTCGTACTCTTTCCTATTACAATCCTTTCAGGATATGGTATTTCTCACGTCGTGTTACTCTATGTTCTTCTCGAATCTGGTGGTAGGTTCTTTGATCCTCCATCCGTATTCTGTCTTCTTGGGGATCCTCCGGTATCCCCATCGACAATCTCGGAGGATGAACCTACTCTAGAGAGACGTTATGATGGACAACATGTGTTCAAAATGGTGAAAAACATACGCATCGTGTACGACAAGAGGAAACTCAATGGAACGATCAGAGATAGAGGCATACCTCCTGTCGAAGGTGTACCTTTCAAGAAGCAATCCATCTTCTTTCAGTACCTAGAATATTGGCTAGAACTGGAGTTCCCCCATGCCATTGATACTATGCATATCTAGAAGAATGTCTTCGAGAGTCTCACCACTACCCTTGATGGACATGCCCAAGTCAAAGGATGGTCTGAAAGCACAGAACAATATGGTGCATCTCAAAGTGATGCCAAAACTTTACCTGGTACATCATGAGAATGGAAAATACACTCTGCCTGCAGCTTGCTACAACCTAGACCTAGAGGAGAGGAGAGCTATACTAACATCCGTGAGGGAGCTCAAAGTGCCAACTGGGTTTTCTGCGAACCCAAAGAAGCTAGTGTTGATGATGGACCTATCATTTCACTACTGCAAGGCTCATGATTGTCATATGATGCTGACAGTGTACCTACCAATTGCAATCAGAGCTATAAAGCCAGAGTTCCTGAAGATGGCCATCACCCGGATGTGCTACTTCTTTTTCAATATCTCATAGAAGATGTTTCGTAGGTACGAGCTCAGGGACCTACATGATTTCATGGTCGAGACCTAGAACCAACTAGAGATGTGTTTACCTCCCGCTTTTTTTGATATAATGGAACATCTCATGATTCACATTGTTCATCAGATAGAGGCGTTGGGCCCTTCATACTTGCATGAAATGTGGTCATACGAGTGGTACATGTTGGTCCTAAGCCGATACATGCATAATCAAGCATACCCAGAAGGCTCCATGATAGAGGGTTACACTACTGAAGAAGTTGTCGAGCGCTGTCAAGAGTACCTGAAAGTACATAGAGGGATTGGCATACCCGATTCTCGTCACAAGGGTAGGTTGAATGGGAAGGGCATCACTGGTAGAAAAACATTCATTGACAGGGAAAACGGAGAAGTTAGTCATGCGCATTACTGTGTCTTGCAAAGCACAAAACTGATGCAAAGATACATTGATGAACACATGGCTATCATTATGGAGGAGAGGAACGGTCATTCAGATGATTGGGTCATGAAACAACACAAGCAACTCCTAACTTCATGGTTGAAGGACCAAAACATACCACCTAGCAAAACCTTAGATTCTATTACAATGAGTAGGTTCGCGAGGGGGCAATCGAGACCAGTGACATCTTGGGATGCTTATGACATCAATGGGTACACATTCTATACCTGCACCAAGGATAGTAAAAGTGTGAACCAAAACAGCGGTGTTAGAATAGAGGCTGTCGACATAGTGGGGCGAAAGGTCCCGTTGTTTGGCATAATTGAAGATATATGGGAGCTTGACTATGGAAGGGATATAAAGGTGCCCCTATTTCGATGCCGCTGGATGAAGCAACATCATCAACGAGATCGGATTGACAATCATGGACCTTCATAATCTAGGCTACCAAGATGACCCTTGGGTGCTCGCAGAACATGTTGCACAAGTTCTCTATATGCCCGACCCGCAAAGTAATCTACCACCCAAAAAGAAGACTAAGCATGTGGTTGTCCCTAGGAAACAACACATTATCAGAGTTGATGGAGTCGATGACGTTGAACCTCAAAATGCATATAAAGAGATGATGCTATTCACTAACTTTAGTACGAAAATCAATGCTGTGGAAAAGAACATACCCAAAGACATATTGCCATGGCAATTGAAAAATGGCAAGGCAAAAGTTGTGACAGCGAAAAAATGAGCGAGTTTATGTATGTATGTGAGACTATTTATGTATGTGTGTGTTATGTATGTGTGTGATGAGAAAAATGAGTGAGTTTATGTATGTGTGTGAGACTATTTATGTTTTTGTGTGAATGACATTTATGTATGTGCGTGAGACTACATTTGTGTAATGAGAACTGCCTCTAAGCATTCTGAGCACAACATAATTCATAATTAAAATTTGAGCTCAACATATAGGAAACAAGCACAAGAGCATCAACAAGTCCAATCTGACATTTTACAATTCATTACAAACCATACTAATTTAGGTCCAATCCATCATTATACAATCCATTTTTACAAACCATACTAATTTAGGGAAGGATGCCACTTTGGCGAAGAAATTGAGATCATTTCATCATCCAGTTGGAGAAGTGAGTGTCATTAATTTTGTAGCCTCGAGTGTCACAGATGTACACCAATGTATTTACCAACACACTCTCTGTTGCTTCACAAATTCGTTCACAAGGCCTACCGACAACAATCAGCTCTGTTTTAGAATGTGGCCTTCTCACTCGAATTTTATCCTGCCATCCTTCTATAGTGAGAGTAGCCCTATCAATACTCCATTCATAATCACCCAGTTCTCGAAAGACTTGGCATAAAAGGGCTTGAAAGCTACAGCCTACATATGTCTGTCATCTCCACCTAAAAGTTTTGAGAAAAAGGTGGTTATTAGAACCGTACATGTGTATATATATAGACAAAACGATGAATCGGGAAATAAGTATAGAGACTGACCACATCATCCATGTTCTGTTCTGCAAATTGTTCACAAAAGATAGCAACTCTGTCCCAGAGGCCCGCCTCAAAAGCTGAAACCCTCATAGAAGAGTAAAGGAATAGTGTACCCAACAAGAACAAGTGCATTCAGACATGCTTTCACAGCATATTTTTGGGCAACTATAAGTAAGGCTTAGCTTTGGCCGTTTCAAAGATTAGTACAATCTGACTTGCTGTGCTACCCATCCTAGAAAGAATAGTGAAATGAATTCGACATTCAATGAAATCATCCTCAATTGGATATGTTTGAATTCGCGCGTCATCAACCCCAAAGTTTGTAAGTGTGTCTTTCAACCATGGAATATCAAAAATTTTCTACATTAAACATTTACATGTATTAGAACAAAATACATATAGAGAGAGAGTGGTCTGTAAAACATGTTTCTTACTATGCTTGGATATGGTGGGAATCATCGCCTGTTCAAAGCTGGTTGGAAGCCCAAGTTATGTATATTAAAGATCAGCCGGTCCGGCATAGGAAGTTCATCGCCTCCGTCCATCCAAAGCATAGAGCAATTCAAGCATGACATCAAGCATTTCTAGCATCACATCGAGCTGAACATAGAGCAATTCAAGCATGACATCAAGACTGGCAAAGAACAAGCGAGCAATTCAAGCTTACCAGCACAAGCACTAGGGCGCAGCACTGGCACGAAGGGGGCGGAGGAGGCGGAGGAGGGCGATGTCGGTGGTGTAGGGCTGCGCGAGGGAGCAGGCAGCGTCGGTGGTGGAGGAGGCGGTGGAGGTCGGCATCGGTGGCGGTGGAGACCGCAGCGGAGGTCACCGCGAGGAGTAGGAGCCGCGGCGGCGGTGTAGGGCGGCGTCGGCGAGGCCACGGCGGAGGTTTCCACGAGGAGCAGGCGGCGACAGTGGAGGACGCTGAGGTGGGCTTCGCGAGCCACAGGCGCCGGCGTAGGAGGCCACGGAGGAGGGCTCCGCGAGGAGTAGGCGCCGACGGTGGAGCGCTAGGCTTCAGCGGAGGAGGCGATGGTGGCGGATTTGGGTGGGGTGAGGGGTGAGTAAGGGACGCGCTGGGTCGAGGGGTGAGCGTGGAGGAAGAGGCAACGGCGGAGGGAGCAGTCGGAGGGCGGCGGAGGGCGGCGGCGAAATTTGGTATCCTGACGGCGTCGAAGAGGAGAAATTCCACCCAGGACTTAGCGAAATTTTCGGTCCCTTGCGCGCCGGGTTTATATACCTTAGGGTCACCAGCCGCCCCTACAAATGATTTTCAGATTTTTTTAATTAGAAAATAAAAACTATGTCTTGTTAATTATTTTTGAGGCAGTAAATGATGTTAAATGAAAATGATTTTAAAACAACATTTGTGTAAAAAATCAAGATCTAACAAACTCCTTATGGCCATAATGTCATTTGACTTTTTTCAAGGCCAAATTTTTGATTTTCAAATATTTGATACATAATAAATCATTTTAAAATCCTAAATGTGTCAAATGGAAAAGTCATGATTAACGGGTTTGTTAAACTCATCAAGATGTACATGGGTTATTAGGGTCAAATTTTCATTTGAAAAGTTTAACAATTCAAATTTTGAATTTTGTTAAAAAATCAACTAAAATATAGATTTTGAAACCCTAAATGGTGTCAAATGGAAAAATCATGAATACTGCGTTTGTTACACTCATCAAGATGTAATAGGTTATTAGGGTCAACTTTTCATTTCAAAAGTTTTAACATTTCAAATTTTGAATTTTTTTCAAAATTTTAAATGAAATCCTGTTTTTGAATCCATAAATTGTGTCAAATGGAAAAGAAATGAATACCATGTTTGATCAACTCATCAAGATCTACATTTGTTATATGGGTCATTTTTGCATTTGAGAAAGTGTTGAAAAAGTTTAGTTGTAAAATGACATGGCACTCATATAGTTTCATAAACTATGCGTGGGATTCATAAATTTGTGATATGTCTTTACTAAGACTTTCTCAAATGCAAAAATGACCCATATATCAAATATAGATCTTGATGAGTTCTAATACTTTTGTATTCAAAAGGTTTTCATCTGAGGTCATCTATAGTCCTAAAATGAAGTCGAGAGGTGTTGTTTATTTAAAATCAAAATTTAAATTGCGAAAACAAAGTTGTGTAAACATACTAATAAACTAATGATAATAATAAGACAACAGGATGAGAGGTCTTGATTTTAGAAAAATTTAAAAAACCATCACATTTTGAGTTAGTATGAGGGAGAAAAACTATTTTCAAATTTTGTCTACAGACTAAAAAAAAGAAATCACACTGTTCATCGATGAGTGTGAACAAGTGCGATTTCTTTTTTAATCTGTAGACGATATTTGAAACTAGTTTTTCTCCCTCATACTAACTCCAAATGTGATGGTTTTTTTTTAAATTTTTCTAAAATCAAGACCTATCATCCTGTTATCATATTATTATCATTAGTTTATTAGTATGTTTACACAACTTTGTTTTTACAATTTAAATTTTGATTTCAAATAAACAACACCTCTCGACATCATTTTAGGACAACAGACGACCTCGGATGAAAACCTTTTGAATACAAAAGTGTTAGAACTCATCAAGGTCTACATTTGGTATATGGGTCATTTTTGCATTTGACAAAGTCTTAGTAAACACATATCAAAAATTCATGAATCCCACACATAGTTTAAGAAACTATATGAGTGACATATCATTTTATAACTAAATTTTTCCAACACTTTGCAGATGCAAAAATGACCCATATAACAAATATAGATCTCGATGAGTTGATCAAACATGGTATTCATTTCTTTTCCATTTGACACAATTTATGGATTAAAAAACTAGATTTTATTTCAAATTTTGACAAATTTTAAAATTTGAAATGTTAAAACTTTTCAAATGAAAAGTTGACCCTAATAACCTAAGTACATCTTGATGAGTTTAACAAACCTAGTATTCATGACTTTTCTATTTGACACCATTTAGGGTTTAAAAAACTAGATTTTATTTGATTTTTTAACAAAATTCAAAATTTGAATTGTTAAAGCTTTTCAAATGAAAATTTGACCGTAATAACCCATGTACATCTTGATGAGTTTAACAAACCCAGTATTCATGACTTTTCAATTTGACACCTTTTAGGATTTTAAAATGATTTTTTATGTATCAAATATTTGGCCTTGAAAAAAAGTCAAATGAGATGATGGCCATAAGGAGTTTATTAGATCATGATTTTTTACACAAAAATGTTGTTTTCAAATCATTTTCATTTAACATTATTTACTACCTTAATAATAATTAACAAGATATAGTTTTTATTTTCTAATTAAAAAATTCTAAAAATCATTTGTAGGGGCGGCTCACTCACCAGCCACCCCTACAAATCACCCCCAGGTATATAAACCTGGAGCGCGGGGGACCGAAAATTTCGCTAAGTCCTGGGCGTGATTTCTCCTCTCCGACGCCGTCAGGCTGCCAAATTTCACCGCTGCCGCCGACTGCTCCCTCCGCCGCCCTCCGCCGCCTCCACGCTCACACCTTGACCCACCGTGTCCCTTAGTCACCCTCACCCCGTCCAAATCCGCCGTCGCCTCCTCCCCTGAACCCTAGCGCTCCGCTGTTGGTGCCTGCTCCTCGTGGAGCCCTCCTCCGCAGCCTCCTACGCCGGTGCCTGCGGCTCACAGAGCCCTCCTCAGCGGCCTCCACTATCGCATGCTCCTCGTGAAACCCTCCACCGCGGCCTCGCCAACGCCACCCTACACCGCCGCCGCGGCTCCTTCTCCTCGCGGTGACCTCCGCCGCTGTCTCCACCGCCACCGACGCTGACCTCCACTGCCTCCTCCGCCACCAACGCCACCTGCTCCCTTATGGAGCCCTACACCACGGCCTTGCCAATGCCGCCCTCCACCGCCGCCGGCTCCTGCTCCAAGCGGAGCCCTCCGACGTAGCCTCCTACCTCGCCCCTCCACCGCGTCCACCCACTCACACCTAACCTACCTCCGTCGTCTGCTCCTCTCTCACCCCTACGAAATCGGCTCGCCTACACGACAGGTGCCTCGCGGAGCCCTATGCCGTGGCCTCCTCTGCCTCCTCCCTCACTCCTCCTCCATGCCCGTGTTCCCGAGTGCTCCCTCAACCCTAACAAATCTGGCTCCTCACGGAGCCCACCACTGCTGTCTCCTCCTCCCCCTCCCTCACTCCTCCACGTCCCCAGTACCCTCACTGGTGCTCCCCGGCGTCCACTGGTGGTGCATTGTGGCCATGTGCTCTGGCTGCCGGCGTGTCTGGCCTCCTCTCCGGCCAGGGTAGTCACTGGTGGTGCATTGCGGCCAAGTGCTTTGGCTGCCGGCCCAATTGCATGCTGTTGTTGCCGGCCACCATGACCACAGCCGGTGTATCTCTCTGGTAGTGCTTCAGCTGGTAAGACTAGCCCTTCTCCACCTTTCCTAGTCTTGTGCTTGCAGAAATGAACGAAGCTCTAAACCTATGATGCTTAATGCTGCCCTATGATGCTTGCCCCTGTGATGCTTTATGCCCCTATGATTCTTTATGCCCCTATGATGCTTTTTTATGCTACTCTAAACCTGAGACATAAGGCATGTGCAATGATGTCTTTTTGATGCTACTCTAAACATGAGGCTCATGGCATGTGCAATGATGTTTTTTATGCTACTCTGAACCTGAGGCAATAGACTTGTGCAATGATGCTTTATTTTTATGCTACCCTAAACCTGAGGCACCTGTAAATATGATTGATTATTGATGCTACATTTGAACTAGTTTCATTTTCATGGCTGCTCATGACCTTCTTGTGTTTACTGCATCTGAATTGGGAGCTAGGGTTAATGCTGATGCCTTATGCCAATGATGATTTTTTTAAAAAATAACTGAGCTCATGCCTTTTGCCAATGATGGGGGTTTTTAAAACCGAGATCATCCCTTCTGTCAACGATGAGTGTTTTTTTATACTGAGCATATGCCTTATGCCAATGATGATGTTTTGGTAAAACTGAGCTCATCTCTTTGGCAAATGATTAGGTTTTTTTGTACTGAGCACATGCCTTATGCCAATGATGATGTTTTTTAAAACTGAGCTTATCCATTAGGCAAATGATGAAGGATTTTTTATACTGAACACATGCCTTAAATCAATGATGATCCACTATTAGTATATCTCAAACTGAATTGTACTACAACTGTTATTGTGAATGGAACACATCATTATTTTAAATTGATGCATGCCTCCTTACATTTGAGATATCTAGATCAAAAGTAGCACTGCTGCTACTACTACTATACTCTCTTCTCTCTACCACTACTACTCTACTGCTCTCTACTACTCTTCTGCTCTCTACTAATCTCTGCCAACTCTTCCCTCTCCTCTCATCTCCTCTCATCTTCTGTACTCAACTACTGCTCTACTACTCTCCTCCTCTCCTCTCCTTAATAGTACTGAGGCATTTGTTGCTTCATCAATGCAGAAGGATGCCTGATTGGTGGTATGTTGTTTTCAAGAGCACCAAGCCAAGTATTTACACCAGCTGGGCTAAGTGCAGTCAGTATGTCCTCAAAGTGAAGGGAAATGTGCATCAAAAGTACAAGAATTTTGAGGAAGCCTCTACAGCTCTTGAGGCTTACAACTCAAAAACCCTTCTCCACCTCCCCCTACCTGTCGATGGGGGATACTGAAGGATCCCCAAGAAGACGGAATACGAATGAAGGATCAAAGAACCTGCCGCCAGATTTGAGAAGAACATGGAGTAACACGATGTGAGAAATACCATATCCTAGAAGGATTGTAATAGGAAAGAGTACGAAACAACTAGTTTTAGGACTCATTCCTGGAATCCGACCAGGAATCGAAGAACCCACAGCCAAGTCTCATCTCATATAAGGCTGCTGCCGGTACCCTTTGTAAGAACGTGAACTACACAATCTCTCATACTCATCAATACAACACAACAGGCTCACGCCGACTGGACGTAAAGGTTTTTACTCGACGCAAGTCGAGGGCCCGAACCAGTATAAAATTGTCTGTCTTGTCTAGTTTGGTGCCACAACCGCTGAGTTCCGCAGTCCGCTAAGCTCCTCCGAACAAAACACCCTGCCGGGTACCCCGGTGGTGGGCTATCGGTGATAAAACATCGACAGCTAGCGCGCCAGGTAGGCTTTCGGCGGATTGTACATCGAGATTTCGGTGGACCTCACCTTCGACATGAGTTCCTCGATGGGAACAACCTTCGTCTTCGGTTCGTGGATTTGCGAGGCAAACGCTGAAGGCAAGCTCCAAGGCCGTCTGACCAAGCAATCAAGGCTTGACGACGTCAAGATCGATGATATGGAAAAATCAAGACTCGTCAAAAAGTTGGCAAAACTCTCAACTTTGGATCCACGTCAACGAGCAAAAAAATTCGAACCCAATTTAGAGAAGGATTCGAAGACCATTTCTAGCTACAACTCCTTCAAGCGCTCGACCTAGGACCAGGAAGAAGAAGTTTCCAAAGCTAAGTCAGACAAAGAGTTGAAGATCGTTGGCAAGACCGAGAAGAAGTCAACCTGCGATCAAAGAGAAGAAGATTGCGAGACCAATTCTGAGAAGAACTTCAACACTGCCTCCAACTCAAAGATGTTCATCAAGATTCCTAGCTCGTTCCCATATGGGTTACGCGACTCGACGTCTATCATACAAGAATACCTGAGAAAGCCACACAACTACCAGGAGTGCTTGATCCACAGAAGGGAGAAGAAGAACTCGTCCGCTAGGTTGATTACCCTATACCAATGAGAAAAAGCAAAGAAGATTGTGAAGAACTACGAGTCAACAAGGAAATAAGAGAAGTCAACCTCAACTGTGGAAAAGTTCATAATACACTGGCCAGATTCTTTTTCTACTACAAAAGCTCAACTCAATTATTATCCCCAAGAACTACCTTTTTAGGAAGGCAAAGAGATCGCTAGTCTGTCCCTTGATGATGCTAATTTTGAAGGAAAAGAACCTATCAAGGCCCTAAAGAGATTGAAGAGAAGAATTGTCTACATGGCGAACATAGTTGAACTTCCTGCCTCACCCAAGACACCAGAAGTACACTCATCTGATGAGTCAGAAGATAACGTATCTGAGGATGACAAAACTAAAGAAGAAGAAAGTGAAGAACAAAAGCAGTTAAGGTTGGCCAAGAACTGACGCCGAGCAAGCAGAAGAAGCAAGGCAAAACAAAAGAAACAAGCATGGTCCAAGTACAAGCTGGATCGTATAAACTACAACAAGTTGAAAGCTCAAAAACAAGTGCAAGAAGTCGACGAATAGAAGAAGATTGATGAAGTCACCAAACAACTCGAATCCTTGAAGAGAGCATAGAAAGAAAAAGAAGCCGCTCAAAGGAAGGATCAAGAGACAGAGAAAGTCCCAAATGAAGTACATCAGGATGAACAACCCGCTGTTCCCAACCATCAACCAGAACAACCCCACAGATCAATTTTTTCCAGATTAGGGCCAGAAGAAAGCTGCAATATAAACCATCAGCACTCGAACCATCCTCAATTGTAGAAACCAAAAAGAACTCGACCGCTCCCACCACAGAGAAGGCCAGATCTTAGCAGAATAGTGAACAAAGAAGAAGGCTGTGGAGAATCAGAATGCAGGTCACGATATAGAGAACCAAGAAGGTCGCCATCACTAGATCCCAACAAGAAGGAGAACTATGATAGATTCCCATGCTTTGCCAGAAGGTTACAAGACATGAAGCTACCTCACAAGTTCAAACTAGCAAATCATTCCAAGTATAATAGGAAAGAAGAACCTAAGAAATGGCTCCGAGTTTATTCTCAATCCATCGAGGTAGCAGGAGGAGATGAAGACCTCAAAGCATTATTCTTTCCCATGGTGCTAGAAGTTATGCCACTACAATGGTTTGACAAACGCCCGTGGGATCCATCAAATACTGGAGCGACTTGCAAAGATCATGACATAAGCTCAAAGACTGCAATGGTTTCAACAGCCAATATCAAAAGCATGAAGGATACAACAATGATCAAAATAGAAACATGATAGAACCAAAGAAGGAAGAAAAGAATCCTGAAGGAGATTTCCAAGAACCACAGAAGCAACTCTATGTGATATTCTTAGGGGTCCAGGGTGCTAGGAGTAAACAACAATAGAAACTGGCACATAGAGCAATCATGGCAGCAGAACCAGCCGTCCCAAGATATCTCAACTGGTCAAAGTACCCAATCAACTTCACAAGAGAAGATCAATGGACAAGCACATGTAATGCAGGGTGTTATCCATTGGTAGTAGCACCAACAATCACAGGAATCATAGTTCCCAAAGTACTAATTGATGGAGGAGTCGGTCTAAACATCATATTCACCACAACATTGAAGAAGATGAGTTTTGACTATGAAGGCATGATTACTCCAACAAGTACACCATTCTACGGCATAGTACGCAAAACTGCAGTAGTACCACTCGGATAGATCACACTACCAGTCACGTTTGGCACCAAGGGGAAGTACAGAACAGAGTTCATCAAGTTCGAAGTAGCAAATTTTGAATCATGCTGTCACGCCATCCTGGGAAGACCAGCACTAACCAAATAAATGGTTGTCCCACACTAAACATACTTACTCCTCAAGATGCCTACATCTGAAGGGATATTGTCACTACAAGGAGATCTTTAGAAAGCATATGATTGCGATGTACAAGCCATCCAGATTGCGGAAATATTGCAAGGAGTGCAAGGAAGAAGGGAGATCGCCATGATCGCAACTACAATGAACCCGCAGGAAACTAAAATCCCTATAAAGAAGGCAAACAAAAGTGTTACTATGCCAACCAATGTGAAGACAAGGAAGATCGACCTAGAAATTGGTGATCCTAAAAAGACGGCGACCATCAACATAGAACTCGACCCCAAATAGGAACTCACGCTCACCAAATTTCTCAAGGACAACAAAGATATCTTTGCCTGGAAACCAGCTGACATGCCAGTAGTCCCGAGAAATTTGGTTGAGCATATCATTGATGTGAACAAGGGTTCAAAACCCATCAAGCAGAAGCTAAGAAGATTTACACCGGATAGAAAAGCAGCAATCAAGAAAGAACTCACAAAACTCTTAGCAGCAGGATTCATCAGAGAAATAATCAACCCAGACTAGTTGGCCAATCCAGTACTTGTGGAGAAGAACTCGCCAGACTGGCGCATGTGTACTGATTACATCAATCTCAATAGACATTGCACTAAAGATCCATATAGTCCTCCAAGTATCGACCAAGTGATAGACTCTACAGCAGGAGCATCCCTACTCTCATTCCTCGATTGCTACTCCAGTTATCATCAAATATCCCTCAGAGAAGAAGAACAAAACAAGACATCTTTTGTCACACCATTTGGGGCTTATTGCTACGTATCAATGCCGTTCGGTTTGAAGAACATAGGAGCAACTTATCAGCGAGCAATCCAAACAACTGTTGGTGATCAAATTGGAAGGAACACCGAAGCTTATGTGGATGATGTCTTAGTTAAGACTAATGATCTGTTAGTTAAGACTAATCAACCCAACACGCTAATAGAAGATCTTCAAGAAACTTTCACAAACCTAAAAAACAGGAGATGGAAGCTCAACCCAAACAAGTGCGTCTTCGGAGTACCTGCTGGAAAACTACTTAGTTTTCTAGTCAACAACAGGGGAATTGAGGCGAGCATGAAACAAATCAAAGCAATCCTGGATATGGAGCCACCAAGAAAGATCAAAGATGTTCAAAAGTTGACAGGGTGCCTGGCAGCCCTCAATAGATTCATATCACGCCTAGGCGAAAAAGGCATTCCATTCTTCAAACTGTTGAAAAAGATAGGGAAATTTGAGTGGACGGAAGAAACAGAAGAAGCTTTTCAAAAACTCAAGCATTACCTAGCCTCATCACCTGTACTAGTACCACCAAACAAGAAAGAAGACATACTCCTCTACATCTCAACAATGAAGAACGTCGTCAGCATAGAGGTTATGGTTGAAAGAGAAGAACTCGACCACATCTACAAAGTGCAGAGGCCAGTCTACTACGTCAGCGAGGTTCTAACAGAATCAAAAGTCAAATACCCTCACATACAAAAACTACTCTATGCCATCCTGATATCATCATGAAAGTTGAGGTATTATTTTCAAGAACATAGGATTACAGTAATCACCGAGTTCCCATTATCAGACATCTTGAGGAACCGAGAGTCAACAGGAAGAATTTCTAAATGGGCTGCAGAACTAAGAGAATTGAACCTTGAATTTCAATCTAAGAAGGCCATCAAGTCCCAAGCACTCAGTGACTTCTTAGCGGAATGGACAGAAATAACTCTGAAAGAACCCGAACCTATCACAGATCATTGGAGGATGTATTTTGATGGCTCACTCAAGCTAGGTGGCGCTGGTGCTGGAATTCTACTTATATCACCAGAAGGAAAACAACTCAAGTACATCCTATAAATCCTATGCCAAGCCACAAATAATGAAGCAGAATATTAAGCACTCATCCACGGATTAAGAGTGGCACATTCTCTAGCAATCAAGAGATTATTAGTTTACAGAGATTCAGCAGTTGTCATCAATCAAGTCAATAAAGAGTGGGACTACACAAAAGACAACATGGGAGCTTACTATGCAGAAGTGACAAAGCTGGAGAAAAACTTTCAAGGACTAGAGATTCATTATGTTCTGAGAGATTCAAACGTAGAAGCGGACACCTTAACAAAACTAGGCTCTGATAGAGCAAAGGTACCACCTGAAATCTTTATGGAAGAATTGATAGAACCTTCCATCAAACAACCTGGAGAAGCATAACTACCCAGAGTAAGCAAGAACATTCCAATGGAGATAGATCAAGACCCAACAACAAGACAAGTCATATTAATTTATGAAGACTAGATACAACAGTTCATAGATTACATCAAAAACAAGACACTACCAGAAGACAAGACGCAATGAACCCGGCTGATACGTAAAAGCAAGAATTATGTATTAGATGGAGACAATCTTTACAGAAGAGCAGCATCATTAGGAGTTCTACTCAAATGTGTACCAAGGGAAAGAGGAATCAACATCATCGAAGAGATACACGTAGGTTGCTGTGGCAACCACGTAGCCTCAAGAACCTTAGTAGGCAAAGCTTTCAGGATGGGATATTATTGGCCAACCGCAATGAAGGACGCAGAAGAATACATGAAGAAGTGCAAGAAGTGTCAAATGTTCGCAAGACAACACCACATCCCGGCACACAACTTCATATGCATACCACCCTCTTGGCCATTCTCCTGTTGGGGATTGGATCAAGTTGGACCACTAAAAAGATCGCCTGCAAGATTCAAATACATCTTCGCCGCCATTGACATGTTCACCAACTAGATAGAATACAAACCCTTGGTCAAGTATAGCGCAGAAAAAGCTATCAAGTTCATACAAAGCATCATGTTTCGATTTGGGATACCCAACATAATCATAACTGACTATGGAATTAGCATAGATTTTGCCTCTGTCACCCACCCTCAAGTAAATGTACAAGTTGAAAGAGCAAACAGGTTGATTTTACAAGGATTGAAGCCAAGACTATACGAAGAGCTAGTGGATTACGGAGCAAAGTGGATCGGTGAGATACCAAAAGTAGTTTAGGGCCTAAGAACCTAGATCAGTAGATCAACTGGATACTCACCGTTCTTTCTAGTCTATGGATCAGAAGCAATAATACCAGCTGACCTCATATGGACATCACCGAGGAGAAGCTGAGGAAATAAGACGACTTGAAATCGACTCATTAGAAGAAGTCAGAGAGTGTGCAATCCTTCAAAACGCAAGATATCAACAAGGACTAAGAAGAGACTATGACAAGAGAACACAACCACAGACACTCAAGCCTGGAGATTCAGTCTTACGACTCATCCAAAAGAAAGATGGAAGACACAAACTCATGAGCCCATGGGAGGGGGCTTTCAAAGTAAAAAGAGCAACTGGTCCAGGCACCTATGAGCTGATGACAGAAGAAGAAATCCCTTTGAAGAACACATGGCACATTAGCCAACTCAGAAGATTCTACAACTAGCTAAAAGTGTTGTAAAAGAACCCATGGTGATGCAATGGGAAATATTTTGAGCTTCAGAACAACTCGCTAATCACGTTTGATCATGAACAACAGGCATCCAACGCCTCTTCAAAATATTGTGTTATGGGGTAATCTCATAGCGTGCCTCCATGGAGTAGAGTCTTAGTACCACTCCATGGCCTGGCCAGCCACCCAGTGCGTGGCTCCGGGCTGGATCAGGGCACTTCATATTGGTCCAGGATCGGGCCTCTCTAGGGTGATTTAGGGCACTTGTGTCATCTCACAATCAGAGAGTACTGTGAATTGAGATGCAGTTGAACCCTGGCACCTAGTGCTGGTTCAGGAGTCCAGACCTATTCGCAACAGCAGGATCAAGGCACTTCGTGTCGGTCTAGGATCCTGCTCCCCATCTTGCCTGTCCTGCATGCAGAGCACCGAATTGGATCAGGGCACCACGTCTCGGTCTGCTCGGGCCTTTCCAAGATGAATATGAGCTCTCATGCAGGATTCACAACCGAAAAGTTTCTTCCTTTACTGCAAATTGAGAATGCAGTTGAACCCAGGCACACAGTGCTGGTTCAGGAGTCAAAACCTTTTCGCTTCAGACAGTGGGATCAGGGAACCACATGTCGATCTAGGATCTTTAACCTCCCACCCTTGCCTGTGACGTGATGCAGAGCACAATTACTTGGACTGAACTCAGGACCATTCGAGTTCAGGCTCAGACTTCAACTTCGCTGTGCTATGAGGCCAGCACAACTTTGAAATAACTACGGCTCAGACAGCCAAAATCCTACCAGCTGGTAGCTGCAAAAACAACTCGGGCTAAACTCAGAACCATTTGAGTTTAGAGCCAAATAACAAAATTACGCCACATTAGAAAGCAGCACGAAGGAAATTCTAAAGTCGGGATAAGGCCCACACAACTTATCAAAGTTTCTCAAAGTCAAGAATATGCCCGCGCAACTCGTCAAGAACTTCTAAAAGTCAGGATCAGGCCCGCACAACTT
>CM041647.1:27021248-27072892 GCA_023333625.1 Bothriochloa decipiens | reverse complement strand
CGTCAAGAACTTCTAAAAGTCAGGATCAGGCCCGCACAACTTATCAAGTTGCACAAAGTTGGGAATATGCCCGCACAACTCATCGAGAACTCCTAAAGTTGGGATCAGGCCTGCACAACTTATCAAAGTTGCTCAAAGTCGAGAATATGCCCACACAACTCGTCAAGAACTTCTAAAAGTCAGGATCAGGCCCGCAAAACTTATCAAACTTGCTCAAAGTCAGGAATATGCCCTCACAACTCATCAAGAACTCCTAAAGTCGGGATCAGGCCCGCACAACTTATCAAAGTTGCTCAAAGTTGAGAATATGCCCACACAACTCATCAAGAACTTCTAAAAGTCGGGATCAGGCCCGCAAAACTTATCAAACTTGCTCAAAGTCAGGAATATGCCCGCACAACTCGTCAAGAACTCCTAAATTAAGTCAGAATCAGGCCCACACAACTTATCAAAGTTGCTCAAAGTCGAGAATATGCTCGCACAACTTGTCAAGAACTCCTAAAGTCGGGACAAGGCCTGCACAAGTCATCAAAGTTGCTCAAAGTCGGGACAATACCCGTACAACTCGTCAAGAATATCTAAAATTGGGACTAGGCCCGCACAGCTTGTTAAAAGTTGTTCAAAAATTGGATCAAACCCACACAAGTTCTACAAAAAGACAACACTCTAGTCAATCAAAAGAAGAGACGAAGCTTGCATAGCAAAAACATATCCATCAAAAGATGAGATGAAACTCGCACAGCAAAAACATATCCAAGTAATCATAAAAGATGGGACGAAGCCCGCACAAGATGAAACATCCAAAAGGGGCAACTATGGCCCAGAAAGTCTTTCCAGCCATCCATAAATTTAAAAGTTACTACAAAATGCGCTCAAAGTGCAGGAGCAGCAGGGTCAAGGCCCAAGTTCAGCCTAGCTACAATTTGATCAACAAGAGGAGCAACCACAGCCTCCTGCTCTCCAACTTGCGGCAAGAAATCCAACGGTGGGTCAGGGGCAACCATCCTTTCCAAATCAGCCGCAGGAGCAAGAACTCGGACATGGCACAAGATGTTGCTCACAAACCGCTGGAAACTCTCCTTCATAAAGGTATAGAACCTTGACGGGATCAGAGGAGCGTAAGCAACCACATCACCATAAAGAGCCTCATCCCCCTCTTGCCCAATAAAGGACAAGAGATAGGTCACGGCTCCCCACAAAGACTGGAGACGAGTGTTTGCAACACCAAGTTGGCCCTGAAGATCTTGGATAGTCTTCAGAGCTTGAAAAACATCCCTATCAGCATCTCGCCAGAACTCGTAAGCTAGAGCTAACTTTTGATCTGCTTCTTCACAATGGGAATGCAACTCTCTTACCATCTGAGGCTGGTTTTCAGAGGTGTTGAGTGTCTCCTTCATCGCCTCTGAGTCCTCATACCACCGACGGCGCTCATTATCAAATGCTACAAGGAAGCAAAAACTTTTCAAATTGAAGAAAGAGATCAGCAGTGAGCAGAAAGAAGAAAAATAGCTCGCAAGACCATAAGTACCTGTGATCTGGGCTTTCATGGCCAGAACCTCATCAATAGCAAATTTCAGCGCCTCCTCTCCACGACGCCGCTCCTCAGCAAGTTGAGCCTAGTAGGCAATCTCCGCAGCTTGACGCTGCCCACACTCCTGATCAAGCACTGTTTGCACCATAGCAAATTCTTTCTAAACCTGCTCAATATTAGCGGCACCTGAAGAAGTCACCGCAGCCTCAGCAGGACTAGAAATAAGGTCCTAATCATGACAAAAGAAGTAAAAACAAAGGAAGATCAAGAGCCAAGAGAAGATGACAAACAAGAATCAATAGAAAGACGAAGAACAAGATACTTACATTGACCATGCCACCAAATTTGGCAGGAAACTCCTCAAGGCAAGACTTTAGAGCCACCAGACGACGTGGATGGCTCATCTCTGGACCTTCTAAACCAGAAGAAGTAAAAGGCGGAGAGGTGATCAATGGGGGATCAGTCACATTTCTGTCACCCCCTCCAGCAACAGTAACCCCAGGAGTCACCGGCTCAGCCTGAGAAAGCTCATGACCCGACCCAGCAGATGTCGCCAAAGGAACAGCCTGCAACATGGGGCCAGACCCTGCACCAACATGAGCTGTTTGACCAATCTACAAAACAACTTCTACAAGGAGATAGAAACAAATTAGAATCACCAACAAAGAAAAAGGCAGAAAGGATACAAGAAGAACTCGCAAACACTTATTGACAGAAGAACCTTGAGCACGCGACTCAATCTCGGGGCTCGGCCCGAACCCACAGCACCAGAAGAACCTGGATCTAGGGATAAACCCACAGCAACAAGCCTACAGAAGAAAGACACAATAAAAAAAAGAAGGAAGAGGCAAAAATCAGAAAAAACTCGCAAAATAGTTACCTTGGTGGAAGCATAAAAGAACCAACGCTCCTGCTAGGCTAGATTGGAGGAGAAACAACAGCAAAAGGCTACCCCACAGAAGTCATATGGGCAGTAAGAGACGGAGAAGCAGAAGAGGAAGTCCCAGAAACCTCCACTCGACTATGAAAGCAAGAAGAAGTCAACAAAGAAGCAGAATCATAAAGATGAAAGGATAAAGTTAGAAGACACTTACAGTTTTTGGATAAGAGGAGCCTGTACTTCTTCATCTTCCTCAGGCTCATTCAAGGGTACAGTAGCACCATCTACAAACAAAAGACCAAATAAAGGCATGACTAAGCAAAAGAAATTCAGGAAAAGGGAGGCCCAGTTTTTAAATATCACATATGATGGTATTACCTATGACCTGAAGAGAGCTCAATGCAGTAGGACTCGATTTCCCAGCAGGGCTAACAGAAGATTATATGGGACTAATTCAAAACCACCCTCATGAATAGTATAAGAGAACCCAGATTCAGAAGAAACAAACCATTTCTGAGATGTAGAAGCAGGAGAAGGCTGAGCAACAGCCCCGATAGGTCCAGATTACATAGCAGCAGAAAGCTGGATGACAAATTCATGACCAAAACCCTGGAAAGAACACATTAGCTCAAAGAAAAAGAACTCATACATGCAAAATCTAAAGAAAAAACTCACCATAGGAGACGGGTTACCAGCAGAGTACTCCTCAAGACGAGGAGGAGCACAAGGAACATCGCCCAGAACATCATTCAGGCGCAACAGCAAGTCATCATCACTCAACACAGTCTCTGCCTTAATGCTCCCTCTGCATTCAGTATATTCAAAGCCCAAATGCTCCCTCTGCATTAGAGGTTGTACAAGACAACAAAAAAACCCAGCAACAACACCAAGGCCAATAAGACTTTGAGCGACCACAACACGGAGGTGAGTGAGAAGAGGATCGATCGCTGAGAGCTCGGCATCTGAGAGATTAAGAGCCCACAAACCAGTATCTTGTGGGGCGATGGTCAGATCAGAAGAAAAATAAGGAGAAGGCTTGGGAACATAGAACCACTTGTTAGCCAAAACCTTCTTGTTGAAAAACGTAAAGAGAAAAGATCAGCACTCATCCCCTGACGAATCTGGATTGTACGGCAACCAAAGGGCGCCGCTGATTTTGAATCTAGCCTAAGGCGAAAAATGTGACAAAAAAGAAGAAGATTGGGAGGAACCCCAAGATGCACCTCACACATATGTGCAGAAGCAAACAGATAAAGAACCCCGTTAGGGGAAAGGTGAAAAAGCTGAAGACCAAAGAACTGGAGGAACTCCATCAAGAAAGAGGAAGGTGGAAAACAGAGTACTGCAGCAACAAAAGCAACAAAGAGGATCGTTTGGTCCCCAGCAGGGTTGGGGACCAAATCCTGACTAGGCAAGGCATATCCAGAAAGCGCCTGCTCCTAAAGCAAGCCACACTCCACCAACCCCCCAAATCCTCTGCCGTTATCGTCGGCACCAGCCAAGAACGCTACAAAAGAAGAAACTTCATCAAAATCATGGCGATCAAACAGGAAGCAAGAAAGCTTATTCGATAAACTTACCTCAATGACCTTGGCCTTGCTCTGAGATCAGGTGCTAACCATCATATTTGATGGAGGAAGCAGTGAATTCTCAAGATCAAGAAAAAACTAGGGTTTCTCACAAACGGCGGAAGCAGCAAAGAGAAACAAAGAGATTGAGGACTCTTCGAGAATACGAATGGCAAAGGATAGAACATACAGGAAGAAGATTAGCAGCCAAGTATTTATAAGGATCAGTTGATCTACGTGGGCCCATTAGGCCAACGGTCACCCAAGACAGATAACACAACAACAACATATCGGATAATCACCAATGGTAATAATGGCAAATAGTGACTCTCCAACGGGCAGAAAATAGAGTATCTTGGACAAGGTCTCGTCCCATGGAGGCATGAAGGGGAAAAAGAACACAGAGGCAGCAACAACTCATCAGAGCCAATGGAACCAACTGATTTCTTACAAAAACAACCCAGAACATTAATAAGGCATGACAGAAGAATGCGCGGACAAGTAGAACAAATCATACATCGCTAGAGCATCATCATACAACGTGGCACAGCCATAACCGTAGGAAACAGATGCCAACTCAGATAGCAAACAACTCGCATAAACCATCAGGAGCAAAACAAGGCAAATATCTCTAAATTTTCTTTTTATTGATTAAGAAAGCACTGAGATTACAACAAGGTACAATGGGATACAAGATCTGATAAAGCTACAAAAGAAAGCAAAGGAAATCATTAAAAAATGATTACAAAGAACCTAGTGGAATTTGAGGTTATCAAACCTCCACCAAGATTCAATGCAATCAAGCAGGAAGCAACCGAGGCAACACATCTGACGAAGAGAACTCGCAGCCAAGATTACTACAATGAGCAGTGGAAGCAACACCCAGTTCATCAAGGCAGCAGCTAGAAGCCACTCTACCACCATAGAAGAACCTAATATCCCCTCCCAACACGTGCTGATCTGCGCAGACATACCAAAATAATCCAGCAGCAAACAAGCCAGTTGTAGTTCCACAACAACTTGTCTAGGTAGTCAACCGACCTGACACTAATCAACTCTACAAAGAGCAAGAAGATAATCAAGGAGAGGGCCTAGAAGTCCGGGTAGAACAGCAACAACTATCTACCTCACAAGACCTACTCCTTTTGCTTCAATGCCCTTCAGGAGAAGATACAACCCGGGGACTAGCCTGCTACTAGCCCCTATCACAGGACCTACACCATTCGCTAAGAAAGAATATAGAACATGCCCGAGGGCTCGTCAAGCTTGCTGACCACTAACTCCATAAGCTATAGAAGGAGGAGGTTACAACTCAAGAAGAATACAAGAGCACCAGGAGGAAACAAAGAAGCATAAGAAGGCTAGAAGTGACAGATGAAGTAACGAGCACCAGCCAGCAACATTTATAGGCTGAAGATGGGCATATAAAGACCAAGTCCATAGAAGAAGAGTAAACCAAAGCAAGGACGGTCACATGAACAAAACAAAGCATTGAAGCAACCAAGCAAGCACGCGCGAACACTCCACAGCCGACAAAGAAAGTAGGCATGCAGAGCAAAGCCATCAAGAGCGCCTGCCAGGCTCATGAACCAACAGTAGAAGTCACTACAAGATAGAGAAGGCATATCCAATAGTATATCCCAAGAAAGTACAAAAAGCAATGAAATCATTCAACTACCAAAGGTACAACACCGAGGAACAACATTGACAAGGAACTCCAGAACACTTTCCCGCGTTCTTTCATGATGAAAAGCACCCAAAAAAGGCTCAGGGGCTATAGGGGTACCCTCCACTAAAGGCACTTTTCAAAATCTCATCAAGACCGTCTAGCTTTTTGTTCTATAAAGAAAGAGGCTCGGGGGCTATACTCACCGAGTGCAAATTTCCCAAAATTTGCACTCCATGAAAAGACGACGACCAGAAGACGAGGACTACGACTAGACCCTCCAGTTTTTTGTGCCAAAAGACAAGAGGCTCGGGGGCTACACTCAGTGAGTACAATTTCTTCAAAATTGCACTCACCAAAGAACTAAGACAGAAGCAACCAGAAGCAAGAGCATCCCAAGATTTACCTCAGAAGAACCCGACTTTCGAGTTCCAAATCTTGGAATGCTTGGGGCTTGTCGATGGGGGATACCAAAGGATCCCCAAGAAGACGGAATACGAAAGGAGGATCAAAGAACCTGCCGCCAGATTCGAGAAGAACACGGAGTAACACGACATGAGAAATACCATATCCTAGAAGGATTGTAATAGGAAAGAGTATGAAACAACTAGTTTTAGGACTCGTTCCTGGAATCCGACCAGGAATCAAAGAACCTCGCCCCATATAAGGCCGCTATGGGTACCCCTTGTAAGAACGCGAACTACACAATCCCTCATACTCATCAATACAATGCAACAGGCTCACGCCGACTGGACGCAAGTCGAGGGCCCAAACCAGTATAAAATCGTCTGTCTCGTCTAGTTTGTTGCCACAACCACCGAGTTCCACAGTCTGCTAAGCTCCTCTGAACAAAACACCCTGCCGGGTACCCCGGTTGTGGGCTATCGGTGATAAAACACTGACACTACCTTTACTTCATATCAGGTTGGAGTGGCTGGCAGTCGGTCTTGTTGGCTTGTGATGTGGGTAAAATGTGTAGGTGCTGTTGGTAGGTTCTTTGGTTGTGGCCAAGTGGATGACCTTGATGTTTAGTTTGAGTAATAATTAATTAGAGAAGTTAAGACCTTGCTACTTCATGTTTCAGTATGTCTAACTCCCCTCTCCTTTGTTTTACCAATGATGAAATTGTCTATGTCCATACATTATATGGACTGTGAGCTGATGATGATGAACATGTGAGGAACTTGGCATTGTTACCAGTCGCCCCTACATCACCTTCTCCTCTCTACTCTGATACGATTCCTTTATGCTCCAAGTTCATGATCAAATGATGAGTCACATCTTACTGAGGCACACATTTTTTCTTTTCATCTTTAAGAACAAATTGATTTCCTATACTTTCTCCTGTATCTGAAGCACACTTTATTTCTTTCATCTATATATAAGAACAAAGCACAAAATGTCGGGGATAGGAGATAGTGCTGCACGAGGCCCTGGAAATAATGATCCAGCAACCCACGAGGGGCAAGAACTAGAGGAGCAGCTTACTCAGGAGCAGTTCAATGATGAGATAGATGAAGATGTAGCAGTGTTGCTTACCTAGGAGGAAAATTGGGGAGCAGATGGAAGAGAAGGCGAAGAAGAAGAGGATGAAGAAGAGAGCTCTTCCTCGGGATATGAAAGTCCCCAGGATCCTCACCCACAAGAACCTAGACGGAGGCCCACAGAGGAAGAGTTGGACAAGTATTTTGACTTGAATGATGAGGTACAAATGAAGCCTTAGTAGCTTCTAAATTGTGCAAGCGCATTGGATGTGTTACCTTTGCTAATGCTTTGACCTCTCGCATATGCAGGTCCCTCCTAGAACCCCAAAAAGACGACGTGGTCATCTAACACGTTATGCTGGACAAGATGAAGTGGGATGTGCCACAAAGACAGACATTGACACCTCAGCTCCACAGCCTCATGGCTCAAACACGGCCTCAACTACCGAACCAAAGAGGAAACGAGGGGACAGAAAGGAGAACCAATATCCAGCCATGGGGGTACGATTTGTGATAATGGAAGTCAGGCCAGATGGGGAGATCCTTAAGCCAGAAGCATACATAGCCGAATTCCATAATTACACGGGATAAAAGTATGAGATCTGTTGAACCCAGCAATCAAAAACTGGAATGATGTCCATGAGGATGATAAGAAAGAGATATGGGATGAATGGCTGATGAAGACTTTTAGGTTTCCAGAGGGGAAGGAGGAACTGGTAAAAGAAAATGCTTATAGGATTATGGGCAACTGCTTTCGACGTTGGAGGTCGGACCTGAACACGAAGTTTATCCAGCTGGGTAAAACTCCCTTCCAGAAGTATGGCAACATAACTCACAATTAATGGGACTAGGTCATGGCTGAGAAGACTTCACCAGAAGCATTGGCCCTCAGAGCCCGTAATAGCGAGCAGGCGAAGAAGAACAAACACCACCCTAAACTAGGCCCTATAGGTTACCAGGGCAAGCAAGACCTGTTTAGGAAGTTGGACGAGGCAGCCGAAGCTTCCTAGGATCCCAAAAAAGAATGTGAAGAATTTGAAGCCATGTTTGAAGCAGTGGATATATGCGAGGAGTGATAGTAAATCTGACCTCATTTTTAATAAGACAGAAACTGAAGCGGCAGTGTCAAAGATATTGCAACTAACTGAAGACACAGAGAAGGGCATATTCACTCCTTCTAGAGAGAGGGACGAGCTGAGTGTTGGCTTGGGAAACCCCGAGCACACTGGCCGCACCAAGGGGCTAGGGAAACGGAAGACCTGGAAGAAAGGATTCAAAGAAGATAGGGAAATGTACAAGAAACATGGCAGAGACCAAGAGGCTAATCTTGAGGTCAAATTGATGGCTCTAATTGAGAAGGCTCTTTCAATGAAAGTTCTGTCTATGGAGCCGAGGACTCTAGTGGGGCCGCCGAGAGAACTGGCTGTAGTGGGTAGCCCTCCGGATGTTCCCAGCAGCCAAGGTTCCACTTCAAACACAAACACTGTTGATCTAATACAGGTGCCAACTAATTGCTCCTTGTGGTGGTGGTGTTTCTCATGGGCAAGCAAATCAGGTCGATTGAGGTGGCAATAGGTGTGGCACATCCTCCGGGTGGCAATTGGCATGGTAACCCAGTCCCGCAAGACTACACTAGGGTCGAGGTGCATACTATGAAGCCCGAGTTCATGACATGGGAGATAGATACCCAACTCCCGCGGGCCTTCGTCATCTTGGAGAAGTCATGAAGCAATTCATTCTCTGGCATAAAAAGGACATTGTATTGAATGTTTCTTCGCCGACTACAAGTCATGTACATCTGGAGGGAGCTATTGAGGAGGGAGAGGCATACTCTCCGAATGATGATGACCACGGGCTTGAGATGCCACATTCTTCCTCGACACCTAGTGATCATGGGATTGATAAGGCACATACTTTTCCACCTCGTCAAACTGAGCAAGTGAATGATGAGGTGCCACAATGTTCTCCAGCTCATCAGACCGTGCAAGGGCATGATGAGATGCCACAACGTTCTCTAGCTTGTCATACCGAGCAAGGGCACGGTGAGATGCCACAGCCCTGTCCCGCTCCTCCTACCGATCAAGGGCATGAAAAAAGAAGTTGGCATCCCTGAATGGGAAGTCACACATAATGTGCCCTTCCAGCATACAAGGCCAGTTTATATTGGGATGAGAGGCATCTCGTTGCTTGACAAGTGGCATGTCGGTGACAAGGACAAGCCTAAGAACCAAGTGACAGAAGTCTATGCACGTGCCTCTGAGCCGCCCAACACTAGCAGACTCCACCAGCCATTAAAGCGGTATTCAATTATTGAGGAGATCAAGTGGTCAAAGAAGTGCCCGGCACAATATGAAAGGGGCAAGCCATTCCTACCAACCCGATACATGCAGCGTATGCCGCGTGGAATGAAAAGGTTCCATGATTGGTACTTCCGAGCTGCTGAGACTGACCTAGTGTCCATACACGTATCCTTCCCTAGAGGCACATTTGGAGGCCTAGAGGGGTTTGTATCTTTCGAATTCGATGATGTGCAGAGATGCTTTCACCTCGGAATGATGGAAATCAATCTAGTTCGGGTGTGGTGCCTATAAGTCCTTGCCCTCTACATATATGATATTAATGAAATGAAGTCTTTGAATTTTGTTGTAACTAACCCAAGTCGTGATCTGTAGCATGCAAATACAAATTGTGAAGAAAGTGCTAAGTTTAAAAGCAGGTTATATAGACCCTTATTTTATAGCATCATTAGAGTTTAATGGCCCCAAGTTGTGGAAACTAGACAATGAAAACCTAGCCGGAGGTAAGACTATTGAGGAGAAAGAAACCATTCGTGCCGACATGCTATATAAAGCAAGCATTAAGGTTGCCGCACGGATAGCCCAATATTTGAAGAATCTCCAGCACAACAAAGCCATGTGGTTACCATACCACTTCGGGTAAGTTTGACTCTATACTTAAACAAAGCATTGTTTGATATATTTACTTCCATGCGAAAGAGCTAATTTGTTTCTTCACCGATTAAATTCATGCAGGAGCCATTGGATTTTGGTAAGGATTGATGTTGAGTCAAGCATGGCAAGTGTCTATGATTCAACAGATTATGTGCCATGTCATACAGTGACTTCATCGATTCTCAAGACGTATACATATCTACAATATTCATAATCTTATATAAGTTTGTATATATACTTGTAAACTTTACTATTTAAGATACTAACCCGTTGCATTTGCTAAATTCATTCAAACAGGGCATTCGCGCACTATGTTAATTTTCATAAAGATGCGATCCTAAAAGGAAAGAAGACTTGGGTATCCAAACTCTATGTGTGGTACGTGTAACTTACATTGGTGCAGTCTATTTTTGTTAATATCATTACGTTGGGTATCAAAACAGTCCATTTTTGTGGTTTCTCAATATCCTTACTTAGCATATACATATGTGAAACACATAGAGCCCCAAGCAAAGACCTGAAAGTCTACATTGTGGATGTTACATGTGTGCTATCATGAGTAACACTTCTGGCTATAGTAGACACCCGGAACTGGTAAGTCTAAACCTATTCGCTATTAGTATGAAAATCTAGCTTATGTTATGAAATACTAGACCTAAGCTTGTTCACTTGTAGTCCAAAGAAGACCTTGGCCATCGAAGGGATCCATACAAGGATGACGAACTGTTGGAGCTCATCGGGAACCTTTGCAACTTCATCATGAATGAGATTGTGGATTGTAGAGGCAAATTCCATGACAGGACTTCCGACTTAGGTAGTAATCCTATGCACCAACACCTTCGTGAGCTTTGGCGACTAAATCTAGGGTCATAAAATTTTTTTGGATAATTGGACACTTGTCTTGCGTTGTGGAATGGTTTGGACTTGTGGAAGTATTGAAACTTATTTATTATGACAATGTAACAGACTTGTGAATTATGGACTTTTGAATTATGGCTTATATTGTGCTCGTGTTTCTGAAAGTATATATCTGGTGGTTAGATTTGAATTTGAAATATATATTCCTGTAGTCAGATTTGAATTTGAAATATATATTGCTGAGATCAGATTTGATTTTGAATTTATATTATTTTCTAGAAAATTCATTGTAGGGGCGGTTGTAGATTAAACCGCACCTATAAATATTATTTTACGGGCGATTGGTATTGTCAGCCGTCCTTATAGTATGCATTTGTAAGGGCGGCTTGATCACCAGCCGCCCTTACAAATATGAATTGTAAGGCGTCTCTATAAATAGTATTTGTAGGGGCGGTTCGGCTAACCACCCCTATAGTGCCTTCGTTTGTAAGAACACTATTGAGAGGCGGCTGGGCCAACCGCCCCTGTAGAGGCGTTGGAGCCGCCCCTGCAAATTTAATCTGGTGCAGTGACTCCTACGGGTCCACACCATGCACACACTTGCCGTGTCGACAAGCAGCACCAAGTCTTTGTCCACCACACCGTCGGTTCCCTGTCTGATAGAGCAGGCCTCCTCGCTCCTCCGTCTGAAGAAATCATTCAACGCAACTGCAGATGGGATGGCGTCCGCTGTGCCAGAGCAGACGGCCGTGTGACCTCCCTCGACTTGGGTGGCCGTCAGCTGCAAGCCAGTGGCCTGGAACCGGCACTGTTCAGCCTGACCTCACTCCATCATCTCGACCTCTCTGGCAATGTCTTCAGCATGGCCCATCTCCCGGCCACTGGTTTCGAGCAGCTCACCGATCTCATCTACCTCGACCTCTCTGATACCAACTTGGCAGGTTCTGTGCCAGCCGGCATCGGCCGCCTTACCAAGCTGGTTCATCTTGATCACTCCACAAGCTTCTGGATTGTTGATTTCGAACGACGAAAGTGGTGAAATTCAATACACCTCAGATTACATTTGGCAGCTTTCGGCACCAAACTTGGACACTCTACTTGCGATGCTCACAAACCTGGAGGAGCTCCGTTTGGGCACGGTGGATCTGTCCGGCAATGGGCCACGATGGTGTGACTACTTGGCCAGATTCACTCCTAAGCTTCAGGTTCTCAGTTTACCCTACTGCTCTCTATCAGGTTCCATATGTCAATCGATCTTGGCCTTGTAGTCTCTAAAAGTGATTGATCTTCATTATAATCACTTGTCTGGTCCAGTGCCAGAGTTCTTGGCTGGCTTCTCCAAACTAAGAGTTCTTCAGCTTCCAACAAATAAGTTTGAAGGATGGTTCCCTTCTATCATCTTCCAGCACAAGAAGTTACAACCAATTGACCTCTCTGGAAATATGGGCGTCTCTGGTGTTCTGCCAACTTCCGCTTTTGCACAGGGCAGAAGCAGCTTGGAGAATCTGTTTGTCAACAACACAAACTTCTCAGGTACAATACCAATTTCCATAAGCAACCTCAAGTCTCTAAAGAAGTTGGGCCTTGGTGCAATTGGCTTTTCTGGAGTAGTGCCCTCTTCAATAGGTGAGCTCAAATCCTTGGAATTGCTTGAGGTTTCTGGGTTACAGTTAGTAGGATCCATGCCATCGTGGATCTCAAACCTGACTTCTCTCAGAGTTCTCAAATTCTTTAATGTGGACTATCTGGACAAATACCTTCTTGGATAGGAATCTTGAGGGAATTGACAAAACTAGCACTGTACAGTTGCAACTTCCATGGGGAGATACCTCCACAGATCTCAAATTTGACTCGATTACAGACTCTATTTTTCCACTCAAACAATTTTGTAGGCACAGTGCGGCTATCTGCTGCGTTCTCAAATATGAAAAACCTAACTGTCTTAAATCTCTCAAACAATCTACTGCAAGTGGTAGATGGAGAAAATAATTCTTCACTGGTGTCCTTCCCTAAAATTGAATTCCTACGTTTGGCATCTTGCAGAATGTCTAGTTTCCCCAGCATGCTGAGGCATCTCCATGGCATCACTGGTCTTGACCTCTCAGACAACCAGATCCATGGGCCAATACCTCAGTGGGTATGGGAGAATTTGAATGGCTCTTACATACACCTACTGAACATATCACACAATATGTTTACAGATATTGGCTCTGACCCATTCCTTCCTGTTCACATAGAATACTTTGATGTCAGTTTCAACAATTTGGAGGGGCCAATGCCTATACCACGAGAAGGCAGTGTCACACTAGATTACTCAAGCAACCAGTTTTCATCCTTGCCTCTGAATTTCTCTAGCTATCTCATTGGTACTATCCTTTTTAAGGCCTCCAGAAATAAAATCTCTGGAAATATTCCACCATCAATTTGTAGTGCAGTTAGGAGTCTACTACTCATTGATCTGTCTAATAACAACTTAAGTGGATCAATCCCATCTTGTTTAATGAATGATCTTAGCACACTTCAGGTATTAAATCTATGAGAAAATAAACTTATTGGAGAGTTACATGATAGCATAAGCAGAGGCTATGCACTTGAGGTGTTAGATTTAAGTGGCAATGGGATCGAGGGGAAAATACCCAGATCTCTAGTTGCTTGCAGAAATCTAGAGGTACTTGACATTGGAAGCAATCAGATAAGTGACCATTTCCCATGTTGGATGAGCACACTTCCTAAACTTCAAGCTCTTGTCCTCAAATCTAACAAGTTCACCGGACAGCTGCTAGATCCATCTTTTGATATAGTAGACCGAAGCGAATGTGCTTTTACAGAACTGCGAATTGCCGATATCTCTTCAAACAACTTCACTGGCCCATTGCCAGTAGGATGGTTTAAGATGCTCAAGTCTATGAAAACCAGATCTGATGAGACATTAGTCATGCAAAATCAATATTACCATGGGCAAACATACCATTTTACAGCAGCAATAATATACAAAGGGAAGTACATGACCAACTTGAATATATTGAGGACCCTTGTGCTGATTGATATCTCAGATAATGCATTCTGTGGTATCATCCCTGCTTCTTGGGCTCAATATGTCTCATAATGCTCTAGAAGGGCCAATTCCTGCTAAATTTGGCAGACTAAAGCAACTCGAAACAATGGACCTCTCCTCAAATGAGCTTTCTGGTGAGATCCCAGAGGAGCTAGCATCACTGAACTTCCTTTCGACTTTGAACCTTCATACAACAAGTTGGCTGGGCGAATACCAGAGTCATCTCAGTTCTCCACATTTTCCAGGAGCTCTTTTCTGGGGAACACTGGTTTGTGCGGATCTCCAATGTCCAAATAATGCAGCCATCGAACAGAAACTAACGTGCTACATGCTTTAGACAACGACTTTGAAGATGTCCTGCTCTTCATGTTCACTGCATTGGGATTTGGCATCTTGTTTTCAATTACAGTCATAGTGATATGGGGAAGTGAAACCTGACCCTTGAGTCTTGACAGAGCCATTTTATTGAGTCTGTCTGCGTCCATCCAGAGTTTGTATGTGAAGATCAAACCTGCTATATATCTTATATATATGGAGTAGCCAAAAACTATTAAGCCTATGCTGTAATTTATGCTTTATGGGCCTGTGTAATTTGAGCAACAAAGTGTTGTCTAGCATATCCATAAGAATATTATATAATTGATAGCTAAGTTCTTTCGGTGATGTGTCAAGTACTTATTTATAACCATGGAAAATCATAAATTTACTGTATGTATAGTGACAGATTAGTTAGGGATGACCAAGCAAACTGAGGATGGCAATTGAAAAGCTTTTTAGAATCTTAATTATTGAAATGTAAATAAATATTGATGACTCTTGGATTGACATCACTGCCTTGAATAACAATGACTTAGGAGCAGGATAGCATGCTACACAAACAATGTAATTGAATATATGCATATGAAAATATTATATCATTCATACCTCTAAAACAGCCCATTGCAGCTAGGAAACTAGTAGCAAGTCCAAACAAATGGGCAACCTGTAAGACTAAGCTCAACAAATTCAGTTTGAACCATAAGCTCATGCGGCATATAGAAGGAATTTAGATAGAGATGATCAATAAGGTTCACTTCTTCCCATCTTTCATTAATATCAATTCCTCCTCATATCCATTTAAAGTGCAAACGACGCTGGAAACTTATTATGATTAGAAGAATAGATCTTAGAAGCACCCAGCACTGAACCTGGAAGCTATTGGAGCCCAACAAGGATTTGTTCAGAGATCCCACTGTTCGAATCCAGCTCATGCCCACCCAAGCCTTCACAGATTCAGTGTGCATTGTCTGAAGAGAAGGATAAGAGTACTAATCCGTGAAGAGCTCATGCTCACCCATGTCAAAGTAACCTCATATTGGATTATGTTTGAAGAGCTCTTCATTCTTTTCCTTTTATCCCTAGCATCGTCTTAATTTGTGCATGAGCACACATCAGGAGTAATCTAAGTAAACATTTGACAGATCATGTTCATCCTAACCTACTCATTTATGGAAGAATTTGCACTGCATAAACACCGAATGCCCAAAGCCAATAACCATGAGACAGAAAAGGTAGCCGATTATACAGGATCAACCATGTCTGGCATATCGGCAAGGTTCTTGCTACTCAATTATTTATATGTAAGATTTCTACTTTTTTTCGTGCGGGCATGTAAGATTTCTACTTGCTAATAACAGAAAGGACTAACGCAAGCAATGTATAACAAATACTGGCGCAGGCAAAGTAAGCATTGAGACACGAATCCACATATATTTCTGCCAAGCAAGAAACAGATCTATAGCATGCCAGCGCCCCAAGATTTTTCACCCGCTTCGTGGTCAAATGAAGAGATGAAACACACAAACCAAACCACACAGAGCTTCGTACCAGCTCTATCCCGCTGAACTCCGGAGGGACCAAGGAGTGCAGGTCAACTCCGGCGGCGGCGACGGCGGGGATGTGGCGGCAGAGGGATCATGCACTCAACTTCACCAAGCGGAGAGCGTGTAGGCCCAACTGATTAAGTCGACGTGCCGATTGGCGAGCTTTTCACCTGTGTGTCGTTATGAAAGCTCAACCGGACCTCCGTGCCACTACAAAATTGAAACGGATACGTGTGATATGGCCTATCTTTTCTTATACCTGTGTGTCATTCCGTCCAAGTTGCTCCGTTTGAATAGCCTGACGTGTGAGACCTGAGTAGCAGAATGTCCGAAATACCCCTATGTCCATCCCGCTGGACCCGCTCCCACACGCACCGCAGCTCCCGTCGCAGCTCCCCCATCCCGTCGCGGCTCCCCCACCCGTCACGCCACGAAGCAGTAGGCAACGCCGCCGCCGTTCCCCATCACGCACTGGCGACCGGTGGCTTCCCCCCATCCCCCATCCCGGTGCGGATCCCCCACGCGGCGCAACTGCCCCACCAGGCCCGACCTCCCCAACGCCGCCCTGTCTCCATCGCTCGCACCCACTGGCAGTCGCGAAACCCTAGGTCCAGCGGGTCGACGGCTGGTAGCTACAGCGGCCAGCGGGAGGGCAGCGGCGAGGAGAAGAAGGTCCATCCACCATGCCTGTGGAGGGGAGACAACATGGATTCAGAGGATAGGCCATGCACTGCGAGGAACAAGTTCAACAGCGACAGACTGTTTGGGTGAGTGCAATGGTTCAGTTTCCTTGAGTTTTTGATGTTGCCTGCTTCGATTGGCTATAGGTTGATTGTGCCCTCCTTGTTCATCTGTAGGATGGATGAAAAAAGTAGCTACAAATTAGAATGTCAGATTGTGGCTCACAATTGTCGTTCTCGCTAGTATGAGTTCGACAAAGTTGTTGATGCTAACCGCACCAGCTTTGATGCTCTGGTGGGTCAAATTCTGGACAAGTTTCCGAATGGCTATGGTGAACTAGTGTGAGTGTTTTACTTCTGCATGGATAGAAAGGTCAACATCCAAGTCTGCAATGATCATGATTTGATTGATATGTTTGCAAGACATAAGCTGTCCAAATGTTGCTTGTTAACTATCTCATATCACCACCCAAGTACTGAGAGCCCCCTTGAGATTCCTGATTGGGAGTGTGTTAGTAGTCTCCAATCTGTAGAACCTTCGTTCACCCCTCCAGAACCAAGCCACAACACACAAAATGAACTTGATGAAGATGAATCCCTTGCTAATCCAAACCCAGAGTAGAGCATGTTGGCATTGATGAGGAAGGGTTGTATATTGAGCTTTCCCAACAGCCCCCACGCCCCCCAATTTCTAAATATTTTAGTAATCAAAGGGATGAGGAGAGTTCTGATGATGATGATGACTTGTCTGATGATGATGAACCATTGTGTGATGATGTTGGTGATGATGTCCATATAGAGGACATGAAAGAATTGATTCAAGATAGAGCCCCTGAATCTATGCCTGATGAATTCTATGACAAGAAAAACCCTCCTATGGAAGTAGGTACTGTATACTCAAACATGGCTGATTTTAGAATTGCTTTAGCTTCACATTGTGTTAGACGTGAGAGGCATTATGACATTAAGAAGAGTGATCCAGGTCGGTGTAGGGTAGTTCAGGTAATGTGGTATTTGCTAATAATTCATGCTTCAACACTACCTGATGGTGTGACAGTTCAGGTAATGTGGTATTTGCTAATAATTCTTGTTATGCTTACTAATAAACCAATTATTCTGATTTACTAATAAATGTGGTCCTTGTTGATTTGTAGGTGAAGGTGAACCCACATGCCCATGATTCTCAGAGTAACAGGAGAGTTGGTATTTGTGTTGGGGTCACACAGTTTTGGGAATGTCCTCAGGTGATTGATTGGCTCAAAGAAGATGGAAATCTCTGTATCAAAGAGTTGAGAAGGAGGCTGAACGCTAAGTGGAAAATTACAGTGCCCTATAGGAGAGTGTACAAAGGTAAAAATCTTGCCATGGATATGGTCCTTGGGACAAAAGTTTTGACAACCTTTTTAGGTTGAAGGCCTAGATAGAGGAGTCCTGTCCTAGATCAATTTTTGTCATTGATCACCACACAGTGGGTAATAAGATTAGGTTCAATGTTGGTATTTATTAAGTACAACAAAAATATAGAAGTTATCCGCAAGCGCACAGATAATATACCGATGTAGCACTTCACCAGGATGACCCAGTTTTTAAATATCAAACCCAAAGGAATGAAAGAAGGGATCTTGATCTATGCTTAATCCCTGAGTACAATCAAGGATGAGATGCTTAGAAGTTAGGAGGAGAAGACTAGGGCTATCTAGTTCTACTTTTAGAAAGTATTGCTCTTATCAATCTGCTATGGGATTATAATGGAAGACCGCAAACAGAGTACGAATCTACCACGTAACCAAATCTCTTGCAAGTCCTATATTCGAGAAGTGGACTACAGAGGACTCAATGAAGCTATAAAGTCACCTTTGCGATCTACCACATGGCCCAGAATATAGGGGGCATTCCACAAGCAATTGAACCTAAGCACCATGCTTACGAACAACTAACTCCTCTAACCCTAGAGCTACCAGGATCAAAGTACTCAAAAGAGTTATGAAAATAGAAGAACACTCAGAACAATTTCTCACAGACTCATAGAAGTTGACGACCATATTAATCTCTGATCCAAGCTTAAAGAACTTGAATCCGCAGGTACAAGGCGTAGAGGAGCACCAATAGGCCCGGAGCTTCCTCTAGATCTTCTACCTCTCTCTCTCTTTCAGTTCTTTTTTAAGGCTAGATCTAAACCTAACTAGAGGTGTACTAGTCTTCTTCTTGATTGCTAAGCTCTAGAGAGGTGATCCATTCAAGGGACCCCTCTCCTGAGATCTACTCTGGAGATAATGAATTGTAGACTTGTAGATTGATGTAGATGCTTTTGAGGGGGTCTACCCATGCTTATATAGCCCGGTGGGATGAACCGCAATCCTTGGATCAAACCAACTTGAAACAATGGTCAAGATGCATCGAGAAAGGCGGTTGGAGATCGAACTCTGAAAGTGACCGACAGGTGGGACCCACCTGGGCCGGTCGGCCCCACATGTCAGGCCGGTCAGCTTGGCCCAGTGTCAGGTGGCCCTCTGCTTTGCTCTGGTGTCCTCTGGTGTCCTCTAGAACCTTCCCGTTAAATCTTGCAATAATCCGACTTGATTTGGTTTGGTTCCTTGACTCCTACTCTTCCTTGGTTGTTTCTATTTTAATCCCTAAAAAATCATAATTCACCAAAGCTGTGAAAATTATTATGTTAGTCTAGAAAACTCTTGCTTGGTGATGATTCCGGTGTCTTCTAAAAAGTTTAAAGCATATCCAAAGTGGACTCTATCGTCGGGACTCCAAATATAGCAAGTGAGATGTCCGTTTTGATCGTTTCAATGAGCTCTTCACAATGGTATGCTCTAATTCTTCATCTGAGATACTTTTCTGTGATAAAATAAGGATAATCCTGCAATCAAGTGAAATCAACATAACTCATGGAACTTGTTTGTTTCAACACCCTACAACTATGCTTTATGGTCTTTTTCAGATGTTGTTAAGCAATAATTAATAGGTATATTTAGGCATTAATGAGTGTCAACAAGTTTCCCCACACTTAGTCCTTATTCGTCCTCGTGGAAAGGTCAAATTAACCTTATCAAGACTGCAAGATAAGACTCAAGCAGTAGACCGTTCCCAATCATACATGTATATTGCGGGATTCAATGTGTCTACCATAAAACTTTGGACCTGTTGAAAAATGGAACAGCCTGAAACAGAGCCCCTTTCATCCTTCGATCTTATCACCTGGAGGTTTTTGATAGATTTTTGAAAAGAAAACATAGCATACTTTCTCCATCATGTAGCGCACTCAAATCACTCATTATATGTGGTATTTATGAAATCTCACTGAGGCATAAATGATGGATGCCTTAATCTCATTCCTACTTCTATATAAAGCTTACATGGAGTTAAAAGTAATTCATGGAATGGCATACTTACTCTGCATATGTTGCCTAGTCATAACGGGATCCTCAGAGGGACCGTCATACCCTTAGATCAAGATTGTGCATGTGTGTGGAATATTTGGTGGCTAATCCTAATTCTACTTTTGCTCTTGGAGAGAAACTTCCTTGAAATGATAATTCGGTGATGAACTTTGCTTGGAAAGTCTTGAACTTCCTTCTTCTTTCTTACATTCAAAACAATTAAAAAGAGGATCATGGGCTATCTCAATTTATCTTTCTTTTTCTTTTCTCTCTCTTTTTTTACTCAGCCTCATGCCACAAAAATTACAATAGACTTGAAGAACGAGATTACAACTTTAACCTCAATCTCGGAGCATTTATTCTGAATCCTAACAATATTTTTGAATCTTTCCCCAGTGTAGGAGAGAGATTTTATGGGCGGAAAGGCATGTTTGTGCGTACTCCCAGGGTAGGAGCAGCATATAATATCTAGGTGTAAGTGAATCTTGATCTTGAGGATATGAGGAATCTCTCAACAAGGGTCTAACACGGGATGACTAAAACTCAATACAATGAAAGTAGCGTATGTGCTGGTTTAAGTGATTCAATATATGGCTCTAATAGGCATTTAATCATTACCACAGAGGAGAAAGGCAGCTATATAAATTTTAAAATTTTTGAAAAGAAACTCTCTAAATGACAAGACATCAAGAATCAGGTGCTCATTATTGTACTATCTCACTTTCCTCAACAGCTTAAGTAAATATGGGGTCCCTAATAAATAGTTCCCAACAGCAACAAGAATTCTGGAAATAGTGTTGTGCAAGTCTATCTTTTTAGTCTTGATAAAGTAACCATTACTCAACTCAAGTTTTTAATTAATAATTCATTTAATGAATCTTGCAAATTAAACTTTCCCAAAGCAAGAAGCAATTAAAAATGTGCAACTAACTTACCTTGATCATGGAGAAAGAATTAGGGGCAAGGTGATGAGATGTAAGGCAGCTTTGCATGAGAGCTAGGCACCATGTCTAATTCCTTGTCATGATCCATTCAAAATGATCTTTGCTTCTGATTTCTTGGGGTGCTAAGTGTGGACTCCCTCACACTTGTTCTTTGCTTATTCTTGCAATCACAACATGTGGAGACAAAAACACATATCCAAAAAATAATAGAGAGAGAGAGAGATTATGATACTAATAAAACTTTATTGATATCATTTAGGGCACCTTTATTACACAAATCCAGACAAATTGCAAACAAACTAATCGATAAAATTAAAGACTTTAACAAACTTGACTCTTCGAAAACACTAGTACACTATCAATCGACTCTTACTTTCCTTTTTCTCTCACTTCTTCCTCTTCTTCTCATCATCCTGCTCAAGATGATTGGCAACAGTGCGACACATAATGTTGACCTTAGCTTTAAGGCCATTGTGCTTGACCTCATTGGTGTCTACACGTCTAGTCAACCTCTGAATCGTGACATGGCAAGAAGCTATAAAGAATGCCTATCTCTATCTTAGGCTTTGGTAAGAAGCTCAATGGACTCTAGAAGGGCATCATTCTGCCTTTCTAACTCTTCATTGGTTCTTCTCTTGCACTTCTTCCCACTAGAGCTAGGTGATGAAGATGAAGATGGAGATCTAGTTCTTGGATGCTTGATTTGAATCTGTTCAGGCATGGCCCGAACTCCATCAAAAGCAACACGTGGAATGGTACATTTGTACTTCGCATAAGTGACTTCTCCAAACTTGTTAGTCTTCAACCCTATCAGTGTCTCATTAGGTTTAGGATGTTGAAGGTCTAACTCCTTGGAAACATGAATCCTTGGCAACTCTTGATTACGAGGTCCCTCAATGGAGAGACGAGATGGTGGTGGTGCACGGCGAAGTGTTGGCATGGCTTGGGCGTAGTAGGATTGTTGATGATGAATAGGCACCTCCTCCTTCGGCTTCACAATGGTGAGATCCTTCGGGGGGACAATAACAAGAGGCTTTTGTTGAGCAACAACAAGAGCCATCGACTCATCAGAAGGAAAAGAATTGTTTTGATTATAGGAAGCCATTGGAGCTTGTGCCAGGAGAGCCTTAGATGCTACTAGCAAAGAGGATTGATTTGGCTATGAGGGGGTAGGGGGCTTGGTTTTATTGTCATGCATCAACTTGAAGGAGAGGTTGATCTAAGCTTGGTGAAAGGAAACAGTAAAGCACAAAAAAGGGAAAGATCAAAAATAGGAAAGATCAGGAAGGGACGTGGAAGGCGATGGGGCTTGGTCTGCCACCTGCATAGGCCGATCGGCCTAGCATGTGGGGCCAAGTGGCCCCACTTGCTGTTGGTTCTCATGTGGGTTTTTCGTACTTCCTTCTAATTCAACCCTAATTCGGATTTCCTACCTTTTTGGTTGCAATGCAATTCGTAGCAGCAGGAGGATCATATTAATGGAAAAGAATAAACTCAACTATGTATATCTCAGCAAGACTCTTATCAGGTTCTAGAAAAATCTTAAGACGTTGTCCATTTACCTTGAATAATGTACCTTCATCATTTTGGAGAGTTATCGCTCCATGTGATGAAGAGCTAACCACCATAAATGGGCCTTCCCATTTACTCCGTAGCTTTGCATGTCCGAATAGCTTGACCCTGGAATTAAAAAGTAATAACTTATCTCCCAGGGCAAAGGTCTTCGTCTTGATCCTCTTGTCATGCCATCTTTTGGTCCTCTCTTTGTATATCTTGGAGTTATGATAAGCTTTTTCATGCCATTCATCAAGTTCTGATAATTGCATTTTACGCTTGACTCCAGCTGCTTCAAGATCCATATTCCATCTCTTAATTGCCTAGTGAGCTTTGAATTCTATCTCGACAGGAAAATGACAAGTCTTCCCTAGACGAGTTGATATGGAGACATCACTAATGGTGTTTTGTAAGCCATTCGATAGGCCCATAATGCATCGGATAGCTTGTTCTTCCACTTGGTTCTCATCTCGTTGATTGTCTTCTATAAAATGTCTTCTATAAAATGTTCTTGATTTGCTTATTTGATGTTTCTACTTGGCCACTTGTCTGAGGGTGATAAGGAGTAGCAACATTGTGACGGATCCCATGTTTCATCAAGTACTTGCAAAAGCTCCTATCGATAAAGTGAGTGCCAACATCACTAATTACCATCCTTGGAACTCCAAATCTTGGAAATATTATTTCTTCAAACATCTTCTTGGAGTTATTTGAGTTAGAGGTTCTGCATGGCATGGCTTCAACCCATTTAGAAATGTAATCAACTGCCACCAGAGTATACTCAAAATTCTCAAATTTTGGAAACGGACCCATGTAATCAATTCTCCAACAGTCAAAGAGTTTAGTCTGGAGATTGTTAGTCAGTGGCATGGCATCTCTTGAATTGATGTTGCCATGTTTTTGACATGCTCTACATCTCCGGATGAATTCTTTTGTGTCTTCATACATGGTTGGCCAGAAAAATCCGCTCCACCAGATTTTTGAATGTGTACGGAATGCTCCATAGTGTCCTCCATAGGGTGCTGAATGACATCTTTCAATGATTTCAATTCCTTCTTCAACGGGTACACATCTTCTAAGTAATCCATCTGCACAAATTCTAAAGAGATATGGATCATCCCATAGGTGAACACGACTCTCATAGATGAGCTTCTTCTTGTCTTCTCCTGGTGGTACATATCCTAAAACTATAAAATTAACAATATCTGCAAACCAAGGGTTAGTAGTAGAGATTTGATAAAGCATATCATCCCTGAGTGAATCATTGATGGGCAATTCCTGTGGATTTTTAATCTGCATTCTTAACAAGTGATCAACAATAGAATTTTCTACTCCCTTTTTATCTTTCATTTCTAAATCAAATTCTTGTAGTAACAAAATCCATCTTATCAAACGAGGTTTAGCATCTTTCTTGTTGAGCAGGTATTTAATAGTAGCATGATCAGTATAAACAATTACCTTAGCTCCTACCATAAAAGATCTAAATTTATCAATAGCAAAAACAACAGCCAGGAGTTCTTTTTCAGTTTTTCAATAATTAAGCTATGGTCCTATCAAATTTTTGCTAACATAAGCAATTGCATGATGTTTCTTATCTTTACATTGTCCTAGCATAGCACCTACCACATAATCACTTGCATCACACATGATCTCGAAAGGTAAAGACCAATCAGGAGGTTGAAAGATTAGAGTAGAAGTGAATGCCTTTTTCAAAGTTTCAAAAGCTTTAAGACAAGCATCATCAAATTCAAAAGGAACATCTTTAGCCAAAAGATTAGTAAGCGGTCTAGCAATATGTGAAAAATCTTTATAAACTGATGATAAAAACCAGCATGGCCAAGAAAACTCCGTATTCCTTTAATATTCACAGGTGGGGATAGTTGTTCAATCACTTCAATTTTAGCTCTATGTACCTCAATTCCACGCTCAGAAATTAAATGCCCTAACACTATGCCCTCCCTAACCATGAAATGACATTTTTCCCAATTAAGGACTAAGTGCTTTTCTTCGCGTCTTTGCAAAACTTTGTCTAAATTTTCAAGTCAATCATCAAAAGTTTTTCCATAGACAGAAAAATCATCCATAAAAACCTCCATGATTTCTTCAATCATCTCAAAAAATATAGACATCATACATCTTTGGACAGAAGCAGGGGCATTACATAATCCAAAAGACATTCTATGATAAGCATAGGTTCCATATGGACATGTAAAAGTAGTTTTATTTTGATCATTCGGATGGATAGAAATCTGATGATATCTCCATCAAGAAAAAAAGAAAGAGTAATTTGCCAAAAGCTCTAACATTTCATCAATGAAAGCAGCAGAAAGTGATCTTTCTTTGTTGCCTTGTTGAGTTTTCTATAATCTATACACATCCGCCATCCAGTGACGGTTCTCTAAGGAATCAATTCATTCTTTTCATTCCTCACAACAGTCATACCTCCCTTCTTAGGCACAACTTGTATAGGACTTACCCACTCACTATGTGGCACAAGATAAATAATCCCAGCATGTAACAGTTTCAAAACCTCTTTCTTAACCACTTCTCTCATCGCATTATTGAGCCTCCTTTGGGGTTCTCTAGAAGGTAAAATATCAGGATCTGTAGGAGTACGATGGGTACAAAGGTCAGGGTTAATCCCCTTGAGATCTTGGAGTGAATAGCCAAAAGTTGATCTGTGTTTCTCTAAGACAATGATTAAGCGAGTTGTTTCTTTCAAAGAAAGTTTATCACTTATAATCACGGGAGTGTTAGGATCAGCATTAAGACAAACATAACGAAGTCCGGAGGTAGAGGTTTCAACTCAATGGGAGGTTTAGGAGGTTCTTCAAAAGTATCTAGAGGTTGTGGAGGTTGATCCTCCTCTTCCTCTATGAAAAAGTCAGCATCTTCTTCTATAGTAGGTTCTATTAAAGATTCTAAAGATGCTGCCTTGACCCCTTCCATTAAGTCTGGCTCCAGACAGGGTTCACTCTCAACATTTAAGGAATGGGTAATAGATAACAGGAATGAAAGATTTTTCCCAAGATAAATGTTTAGTTTCCCTGTATGTCTTTCATGAATAAGCCTTTCAATTGGTTGGCCTATCAACAGGTCGAACTCATGATGTCAAAGACGTAAAAACTCAAATTCACCAGAGTGTCATCTACCCGGATAGGTAAGACAATAAAATTCCTAAACAAGGAAGAATATGTCCTGAAGGGCTTTTTAGAAGTTTTGATGTTGAGCTTAATGGCATGTGTGCTAGTGAGTTTTGTGCAAACATTACAGACATGATAATAACACCTATAACTGGATTGCATAAGGCATCAAAAGTGAAACATCCTCAATTTTCCACGAAGGGAAAATACACGTGGCATCAAAAGTGAAACATCCTCAATTTTCCATGAAGGGAAAACACCTATAAGCGTAGTAGAAGTAAAGCATCATAAGTAAATAAGCATGCATCTAGCCTATCAGTGGGTGTGCAGGAGTAAGGTTGCGACAAGGTAAAGGCTCATCAAGTAGTTCTACCATGCAACCTATCATCAGGTGATATTCATATATAAAGCACTAGCAAACTAGATATTATGCCATGCGTAATAGGATCTACGAGGTTGGGTGGGGTGTGGCACCTGCGAAGTCATCATTGAGCTCCTCCTTGTACTAATAGTCGTCCTCCTCAAACTGCTCCTCCTCTGAAACGAGACATAATAGCCGCGTTAGCGGCTCCTATAGAGTCAACACAAAGAATCAATAAAATTCAATAACTCTGAATGCACTCATACATAAGCCTATGATGTAGAGCTCATTTTTATGAAAATTTAGACACTTGGTTCATATTTTTTAGAGTTTGTATGAATTAGTTATGGATTTCTGAAGTTAATTCTATTTTCTGAAAAAGAAAAAGGGCAGATAAATTAGAGGCTGACACGTGGCGTGTTCTGATTGGTCCACGTGGCGTGCGGGCATAGTGGAGCTGGCGCAGGGCTGACGTCATGCTGATGTCATGCTGACGTCAGCACTGACGCGGGGTCTGGTAGCTGGATGATGTCATGCTGACGTCAGCACTGACGGTGGACTTGGTCAGCGGCTGACAGGTGGGACCCATGGTCAACGGTCACTGACAGGTGGGCCCGGGTCAACGGTCAACGTTGATCGGTCAACGATCAACGCCGATCGGGCCTCAACCGGGCCTTGGCGGGCCTGGACAGGGCTGGATGTGGGCCGGGTTGGGCCGGCCTAGCCCGGACACGTGTCGAGCAGGGAGGTAGGCTGCGTGGTGGTCTGGGCTGTTACCGGGTCCTGTCTAGGGTTGGCCGGTCCATGGACCTAGTCCGTGGTGGACCGAAGGCAGCGGGGGCAGGTGGCTCAACCTGGTTAGCCCATCGTGGCGCCATGGGCCAGGCGGTGGATGCGATGCATGGGCAGGGGAACCTTTCCCCTTTCCTCCGTCTCCCGCGCGCATGCGGCCGGTGCGGTCGGGCTCGCCAGCAACAAGCAGCGGCGCATGGCTGCGGCAGTGGGGACAAAGCCAGGAAGCGGTGGAGCTACACGGACGCGATGTGAAGGTGGTCGTTGGGCTCGCGGTGCACGACTGGTGCTCTTGCCAGCCGGCGATCGTGCTATGGCGGCACCGAGCGACATGACCACGGCGGTGGGGCGCATCATCGGCTCCGTGGTGGCTTTGGCTTGCACGTTGGGTTCGTAGGGCTAAGGCGAAGGTGGCTGGCAATATCAATTTGGGCACAGGCCTTCTAGTGAGGCAAGCGGCGGTGGCGGATCAACGACGGTGAAGGTCTACGGCGGCCAGCGAATCTTTAAATTGGCACAACATCGAGCTTTATCTCCTCCATCTCCTACGGTGCGGAGCAGCTGGGAGCTCCGAGTGACTACCGGCTCGACTACGAGGGCTCGCGCAACGGCGGGGTCACCGCGGCGCGCCGACAGCTGGGAACCGAGGTGACCAGGGCCGGCAAAGGTGCTAGGCCCCACTGTGGTCTACCCCTCGTCCCAACAAGTTGCCAAAGAGGCGTTCTAGACCGAGGCGGAGGTGAAGGTGAAGCTAATGACGGGAAAGGAAGAGAGGAGAGCAGGAACAGCGGCGGTGTACTGGTGGCGGCCATGGCGGTCGGGGCGGCTTACCTGCGCGTGGTGAGCTGGTGACGGTGGGGGCTCGGGGAAGGTGCGCGTGGGGAAGTGGGGGTGCTGCTACGTCGATGTAATCGTTCAGGGGGTCGCCGGGGTCCCTCTGATGCACACGGACGGCGGTACTCCAAGGTCTGGCTCCAGCGGCGGCTTCCTTCCTCCCGACTCTCTCTCTCTCTCGGCTGGACAGGGCAGAAGGTCTCAGCAACGGTGGCGGAACAATAGGGGAAACCCTAGAGGGCCAGGGTGCCCCCTTTTATAGGCGCCCGGTCGGCCATGGAGGTGGCGGACGGCGGCGATGCGGCGAGGCGCATCGGGCGGTTGGGACCGCGCTGAGCTAGGGTTAGGGTTTTGGAGGTGGAGCACGGTGCGAGCAGGCAAAGATGGACGGCATCCGGGACGCGGTGGTGAGTCACGGGCGAGTGGCGGACGACAGAGGGCGCCGTTCCCATTTTTAGGGTGACGAACGTGATGGCGCGTTGGACAGAAAAGGGAAAAGGGGCTTATGACAGGTGGGCTCTGGCGGTCAGTGGCAGTGGGTGGAGCGCGGGTACGCGGCGCGGCCGAGCCGCCTTGCTGGGCCAGATTGGCCACTTGGGCCATCTGTGCGGGGGCGTGCGGACGCGGGCACGCGGCCGGCCGAGCTGGGCTGTGGCGCGCGGGGTAGCTAGGCCGCGGCTGCTGGGCTATGAGTGCGGGAGCGGTAGGCCGGACTGGTCGCTGAGCTGGGCCGATTCTGCAGCTCGGGCTGGTTTCCCTCTTCTTTTCCTTTTCTATTTTCAAATCATTTTCCATTTCTATTTCTTTTCCAAGCTTCCATGCCATGATCAAGTTAGTTTATGCATGTTAATGACTATAGCACCAACATCATACTAGGTCCACTAGAGTCTCAAGGCGATATTGGTGGTCATGTCCAAGATTAGTATACTTACATATATATGTGTTAAATGATTATTTGATTTTATTAGACATTGGATAAGTCTAATAAGAAGCAAAACATACTCTTTTAAAATAAAATGCAAATGCTCCAACTAACTTTGGTGCTACTTGTGCAACTTGTCTGGTGTTTTCCTATATGCCATTCACCAACAATGGGATACTTAAGAAAAATTTTGAAAGTTCATATTTTCGGTGTTAGGAATTTTAGGGATGCTACAGTCCTACCCCCTTATGAGAATCTCGTCCTCGAGATTCAAAAGTGTAACTTACCCTTCAAACAGGTAGGGGTAGAGCTTCCTCATTTCTGACTCTTTCTCCCAAGTTGCTTATCGTTCAGTGTGATTGCTCCACTGAACCTTCAAGTATGGCGTGCTGGTATTTCTGGTTTCCTTGGTGGTTCTATCCATAATGCGGATGGGGTGCTCTCTATATTCCAGGGTGTTCTGAATATCCAGTGCCTCTGTGAGTATCGGATGCTCTGGCGGTTGCAAACACTTGCATAGTGTGACACATGGAACACTGGGTGCACTCCTGCTAGTTGCGTGGGTAACTCAATTTTGTAGGCAAGCTTGCCAATTCTTTCACTAATTCTATACGGTCCTATATACCTTGGTGCTAGCTTCCCTTCACATGGAATCTGACGGTCCCTCGAAGTGGGGAGACCTTGAGATAGACATAGTCCCCAGCTTCAAACTCGAGGTCTCTACGCCTCTTGTCGGCATAGATCTTTTGACGGCTCTGGGCAATTCTTAGATTTGCACTTGGGCGACTCCTTCTTCGGCCTCCTTGATGGTGGCAGGGCCAAAGAATGATCTTTCACCTATCTCAGACCACATCAGGGGTGTTCTGCATAGTCTTTCGTACATAGCCTCGAATGGTGACATCTTGAGACTAGCTTGGTAACTGTTGTTGTAGGAGAACTCTACAAAGGGCAAACTCTTCTCCTAATCAGTTCCATATTTCAAAACACAAACTTAGAGCATATCTTCAAGGATCTGGTTCACTCTTTCTATCTGACCATCTATCTGAGGGTGGTAAGCGGTATTGTAGTCTAGCTTGCTCCCTAGTGACTTGTTCAGGGCCTTCCAGAACTTGGACGTATACTGTCGCCCATGATCGGATATTATGCTCTTAGGGGCTCCATGCAACTTGAGAATGTTCTCAACATACAAGTCTGCAAACTAGCCAACTCAGGCACCATTCTTGATGGCTAGGAAGTGAGCTACCTTAGTCAAGCGATCGACTATCACCCATATAGCATCATGGCCCTTTGAGGTTCGAGGTAAACCCACAATGAAGTCCATAGAAATGCTATCCCATTTCCATTCAGGTATATCAAGTGGCTTCAGCAGTCCTGCAGGTCTCTTGTGCTCAGCTTTGACACGTTTACAAATGTCACATCTAGCAACATGTCCTGTGATATCTGACTTCATGTTCTTCCACCAGAATTTCCTCTTCAAATCAGCATACATCTTAGTACTGCCTGGGTGGATACAATACTTGGAGTCATGTCCTTCTAAAAGGATCTCATTGCGGATACCTAGGTCTGCAGGCACACAAATTCTATCCTTGTACCAATAAGTACCTTGCTCATCTTCACTGAACTCTGGGCACTTGCCTTGCATCAGGAGCTCGTGTATCTCCCAAATCTCTTTGCAATGGCACTGGGCTTCACGGATCCTATCCATGAGGGTGTAGTGCACTCAAAGCTCATTCAACAGGCCGTGGGGTATCACCTCCATCTATAACTCATCAATGCCCTCTTGCAACTCCTTGGCAAGGTGGTGGTGAACAGAGCATGACTATGGCTCTTGTGGCTAAGAGCGTCAGCGAGCACATTGGCTTTCTCAGGGTGATAGAGAATTTCCACGTCATAGTCATTAATCAACTCAAGCCAACAACGCTGTCTCATGTTCAGATTTTCCAGGGTGAAAAAGTACTTCAGGCTCTTGTGATCGGTGTAGATTTCACACTTGTTCCCAATCAGGTAGTGCCTCCAAATCTTCAATGCATGGATCACAGCTGCAAGCTCGAGATCATGGGTGGGATATCACTGTTCGTGCACTTTAAGCTGGCAGGAAGCATAGGTAATGACTTTCCCATTCTGCATCAGAACACAGCCAAGCCCGTGGCGAGATGCATCGCAATAGACTACAAAGTCCTGGTGGATAACGGGCAAGGCAAGAACAGGCGTTGTGGTGAGCTTCTCCTTCAGGGTCTGGAAACTCTGTTTGCATGGGGTGTCCATTCAAACTCATTGGTCTTCTTTAGGAGGTTGGTCATGGGGCGGGCTATCTTGAAAAAGTTCTTGATGAATCGGCGATAATAACCAGCTAATCCCAAGAAACTTCTCACACGGTCTCATCTGTGGCTGCTCCCATCCCTTCACTATCTCAATCTTGGATGGATCAATAGCTACTCCATCAGCATTGAGTACATGGCCTAGGAAAGCGACCTCTTCAAGCCAGAACTCACACTTGTTGAACTTGGCATAGAGTTGATGCTTTCTCAACTTCTTCAACACTATCCTCAGATGTTGTTCATGTGCCTCAGCGATGGCAGAATAGACAAGAATGTCATCAATGAAGACCACCACAAACTTATCCAGCTCCTGCATGAACACTTTATTCATCATGTTCATAAAATAAGCCGGTGCATTCGTAAGACTGAAGGACACGACGGTGTACTCATACTGCCCATATCTGGTGACAAATGCTATCTTGGGAATGTCCTCTTCTCTAATCTTCATCTGATGGTAGCCTGATCTGAGGTCGATCTTGGAGAAGTACTTGGCATTGTGAAGCTGATCTAACAGGTCATCTATCCTTGGCAGGGGTACTTATTCTTTATGGTCACAGCATTCAGGTTCCTGTAATCAACGCACATCCTCTGTGTTCCATCCTTCTTCTTAACAAATAGAATAGGAGATCCCTAGGGCGAGGCACTGGGCCTAATGAACCCTTTCTCGGATAGCTCCTCGAGCTGTTTCTTAAGCTCCTTAAGCTCGTCAACTGCCATACGGTAAGGTCGCTTGGAATTCGGACTTGTACCAGGCAATAGGTTGATCACGAACTCGACATCCCTGTCCAGTGGCATCCCTGGTAGTTCTTCAGGAAAGACATCAGGGTACTCATGAACTACAGGCACTTCCTCAAGTGACTTTTCTTCAAGGGCACAAAGCATGGAAACATTTGTCCCTTTGTTCGGCTCACATCTGATCCGACGACCACTTAGATGGGTTATATCCACAAATCTAGGTGAGCAAGATATCACTCCCTCGTTCTGGGTTAACCAATCCATCCCTAGAATAACATCTAGGCCTTACGGTAAGGTCGTCAACACGAACTCCTAATTCTATCATCCAATCCTATGGTCTCATCCTAAGGTCAAGCATGACTCTGGTACCAACTGAAATATCCTCAATTTTCCACAAAGAGAAAATACACAGAATGATGAATAATACAATAGTTCAAAGCTTAAACCATCACATTATCCAGCAATAGTTGATACAGAAATCCATCCTTCAAACAAAAGAGTACAATTAGGGGGAAATTACATAAGTAGTTCGCCGCCACACTGGCGGAATCATCAGAGTAGCTGCAGCGTTTGGATTAGCTACGGAAGGCGGAAGTACAATAAATCTCCAAAAAGAAGCCTGAGCGTAGGAACGAGACGTCTACTCCTCCTCATCATCATAGTCGGGCTCACCTGCCAAATAATTTTTAGTATGGTTTGTACTAGCCACATCTCCCACCCTATGCTTTGCTTTTGCTATGTAGTATTTGGTGGGATGCAAAGGGTATAATCATGTGACTTAATATATGCTGTGGTTTCCTATGCAAGTAGTGACCAATATTAAATAATATAGTTCATCAAGTTTTAACCCATCTCATCCACATATCCGTCCCATTCTATCACCATCACACACATCTCACCCTCTCGCACTCAGTCGACAGGTCCAACTCCCTCTCAGAACCTGTCTCAGCAGCTCACAACCAGAAGGGTAACACCAGGGGAAGAATAGAAGGACTCCTCTCACTACTCCCGAGAAGCGTGGGTCTTAGAAAAAAGCCATACTAGTGGCTCACGGACTATATATATAGATTTATAAACTCTGCAGAGCGTGTACTCTCGTAACCACAAGATCACCATCATCGGCGATGCCCCGCCTAAGCTGATTCTGGCTGCTTTCTAACCAGTGCGATGCCACCCTACCACTCAGTACTGGGACATCCCGGATAGGTACCACCAGCACACTGAGACTGTGAGACATAGTACCGGGCCTCCGAGGTCACTATGTTGTCTAAGGAGGGTGTGGGTCTCCATGCCCATACCTCCCGACACTACTTGCTAACAACCTAGTAGTAGTGGCACCGTCCTAGCTAGTCAGACATCCATCTCCCGCCCATACAAGAGCGAGTGGTGAGCACGTAGGTCCCAAGGTTCCGGTCCTCAAGAGATATCAGGTCCTAGGGGGATCAGACAGGATTATCTTCTCTCAGGGACTACAACAGTCTGTGCTACAACAGCACCTCCTACCCGGGGCCTCGCTCCACGAAGGCTTTCACCCCCGGGATCTCCATATACCTCACATGTGCCTGCCACAAGCACCTCACACGGGAATTCCCAGAACACATCCCCCGGTAAGACTCGCCCACAAGGCTCATCGTAGAATCTTGTCCGATCGACTCAACCCTCACAACACACCTAAGATGCACGCAGCACTCTCCCTGGCACTACATGCCTTAACCATATAACCATACTCTCCACCACACATCATCATCACACAGATATAAGCGTAGTAGAAGTAAAGTATCATAAGTAAATAAGCATGCGTCTAGCCTATCAGCGGGTGTGCAGGAGTAAGGTTGTGACAAGGTAAAGGCTCATCTAGCAGTTCTACCATGCAACCTATCATCAGGTGATATTCATAAATAAAGCACTAGCAAACTAGATATTATGCCATGCGTAATAGGATCTATGAGGTTGGGTGGGGTGTGGCACCTATGAAGTCATCACCGAGCTCCTCCTCGTACTCGTAGTCATCCTCCTCAAACTGCTCCTCCTCTGAAATGAGACATAATAGGCGCGTTAGCATCTCCTATATAGTCAACACAAAGAATCAATAAAATTCAATAACTCCAAATGCACTCATACATAAGCCTATGACGTACAGCTCATTTTTATAAAAATTTGGACACTTGGTTCATATTTTTCAGAGTTCGTATGAATTAGTTATGAATTTCCAAAGTTTATTCTATTTTTTGAAAAATAAAAAGGGTAGATAAATCAGAGGCTGACACGTGGCGTGTTCTGATTGGTCCACGTGGCACGCGGACAAAGTGGAGCTGGCGCAGGGCTGACGTCATGCTGATGTCAGCACAGACACGGGTCTGGCGACTAGATGACGTCATGCTGACGTCAGCACTGACGGTGGACTTGGTTAGCGGGTGACAGGTGGGACCCACGGTCAATGGTCATTGATAGGTGGGCCTGGGTCAATGGTCAATGTTGACCGGTCAACGGTCAATGTTGACCGATCAATGGTCAACATCGACCGGGCCTCGACCGGGCCTTGGCGAGCCTAGACAGGGCTGGATCTGGGCTGGGTTGGGCCGGCCTGGCCCGGACACGTGTCGAGTAGCTAGGTAGGCCGCATGGCGGTCTGGGCTGTTACCGGGTCCGGTCTAGGGTTGGCCGGTCCATGGACCTGGTCCGTGGTGGACCGAAGGCAGCGAGGGCTGGTGGCTCAACCTGGTTGGCCCATCGTGGCGCCATGGGCCAGGTGGTGGACGCGGTGCATGGGCAGGGGAACCTTTCCCCTTTCCTCCGTCTCCCGCACGCGTGCGGCCGGTGCGGTCGGGCTCGCCGGCGACGAGCATCGGCGCATGGCTGCGGCAGTGGGGACAAAGCCAGGAAGCGGCAGAGCTATGAGGGGGCGACGCGAAGGCGGTCGGTGGGCTCGTGGCACATGGCTGGTGCTCCTACCCACCGACGCTCGTGCCGCGACGGCGCCGAGCGGCATGACCAACAGTGCCGCTTGCCTCACTAGAAGGGCCATGCCCAAATTGATCTTGCCGCCGTTGGTCATGCCGCTATTGGTCTTGCCGCTCGGCCGGCCGAGCTGGGCTACGGCACGCGGGGTAGCTGGGCCGTGGCTGCTGGGCTGTGAGCGCGGGAGCGGCAGGCCGGACTGGTGGCGGAGCTAGGGCGATTCTGCAGCTCAGGCTAGTTTCCCTCTTCTTTTCCTTTTCTATTTTCAAATCCTTTTCCATTTCTATTTCTTTTCCAAGCTTCCATGCCATGATCAAGTTAGTGTATGCATGTTAATGACTATAGCACCAACATCATACTAGGTCCACTAGAGTCTCAAGGCGTTATTGGTGGCCATGTCCAAGGTTAGTATACTTACATATATATGTGTTAAATGATTGTTTGATTTTATTAGACATTGGATAAGTCAAACAAGAAGAAAAACATACTCTTGTAAAATAAAATGCAAATGCTCCAACTAACTTCGGTGCTACTTGTCGGGTGTTTTCCTATATGCCATTCACCAACAATGGGATACTTAAGAAAAAAATTTTGAAAGTTCGTATTTTTGGTGTTGGGAATTTTAGGGATGTTACAAAAAGGGTCTTCATGAATTTCGCAACAAATGAAAGTAGAAGGTGAATCTAAACGAATTACATCCGATGTAGATTCTGATCCTTCTAACCATTCATGGCTTATCACAGAGACTAACTCTCTTGTAGCCTCTTGTAAGAAAGCTTGATCAGTCATATCTAAAGGTTTTTCTAAAAGTTTTGGATTCTGAGGCTTTCTTACCATATGATATTTCGAGGTATCACCAAATTCGGTGAAATAATCATCCTCAAAATTAAAGATCTCTGAAACTTGAGTTTCCTCCTCATCAGAGTAAGAGATAGCTGAAGTTGTTGGATTGGATATGATTTCTGGTTCAACTATCTAGGTTTCTTTCTCTTCTAAGAACTCTATGGGCTCAGCTTTAGGTCTGGATTCAGCAACTTTGAGCAAAAGCTCTCTTGCTACGGAGATGGATATATGCAGGAAAGATCCATTAGAAGCTGAGTTAAGAAAAGAACAAGTTTCCTATTTTAGACCAAAACAAAAATGTTGTAAGAGCACATGGTCTGGAATGCTTAAGGATGGACCTAAACGGACAAGATTGTCAAAATGTTCCCAGGCGGCAACTAGAGATTCATTCTCCTTTTGAGAAAAAGACAAGATCTCTAAACGTAGTTTGGCAATTTTGGAAACAGGGAAGAAGGCTAGACAAAAGCTAGAACAAAGAGCTTCCCTATTTGTTTCCTTACTCGGTACGGTTTTAGAATACCAGATCTTAGCCCTTTCTTCCAAAGAGAAAGGAAAAAGCTTCCATCTAAGGGTTTCATCGGACATGCCTTTTATATGAAGACATGTATAGGTCTGTTCGAACTCGTTAAGGTGAGCATGAGAATTCTTGTTAACTTTGCCTGAAAAGGTTTGGTTTTGGACCATCTTTATTAAGCATGGACGTAGCTCAAAGCCATCAGCGAGGATAGGTTTATCGGATGGTGTGGGCTTTGATCCTATGTTTTTAGGAAAATGACAAATTTGGATAGGAGTGGAATCCTTTGAATCTTTGGAAGACTGAGAAATCCATGGGATAAAATGAATAAATAAAATAAAAAGGAAATAAAAGTATAGTACAAGATTAAGCTTGACTCGAGATCAGCTAACAACCGTTTCCCGGCAACGGTGCCAAAAATGCTTGTTGGTATTTATTAAGTGCAACAAAAATGTAGAAGTTATCCGCAAGCGCACAGATAATATACCTATGTAGCACTTCACCAGGATGACCCAGTTTTTAAATATCGAACCCAAAGGAACAGAAGAAGGGATCTTGATCTATGCTTAATCCCTGAGCACAATCAAGGATGAGACGCTTAGAAGTTAGGAGGAGAAGACTAGGGCTATCTAGTTCTACTTTTAGAAAGTATTGCTCTTATCAATCTACTATGGGATTACACTGGAAAACCGCAAACAGAGTATGAATCTACCACATAACCAAATCTTCTGCAAGTCCTATATTCGGGGAGTGGACTACAGAGGACTCAACAAAGCTATAAAGTCACCTTCGCGATCTACCACATGGCTCGAAACATAGGGGGCATTCCACAAGCAATTGAACCTAAGCACCACACTTATGAACAACTAACTCCTCTAACCCTAGAGCTACCAGATCAAAGTACTCAAAAGAGTTGTGAAAATAGAAGAACAATAAGAACAATTACTCAAAGACTCATAGAAGTTGACGACTATAGAAATCTTTGATCCAAGCTTGAAGAACTTGAATCCGCTGGTACAAAGCATAGAGGAGCACCGGCAGGCCCGGAGCTTCCTCCAGATCTTCTACCTCTCTCTCTCTCTTCCAGTTCTAGTTTAAGACTAGATCTAAACCTAACTAGAGGTGTACTAGTCTTCTTCTTTATTGCTAAGCTCTAGAGAGGTGATCCATTCAAGGGACCCCTCTCCTAAGATCTACTCTGGAGATAATGAATTGTGGACTTGTAGATTGATGAAGATGCTTCTGAGGGGGTCTACCCATGCTTATATAGCCCGGTGGGATGAACCGCAGCCCTTGGATCAAACCAACTTAAAACAATGGTCAAAATGCGTCAAGAAAGGCGGTTGGAGATCGAACTCTGAAGGAGACCGACAGGTGGGACCCACCTAGGATGGTCAGCCCTACATGTTAATCCGGTCGGCCTGGCCCAGTGTCAGGTGGCCCTCTGCTTTGCTTTGGTGTCCTCCGGTGTCCTCTAGAACCTTCCCGTCAAATCTTGCGATAATTCGACTTGATTTGGTTCGGTTCCTTGACTCCTACTCTTCCTTGGCTGTTTGTGTTTTAATCCCTGAAAAATCACAATTCACCAAAGCTGTGGAAATTGTTATGTTAGTCCAGAAAACTCTTGCTTGGTGATGATTTCGGGTCTTCTAGAAAGTTTAAAGCATATCCAAAGTGGACTCTATCATCAGGACTCCAAATATAGCAAGTGATATGTCTGTTTTTCAATCGTCTCGACGAGTTCTTCAAAATGGTATGCTCTAATTCTTCATCTGAGATACTTTTTTATGATAAAATAATGATAATCCTGCAATCAAGTGAAATCAACACAACTCGTGGAACTTGTTAGTTTCAACACCCTACAACTATGCTTTATGATCTTTTCAGATGTTGTTAAGCAATAATTAATAGGTGTTGATGCAAAAAGGCGTTAGATCTGCAAACACACCGGGCTAATACCCTAGTTCGATATCAAGGCGTGCCAGTCGATTTGACCTGTTAATCGACAAGGATGATAGATTTGAATAAGATCCGAACAAGACGACAGCGATACGCCCGGACGTCAAAGCTCAGATGATACTCGATAACTGTTGAACAGATCAGACGAGACGACAGCGATACGCCTGGACGTCAAAGCCTGAATCTTGCTCGGTAAAAGCGGAACCTGCAAGGTCGCCAGAGATCAAGTTGATGCAGCCCGCCGATTCTTGAAAGAACTCGTTGAAAAAGAAAAAGTACTGGTGACGAAGTCGTCGAAAAGTAGATTGCTTGAAAAGTAGATAAAAGTAATAGGTTTGTTCTATTTTTATTGTCGTCTTTTTCATTGTCTCTTGGTACATATTTATACCCTGGTACTATGAGTCCTAAACAGACACGACAAAGTATTACCTAAACAAGTCTTATCTCTAAGGAATAAAAAATAATGACTCGTACCAAGGTCGGACTCAAAAATAGACTATTAAAATAATGGCATAAATATTGCCAGTTTCCTTATCCATTGCTCTACGATGAAACCTCTATCGGCACACTCCTCACTGCTATAGATTCCATCGGCAACCCATCGATAATGATTCAGACCTGCTTTCCACGTCTTTCAGCTCTGCTTTCCATCGGCAACCATGCCTCTCTCTCCATCGGCAACAGCCCTCTGGCCTCATTGGCAATAGCCCTCTGGCTTCATCAGTAATGTACGAGATCAACATGTCCTTTATCAGCAATCATCCATCGGCAATTCAGAAGCAATGCCGGAGAAGGACCACTCCCTTGCCGATCGGCATAGTTTTCGTCCCATATTGACACGTGTCAAAAAACGGTGTCAACAATAGGTATATTTAGGCATTAATGAGTGTCAACATTCAACAGGTTATTTTTTGCACTGAAGCCATGTGTTGATGGATTTGTTAGAGGTTGTAGGCCATACCTTGCAGGTGATAGTACATTTTTAACTAGTCACAGGGGGCAGTTGTGTGTAGCTTGTGTAGTAGATGGGCATAATTGGATGTACCCAATAGCTGTTGGGGTCATTAACTCAGAAACTAATGAAAATTGGGTGTGGTTCATGGAGAGGTTAAAGGAGGCAATACCTATTTCTCCAGAATTGTTGACCTTTTGCACAGATTGTGGTTAGGCAGTGATGAATGGGGTTAGTGAAGTTTTCCTTCAAGCTGAGCATACAGAGTGTATGTATCATCTAGTACAAAATTTCAAGAAAACATACAGTGGAAAGGTTTTTGATGATCACTTGTGGGCTACTTCTTACTCATGGGGTCTATATATGTTTGACAAACATTATAACAAAATGGCTACTGCAAAACCAGAGGTAATGAAATATTTGCTAGACATTCACAAGAAACTTTGGTCTAGGAGAAAGTACAGGACAACATCAAAGGTGGACTATGTAACCAACAATCTGGCAGAGTCATTCAACAACTGGATTAAGGTTGAGAAGGGAAAAAACCTAGATGACTTGCTGGACACTCTGAGGCAGATGATGTTGATCAAATGGAATCATAGGAAGAGGGTTGCCAAGACATTTGAAGGGAAGATTCTCCCTCACATTGTGAAGACACTGAGAGAGGATAGTTACAACCTTGGCATTGAGTTGATCACAGAATCCCCTGATGGCGTAGCTGAACTTTGTGCCAAGGGGAGTAGTAGCCAGTACATGTTTGTGGTCAACTTACCTAACAGGACCTGTACTTGTAATGCTTGGCAAGGTTCTAGAATCCCATGCAAACATGCCATTGCCTACATTAGCTCAATTCCTGGTGCCCAACTAGAAGACTATGTTGATGAATACTACTCAGTGAAGAAATTCAGAGAGGCATATCATGGTTCCATCCCTTGCATTCCAGACAAAACCCAGTGGCCTAATTCAAATCATGGTTTCTTCATGCATCCACCCTTGCTGAAGTCAACAGGAGGAGGGAGACATAAGAATAGGATGAAATCATCCATGGAGGGAGATAGCAAGAAGAAGAGAAAGAGGCATGAGTGCCCCATATGTCATCAGTTAGGACACCATTGGTACACTTGCAAGAATGGAAATCCAGAAGATATAGCTGCAATGGAGGCTGAAAGGTAATATAATTGGCTTAATTACTTTCCTATACATGCCCATTTTCATTGTTTGGATTAACTACATTAACTTGTTCTATGCAGGGGCCCCCCAAAGAAAAGAATTAAAAATTCAGAAAGCCTTAACACAGAGACTAGCATAGTGGTTGCTCCAAGTGTGATGCAATTCCCATACCATGAGGCAATGCAGAATGCTACATACAAGAAAAAGCAGAGAAAAACAACTAGGGTCCAGAAGGGCAAGGACCTAGGTTCAGCTAGCACAACATCAAATAGTGTGTCTAACAGGTATGTCTACATCCTTCATGTCTTGGTTTAACACCTGTACCATCACAGCTACTATTACTGAAAAAATGCTTCTTTTCACTAGGTCTGGAACTAGATCCAATAATCCTATTGAAGAGCAAACTATTTTGCTTCTACCTTGCCCTGAGGAAGAAGCTCCTAGCACACACACTAATCCACTAGAAAATGTGGTGGCACATCCCAGACCAAGGAAAAAGATTGGGACCAGGAAGAAACTCACACCAAAAAAGCTTGCACCAGCAGCCAACCCATCTAGTCTTTCTTCCAATACTAGAAGCAAGAAGCTGCAAGTGAATTGAAATAAGTGGCTGTTTCATTTTGCTCATGTGGTTATGGTTATGGAAAAACAGTTGTTTCCTCCCTTTTGGCAAGACCAGTTAGCTATTATGTCAAAAAACTTATCTTGTATGTCATGTTCCTGTAAACTATTCTGTGATGAGAACCATTGCCTATGTCATGTTGATGCTATGTAAACTGATGAGAACCATTACCTGTTATGTTCAATGTTGTTACCATGTTAGTCATGTGTTTCATAAATTGTTGGCTATTTATTTGAGTAATAATTGTTGGGAGAATGTTTTATTCATGCATCAATACATATAATATATAGAGGGAGCCGGGCACCCATTCTTTTTTTATGAAGTGCTGGGAAAATATATTTTTTCTTGTATTGGTGCACGTGGACGCCAATGCTTGCTGGGCAGCAAACTAGGCCATTCGATGGCACACACGAAAGATAAAAAGTTCACAGCACATGTCAGGCTTGAGGGCATCCATGTCTTTTTTACCGTTGTTTCACACCGTTACTTGCTAAAGTTGACAGAATGGCACACAAGTATAAGAAAAGATGGGCAATGTCACACAGGTCTGTTTCAATTTTCTAGTGGCACAGAGGTCTGGTTGAACTTTCGTAATGGCACATAGGTCAAAGGCTCCCGATTGGCGTCCCCAGGTAACGACCTGCGTATATTCTTAAATGGGGCCCATTATTAAATAAGATTTTCCTAGTAGGAATTTCAGCTGTCCTCTACTCGTTGTCGGTCTATATTATGAGGGCAACTAGATTCCCCACACATTGCCATGGCCATAAAGGAGAAATATAGATGAGTTTAAAGTGGATGATGTGTCTCGCTAACGTGGATACGGGATACCTTAATTGTAACCCCTTGCATGTCAAAAAAATTAATTATGGCAAATGATAGTGGATGGGTTAGGTGGATGTTTTACACGTAAAGAGAAATAAATAGTGAGATGACAATGGACTGCTTAGATGGATGCTTTGCATGTAAGAGAATTAGATGGATTCAAGCGCTAGGACATCTGATGGATTGGACGACTTGTTCACCTGATCTTCATCTCTGGCTTCCTCGCCCCCACTGTCGGCGGTAGGGTCTCACCAAAGCTCCGGTGATACACTACCGCCAGCAGCAGCTGCCCTCCTTCCCATCCCCACTTCTAGTGCCTCCAGCCATGGCGCCCCTGCCGCCTACCCGTACCCACTGGCTGTCCAACCCTGACAGCTCGGTGGCGCCCCCGCCCCCGAGCTCACCGCCAGCCAAACCGCCTCCACCGCAGTGTCGACGGCCGTTGCCAGGGCGGCCGGGCTAATCCTATAGCCCGGGAGGTGCAAGAAGGAGAGGGAGGAGGCCTCACTAGAACCCTAACCCTAACCAGAGTTGGAGGAGGAGGGGAGAGGAGAGGAGGGGGAGAGAGGGAAGAAGGGGGCCTACCTAGGCAGATCCATGTGCGCCGTCGCCGCCAGATCGGGCGTCGCCGCCATGGCCACACGCGTGGGCGTGGCGTGCGATCTTGGGGTGGGAGCAGAAACTGGGGCGTGGGGCAGGGATAGGAGACACCGCTGTCGCCGAAGGAGAGAGGAGGAGGGAGGTCGCCACCAAATTTATCAATTGCATATATAATTATCTTCTTCCATTGACTTCGCTTTCTATTGGCTTGAAGCACCTAGCTAGACTTATAGAAGGTCCGATACAAACCTGTTAAGCTGTATGTACTAGCAGTGCAGCGTGAGTGCTCTTGTCGCTAGCAATGGAGAACGTTCCGCCATCCTGCGCTGTCGTGATGCCATGCTCACGAACTGTCGCCCTAGCTTGGAGATTCAACTGGACCCACACCCAAGCTTGCTTGAGGGAAAAGGGGACGACGAGCGCACACTGGTGCCCTCACCACGCGTCACTAGTGAGTCGGCGTCGGTCGAAGCCCTCCCCTGCTCTATCTTAGATTGCCCGCACTGGGGTGCTGTAAAACTTGCTGGATCCATATACAGGAATGTAGAGTAAAAAAGCTTTGCAACGGTTACACTATTTGTGCCACCGTGTTCAGTTTGGCACGCCACGTTCTCCATATTCCCAGCAGTACTGAGTCAACTCTAAAGGACAGATGGGCCCCACAGCAGAAGCATGCACACAGGACAGAGCACGTGGGTGGGAGATGCAGTGGCAGGCCCCACTTTTCAACCAACTAAAAAATGCTATAACTCACAAACCAAAAAACCAAATTAAATTTCGATTACACTATTAAATTCATTTCCATAAAACCTTCAAAACAAGATCTCACATGGATATATTTAGATAAAATTTATTTATAGATACATGGGCCCTACCGTTGGTAGTTGATATAAAGTATGAGATATAGATAATGATGGGTACAGAAGAAACTTGTATAGAGAAGAAAATCTTGATGACTAAGATGTATAGAGTATGAATATAGAGCTCCATGGGTGCGGATAGTCTTATGCACGCCCAGCTCATTGCATGTCACCCTAGCACCACATCAAATGCCACATATGTGGCAGATTTCAACATGGACTACCTTGGATGGTGGCTCATGATTGGACAATTATATGGTGGCTAGAAATTTCAGAAACTAAACAATGCCTAAATCCAATAAAAAGTTCATGGATCTATGTAAAAAGTTAGGGAAAATTTAAGGACCCACCATATAATTCACTCAATTATTCATGTTATGCAGTACCACAAAACTATGTCATTCAAAAATCTTAATAACCGTGCTTATAAAAAATTGAAATATGTGAACATATAAAAGGAATATGCTTCATGCATAAATGACAATATCTTATTTGTGCAATACAAACATAATTTATGCTTCATGCTGTTGACACTGATTCGCGACCGTGCCAACACACTAGTGGACTTTGGATGCCCAAGGAGGTTGCTTGGACAACCTGCAACACAGCAAACACGTAGCGTAGCCGGCCAAACTGATCTAGAGATCGAAAAGTCTGATGTGGATTACGTGTATGGCTGAATAAGCTCTCGAACCACCTCCAGAAGGATCCATCAGGAGGAAGCACATGGAGGATCTCTTAGGACCAGCAAGGCCACCTAAGATGCCAACAAATCTTGTAGAGAGAGGTGCCGGACAACAAGTGGAGGGGTTGAGAGGAAGAAGGGGTAAAAGGAGTTGATAGATTGGTTTTTTATTCGATTGATTGGATAGGATCAATTGGCCATGTACCCCCTTATTATATAGGGGGTAGGGGTGATCTTATCCGGTTGGAAAATCAATATGGTACTACTATTATGTTGCACATAGAGTTTTCCATAGATTGGGCTAATAAACTGTCATGGGCCCATTTAACCAACATAGGTCCAATTTGAGTGTCAACATATGCCCCCTGTTTTCAAGTGAATGGTGCTTTGAACTTCAAAAAAACCTATCAAAAGATAACTGACCAGCACGATACCCATCACATTGGCTGACCAGTGACTAAGGACGATGTATACATCGGCCATTTTTGTGCTAAGGGCAATACATGTATCAGCCATTTTTTGGTAGAGCGCTTTAGGCCTCTTGCCAAACACTTGGAAAGTATTTTTTGAGATACCTTCCGTTTATTGCCTTCAGGAGAGGTTCACCTTTCAACGTCCCTAGCAAGTATGAATTTTCGAAGATGACTCTAACCACTCTTAGAGGACCTTTCTAGTTGGGTGACCATTTTCCAAATTCACCGCTCTTCGATCCAATGGGAAGTATAGTTTGCCACACTAGATCTCCCACTTGAAAAGATTTGCTTCGAACCTTCTTGTTGTAGGCCCTTGCAACACGAAAGCTTGTCTTTCTCAATTTCCTTGAGAGCCTTTAACCGCTTATCCATTACTTTATCCACATTGTCCATCATTAGATCATGGTACACAATAGGAGATAGATCATTTTTCTTAGCAAATATGTATGCACTCAAGTTCACTTCGACAGGCAACATGGCTTCATGATCATATACTAGCTCAAAAGGAGTCACCTTTGTAGCACCATGCTTTGATATGCGATACGCCCACAAAGCTTCTGACAACACTTCATGCCACTTCCTTGGATTCTCCTCAATCTTCTTCTTGATGAGCTTGATTAGAGTTTTGTTACTAGCTTCAGCTAGGCCATTAGCTTGAGCATAGTATGGAGATGAGTTAACGAACTTAATCTTGTAGGATTCAACAAACTTCTTAACCTCTTTGGACATAAAGGAAGAACCTTAATCTGTAGTTAATGATTGAGGAATGCCGAATCTATGAATGATATGTTCAATGATAAACTCAATAACCTTCTTATGAGTGATATTCTTCAAAGGAACCGCTTCACACCACTTAGTGAAATAATCAGTGGCAACCAATATGAATTGATGTCCCTTTGAAGATGAGGGATGAATTTAGCCAATGAAATCTAATCCCCAACCTCTGAATGGCCATGTCTTCATAATAGGATGGAGTTCTGTAGCAGGCACCATCTGAATATTACCAAACCGTTGGCACTCATCACAACCTTTGTAGTAGCAAAAACAACCGGCCATCATAGTGGGCCAGTAGAAACCAGCCCTTCTCAACAACCACTTCATCTTCGGGGCCGATTGATGCGTACGACAAATCCCTTCATGGACTTCCCTGACAACTCTTGCATCATCAGATCCTAGGCACTTGAGCAATAAATCATTAGCAATCCTTCGATAGAGCTCGCCATGCTGAATAATATATTTAAATGCACTTCTCCGCACGCTCTTATTAACTTTGGCACTAGAAGGTAGACTCTGACCTAGACCCTACGTCTATGAAGGTAGACTCTAACCTAGACACCACATCTATGAAGGCGACTACTACTCTAGCGGTGATCAGGAACATCCGTCTCTATCAGGAGTCCTCTTACTAGAGCATCCGTCCAAAGGATGAACGATGATCCCACAAACAAGTAGCTTTATGAAAGTAACATGCTTAATGAATCAAACCAAAGTTGAACACGAACTTCTTACTTCAAGTAGCAAGATGATCGTAGAGGTACAAGTTGGAGCGAGAGCCGATAAGCCCGGCACTTCGTCCACCAGAAGGTGGAACTGCTTCGACTCTGCACTTACTCTAGCTCTTTCCCTCTCTCACTCCCTATACTAATTTAGCTAGAGGCTAATGGAATGGAGCTTTCTCTTCCTCTCTACATTGTGACCTCTTTGTGTTGGTGAATCAATGAATGGTGAAGAGAGGAGGCTTCCTTTTATAGCTTGAGAGGAGGGGGCTCTATGCAAAAGGATCATCCTCACATGGAAGGATCCAAACCGACCTCCAAAGGACGGTTTACACTTTCCATTTGCACTGATCGTAGGTGGGACCGTCTAGAGGGAACCGTCCTATGAACCACCTAAGAAAACAGGGCTCGGGAGGGGCCACCAGGGACCGGCTGCCCCTGGAACCAGCCACCCCCCTGGTGGGGCCGTTCGGCCACCGCCTTCGCGTGGTTGGTTCTCCTCTAGGCCTGGATCGCTCCTATGTTTACGAATGGGACCAGATATGTAATAAAGGTGGGCATCTTTGTTATTCTTGGTTGCATATTTCTTGAATTCGCATTTCTCCTTTATAGCATTCTCATTTGTGTTGTGCACTTCCACTTGTTTCCTTTAATAAACCTACAAAATCATGAACACTAGGGGTACAAGTGGAATTCCGTTAATAGCATATGTCTATGTGTTAAAGCATGTGTTATCAAGAGTTTATTTATCTTTATATTTTTTTATTTTCAAGGTTCACCAAAGAAATGTTTGTCTCTGTTGTTATCTCAAAGACTTACCCTTATGAAGTTGACAAATTCCTATAAGGGGTTAGTCCATAATATTAACCAAAATCTATACTAGCAGCTTTATCTCCAAGATCAAACTAGACACCATGTCTAATTTTTCAAGGTAGGCTCAAGAATCTAAGCACCATGCTTACATTAAAAAAGCCTATAGTAGCATGATCTTACATCCAAGCTTCAAACTAAACACCGTGCTTAGTCAAAAAGATGTAGGACCAACACTTCCAAACCAAAATTTACTAGCATAGAGAAAGGAAATATGACAAGATAACCAAGAATCATTCAACAGAGATAGATTTTTTTTGAACAAGGGAACCATAAGTTGACTCTATTATTCAAACTCAAACAAGGCTAGGATAAAGAAAAAGCATGCCTTGCTTCATCTCCAACATGAATTTCTTCCATTATTCATGACAACAACTCAAACTTCATTAATCAAAATGCAACACCATGTCACAAATTTGATTAAAGAAGGCTAATTTAACCTAAGCACCATGCTTAAATTAAAAAGCCTATGGATATACCACAAGAGCTCTTATGTGAATACACCCAAACTCAGAGCATATGGCGTGAACAGAGGAAGAGCATGATGTTATATCTTCATGGAGACAAATATGAGTGAATGAGTTCGTCAACATTACCTTGACATACCTGAATGTGTGTACCAACAACAAGTATGGATGAAGCATCAGAGTTGTTGCTGCGGTGGCTCAGTTTCCAACTTAGGTGACTACCAAGGCGTGGGTTGGAGTCCATCACTTTTAGTAGCATGTCGTCATGTAGCAAGTCATTTATTGGTAACTCCTGCATGTCAGTGGCTTGCATACACCAACAAATCCTGAGTTACCTGTTTGGTTCGCTCTCAAAGGAAGTCTTCACTCAAGTCTCCATGGCGAAGACCATGGCCGAGCTCTGGGCAGTGATCCAGGCTCTGCATGCCTCACAGTCGCATGCCCGTGTCATTTCCACATGCATGGCGCTTGCTACCGCCACCAAAGGCTCATCATCGGTTGCTGACTACTTTGTCAAGATGAAAGGCCTAGCGGATGAGATGGCATCAGCAGGTTGGAAGCTAGAGGATGAGGAGCTGATCTCCTACATTCTCACTGGACTGGGGGATGACTTCGATGGTCCTATGTCCGCAATCTCGGCACGGGTTGAACCCATCAGCGTTGCCGAGTGCTACGCGCAACTCATTAGCCATGAGCAGTGCAACGAGATGCAGGGTGGAGGTTCTCATTCCTCTGCCAATGTTGTCACCAAGAGCAAAGGGGGCAACAACTTCACCAGCAACTCTTGCGGTGGCAACACTGATGGTGACCACGGGGGTTTTGTTAGCGAAGGAGGTGGTCATGGCCATGGTAATGGTGGAGGCGGCCGTGGAAAGAATTTTCTTCCTAGCGTCTTCTGCCAGATCGGTGGCAAGGAGGGTCACATGGTGCATCGCTGCTTCAAGCACTTCAACACCAACTACAACGGGCCACCGCTGCCACAGCCGCAAAAGAGCGCTTCGTCAGCAACCACATCTTCCTATGGGGTGGACACTAACTGGTATGTGGACTCAGGTGTTGCAGAGCACATCACTAGTGACCTTGATAGGCTAACCACGCATGACAAGCACCATGGTGGTGATCGCGTGCATTCTGCAAATGGCTCAGGTATGAATATTTCACATGTTGGTCATTGTACTTTGCAATCTCAAAATCATGACATTCATCTTCGCAATATTCTTCATGTTCCAAATTCTAGCAAAAGTCTTGTTTCTGTGAATCGTTTAACACGAGATAATAATGCCTTTGTTGAATTCCATCCTAACCATTTTTCTATTAAGGAGCGGGAGACAACGAAAATGCTCCTTAGTGGTAGATGCGAAGGCGCCCTCTACCCCCATCAAGCCCATTCATCAATTTCTCAAGAATAAACAAGTCCACAGCGTCGTGAAGCCTACATCTACACTATGGCATCATAGGCTAGGTCATCCTACGGCTTCTGTAGTCCAGCAGATACTTAGTCACCAAAAACTTTCATTTGTTTTTGATGAGAATAAAGATCACGTGTGTGATGCATGTCAGCAGGGAAAAATGCATCAACTGCCCTATCCGAAGTCTACTAGTGTGTCAAGTAATCCTTTGGATCTTATATTTCTAGATGTTTGGGGTCCGGCGCCAACCTCTGTTGGTCGTCATTCATATTATGTTAGTTTTATTGATGATTATTCTAAACTTACCTGGATCTATCTCCTAAAGCATAAGTCTAATGTGTTTGCATGTTTTCGTGAATTCCAAACTCTTGTTGAATAGCAATTTGATCGTAAAATCAAAGTCATGCAAACCGATTTGGGGGGTAGTGTTGGCGCTCCATATGGCATATAATTTGACCGCCAAACTATATAAATCCATGGAACATCATAGCTAAAATATTATTTATCTAACAAGTTCCATGAGTTTTGGTGCTCTGATATGTTTTGTAGAATATTGAAGTTTTCACAACATAAAAGTATCTCAAATGGCAAAATGGATTACACCATTGCGATGGGCTTGTTGCGCTGATCAAAATGGACATATCATTTGCATTATTTGGAGCTCCCAGCAAAAATATACGAATTTTCCAAATTTAAAAGGAGTGCTGACATCATCGCTGATGTCAGCACCCCCAAGTCAGCGCCGACACAACCTGACAGTGGGCAAGATAGGGCCTAGCTGCCTCCCCACACTGGCGACAGGCCAGCAGGCCGGCTCCACAACCGCAGCAGCTGCTGCTGGTCTGGTGGGAGCAAGAGAAGCGGTCCGGCCCATCACCCCACGCACGGGCGCACGCGCACAGCAAAGGCTGTAGCAGGATTCAAACCGGCCACTCGGGAGTGGACACATGGTAGTTGGCGGGCGCTCATGTGTGGGCACGCATTTGAACACGTAGACAGGCGCTGAGCCGTGCGCAGCTGTTCCTGGCCGGCCACGTGGCGAGCAGGGACTGGGGCGCTGAAGTTGATTGCGCGGTTCAGTCGGCCAGGCATGGTTCGCCCGCGGTTTAGGCCCGGTTTTGGTTGGTTCAGCCACCCGCGCCCAAGGATTACTTTCCAGAAATGCTAGCAGCGCGCCGTTTTGCCAGTTTAGCTGCGGTTCGGGCCCTTAATGATTGGTTCTCTCCTAGTTTTCGATGCTGATTGATTGGCAATAAGTTACCGACCTAGGTAGGTCAGTTTGCATGCCCACAACTGCCTATTCATGGGGGGGCAATTGCAAAATCTCCCTCCTCCTCTCCACTATAAATAGAGGTCATTCCCTCCTATTGTGAGAATCAACATATCAAGGGATCAAGAGCACCACTCTACTATTAGTGTACCATTCCAAAGGGGCTATGCCCTAGTAACTACCTAGACTTAGAAAGTGAGATCTGAGGGAAGAGAGTGGGGAAGTGCCACGCTTGTTGGTGTCTCCTCGAGCTTGTACCTCTATGAACAAGTACTTGGCTCCTTCAGGGGATCTTGGCTAAGTAAGTGATCGTATTTATAGTCTATTAAATCTTTTGTTTAGTTGAGCTTTAACTATACTTACTTGTGCAACCATCGTTCGTCCTTGTGGTGAATGCTCTAGTGGAAGGGCCCTCCTAGTCAGGTAACCCTTGATCACGCTAGAGTAGTAGAGGTTGGCATAGACATGGTGTCTAGGCTAGCATCTACCTTCGTTTGCCTCATATCTCGATGGGTAGAGGGGTAGGCAGACAGGTGGTGACAGCCCTGTTCGTCGCTTGCACTCCCCCACGTCAGTGTGCGGTGTAGAGCTGCAAGTCAAAGGGGCTTGGCAGACCAGGCCTAAGCCGGTGCCCGAAGTAAGCAAGTAGAAGTTTTGCAATGCTATCCTTAAGACTCTAAAGGCTATAGGAATCCATCTTGACCCCCTTTATATCTCTACCTTTGTGTTGTTCCTTGGGTGAATTAGCTAGAAGAAATACCTCTGTTCCCTGTGGAAAATACGATACCCGGAATACTCTGACTGAAGGCTAGAACGGTATTTCCGTGCACTTGTGGACTTTTCTGCTAATGCTAAGAGACACCAACAAGCTTTATGGCATCGTCGTATCCCTAGTTCGTCCTCATATCTGTATCCCTTATTTAAAAAAATCTTTTATCTTTCCTTTTTATAAAACAAAATATTTCTTTTATTCGATCCTACTACCATGAAGCCTATTCCAATTCAAAATCCTTGTGCTTCAAAGGGGGAGTTCTTGGAGTAGCCATCTTTTTCAAAATCAAACTTTTCATCTAGCCATGAACTCCACAAAAATTCAAAACCATGGTTTGGGCGAATCCCTTCTTTGGTCGCGACAATGAAGATTCGTTTGACCACTTGCGAGATTTCAAGGAATTGTGTTCATACCTAAGCATTTCTGGCATGACACGAAAAACTCTTAAGTGGAAGTTATTTTCGTCCTCCCTCAAGGGGGAGGCAAAGCAATGGTTCACTAATGCCATAGGAAGTATGAATAGGGACTAGGAAGAATTTAAAGACAAATTTTGTCTTACATTCTTTCCTGTGTCCCGCATCAACTCTCTACCAGGGGCAATCCTTGACTTTAAGTAAGACAAGAAGGAATCTACAGGTGCGGCCTAGGCCAGGTCTTCAATCATATTACATGCTAGCGTAGATTTGTCTTTACCAGATAGCATGCAACTACATCTCTTTTATTTGGGTCTAGACAAAGACGCTGCCCTATGCCTTGACACGGCTGCTGGAGGGATGTTTGCACATAAAACAATGGCGAAACAGAGGAAAATCCTTAATCACATCCTAGGGAAGCATGCTTTTCATGTCATGGAAACCAAAACCCTCCAAGTCATAGTCATGTCAAGTATTAGGGAGCCCCCATTAGTCAAATCCAACCTTATGCCATCCATAGGTTCGACTAATGAGCCCCCACCCGAACCACGATCACCGAAGGGGACAACTCTCTATCCTTTGGAGTTCCTCATAGGTTGTCCCTTGGATGAACTTTTCAAAGATAAATCTTCCCAAGAGAACCCTAATGAGAAGTTTAGGAACATTGCTCCAACCACTCACTTAGAAATTCTAATGTTGGAGCATCTTCCTGAGATGAACTCGTTCGAGGAAGCAAAGTTTAGTTCTCCATTCATTTTCTCATCCTTGTGAAATTGAACCTCCTTTGTCAACTTCGCTCGAACAAAAGCCATGTCCCTCTGGCCTTGGAAAAGTTACTCTTGATAATGGCCGAGATGCAACATTAGTTCCACATGAAAAATTCCATGCCATGGATATGCCCAAAGCAACAACTCTAGAGACCGAGCAGCAACCTGCTAATGAGCATGCTAACATCC
>CM041647.1:26923153-27021238 GCA_023333625.1 Bothriochloa decipiens | reverse complement strand
CAGGAAAGATCAAGAAGAACACCTGTCATATGATGCTTGACAACATGGAGCGACATCAACTACAAACCTTGATGCTCTTAGGTGGTGGAACACAATCAAAAGGAGACCATGACTCTGCACTTGACTTTTATGCAAATGTCTAAGTGTAGGGGAGGACGGTGAGAAACCCAAGTTCCATACACATCAAGGGGTCATTCAAAAAAATGATGATGATGTCAGCCTCACCTTGCTAAAAAAAGAGATTGAAAAAAGTCTCCCTCTTCTGGACCTTTGCATTTCCCAAGGCCTATGGGCATGCACACAAGTTGTGTATGACTTAGCCTTGGTAATCAATTAAATAGGAGCTCGTACACTGAAGCCACCATTGCAGCTGTTATGACACTTCCATTCACATATGCTGTAGGTAAGTATATTCAGATATGCAAGGGTAATGATTGTTCACCAACCCTCCTACTCATTCTTGTCTTCATCTGCTCATACAAAAACATGCTTTCTCTTGTTCTTGTCACCTGCCTTGTTTTGGGTGTATTCGTTTGGTACATCCATAGGCTCTTTTAAATTAAGCATGGTGCTTAGGTTAAAATGACCTTATTTTATCAAAATTTGACATGGTGTTGATTTTTGAACAATGAACTATGAGTCATTAAAATCAAAGAAAGTAATCTGATATGTAGACAAACCAAGACATATCTTTCTCTGCATCTTTATCTTGGCCTTTTTTGAGTTTGAATAAAAAGTTGAGTGAACAAGTTTTCAGTAATAGAAAATAAATATTTATAATAAAATTTAAGCTCCCTAGGTTTCAATCTAGTAGAGCCCATGCTTGTTTTTCTTTCTTTTTGTTTCTTGGTTAAAAATAAAAATAGGTACAAGAACAAGTGTGGGGGAGGTCTCTCAAGCACAACTACCACATACTCGAGATCTCCTCTACGTGTTGCGCAACATCAAGTGAATCATCATGTAGAAGGACAAAGACACATGACTTCTATTAACTCCTTCATCTTCAACGGTGGTTTGTGCAACTCTACCCTCACATCTTCTGAGTTTACTTTGAAAATTTAATTTGATTAATTTGAAAGGGAAATTATTTCTTGCACAACATTCCATGCTATCCTTTGATAAAATTTGCATACTCCTTATTCCTCGCCAATATTCCTATAACTTGTGAACAACTATCATAGGGACCCCATGTTATCTAAGTAATTAGAATATGTGATATAGCTGGATGATTTGAACCTTGCAGGACTTGCGATTTATTTTACAAAATCAAAATACAATAGCATGCTCCTCAATGATAATGAATTTCCTACCAGGGCCATATGACATGATACATTTATGCAAACCTTTAGTCATATGCTGCTTGTCGGATCATTGAGTTGGGTCAAATTGTTGTGACCTATGTAAGATTATGGTCATGCACCCATGATTGAGATTCACACGCACCCACAAATAAAGTGTCGACTCTTACACCAAGAGTTGCACACAACATGCACCCATTTCATCCACCCAAAAATGCCAACTCTCACCTAGAGAGTTGCGCACACTTCCACCAAATAAAAATGCCGACTCTTACCCTAAGAGTCACGCATTCATTCTCCACCATACAAGTACTCCTCGCATTCCATCATGACATCTCTCCGTTCAAAGTTTTCATTGCTACAAGAAGAGAAATGGGCTATTTTTCAAAAAAAATATATGCCAAAGGGCATAAAAAAGAAAAAAAATATACATGCAAAGGGGCATGAGAGAAAAGAAAATAGTCCAAGCAATAAACAACGGAAAAGCCCAATGCCCCGTTCAAAAAGATACAGATATTTCCCTTTATAGCCAATACTCTTCAAAGAATCATCCATCCACCAATAAAGAGAGTCATGATGCATGGAGTACTAAAAATATTTAGAATTAGGAATGATCTTCCATTTCACACACTTGCATATCTCAATCTAGTGTATGACTTGTATCTCCATGTGGTTCAGTTTTTGACTTGACAATATATGTGATACAAGTATGCCCTCTTTTATACCTACCCAAAACTCCACTCAAAAAGCTTTAGAGATAGGTTATGAAAAGAAGGCAATTTCAAAATGCCTTGGTGAGGAACCAGACACATATATGAGCGATTTGAGAGTACCATTTGAGGAGCAAGGCTATCTTTTGTTTTTTAAAAATCTTATGAAAACCCAAGTTTTGAGATTGATGCAAGGGGATTTGAATCCATGTTGTTCAATTATTCAATTACCCATGACAATATGGTAGACAATTTGAAGTTCATAAGTGCAGATGAAGCTTGGAATAATTTGTATGCAGGTTTTCAAATCAAGGAGATGACCCATCTTAGTCCTTTAAAACATTTACTCGAGGACAAGCAAAGGACTAAGTGTGGGGTTCTTGTTGACACTCCTCATGGCATATAATTTGACCACCAAACTATATAAATCCTTGGAACATCGTAGCTAAAATATTATTTATCTAACAAGTTCCACGAGTTTTGGTGCTTTGGTGCTCTGACATGTTTTGTATAATATTGAAGTTTTCACAACATAAAAGTATCTCAAATGGCAAAATAGAGTACACCATTGGGCTTGTCGTGCTAATCAAAATGGACATATCATTTGCATTATTTGGAGCTTCCAACAAAAAGATATGAATTTTCTAAATTAAAAAGGAGTGCGGACGCCATCGCTGACGTCAGCACCCCCAAGTCAGCATCGACACAACCTGACAGCTGGCCAGGTAGGGCCCAGCTGCCTTCCCACAGTGGCAACAGGCCAGCAGGCCGGCCCCACAACCGCAGCAGCTGCTGCTGGTCTGGTGGGAGCAAGAGAAGCGGCCTGGCCCATCACCCCACGCGCAGGTGCACGCAAGCAACAAACGCGACAGTAGGATTCAAACCGGTCACTCGGGAGCGTACATGTGGCAGCTGGCAGGCGCTCACACGTGAGCGTGCATTTGAACGCGTGGGCAGGCACTGAGCCACGCGTAGCTATTCCTGGCCGGCCACGTGGCGAGCAAGGACTGGAGCACTGAAGTCGGTTTGTGCGATCCAGTCGGCCAGGCACAGTTCGCCCGTGGTTTGGGCCTAGTTTTGGTTGGTTCAGCCGCTTGCGCCTAAGGATTACTTTCCAGAAATGCTAGCAGCGCGCTGTTTCACTGGTTTAGCTCTGGTTCGGGCCCCTAATGATTGGTTCTCTCCCGGTTTTCGATGCTGATTTATTGGCAATCAAGTTGCCGACCTAGGTACGTCAGTTTGCATGCCCACAACCGCATAATCATGGGGGGTCAATTGCAAAAGCTTCCTCCTACTCTCCACTATAAATAGAGGTCATTCCCTCCTATTGTGAGAATCAACATATCAAGGGATCAAGAGCACCACTCTAGTATTAGTGTACCATTCCAAAGGGGCTATGCCCTAGTAGCTACCTAGAGTTAGAAAGTGAGATGTGAGGGAAGAGAGTGGGGAAGTGCCAAGCTTGTCGGCGTCTCCTCGAGCTTGTACCTCTACGAACAAGTACTTGGCTCCTTCATGGGATCTTGGCTAAGTAAGTGTTCGTGTTTCTTATAGTGTATTAAGTATTTTGTTTAGTTGAGCTTTACCTATACTTACTTGCGGGGTCGTCATTCGTCCTTGTGGCAAATGCTCTAGTGGAAGGGCCCTCCTAGTCAGGCAACCCTTGATCACGCTAGAGTAGTAGAGGTTGGCATAGACGTGGTGTCTAGGCTAGCATCTGCCTTCGTTTGCGTCGTATCACAATGGGTAAAGGGGTAGGCAGACAAGTGGTGACAGCCCTGTTCGTCCCTTGCACTCCCCCACGTCAGTGTGCGGCATAGAGCTGTAAGCCAGAGGGGCTTGGTAGACCATGCCTAAGCCGGTGCCCGAAGTAAGCAAGTAGAAGTTTTGCAATGCTATCCTTAAGACCCTAAAGGCTATAGGAATCCATCTCTACCCCTTTTTATCTCTACCTTTGTGTTGTTCCTTGGGTGAATTAGCTAGAAGAAATACATCCATTCCCTGTGAAAAATACGATACCCTGAATACTCCCGGGTGAAGGCTACAACGGTATTTCCGTGCGCTTGCATACTTTTCTGCTGATGCTAAGAAACACCAACGGTGAGTAGCAATCTCTAAACTCATTCTTCAAGCAAATAGGAATAGATCATGATGTCTCCTGCCCTCATGTGCATCAGCAAAATGGATCTGCAGAACGTAAGCATAGACACATTGTCGAAGTTGGTCTTACTCTACTAGCTCATGCATCTATGCCTCTGAAATTTTGGGATCAGGCTTTCATTACTACCGTTTTTCTCATAAATCACCTCCCTTCCAAAGTTCTTAAGAATGATACACCCTACATATGTCTCCTTGGTCAAGAACCTGACTACACATTTCTTAGAACTTTTGGGTGCACCTGCTGGCCTAATCTACTTCATTATAATTCACGCAAGCTCCAATTTCGTTCCAAACAATATGTCTTTCTTGGCTACAGCAATATGCAGAAAGGGTTCAATGATCTAGATCCCAAGGATGGTCGTGTCTACATCTCTCGCAATGTGGTTTTTGATGAGAAGGTTTTTCCTTTTGCCTCCCTTCATCCGAATGCTGGTGCTAGATTACGCGCTGAGCTTGCTCTTCTTCCTGATGCCCTTCTAAATCCATCTTCCTCTTTTGGGAATGCAAAAATACATGATCTACATCTGAATTCTCCTAACCCATCTAATGCCTTGTCTAGCAGTGGTGAAATTGTGATGGATGCAGGTGAAAATTCTGGCCGAAATCTGCCTCCAAATGGTGGTGCAATCCGTCTCTCGCCCCATCATTTCATGTGTCCGGCGCCGGGAGACAGCACACGTCGTGAGGCGGATTTGCCTGCCACTAGCGCAGGCTGATCAGGTGGATCCACTCCGGGATCATTGCTGCTACCCCTTCTGTCGGGTAGGCAGGTGGTCTCCGAAGATACAGCAGCTGGATTTTTTGCGGATGGTGCCCCGTCCTCCCCGTCGTCTGGTGCCAAGGCACAACCACAAATTGATCCGGGCATGGCTTCTCAAGCTGATTCACCAACGGGATCTGGTGCTCCTAGAGTTGAATCCGGTGCGGCACAAGAATTTGTGCACCCAGCTGCATCTACTTTGCCACAACGTCCAACGACACGGCTTCAGCATGGAATTTCCAAACCAAAACAGTATACCAACGGTACTGTTCACTGGGGTATGCTATCAACTTCAACATCTGAAGAACCCGTGTCAGTTCAAGTAGCTCTTGAAGATCCAGGTTGGGTGGAAGCCATGAATGTTGAACATCAAGCTTTGCAACGAAATCAGACATGGCATCTTGTGCCAAGTCCTAGAGGGAAAAATGTGATCGGTTGCAAGTGGGTCTACAAAGTCAAGAGAAAGTCAGATGAGTCTATTGATCATTATAAAGCCCGCTTGGTTGCAAAAGGTTACCATCAAAGGTATGGTATTGATTATGAAGATACTTTTAGCCCAGTAGTTAAAGCAGCTACCGTACGTTTGATTTTATCCATTGCTGTGACTTGTGGCTAGACCTTGAGGCAATTAGATGTTCAGAATGCATTTTTACACGGTATTCTTAATGTAGAAGTTTACGGATCAACCACCCGAGTATGTGAGCCGTCTCATCCAAATTATGTGTGTAAGCTTGATAAGGCAATATATGGTTTGAAGCAAGCTCCTCGGGCATGGTATGCTCATCTTTGTGCTAAGCTTGTAGCACTTGGTTTTGTCCCTTCTAAAGCTGATACTTCTATATTTTGATGATATTATTGTTGCTAGCTCTTCCTCAGATGCTTTTGTGGTTCTTTTGACTGATCTACAAAAAGACTTTGCCTTGAAGGATTTGGGTGATCTTCACTATTTTTTGGGCATAGAAGTGAAGCATAACACGGGAGGATTAGCCAACAGCGATATGCACAAGATATCTTAACCCGATCAGGCATGGATAAGTGTAAACCAATAGATACACCATTGTGTAGTACAGAGAAGATCAGTGTCAATGATGGAACTATTCTTGGCGTTCAGGATACTACCGGATATAGGAGTGTTGTTGGTGCCTTGCAGTATTTGACTCTCACCAAGCCAGATATTTCCTTCTCGGTTAATATGGTGTGTCAGTTCTTGAAGGAGCCAACCACAACACACTAGATTGCTATTAAGCGCATTCTACGGTACATCAAAGGGACATTGAACTATGGCTTGAAAAATGGCAAATCTGAGTCAAGGATGGTTAGTGCATTTGTTGATGCAGATTGGGCAGGTGATGTTGATGATCGACGGTTAACTAGTGGTTTTGCCGTATTCCTTGGAAGTAATGTAATCTCCTAGAGTGCAAGGAAGCAACCAACAGTGTCGAGGTCGAGCACTGAAGCTGAATATAAATCACTTGCAAATGCTACAGCTAAAATGTTTGGGTTTAGAAACTTTTAACTAAACTTGGAGTCTCTCATCCTCCCATGGCTCGGTTATTGTCGACGATATCTCCTCGACAGTCTACCATGGGATACCCCGAGGTAGTAGATTTGCGGTGGGGGCGCGCTAAGACCTACGAACTAGATGTGACACGCAAGACAAACAACCAAGACAAACAAGGGTTTATCTAGGTTCAGGCCCCTCGGAAGCGTAATACCCTACGTCCTGTGTCTCTATTGTTTTATTAATGAGTACCAGAGTACAATGATAAGATGGAATGAGATCAGATTGTCCCAGACCACGGAGGTTCGGGTTACAAGAGAGATTGTGGAGATCTGCTCTGTGTTGATAGGTGTGGTCATGGCGACCTGGTCTGTCTAAGGACCTCTGCCCCTCCTTATGTATTCCAAAGGGATAGAGTTATAATCAAAGTAGCCTAGTTGGTACTATTGCTATATCGTGCGGTGCACGTCGTGTGCCGCACGTCTTAATCTTGGGCTGGGCCGTCTTCGATGGTGTGGCCCAAGTATAGCCACGTGGGTATACGGGGGGTCATATCCCCACAGCTAGTCCTCGAGCACCTTGTATCTTGAGGAAGACGTCGTCTTGACTGTTGTTGAGCAGTGAAGATGCTGACCACGTAGTGCCGACCAGCAAACATGTTGACCATGTAGTGCCGACCAGCGAAGTAGTGCCGACCAGCGAAGATGCTAACCACATAGTGCCAACTAGTGAGGGTGCTGACCACGTCTGCCAACTAGTGAGGCTTCATCCCAAGCAGTTCATAAATCTGCTCCTGACCATGGCTTCTGTCCAGGAAGGTGGTCTGTCAAAAGATGTATGGTGCTCCAAGAAGAAGAAAAAAATCTTTTCATGTCCCTGGGACATGGGCCATGTTAACACGTGATACGAAGATCACTAAAATGCTAACACGAACAATCCAAGAAAGGATAGGCCCAGTCACTGCGAGGTGACGTGGGCCCACGTAGTCCCCAAGCTTGATGGAAGATGAAACATGTTGTATCGAGCTTTTAAGAAAAAACTAAACATAACACTAACTGGTTCGTAGTCAGTGCCAAATGATGAGTTCAAAATCCCAAGTATGAACCTACAACCTTTTGCTTAGGAAACAGAGCACAGGCTCGACCGGGTTGAGGGACACCGAGAACCGCTTGTCTGTAGACACCTCTAGGTGGCAAGGCAAATGTGCAGTCCCCAGGTAAGTCCTAGACAGAGCACAGGCTCTATCGGTCGAGGGACACCGAGAACCACTGGTCCATAGATACCTCTGGGTGGCAAGTTGATGCGCAGTCCCCAAGTAAGTTCTAAATAGAGAACAGGCTCGATCTGGTCGAGGGACACCGAAAACTGCTGGTCCGTAGACACCTCTGGGTGGCAAATCAATGCGCAGTCCCTAGGTAAGTCCTGGATGGAGCACAGGCTTGATTGGGTCGAGGGACATCAAAAACCGCTGGTCCGTAGAACTTGTTCTCGAGCTTGCGTATATCGGCCGCATTGGTATCCATCTTCTTGTTGATAGTGTTCCAATCCTTGTTGACTTGGAGGATGACCAGAGCAAAATCACCGTATATCAGAAGCCATTTTATGCCCAGCTCGACTGTGATATGGAGGCCGTGGCGACAAAGACGAGGCTGTACGGTGCGTGGCACCGAGCCAAGGCGATGATGACGAGTCCCCAAGCAGCATGAGGTTAGAGATGAGGCTGTACGGTGCATGGCACCGAGCAGAGCAACGAAGACGAGGCTGTGTGGTGCATGACACCGAGCCGAGGTGATGATGACGAGTCCCTGAGCAGCATGAGGTTGGAGATGAGGCCGTACGGTGCGTGGCACCGAGCAGAGCGACGGAGACGAGGCTGTGTGGTGCGTGACACCGAGCTGAGGTGACGATGATGAGTCCCCGAGCAGCACGAGGTCAGAGACGAGGTTGTACGGTGCGTGACACCGAGCCATGTCCCTGAAAAATAAACACGAAGAGCGGTAGTACATGATGTACAAATAATTAATATAGGCATGTTAAACGGCTGATAATATTTATGTCATTTTTTAGATGTCTGATATGTAGTCGTAGAAAAATATCGACAATTAAGTTTTGCCCTTGCTCTCGAAGCGAGCTAACTCCATGGGTGATGTAGTGATGCACTAGTGAATAGCATAGGACTGCCAGGATTACTAGGTACCTAGTACTGTCAGAGAGCGACTGCCGAATCTTCTATTGCCATATAGCGCGGAGCTATAACACATCGTAAGAGGATCGAGATACAGTGCCTTGTCAAGCCGTTCTCGACGGGCAGGAAACAAAGTTTAATTGTGACTTATGCAGGACACGTGTATGACAGATTGGTGCACGGATGTAAAACTATAATATAAAAAAAAGACGATAAAGAACTTTATTAATTTGTTAAATAAACTTAGCTTTTCTGTGGAAACGTATTGTCGTCGACGCGGCCGAGCAGATGGACATGACTCTGCATGGTTCGTGTGATGGCCCGGGCGGCAAGCTTGCTGTTTAACGCGGCTTGCTCAGCGGCTTGACGATGGGTAGGCGTCCAGGGTCTGAGAGGACAATGACTTGCATGCATGTATATGCTATACATGAGCCTTGCCTACTGGTCACGTAGATCATGACGTGCTTGTCGGCCGCCCTTGACGTCAATGAAGAGATGCGCTTTGGTTTCCTTGCAAAACAGTCACGCGTACATATATGTAAATATCCGAATATATACTATATATAGGATATATAGATTAGAAAATAACTATGGAATATTGACTTAGCTTTGTTCGGACGGGTAGACGTGATCCACGGATGCGCAAGGTTGCATGCAAGTGCAAGCCACCATAATGAACTTGCGTGACCGTGTAGATTGGATCGTCAGCCTCCTTCAAGTTGCTGGCTTGGAACCTTCGGTGACTGCGTGTCGCTAGTTGATGATGTACGGCTGCTTGCTGGCTGCCGGCGTCGAGTCTGATGGCTTTGTGATGGGATCCATCCAGAGGTCGGAGTCGAACTTGACAGGACGGACATGATGCACATCACAAAGTTGCTCGGTGTTGCACGTTCGGTTGTGGCCGGTCAACGACCAGACGTGGATCTGGGCGGCCTGAGTAGTCGGTGCGGCTCGTATATCCGTACCGACGCTGGTGAACGGTGGTGATGCCGTCCTCGGCAGATCGATATGATCGGTTCCACCAAGGAAGTCGCCGATAAGTTGTTGGAGCAGACTTGTTGGTGAGGTGGTCGATGACGTTGGTGCAGAAACAGGCTGTACCGCCTCCATGGTTCTGGTGGTCGTCGCTACACCGGTGATAGGTGAACACGCCGATGGTGAAGGTCAGACCCGCCTCGAACTCCATGGAAGCAGGTAGGAAACCATTTGGCTCGCCTGATGATCAAATCACACAGCCCCTACCTAGCGCGCCAACTATCGACGATATCTCCTCGGTAGTCTACCACGGGATACCCTGAGGTAGTAGATTTGCGGTGAGGTCACGCTATGACCTATGAACCGGATGTGAGATGCAAGAAAAACAACCAAGACAAACAAGGGTTTATCCAGGTTCAGGCCGCTCGGAAGCGTAATACTCTACGTCCTGCGTCTCTGCTGCTGTATTAATGAGTACTAGAGTACAATGATCAGATGGAATGAGATCAGATTGTCCCAGACCACGGAGGTCTGGGTTACAGGAGAGATCGTGGAGATCTTCTCTATGTTGATAGGTGTGGTCATGGTGACCTGGTCTGTCTAAGGACCTTTGCCCCTCCTTATATATTCCGAAGGGACAGAGTTACAATCAAAGTAGCCTAGTTGGTACTATTGCTATACTGTGAGTTGGACGTCATGTGCCGCACGTCTTCATCTTGGGCTGGGCTGTCTTCGATGGTGCGACCCAAGTATAGCCACGAGGGTATATGGGGATCATATCCCCACAGTTATGGTGTGATAATCTTGGAGCAAAGTATCTCTCTGCAAATCCAGTGTTCCACATGAGAACTAAACACATTGAGATTGATTTTCATTTTGTCAGAGAGAGTTGCTCAAAAGTTGCTTGATATTTGGTTCATCAATTCTGCAGATCAGGTGGTGGACAGATTCACCAAGGCACTGCCTAGGGTAAAGCTATGGCAATTTAGGAACAATCTTAACCTTGTAAGTGGCTAAGATTGAGGGAGAGTATTAGATGATGTATATCTTCCAATGTAATCTGTCTAGGTTCATTGTATAGACTTAGATAGAGGTACTTGTGTATAGCGCAAGTATAGGCACTATCCCTGAAATCTTGTATGTTCAGTTAAGGGTTTATCCCTGTTGTATTGCCACCGTTGGGGGGCTATTCCCCATGCCTATATAGCACGGAATCGAGAGCCAGGGAGAGGCATCTCGTTACCTCTAGTTTTACACCCACGATCCTCGGTCAAGCAAGCAACCACTGCCTATTATTAAAGAAGAACTCAGATGTTGAAGTTCAACAAATCGTCAAAAATGCTTGTCAGTATCTATGGAAAAATTGAACCCCTGACCCGGCCCACACCCTGCATGCTTCCTTTTTTTAATTTGATGAAGTGATCAGCAATATCAAGACGGGGAGGATGTTTTAAACTTCGCGTTGGCCTAGGATTTGTTGATAGCGAACACTGTCTTTAAGAAGAGGAAATCCCATCTAGTGACCTTTCATAGTGGACAACACCTGAGCCAGATCGACTTTACCCTTGCAAGGAGGGGGATAGACGTGCTTGCTTAGATTGTAAGGTGTTACCTAGGGAGTGTGTTGTCCCTCAACACAAACTTGTGGTGGCGGATTTTCGCTTTCGGGTACGTGTCCACCGAGACAATCAGGCCAAGATTGCGGGAACAAAATGGTGGAAGCATAGAGGAGAAGCAGTGCAAACATTTAAGGAGAGGGTGCTTGGCGAGGGGCCATGGGAAGGAGAAGATGCAAATGACATGTGGCTAAAGATGGCGACATGTGTTCGGAAGGTGGCTTCGGATGTGTTTGGAGTAGGGGAGGCAAACGGGAAGCGAAAGACACGTGATGGTGGAATGACGAGGTGCAAAGGGCTATTAGGGAGAAGAAGGAGTGGTTCAAGCGCCTCCACCATGACAAGAGTGCAGCCAACAATGAGGGCTATAAAATAGTGAAGCGGGCTGCAAAACCAGCGGTGAGTGTAGCAAAAGGTCAGGCGTATGATGACCTTTACCAGTGGCTAGGCATGAAGGAAGGGGAGAAGGACATTTATAGGATGGCTAGGATCCGCGAGAGGAAGACGAGGGACATTAACCAAATCAAATGCATCAAGGATGGGACAGAACGACTTTTGGTGAGGGATGAGGAGATCACGAACAGATGGAGAGAGTACTTTGATAAGTTGTTTAATGGGGAGAATGATGAGGGTCCTACCTTGGAGTTGGATGACTCATATGACAATACCAACAGATGCTTCATGAGGAGAATTCAGGAGGTAGAGATCGAGGAGGCTATGAAGAGGATGAAGGAAGGTAAGGCGATGGGCCCTGATGGTATCCCCATTGAAGTGTGGAGATGCCTAGGTGCCAGAGTGATAGTATGGTTAACTAAGCTTTTTAACCTTATTTTTTGGTCAAACAAGATACCTGAAGAATGGAGAAAAAGTATATTAGTACTGATCTTTAAGAACAAGGGAGATGTTCAAAGTTGTACTAATTACCATGGGATTAAGTTGATGAGCCATACGATGAAGCTCTGGGAGAGGGTTATCGAGCATTGCCTAAGAAGAGTGACAAGTGTGACCCAAAACCAATTTGGGTTTATGCCTGGTAGGTCGACCATGGAGGCAATTTTCTTATTACGACTGTTGATGGAGAGATATAGGGAGTAGAAGAAGGACTTGCACATGATCTTTATTGACCTCAAGAAGGCATATGACAAAGTACCAAGAAATGTCATGTGGTGGGCCTTGGAAAAGCACAAAGTCCCAACTAAGTACATCACCCTCATCAAGGATATGTACAGGGATATGGTGACGTGTGTCTGAATATGTGATGGCAACACCAGTGACTTTCCAATTAAAATAGGGCTACATCAAGGGTCAGCATTGAGCCCTTATTTATTTTGTTTGGTGATGGATGAGGTCACAAGGGACATACAAGGTGATATCCCTTGGTGTATGCTCTTTGCTAATGATGTGGTGCTAGTTGACGAGACAAGGGCAGGGGTTAATAGGAAGTTAGAACTATGGAGGCACACGTTAGAGTCGAAAGGGTTTAGACTTAGTAGGACAAAGACTAACTACATGAGGTGCGACTTCAGTACGACTAGGAATGAGGAGGGAGATGTTAGTCTCGATGGGCAAGTGGTGGCCAAGAAGGATACTTTTTGGTATTTAGGATCGATGCTACAAAAGGATGGCGACATCGATGAAGATGTTAGGCATAGAATCTCAGCCGGTTGGTTGAAATAGCGTCATGCTTCAGGCGTCCTCTGTGACAAAAGGGTGCCTCAGAAGTTAAAAGGTAAGTTTTATAGGACAACGATTCGTCTGGCGATGCTATACGGTGCTGAATGTTGGCCTACAAAAAGGCGACATATCTAGCAATTGAGTGTAGCAGAGATGCGTATGTTGCGATGGTGTTGTGGACACACAAGGAGGGATAGAGTCCGAAACAACGATATTCGGGATAGAGTTAGGGTGGCACCAATTGAGGAGAAATTGATTCAACACCGGTTGAGATGGTTTGGCCATGTCCAACGGAGGCCACCTGAGGCTCCGGTGCGTAGTGGGGTTGTAAAGTGGGTCGATAATGTAAAGAACAGTAGAGGTTGACCTAACTAACTTGGAATGAGTCGGTTAAGAGAGACCTTAAGGAATAGAATATCCCTAAGGATTTAGCTATGGATAGAAGCGCTTGGAGATCAGCAATTAACGTGCCTGAACCGTAATCCTTTTTTCTTGTACCCTCTATGTGTCCTTTGTTTCCTGGTCTCTTTTAGGTTTCATCTCTAGCCTATCCCAATTTGCTTGGGCCAAAAGGCTATGTTGTTGTTGTTGTTGTTGATCAGCAATATAAGGGTCTGTTTGGAATCACTAATCTCATAATATAATAGCTAGTTGGATAATGACTCATTATCTGATTTGGTCTAAATAATGGGTAGTTACTACCTAAGGGTCTAACTAACAATTGTCTCATCTACTATTTACACATGTTGGGATTCAAAAGAGATAGTTATTATAAGTTATTATCAAATAGTAGAGACAATTGTTCCAAGAATAAACCATTGTTGTTCTATAGTTCAGCTAACCAACAAATGCAGGCAATTCACAGGATTTGTAGAGTACATTCACAAAGAAAACATAGAAAAAAGGAAAATTTGTCCTTTTTTTTACCAAAGAAGGTCTTGATTGCTACTAAAATCCTTGTAAAAAGAAGACTGCTACTCAAATGACTCTTTTGCCCCTATAAGTAACCATTGCAGCCAACAGTGCAGTTCTTTTTTCATTGAAAAAACACGGTTGTGGAATGAGTGGACGTTTGCCTCCCAAGCTTCAGAGTCTGGATGGAGCGGCCTTTCTTTTTCTGAAACAAGTTGATTTGTTTTTGTTGGTCCCATGAGGCAGACTTTTTTCATTTAATTGGCAAAATGACTTTTATAGGCACATGGACAAAGGCACTGCAGCAACTACAGATCCTTTTTTACACAGAGTTCGTATGTTCAATAGTTTAGTTTTACTGAGTTGAGCAGACTTCTCACTAGCAATGATGATCTCATCCTAGAGTTTGTAGACTAGGAATTTCAAGGACAGCGTGTTCCGGAGAAGGGGCAGACGACCCAGCTTGGTCAAGCAAGCAACCATCCTTCCATGATACTAGTGTGAGGACTGAATCCGTGCATTGCGTGATGTGATGTCAAAGAAGCACTCATGCTGAATTTGACCAACTAGTCAAAAGGGCTCGTACGAGTATATTTGGAAAAATCGAGACCGGGACCCCACCGTTGAAAGCTTTTTTCAATTTGATTGAAGTGAATCCCTTGATCGGCTAAAGCACGCCTCCATGCTAGCTATATAAAGCAAGTTGCAGCAAAAACCCCTCTCCCTGCCAATTACACTAGAAGTTTGCCCAACTAGGACGTCACGAAGTTAGCTAGTACCAACGGTGTTGTGTGGCCATCATGTCCTGAAGGACGATCGCGATCTTGGGGTTGCCGGCTGTCTTCCCGTCCTCACGCTGATCGTCTCAGGTGCACCACATGAGATGTCCACCGCATCACACCGAGGAGAGCTTTGATGGGAACCGAACAGTCATGGGCGCCTTCTGGCTGCTGCAGCGGGGGCCGTTGGATGCCGTCGCCGGGATACCACTGCGGCGCCACCCCCGGAAGAAAGTGCCCTCCTCTTCGCCGAAGATGATACTGACTGGCGCCGAATATTAGTGCTCAATAAGTATATATATGTTTTCATAAGCAGTTTGTGTCTTTTATTTTCTTATTAGGCAACCAGCATGTTGTCAAGGTGATGTCGCTGTCTTCAACTAGTGAATTCAGGTCCAAGTTTCGTCATCGTTATCTAAAAAGGGTGTTCGTCGATGTTTTATCACCGATAGCCCACCACCGGGGTACCCGGTAGGGTATTTTGTTCGGAGGAGCTTAGCGGACTGCAGAACTCGGCGGTTGTGGCAACAAACTGACGAGACAGACGATTTTATACTAGTTCAGGCCCTCGACTTACGTCGAGTAAAAATCTTTACGTCCAGTCGGCGTGAGCCTGTTGCATTGTATTGATGAGTATGAGGGATTGTATAGTTCGCGTTCTTACAAGGGGTACCCATAGCAGCCTTATATGGGCGAGGTTCTTCGATTCCTAATCGGATTCTAGGAACGAGTCCTAAAACTAGTTGTTTCATACTCTTTCCTATTATAATCCTTCCAGGATATGGTATTTCTCATGTCGTGTTACTCCGTGTTCTTCTCGAATCCGGCGGCAGGTTCTTTGATCCTCCCTCCGTATTCCGTCTTTTTGGGAACCTCCGGTATCTCCCATTGACAAGCCCCCGAGCGTTCTAGGATTTCAAACTCAGAAGCCGGGTTCTTCTGAGGATAAATCTTGAGATGCTCTTGCTTCTGGTTGCTTCTGTCTTGGTTCTTCGGTGAGTGCAATTTTGAAGAAATTGCACTCACTGAGTGCAGCCCCCGAGCCTCTTGTTTTTTGGCACAAAAAACTGGAGGGTCTAGTCATAGTCCTCGTCTTTCAGTCGTCGCCTTTTCACGGAGTGCAAATTTTAGGAAATTTGCACTCAGTGAGTGTAGCCCCGAGCCTCTTGCTTTATGGAACAAAAAGCTGGAGGGTCTTGATGAGATTTTAAAAAGTGTCTTTAGTGGAGGGTACTCCTGCAGCCCCGAGCCTTTTCCAGATTCTTTTCATTATGAAAGGGTTCTAGAGTTCTTGCTGATGTTCTTCTTCAGTGTTGTACTTTTGGTGGTTGAGTGCTTTTACTACTTTTTTACTTTTTTGGAATATACTATTGGATATGCCTTCTCCGTCGTGTAGTGTCTTTCACTGTTGGTCCGTGAGCCTGGCAGGTGCTCTTAATGGCTTTGCTCCACATGCCTGCTTTCTTTGTCGGCTGTGGGGTGTGCGCGCGTGGTTGCTTGGTCGCTTCAATGCTTTTGTTTTGTTCACGTGACTGTCCTTGCTTTGGTTCACTCTTCTTCTATGGACTTGGTCTTTATACGCCCATCTTCGGCCTATAAATGTTTCTGGCTGGTGCTCGTTACTTCATCGGTCACTTCTAGCCTTCTTGTGCTTCTGTGTTTCCTCCTGGTGTTCTTGTATTCTTCTTGAGTTGTAACCTCCTTCTTCTATAGCTTATGGAGTTAGTGGTTAATGAGCTTGACGAGCCCCTGGGCTTGTTTTATATTCTTTCTGAGCGAATGTTGTAGGGCTTGTGATGTACTTGGTGCTTCTTACACTGCCCCATCTTCCAGTGCCCTTCACCCTTCCTCCTTGCTGCCTTTTACTTGGTGGTTCACAAGTTGTTTAGGTTCTTCATGCCTTTCATGGCATGGATTGAGCTTTGCTTCCTTCTCTACGGTGTTGTTTCGACGCTGTAGCTCAGGTCAGCTCGTGTTGGGAGTTTTATCTGAGTTTTTCGGGAGCCGTGGTGAGTGAAGAAGTGATCACTGCTATTATGAACCTGGTGCTCCTGCCATTCTTAGTGGCCTCAGATACGGGTTTGCTACGGCAAACTTGTTTCTCGGGTTGTTGACGTGCTTGTCAACATCGAATCTTGGTAGAGATTTAGAACCTTGGATTCTCCTAGTTCCTTGTTGATATTTGTGGTCGACCAGGGCTTCTTCATATTCTTCTGAGTTTCACTACGTTCCTGGTTGCTCCGCTATAGATGGATTTCTGTATTTGTGAAAAAGTTTTTGTATCCTCTTTGTACCTTGTTGTAATCTCAGTGTCTTCTTGATCAACAAAATGAAGAGATATTGTCGATGTTCTGCTTCTGCTGGCTATGCGATTGTTTTCTATCTGAGTTGTCATCTGTATCCTACGATTATGACTGTGCTTAGTTGTATAATGATGCTTCTAGCGGTGTTTGATATGTTCTGCTTGCCCGCGCTTTCTTCTGCCATGCCTTGTGAAGCTTCTGGGTTGTTTTTGTAAGAAATTAGTTGATTCTATTGGCTCTGATGAGTTGTTTGCTACTTCTGTGTTCTTTTCCCTTTGATGCCTCCATGGGGTGAAATCTTGTCCAAGATACTCTGTTTTTTTTGCCCGTTGGAGAGTCACTATTTGCCATTATTACCGTTGGTGATTATCCGATATGTTGTTGTTGTGTTGTCTGTCTTGGGTGACCATTGGCCCAATGGGCCCACATAGATCAACTGATCCTTATAAATACTTGGCCGCTAATCTTCTTCTCATACGTTCTATCCTTTGCCATCTGTATTCTCAAAGAGTCCTCAATCTCTCTGTTTCTCTTTGCTGCTTCCGCCGTTTGTGAGAAACCCTAGTTTTTTCTTGATCTTGAGAATCCGCTGCTTCCTCCGTCAAATCTGATGGCTAGCACCCGATCTCAGGGTAAGGCCAAGGTCGTTGAGGTAAGTTTATCGAATAAGCTTTCTTGCTTCTTGTTTGATCGCCGTGATTTTGATGAAGTTTCTTCTTTTGTAGCGTTCTTGGCCGGTGCCGACAACGACGGCGGAGGATTTAGGGGTTGGTGGAGCGTGGCTTGCTTCAGGAGCAGGCGCTTTCTGGATATGCCTTGCCAGGTCAGGATTTGGTCCCCAACCCTGCTGGGGATCAAACAATCCTCTTTGTTGCTTTTGTTACTACAGGACTATTTTCTGCCTTCCTCTTTCTTGATGGAGTTCCTCCGGTTCTTTAGTCTTTAGCTTTTTCACCTTTCCCCTAACGGGGTTCTTTATTTGTCTGCTTTTGCACATATGTGTGAGGTGCATCCTAGGGTTCCTCCCAATCTTCTTCTTTTCCATCACTTTTTTCGCCTCAAGCTGGATTCAAAATCAGTAGCGTCCTTTGGTTGCTGTACAATCCAGATTCCTTAGGGGATGAGTGCTGATCTTTTCACTTTACATTTTTTCAACAAGAAGGTTTAGGCTAACAAGTGGTTCTATGTTCCCAAGCCTTCTCTTTATTTTTCTTCTAATCTGACCATCGCCCCACAAGATACTGGTTTGTGGGCTCTTAAGCTCTCAAATGCCAAGCTCTCAGTGATCGATCCTCTTCTAACTCGCCTCCATGTTGTTGCTGGGTTTTTTCGTCATCTTGTGCTACCTCTGATGTAGAGGGAGCATTTGGGCTTCGAATATACTGATGTTCTTGACTCGTCTCGGATTAAGGCCAAGACTGTGTTGAGTGATGATGACATGTTGTTGCGCCTGAATGATGTTCTGGGCGATGTTCCTTGCTCTCCTCCTCGTCTTGAGGAGTACTCTGCTGGTAACCCGCCTTCTGTGGTGAGTTCTTTTTTTTTCTTTATAGTTTGCATGCACGAGTTCTTTTCTTTGAGGTACTGTGTTCCTTCCAGGGTTTTGGTCGTGAATTTTTCATCCAACTTTCTGCTGCTATGGAATCTGGATCTGTCGGGGCTGGTGCTCAGCCTTCTCCTGCTTCTGCATCTCAGAAACGATCTGTTTCTTCTGAACCTGGGTTCTCTTATACTATTCATGAGGGTGGTTTTGAATTAGTCCCATATAAGCTTCATCCCAAGATTGTTGAGATGGTTCTTGGTGCCAGGCGGAAAGGGCTGTCTCGTTCTTCTGTTAGCCCTGCTGGGAAATCGAGTCCTGCCACATCGAGCTCTCTTCAGGTCACAAGTAATGTTATCATAGGTGAGATTTGAAACTGGGCCTCCCTTTTCCTAAATTTCTTTTGCTTAGTCATGCCTTTATTTGGTATTTTGTTTGCAGATGGTGCTATTGTACCCTTGAATGAGCCTGAGGAAGATGAAGAAGTACAGGCTCCTCTTATCCAAAAACCATAAGTGTCTTCTGACTTCATCCTTTCATTTTTATGATTCTGCTTCTTTGTTGACTTCTTCTAGCTTTCATAGTCGAGTGGAGGGTTCTGGGACTTCCTCTTCTGCTTCTCCTTCTCTAGCTGCCTATATGACTTCTGTGGGGCAGCCTTTTGTTGTTGTTTCTCCTCCAATCCAGCCTAGGAGAAGCGTCAACAGGAAAAAAAATCCTTCCCCTGACTTCTCCACGTGTTCCAATTTGGTTTGTGATTGTTAGTCCTTTTCCTATCGTTACTTTGGTGTGTGCTCATTATATTTGACGTGGCTAGTAACTAAATATTCTCGTCAAACATGAACTCCCTGCCCCATCTCCATCCATCCAACTTATAAAAGTGCGCAAGGACGGGCAGAGTGGAAGACCCTCGCAATACTGGAAACCAGAGATTTGCCGTGTGTTTCCCTAAATACACACAGCAAATCATTTGTCGTGTGTGGCACACGGCAAATCGAACATGGCAAAACCTTTCATGGCAAATGGAGAGTTGCCGAGGGCTTTTTCACGGGCACATGGCAAATCATTTACCGAGTGTATTGTCCCACACGGCAAAGAAAAGTGACCATTACGGCGCCGGCCCAGTTAACGGCAGATTTGCCGTGTGCCACGTCAGGCCCGCACACGGCAAATATTTTTTTTAAAAAAAAGAAAACCAATATGCCGTGTACCTCATGGACACGGCACAGGACAAATCTTTTGTTTTTAAAAAAAGGAAAAAAATTGCCGTGTACCTGACTCTAGGATACATGGCAAATCATTTTTTTTTAAAAAAAAGGAAAACCATTTGCGGTGTGTGTTGCGGTAAAACACACGGCAAATCTTTTTTTAAAAAAAATCATTTCTTTTGTTTTTTGCGTTTCATTGACACAAATATATATAACATGACAACTATATCACAATTATATATCACAAACAAGTCATTTAATCCTAATATAGCACAACCACATACATAATTCGTAAGTCCATAAACATGTCCATACAATTCCATCACATGTCCATACAAGTCCATCAAGAGTTCAACATCACAAGATTATTATCACAAGTCCATCACTTCTATGGGGGCGATGACTGCCCAACTTGAAAACCGGACTGTGGTGAAGGATTGGCGGGATCAGGAGGCGACGCATTGACAGGATGGTTCGAACCCGCCGACAGAGGCTGCACAAAGGAGAACCAACACTACCCACATATGCTCAGGGACGTAGTCTCGAACCATCGACGGAAGGAGCCGCTCAATCCATATGTGGTAGTCATGGCTCTTCATCCCGTTGACTCGCAAAGTGAGAAAGTTCACTCCCCTGCTAATATTCGCTGCATACCCATTAGGGTACATTAAATCCTTGATCCATGTAAGTAATTCCCTCCTTTGATCGGTTGTCAGGACAAAATCGGCCTTAGGCCTTTTCCACCGCTTTCCTTGTTGAGGAGGCTTTATCTCTTGTTTTGGTCTATCGCACAACTCTGCCTGGTCCACTCTGGACTTAGGATTGTCATTAGACTTGTCGGGTACCTGGATAAGGGGGTACCCTTAACCCTCGATCAAACGAAGTAATCTCAACGTCATCAACGAAATCCCCCCACCAAGATCTTCAGCTATAATCTTTGGCGAACTCAGTCCCGAATGCTTAAGAACAGAGATCCAGGAGCAAAGTCACCATGGGTTGACCCACAAACGGGTTTCGACAGCCCAGGGCGACGCTAGCTCGATGGACCCCCTCGAGCAAGGAGGCCCGACCGTGAACCCCTCGAGTGACGGAAGTCCGCGCGGGCGAACGACCCCACGTCGACTGCTACACTCTCCCGATCCACCTACTTCTGTACGGGAGTCAGGGCATTTAATGCGCTTCACCTGTTCCTGCCAACCCCCATGGAAATAGCGACGGTAATGATGGGCAAGAACAGAGGTCACATCTGCCTTTTACCGCCCATCCTCGGGGAAATGCTGATTCGTACAAACCACTATTCCTCCTTACCAAACATTGTGCCCCATCAGGCACCCCCTCGAAACGCAAATGTCAATGTCTGTACCAAGAATCCCGAGGCTTGTTCTTATCCACTGGCCTCGAGGCCCCCTGGGTACCCCTCGATTCAAGCCCTTGGCAGCTCCGGTCAGCAATTCAACCTCTCATGTACGCCACCTACTACAAGATGTACGCCCTTAATAGAAGGTCATGTCTTTCACCATGCTGAGCCATGCCAGCGTCATCATCAGGACCAGTCAATCACCGACTTCGTTGTGACATCTCAGAAGGGTGAATCTCATCATCACACACGCTGCTACAGGGCTCCACTTCGCTTCAGTGCATGATTCTACAGTGTCCATGACATGATCGCTCCATGGCGTCATCACTTACGATAGCCCTCACCGCACCGCTAGGGTTTATTGCACACCCATGCCCTTCCTTGGACTATAAAAGGGGGCGCAGGGCTAGCTAAGAAGGGGACTCATTCAAACTCATAGGAACCCATTCTGGCTCTCTGCATGCACCACAAGGCTTAGGACTAGCGCTTCTAGACTTGGGCCCTGCACAACCCTTTTCTCACATTCGCTTGCTTGTATCTCCCCTGTACAAGCACTTCGGTGAAAGATAATAAATTCTCTGCCCCCGCTGGACGTAGGGCCTTCTTTGCCCAAACCAGGATAAATCATGTGTCCTTCTTGCATCACCATCCAGATTAGGGAGCATGCAGCACGTAGTTACTAGTTGGTGTTAGGCCCCTGGGGCTGAGACACCAACAGTTGGCACGCCAGGTAGGGGATCTGCATGTCACCAGCATTTCCCGCCATTCTTCCTAATGGCAGACTTGGCACCATCGCTTTCGTTTGCCATGGTGATCTGGTTCTGGAGTTTGGAGTTCATGTCACTCAGCCACAACTATGACATGGTCCTGCTCTCGGTCGGTGATCCGAACGGAGGCAACCTCGGGTCCCCATGTAGGGCCCCTCGCCGGTCTCGTCACCGCATTTCCGCATCTCAGAGGAGGTGTAGACGACGCCACCATCATTGCCACATCGTGAGTGAGTCGACATCCACCTCGGCTTCCTCATTCCCAGTTGAGGACGCAGGGTCCCTGGTTGGGAACCTAGCAGACTTACTACTGGGAGCAGAGGAGGAACTGAGGGGATTCGACGCTAACCCCGACTCCACCTTCGCACTATGCTCGCCGAGGGGACTAGGTGCAACCTCCCTGATGGGTGTGGCTCCAGCACCACCCAACTTGCTTCCCCACGGGTTGTTCTTGACGCGACGACCATTCTCGTTCGGCCTGGACAACGCTGCCAGGACATATTCCTCCGCTGTGACCGCAGGAATGAGTGCACGCATAGCTTTTTAGGGGCCACTCTTGCACGCCACCACGGGTTTGGCGATGGTCGTGTCAGCGTCAGAGGATTTTAGCTTCGTGCGAGCACCCGGCCCAAGGCAGTATACCATCGGCACGATGTGGCTCCAGCTAGAGGAGGAGTGACACGAGTAGTTCCCCGTCTTCTACTCTGGCAATCCTGACTCTAACTCTGACAACTATGACCCCACACACGAGCACTTCCATGTCGACGGGGAAGTTGCGTTGAGCGATGACACCACCGACCCCACGGCCACGGTCACCGTCATGGCAGCGGCGAGAGGAGTCCTCATTGCATAGGTCCGAGAGGAGCCGCCATCAGCCGCGCCCAATGACATGCGGTTACCCCAATGCCCAGCTCGTGCAGGTGGAGATGCGGGCCAAGCTTGATGAGGATCAGGAGTGCCTGTGCCAGCTCGAGCGGACCCTCGAGCAGGAGCGCAGGAACCCGCTGGGCGGAAGAGCTTGAGCCAAGGCCCCAGAGGTCAACAGGCAGATCATCAGGGAGGGGCGGTTGAGCACCCCATCTTCAACCACGCTAGCTAGAACATCGTCGCGGCAACCATGCTTCTTCGCAACATGTCTGCCCCCTCAAACCCTGACGCTCGACGCCTCAAGGAGGAGATACAGGGCCTCCTCGAGGTGGCTGCCGCACAACAAGCCAAGAGCTCTGCCTCAAACATCGAACAACTATGTCGTTTTTACCCTTAGGGCCTTGAGGCCTTGTACATTCCTCGCATTTTGATCAGCGATGACTCAGCATGTTTTCTTTTTCGTTCATGCAAGGTAGCCTCAACTCTTCTTCATTAGAGTCGAGCCTCCCTCGGGGGCTACAAGGGGGAACCCCCGAAGTCCCCAAAAAACTCACACATTTTTTTGAAACTCGATGCTCCTCTTCCTCTCACATGCTCCGACGCTCTAACTTTTGCTTAGTCAAAAACGCCTCAAAATCCCTAAGGGTCATGGGTCGTCGAGCCGGGAGCACAGCTATGCCCCCGGGCTACAGTACCTCCACTCGCTCCCACCTCGAGGGACTCGAGCGCGCGTTAAAAGCTTAGTAAAAGTAAGAACCAAGCCAAAGAGAGATAAGAAACTCGAGATAAAAAGCACTCAAAAGCATTTCAGATAGTGCATAAGTGTTTTAAGGCCCCCAGGGCCACGATGTCACAAAAACTAATCTATTACATGGTCCTTCTTGCCCAGTTCTGGCTCACAGGCCCTCGTCGCCATCACCTGTGCCAGATCATCCATCTTGATCCTAGGGGTGCCAGGCTCCAGTGGGTTCTACAGCATGAGGAGCTCCATGCCCCAAGTGGGGAGGACGCTCTTGATCCTCCCCCGCACCGATGACGCGATGTAGTTCACCACGTCTGTCGGATCACCATGACGAGCCACCTGGTCGGCCAGGGTGGAGAACGGCGGCTCGTCCTCCGCTCCAGCCCCCGATGACTCGGCCTCACCGCTTGCCAGCCCCGCTATGGCAAAAAAGCCAGGAGGAGACCAGCTGGGGCTACGAGAGGCCCCCGAGCGGCGAACGCTCTGACAAGCAGAAGGGCATCCTCCTCTCGATGACGCAACAGCAACGGGCTCACGGTGGCTGTCTCCTCGTGCTGCTGCTATGACGCGCTCGAGACCGCCAACACCTCCTGTGCCTCACTCTGCTGCTGTGGCAGCTAGCTCAAGGTAATCGCAGCCTCCCCCTACTACTGCGGGAGGCTCGAGATCACTGGCTCCTCCAGCGACTCGTCCTACCGCTGAGGCGGCGGGTCCAAGGGCGCCCGATCCTCCTGCTCATGCTGCTATTGTTGCTGCTCCTGCTGATGCGGCTGCTGGTACTGCTGCTACCGCTGCCGCTCCAGCTAGCTCAAGACCAGCTCCTCCTCCTCTTGTCGCTTCAGTAGTGGCTCATCCTCTTGCTGCTTGCTGATGCGGCTGCTGGTGCTGCTGCTACCGCTGCCGCTCCAGCTAGCTCAAGACCAGCTCCTCCTCCTCTTGTCACTTCAGCAGTGGCTCATCCTCTTGCTGCTTCTGTAGCTACTCTTCCTCCTGCAGCCTCCGCAACTATCCTCCTCCTTCTCCTGCAGGCTCTCCTACTCCTGCTTCCGCTGCACCTCCAACTCATGTAGTCCCTTCAGCCACAGCTCCCATCCCTTAGTGGAAGAAGGGGGAACCACGGCCTCCTTGTCCTCAAGGATGATCGAGGCATATTCCGAGCCTAGCTCGCGGCTGTTAAGAGCTCCCCCTCGAGCCAGGTAGCGGAGGCCTCGACCTGGCCAGGAGTAGGGGCCGTTGATGTCAAGATCGGGGCGGCACCCCCGCTCTCTAGCATCTGCTCCCGGTCAAAGCCACCGCCCGCCATGGCACCCGAACCGCTCGAGCCTGCTCGAGAGCGAAGCCCGTCAGTCTGCCCCGAACAATTGCCGCCTGAGCTTGCGATAGCCAAGCCGCCTCCAACGCTGACAGGGGTCTCGAGGTCACACCTCCGTCCGACACTGCCATCCTCATGGCAGCATCCGCCTTAAGCCGCTTGGCCGGTGAAGGGCTCGCTTCCTCCACCGGGCGCTTGAGCCTGCACAACACGCAAGGGAAGAAATACCTAACAATTCTGCAAATCACAAGGGTAGGAAAGAGGACTTAGGATGGCGAGACTTACCCCACCAGGATGATGGGTGCCCTTCTAGGCCCCCTCGTACCACTCAGGGGCCTCGAGGCTCCCCTCTAAGCCATGCCTCTCCCTGATCCGGAGCCGCCTGGGGCCTCAGACGATGTCCTTGGGCCCCCTATTCCGTCGAGGCTGCCTGGCCCTGTCCACGCCTCGGGCGTCGAGGATGACGTCGTCCACCCTCTGGAGGTGTCATGATCCCGCATCCTCTTGCCTTGCATTGAGGACCTGGTTCGGGGAGGCGATGGGCCAGACTAACCTCGAGACGGGGCCGGTGGAGTCCCGCCATGCGCGTGGCAGGACGACAACCCACTGTGAGTTGAGGGGTTGGCTGGCCTTCTCTCCTGAGGCCACCCCGAGGTCGCCCTCAACGACTGGGCGGCAGGCTACTCCAAGACGTTCTCCTATGTAGAACACACGTTAGCACAAGGAGACGAGGGCAGATGGGGCGCAAGACGCGCCGCCATCCCTTCGTTGTCATCATCATCATCATCATTCTCCTCCTCCTCAGGAAGCTAGTCACGCCTTTGTTTAGCCCGACGCTGCTCGAGTGCCTGGCACTTGAAATTTCTCTCCTTTGTCTTCTTTTCATTATCATTCTTCTTCTTTAGTTGCTGATCATTAAAGCGTCTCACCTGCCGATCAGGGTCGTCCTCCTTGGTCGAGGGCGTCAACACCATAAAGTCTATGAACCCCTGGACATGAATCCATGACAGTGAATGTAAGAATCAGCCCAAGAAGAAAGGGACTCAAGCACAACAAGACGGCAGGCTTGCCAGCTGGATGTGATCGGCATCGGGAAGCATCGGGATGCCATTCACTTCCTCCGGGGTAAAGGTTCCGGCGACCGCCCCCCTCACCCGCCTCGCAACTTCATCGAGGGGCAGCTCCTCGGCTAACATCCGGGACGCCTCGAGCTGCTCGGGCGATGCCTCAGGTCCCATCTGATCTAGGCGCAGCGGGCGCGCCATTAGAGGGAGCACCCTCCGATTATGAAACGCCGAGATGACGATCCCGGTGTTCAGCCACTGATCGCTCAGAGTCTTCAGTGTAGCGAGGAGGGGGTTCAGCCATGCCTGGAGATGCCCCGCCATGCCGTGTGGCTAATGGAACGGGCGCTCCGTAATGATGCGCCCAGTGTAGCATGGCAGCAGATCCTCGTCGTTCCGGATGTAGAACCAGCCGGTGTGCCACCCACCATGGTTGGTGATCAACCCCGTCGGGATGTACAACTCCTTCTGCTTTAGTGCCAAATTGCAGCTCCCTGTGTGGATGATGCTCCTCACCCCCACTGACACTGGCTTGGTGAAGTGCCCTCCCTTGAAGAGATGAAGCCAATAACTCCCAATGCGGCTCCGTCCCCAGGTATCCTTCGCAGACGACGGTGAAGATCGTCGCGTTGGAGATGGCGTTGAGGGAGAAGTGCTGGAGCTTGACCCCGTAGTGGTGGGTCAATGCCTACATGAATTGGCTCGGAGGAGACCCGAGCCCCATCCGATGGAACTTAACGAAGCTCACCATGTACCCCGCCGGTGGGTTCAGCTCCCGATCCCCCCTCGGCGGCACCGACCACTCCAGCCGGGCAGACAAAACAATGGGATGGAGAAGCCCCTCATCCACCAGCTCCTCCAACTCCCACCTTGTCACAGTCGACGGGCGCCAATCTTCCAGGGAAAGAATCTGCTGCACCATTACAACGGCATAGATCAGCTCGGCGGAGGGATGAGAAGGAAGGTTCCCAATCTCTCTCTCTCTTTCTCTACTCTCCCTCTTGCACTAACAAATAGGGCGACTCCTCTCACAGCAGCGGCGGCGAAGAAGGTAGGAAGGCAAAGTGGGGAACGGACGGATCCCCACCTCCCCAAATTTATAGCCAAGGCAAAGAGCACCGGGTGGATTTAGCCGATGGGGATAAGTGAACGGTCCGCATTAATTACGCTCACCTAACCGCTCCCTCGATTCCCAGGACAGGCACACACGTCGCCCACTTGGCTTCCAGCCATTGTCTGGGTCCACCATGACCGCACTGCTTCACCTCTTGCCTGAAAAGTTGTGCCCAACGGACACATGGTGTCATCCGCGGGTGATGCCTTCTACGAGAAGGAAAATGGCCTCCGGCCTTACAATAAACTTCAAGGGAGCGGAGCCTGGCCCACGGTCAGGGTTCAACAGCCGCCCTCGAGTGCCCGAGTTAGGGGTGTCCAAGGAGGAGCCAACATGAGGCCCCACTTAAGAACGAACTCTCGAGACCCCTCAGACATAGCCAAGGCCAAAACAAAGAGACACTCATGGAATCCCCTTGAAGGGAGGCATCGAGCCACTGGCCCCTAGCGAACGGGAATGACATCCAACGTCAGCTTGTTTGGCTTTAATGAGAATGCCTCCGTGGCCACTAGTCGACCCCTATTGAATGGGGCACGAGTTCTCACTTGGATTTCCCGGTAACAGCTCGCAGAGGACATCGGAACTCGCCCATTGAGGGTAGTGCGGCGCTCCTCACCCCACATCTGATCAAAAGGACTCGTGGGGTGTCTCACCAAAAGCTAGCAAAGCCCTGGCCGTGCGAGGCCCGGGGGCTCGACTACGCTTGGCACCCCTCGATGAAAGAGGGTCAAATACAACCAGGGGCTTGAAGGCTCAGAATACCCCTTGAACAGGCGCTACGACTCCAGTTCATGTTAGTCTAACTTTTCAAGAGCACCTACTACACTCGATCAAACGAGCACCCCTCGACAAGAATTGTGTAGAGCCCTCAGAGGAGTCCTACCTACTCCCCCGAGGCCTCGGGGGCTAACCCCGAAGGGTACGCTTGTGCGCACCCTTCAGAAGAAGACAAAAGTTATGAACCATGAACCTCTACGTGAGTGCCAGCACTCGCGCAGAGGCTCCCGGGCTACTGTCGGGTACCTGGATAAGGAGGTACCCTTAACCCTTGATCAAACAATGTAATCTCAATGTCATCAATGAAATCCCCCCACCAAGATCTTCAGCTATAATCCTTGGCAAACTCAGGCCTGAATGCTTAAAGACAGAGATCCAGGAGCTAAGTCACCATGGGCCGACCCATGAAAGGGTCTCAACGGCCCAGGACAAAGCTAGCTCGATGGACCCCCTCGAGCAAGGAGGCCCGATCGAGCACCCCCTCGAGTGACGGAAGTCCGCGAGGGCGAATGACCCCCTGTCGACTGCTACACTCTCCCGATCCACCTACTTCTGTACGGGAGTTAGGGCATTTAATGCGCTTCACCTGCTCCTAGCAACCCCCATGGCTACAGCGACGGTAATGATGGGCAAGAACAGAGGTCACGTCGGCCTTTTACCACCCATCCCCGGGGAAACGCTGATTCGTACAAACCACTATTTCTCTGTACCAAACACTATGCCCCATCGGGCATCCCCTCAAAACGCAAATGTCAACGTCCATATCAAGAATCTCGGGGCTTGTTCTTATACACCTGGCCTCGAGGACCCTGGGTACCCCTCAATTCAAGCCCTTGGCAGCCCCGGTCAGCGATTCAACCTCTCTTGTACACCACCTACTGCAAGTTGTACGCCCTTAACAGGAGGTCACATCTTTCACCATGCTGAGGCATGCCAGCGTCATCATCAGGACCGGTCAATCACTGACTTCACCGTGACATCTCAGAAGGGTGAATCTCATCATCATGCACGCTGCTACAGGGCTTGACTTCGCTTCAGCACACGCTCTACAGTGTCCACGACATGATCGCTCCATGACGTCATCACTTACGATAGCCCTCACGGCACCGCTAGGGTTTCTTGTACACCCATGCCCTTCCTTGGACTATAAAAGGGGGCACAAGGCTAGCTAAGAGGGAGGACTCATTCAAATTCATACAAACCCATTCTGCCTCTCCGCATGCACCGCAAGGCTTAGGACTAGCGTTTCTATACTTGGGCCCTGCACAACCCCTTTCTCACATTCGCTTGCTTGTATCTCCCTTGTACAAGCACTTCGTTGCAAGATAATACAATCTCTCCGCCTAGCTGAACGTAGAGCCTTCTTTGCCCAAACCAGGATAAATCGTGTGTCCTTCTTGCATCACCATCCGAATTAGGGAGCACGCAGCATGTAGTTACTAGTTGGTGTTAGGCCCCCGGGGCCGAGACACCGACAAGACTTGTCAGTGTCCATGAGTGCTCCCCATAGTGCCTCGGCGATATTCTTTTCAGTGTGCATTACATCAATGTTATGGGATAGTAGGAGGTCATGGAAATAGGGGAGCCTTGTCAAGCTAGACTTATGAGTCCACATATGTTGCTCACCATATCCCACAAAACCACCTCCTTCCTTAGGCACGAAGGCATCTATCTAAGCATGAACCTCGGCACCAATCCTTAGGCGCGGTGGAGGGTCCGTCACTTTGACACCTTTTGTAAAAGTTCTTAACGTATTGTCTTAATGGATGGCCAAGAGGGAGGAATTGATGATGCTTATCAAACGATGAATATTTGCCACCCTTGTTCAACCATATGAACCTCACGGCTTCCTTGCATATTGGGCATGGGAACTACCCGTGAACACACCAGCCACTGAATATCCCGTACGCTAGGAAGTTGTGCATGGAGTACTGGTACCACACGTGCATCTTGAAGCTCTGCTACATAGCCAATCATATGTCCATACCCCTTTGTCCCAAGCATTGATCAATTCATCTATCACAGGCTCCATGAACACACCCATGTTACTCCCCGGGTGTCCAGGAATGATCAATGACAAGAATACATTATGTCGTTCAAAGGAGACGCCGGGGGGGAGATTGAGGGGGATGACAAACATGGGCCAACATGTGTATGGGGCAGCCATCATTCCATAAGGATTGAACCTATCTATTGCTAGCGTGACATGTACATTACGAGCCTCCTCTGCTTTTTGAGGATGCTGGCTATTGAAGTACCGCCATGTTTCAGCATCGGATGGATGCACCATCTTCCTAGGACTGTAACGTTTGCCATCTTCATGCCATGTCATCTGTTTCATGGATTCCACGGTCATGAATAGCCGTTGGAGCCTTGGCAGGAATGGAAGGTGCCGTAAGACACTCGCTGGGATCTTAAGCTGCCTCTTCTTGCCATCACCTGAGTCTACCTCCAAGTACCTGGAGGACTTACACTTAGGATAGTACTTTGCATCCTTGTGATCTTTCCTAAATAGAACACACCCCTTCGGACAGGCATGTATCTTGTCATACGGCATCTTAAGTGCAGAAAGGAGCTTCTCTGACTCGTACAAGTTCTTCGGCAAAATGTGTTTATCCGGTAGCATGTCCCACTACACGGCCAACATCTTATCGTAGCCTTCTTGACTCAGGTTTAGCTCGGCCTTCAACCCCATTACGCGTCCAATGGCATCCAGCTGAGAAACATTGGTATGCTCATGAAGGGGTCTCTGTGCCGAGTCCAACATTGCATAGAAGGCCTTTGCGACAGCCTCCATCTCCTCCTTCTCTGTCCTTTAGCGAAAAAAGTTTGGTGAGTGTCCTCTAGCATGTCTGCTACCCCGGCACCATCTTCAAAAGCCTCGAGTCGAGGTCTCACCACCTCCTCTCTCAGACGATGGGCTTCACCATGGTAGATCCACCGATGATAGCCCGGTGTAAATCCATGTTTCACAATATGTTTACCCATGGTGTCCATGTCTCTCCTTGCTATGTTGTCCCATTTACTGCAGGGACAAGGAACCGAAGGAAGTCCTCGAGCACTCTCGCCAAATGCATGTTTCAAGAAACCTTCCATATTGACAAACCAGGAGCCGTCGAAATCTCTCATGTGTCTCTAGCCATGTACATCCACTCACGGTCCTCCTTCCTTTAACATATATATATAACAGAGAGTAATGTGACCATCAATTGCATCCATGTGGTGTTCCTATTGTCTAATAGGTGAGGATAGGTCCTAATCCCACCCGCGGATGCATGGATGAGTTAGTTTCCATGGTCCGCTCCTATCTGAGATAGAATTTCGGCAGCACCTCCCCGTTGCTCTCCTGATACACGTCCTGCAAGGGAGAGTGTGTATCCGGAGAACAACAGGGGGCGATGCCGAAACTCTGTCTCAGACAGGAGCGGACCATGGAAACTAACTCATCCGCGTATCCACGGGCTGTCCAATAAACATGGACAATCCGAAATAGATACAGTCGAAGATATGCAAAGACCTGCATACCTCCATCTGTATCTCTTTCGGACGGGAGACGCCTAACTGGGTTACATGCGGGTTATGACAAACATATGGAAAGAGAGGTTATTTATACCTAGGGTCGCCTAGATGCTCCGATTCGCCTCCGACAGGTCCTGCTCTGCAAAAGAAGAAACATATAACTATAAGATGAAAAATTTGGCAGAACCTCCCCTATATAAGGAGGTTTCCAAATCCTACAGGAAAAGACCGACACGATGGCCGATGTCCAAATTAAGGGCACAATGGCCCACAAATCCACAATTCCGGCACGAAGGCCGCCAACACATAAACGGCAACATGACGAGCACCCGGAGCCTTTACCTTCTTCTCCCTTCTCCTTCTCCTTCCTCTTCTCCTCCTCCCTTCTCCTTCTTCTCCTTATCCTCTTATCCTTCTTGTTCCCCTCTTTCCCTCTTCTCTTCTCTTTCTCTCTGCAGGGACAGGGCCAAGGGCCAGGCCTTCTTCTCTTTCTCCTCTTCTCCTTCTTGTTCCCCTCTTCCCCTGTTCAAAAAAAGAACCAAAACACACAGACAAATAAGGACAGAAATTACTAAAAAGTATATGAAATGTGACCCACACTCCACTTCCAATCACTTGGGAATTTCATCGAACACAAGCTGGGCAGTGAGCACGCGCTACCTGGGGCTAAGGGCAGGGACAGATGACCGGGACGGGGCGGGACGGACGGATGGCCTGCCGGGCAGGGACGGACGGACGACCGGGCAGGGACGGATGGGGCGGGAGGGACGAACGGCTGGGCAGGGGCGGTGACACGGGCGGGGGCGGGCGGGAAAGCGGGCGAGCAGTAGAGGCGCGTGGGCCGCCGGGCGAGCGGCGGCGGTGCGCGAGAGGAAGGGTGAGCGGCGGCGCGGGGACGGGGGAGTAGGCGGGCGGGCAGGCGAGCGAGCGGTGACGGCGCGCGGGAGGGAGGGCGAGCGGCGGAGCACGAGCAATGCGGGGGAGTGGCGGCGGCGCGCGGGAGGAAGGGCGAGCGGCGGCGTGCGCGGGGAGTGGAGCGGCGGCGGCGCGCGCGCTAGGTCGAGGTCGGGAGCGGCTGTGGCAGGCGGGGGCGCAGCCGTGTGCTGTTAGGCGGATAAGGTTAGGTTTAGGTCATATGCTGCCGGTTGGTCCTTTTAGGTAGGTTATATTTTTTAAAAAATATTTGTCGTGTGCCACACAAGCCTAGCACACGGCAAATCTCAGCACACGGCGAATTTTTTTGTTTTTTGTCACCATTTTTTTCGAGCAAGTCATGACGTCAGATGTGTAAAACCCAGACATCTCAACATGTGATCACAAGTTATCACATGTTGAGACGTCTAGGTTTTAGACATCCGACGTCACGACTTCCTAGAAATATGCTAAATTTTTTATCATAGCCTCCACATGCGATGAGAAGACACCCGCAAAAGTTTCATGATTTTCGGACTTTGTTTGAGTTTTATATAATTTAAATGCACTTTTTTCGGATGTCGCTCGTCATGTTTCGTAAATAAGATGCTCCAAAGTTCGTGGGAGTTCCTTGATACCGCGTTAAGATACACTAAATAATAGGAATATCATTTTTGAATCACTAAATTTTATTATTTTATGCATCTGCAGTCTAAATTTGAATTATAAGAAAAAAATTCAAGTAAACAAAATTAATGAAAAAAATATAGCAAAACAAGTCAAAAATTGACCAGATTTGAAAATGTAGATTAAAATGACATACTAAGCCTTCAAAAAGAAATGGTGACAAAAACAAAACAACAAAAAAAATTTACCATGTGCCGGGGTTTGTTGGCACACGGCAAATCTTTTTCAAACTAACGGCAGAAAGCCTCCGTCAAGCAACCGGTAGATTTGCCGTGTGCCATTGTTTGCCGTGTGCCTGGCATACGGTAAAGATAGGATTTACCGTATGCCTGGCACACGACAAATATTCTATTTGCCGTATGCAGTTATTTACCGTGTGTCTGGCACACGGTAAATCTTTCGTTTCTTGAGTGTACCTATTTGCCATGTGCGGCAAATTATAGATTTCCCATGTGCTCGTGTTTTGACACACGGCAAATTTTCTTACACACGATAAATCTCGAGTTTCCGGTAGCGTCGATCAAGCAAGCAACCACACAGTTGCATACCCGCACGCGTACCGAGTCACCCAGAAGTCGAAGATTAACAAATATAGTCAAAAGGGCCCGTGTACATACCTATCTGTGGAATTCGGCATAAAAAACACTATCTGTGGAAAAAATTCGGTATTTCCAAACATCTTCCAACATCTTTCAGTAGATTTCTTGTCTTGTTCTCTTCCAGGCTCAGATGAGTCAGATCTTTATTGAGATTCGTTGATCTCCCTGTAATTTTATGATTTGCTGAAAAATTAGAAGATAACAAACAGAAAAATCTTCTAAAAGATTTTTTTAACGTCTTTTATCTGGGTATAGTTGTAGCAGCTGCTTATAAACACGCATGACCACTCAACACACGCACACACTCACATCACCCGTCTACAAACAAACCTATAACTACGCTCAAATCATAAGATCACATCCTTTTTAAGATCACCGAAATTCACACAATTCGTAGGGATGGGGTACATCATGATCTTATCGTGGCTTCATTCGAGAGATGCTGAAAATTATTTAGGACACTGTTCCCGGTGAGAAAATCGCGCGTCCAAACGAGTTCGAACTCGTGACAGGTGACATCTGCACTCGGAGCATTCACCACCCGAGCTACGCTCAGTTCCCATCTTCTAAAAGATGTGTATACAACGATCCCGTCCTTGCGAATTTTTTTTTTCTATTTGATCTGATTCGAATGGGTCAATAATATATAAATAAATAAATAAAAAACTAGACACGGAATAGGCCGGCCCTCGTCCTAATTGCATCCAGGCCCGCCTCTATAAAGCCCACGTGCGTAAATAAACTTACATTGTACATCACTGCCACACGTGCCCTTCTCCCAGAAGACCTTTAATTTTAAACAAGACACAGGGTATTGACTTTTGACGTAGAAAAATCTCCAAACATAATCAAGATCAGCGGTAACAGGGAAAAAAATCCTTCGCCTGACTTCACGTGTTCCAATTTGGTTTCTGGTTGTTGATCCTATTCCTAACGTTACTTTGGTATATGTGTGCTAATTATATTTGACGTGGCTAGCAAATAAGTACTCTCGTCAAATATGAACGTATGTCCCGATCTCGGACTGAAAAAAGCGTGGACGAGACGAAGAGTGGAAGAGCGACCCTCGGTCAAGGGGTAGATCATGCCCTCGGACGTCCTACCGATAGGACGCCCGTCATGGCCCACTAGTATGCCGGCCCCCTCGCCATCCTCACTCCGGCGTCTTCGCCCCCGCCGCCAGCCACCGCCCCACCGTGGGCGCTAGGGCTCGCCAGAGCGCGCCGTCCTCTTCCCCTCCCCAGCACATCCGGCAACCTCGCCGTCAACTTCTTCTCCAGCTCCGGCGACCTGGCCCCTCCCCTAGGCCTGGCCCAGCCGTCTCCCCCGCCATCAGGGTACCCTAAGCCACCCTCCTACCTCCCCACCGCCTGTCTTCCCTTCCTCCCCCGGCCGGCCGGACATTTCTATACCCGGGGAGGAGAAGGTGGGGTGACGTGGAGGTGGGGGGCGCTCGCCGGTGCTGGATTTGGAGGAGGAGGGGAGAGGGGATACGAGAGAGGAGAGAGGGGAGATGTCTACCTGGGCCGCGGGAGCTGGTGCCGGATCCGCCGTCGCCGGTCGTCGTCAGAGGGTGTGGGAGGAGGAGGATCTGAGGCCTGGAGGTTGCCGGGGAGAGAGAGAGAGGCATGCAGCTGGGGAGAGAGTGAGGAGAGTGGCTGGGAGTGGGAGTGGGGGTTGGGACGTGGTGGGCCATGGTGTCCTATGCTTAGGATAACCTAAGTAGAGCATTACCGCAAGCAAAGCAACCACATAGTTGCCCCCGTGTACGCGTACTTTAATTTTTTTAGATAATGGAAATTATATTTTCGGCTTTAGTCATCCTCTCTTGTGGATGCATCAGGTCACAATTATTATAAAATATAGCCAGTGATATAAGTAAGACTTGTCACCTGACAACACTGGTACAGCTCTAATAAGAAACTCTGACTTGTTAAGTCGATAAATCGCTGCCAAAACACGTCTGTCAGCCCTATAGGATACTGAAAGAATCTAGGATACCGATCACCATTGGAAACTCCGTATACTGTAACCCAGCAGGTATCCACATGCGTCACCACTGTTAAAACACGGTAGCTCCGCCACTGCCTCCAAGAGCCGTGCCGTTACGCCATACGCCAGCGACATGATCCATCGCTGGATCCAACTATCAGATCCGAAAAACTGGGCGCTCCGACGAGCTGCCCACTGCGAATGTTGAAACCACCACCAGCATGGACGCCGCCCACCGCTGCAGCATGTAAAGCCGTGTGAGAAGCGGCAGGTAGAGAAGTACCGCCCCCAATGCCTGCACGGGCCACTACCGCCGCTGCCCCAACCGCCGTCTTCGGCGCCGGCTGCCACCGCCGCCAACGACTCCCGGATTCTGCCTCCCGGGCACCGGATCGGTTCGCCTGAACACCAGATCGGCCAACCCAACCAATGCTAGCGCCCCCTTCCAGAAGCGCCAGGCCAACACGCCGCCCATGACGATCCATAAGCACGACTGCGCGCGCTGGTCGTGCTCAGTCGCGGCGGCACGGGCCTCCCGGCTGCCCCTCCAGCAGCGGTGAGGGTAGGGCAATTGTGATTTGTGGGGGCGGCCAGGTTTCGTGAGACGCCCGAGCCCCTCGTGCGGGAGGGACGCGGGGGTCTGTTCCCGTCCAGTGTCAGACTTAGTCACCGAGAAGTCCAAGTTTAACAAATAATCAACAGAGCCCGTACTTACATATCTGGGCCTGTATACATACATATCTGTGGAAAAAATCGAGAGACGGATTCCGTCCTTAGCTTGCGAACTTTTTTTTTTTTTGATTCGAATGGGTCAATGATAAATAACAAAATAAACTAGACACGGAACATGCCCTCGTGCTAATTGCCTCCAGGCCCGCCTCTATAAAGCCCAAAGTAGCAGCCTACTCTTCCCCCTGCCTACTATATTACTTATACTACTGTATTATAGGATACCAACTGGGACGTCTACCATGGGCGTGGCCATGTTCCGGAGGGCGATCGCCTGGTTGCTGGCCCTCTTCCTCGTCCTCGCGCTGATCGTCTCGGGTTCGCCGGCGCCACATGAGATGTCCACCGCGTCATCACCGAGGAGGGCTTTGGCGCAAGGGGTTTTTGGCTGCTGCAGCGGCGGCGGTGTCGCTGGCTCCCAGCAGCAGGCACGATACAGCTGCCCTACAAAGTGCTCTCCTCCCTGAAGATGATGATATACAGTACTAACTGGACGTCAAACCTCCAGTATTCAACTATATTAGTTTTCAATAAGTACATATATGTATTCAGAAGAGTGTTCTTGTATTTTTTTATTATACAGCCATACTTCATGGTGTGATGCATCGGGGACGTTGCCATGATGTTGTGAATTTACTTTCAGTACATTGAGGGTCCAAGTTCAATGAAGTAGATTATCAGGCTCCAAAGTTTAATGAGTGAGAAGTTGTAATCTCAAGTTTGTTCCAATTTATATATTATAATACTTCTATATTGCTTAATATAAAAGGCCAAATTTTCATCTTTTTTGTTCGACCTCCCGAGAGTACCGGATAGTGGGGAATTTCCTCCCATCTCGATATGCTCTTTCATGTCCCATACGTGGCCCCAACTCATCTGACTCGTGCTCATATAAGTTATACAACTCAGCATCTAGCATCTAGCAATAATACATACGAACGCCAATTCCCTGAGGCATACTAAGCCACGCCCTCTTTGTCTCGTTTGTGACCCGGAATCATAAGCCGTGCTAATACGAGTTAGAAAAACTTGCACCTCGCAATTGTACATACTCCAATTTTAATATGTATTAGGTTTCGTTGCAACGCGCAGACACATTTGCTAGTATCATTAAAGAAGGAAATTTTCTTTCCACATAGTTTTTCATCCGTCCAGGGCATCCGCCACCACGCCAGCCCACTTAATTTCATCGATCGGTTCTTCGTTCTGATTTCTGTTTTTCTTTTGAAGAGTTTCAGGATTTCGGAGTCTGCTGTTACCACTAATACAAAATCGAATTTTCCTAATGCTTGCGATTTTCTTCAGACGGTTTGTAAGGAGAAGGCGCTGGTAGAAAAAACACATGGGCCCAAGGCTAAAAACTGCCAGAGTAAATAGAAAACCATCAATGTAAATCATCAACAACAACAACAATAACATAGCCATCAGTGTAAATCATGTCAGAAAAAAAAGGCATCCACCTCTAAAAATAATTTATATTGGCAACTGTCATATGGAACTGCCAGTGCAAATATAAGATTTACACCGGTAGTATTCTTAAGTAATCTGTCAGTTTCTAGGTCTTACACGATCGGTTTACATAGTGTGCCAGAAAAGCTATAAATACACCCATCTTCCTTTCTCGACCATAACTGTAGAACCGAGCCACCTTCCATTGGTGGCGAACTTAGATTTTCAAAATTTACAAATTACAATGGGAGAGGTTTTGGTCTTCATTTCTTTGAAGGAGGTAGCTCAAGAAGGCTAGTTAATGCCTCACATATCTCTTTTTGCATCAACCTTTATCAGTTTCTGGTAAAATTAGACTACGGTTTCATGACTGTGTTTGGAGAGAGAGAGAATGGTTCTTGCAATTCTATCTAACAATTGATTATCCCAAAATTTTAGCTTAGTTTAGCTCATTATGTTCCTTCCACTATATACATATCGCATCAATCATCATTTTGATAATTTATGCATGCAAGCTAATGGGGAATGGTGTTATCAAGATTTCGATTGTTAGTTTGTTCAATCTAGACTATTAAATTATTGGGTAGCGATATAATGTTTGCTGAAATCATTAAAACAAGAGATCGACATGCACGTTTATAGAAAAATATAATTGTTCAATTTTCTAAAATTATTGCTAAATTGTCAGAAATAACACTCCAATACGTAAGTGGTTTTTAAGTTTACCTTATATTTAATCACATATTATCTTTATATATAATTTTTGTAGGGATCAACGCTCATGGATGTACAACTTATCAAGATTAGTTCCATCATACTGGTTGAGGTTCATAGGTTTATTGATATAGCTAAGAGGTATGCATGCAGAAAGAAGACAAAGTACATATCCGACTTCTAGAGGCCTTCGCAGACAACCTTCAGAGACCTCGCTATGTACCTGCACCCACAGGGTTTGGGCAATAAGAAGCAACCACTAGCGAACCTTGGGCATGTGGAAAGCTACGAATCATTTAGAGTTTTCTGACTTCTTTACTTTGAACAAAGCACATGATCTTGACCCTTGACTCTGGACATAGAGAAAATCTCCAAAGATGATGATCATTCACCTAACCTCTTCTGTTCCAAATTGATTGTTGATGCCATTCCCATCTTTAGTTTAATAATGGTTCGTCCGCCATTAGAGTTGCGCACACACCTTGGGCCATTGCTAAGTAACCATGCTGCTCATACTTCTACAAATCCAAACTGCATACATGCTTGCGAGTTGCGCACACACCTTGGACCATTGCTGAGTAACCATGCTGCTCATACTTCTACAAATCCAAACTGCATACATGCTTGCTGCGACGACCGTAAACAGCGCCTCATTCTGTGCACCTCCAGTTCCGTGCCTCCACGATCAGGCCTTGGCACTCCTCGAGCTGAAGGAGTCGTTCAACACTACTGGCGGCGATTCCACCACCTTTCTGTCATGGACTGCCGACACAGACTGCTGCAGCTGGCATGGTGTCAGCTGTGGCAGCGCCGGTGGCCATGTAACCTCCCTCGACCTGGGTGGTCGGCAGCTGCAAGCCAGTGGTCTCGACCCTGCGCTGTTCAGACTTACTTCGCTGAAGCACCTCGACCTCTCCGGCAATGACTTCAGCGTGTCCCAGCTCCCTACCGCTGGGTTTGAGCAGCTCACGCAGCTCACCCATCTCGATCTCTCGGACACCAACTTCGCGGGACCTGTACCAGCAAGCATCGGCCGCCTAAAAAGCCTCATCTTCCTCGACCTCTCCACCAGCTTCTATGCCTATGATTTCGACGAAGAGAACAGGTTGACATACTACACCTCAGACAACCTTAGGCAGCTCTGGGTGCCAAACATGGAGACCCTGCTTGCAGACCTCACAAACCTGGAGCTGATCAGGCTGGGCATGGTGAATCTGTCTGGTAATGGAGCCCAATGGTGCGACTATTTGACCAGGTTCAGTCCTAAACTCAAGGTCCTCAGCTTACCATATTGCTTGCTACCAGGTCCTATATGTAGATCACTGTCAGCCTTGACATCACTCACTGTCATCGAGCTTCATTATAATCACTTATCTGGTCCAGTGCCAGACTTCTTGGCTGGTTTGTCCAACTTGACTGTTCTTCAGCTTTCAACAAATAAGTTTGAAGGATATTTCCCTTCCATCATCTTCAAACACAAGAAGTTACAAACAGTTGACCTCTCCAGCAATCCTGGGATCTCCGGTGTTCTGCCAGTTTTCTCGCAGGACAGCAGCTTGGAGAATCTGTTTGTCAATGACACAAGCTTCTCAGGGACCATACCAAGTTCAATAAGCAATCTCAAGTCTCTAAAGATGCTAGGCCTTGGTGCTCGTGGCTTCTCTGGAATACTTCCCTCTTCGATAGGTGAGCTCAAATCCTTGGAACTGCTTGAGGTGTCTGGTTTACAGCTAGTAGGATCCATACCGTCATGGATCTCAAATATGGCTTCTCTCAGAGTTCTCAAATTCTCCTACTGTGGATTATCTGGACAGATACCTTCTTGGATAGGAAACTTAAGTGACTTGATGGAGCTTGCACTGTGCAGTTGCAATTTTTCAGGGAAGATACCTCCACAGATATCAAATTTGACTAGACTACAAGTTCTGCAACTCCAGTCAAACAATTTTGTAGGTACGGTGCAACTATCCGCATTCTCAAAAATGCAAAATCTATCCGTCTTAAATCTCTCAAACAATGAACTGCACGTGGTAGTGTTGGCGCTAGAACCTAACACCGGTGGGGCGAGCAGCATTTACTCGACTCCCCTCGAGTTTCTCCCTGAACCAGGGAACAAGACGAGCCGAGCTCTCAACTCCCACACACTCACACATCCACGAGCACCAGCGTTGGCCAACTACCTGGACGAGATGTGAGGGGCAAGAGCTTCACTGAGCACAGCAAACACACACACTCTACTCACGGTTTTAGTTCCTGAAATCTAAGTCTCTCAGAATGGTTTGGCCTACTGAACTAGCTCTTCCATTGCCATGGATTGAATATATATACAAGCCGATGTCTCAGCCAGTCGGTGGATACACCAACTACCTACCTCTACAGTACAAGGCTTTAACTAGCTCCAACTACTCCTAGACATGACTAGACCAGCCCACTACCTGCCGGCGTACCTCTATATTTACAGGGCATGGCCTAATACCATGCTGCTACAGTGGGAGGGATGGACAGCACCGCTGACCTTTTACTTGCCCCTCGACCGACTGCAGGGTGAGATCGTGGGGGTGCAGCAGATTAAGTCTAACATTCTTCCTCTAATCCTGCTGCTAACCCTTAACTTCAACCATGCCAATCCTCTGCCTCGGTTCCTGAGACGCCCGAGTGACTTGGCATGCCACGGTGACCACTGTGATATACTCCGCCTCGCAGTTCGACAGCGCCACCATCTTCTGCTTCAGCGACTGCCAGACGGTTGGCCCCACTAAGTACGCCCGAGGTACTCTGCCGCCCTTCCACGTCGCCCGCCTTGTCTGCGTGAGCCCTTGCTCACCTTCATCTCATTCCGCCTTCCACTCATTTATGGAAGAACTGTGCATTGCATAAATGCCCAATCCTCAGAGCACAAGTACAGTAACGTCCTTGAGATAGAAAATGTAGCCGATTATCTTTATATATGACATATAGAAAATGTAACCACTCTAGTTGCTACTCCGGCAAGGATGATAATGGCAGAAACCATGAGCGCAGGCGATGTATCTCTACTTACTTAAAAATTAGGTAGTGCGTCGAGGTGCGGCCACCGTTGAAGGACAGGGGTGTACAGACGGACACCCACGCAGGCTACGGCGATTTCCCTCCTGTCCCTCGGCAGCGCGCGTTGTTAGACCTCGAGCAGGTGCGGACCGGAAAGGGGGACAAGGGGTAGGGCGCCGGAGTTTCCCGGAAGTGGCGGCGAGGGGCGGCGTGGGGCGGCGTCGGGAGTTGTGTCGGCCGGATGGTTGAGCAAGGCGTAGAGTTGGATTGGGTCTAGTGCGCCCACCGCGAACAAGAACATTTGCAGAACAAGTTTATATCAAATTAAATACAATTTTGATACATTCTTTGTTCCGTAAAAAATATATAAAAAGTTTTCTCATAAATGCATTATATAACTTTAATTTTATAATATCACGTGTCGTGACACTTAAATAGTTAAATGTTCTAATAACTATTGTATTTATTATTTTTATAATATTTTCAATTTTTATAATATCACGCGGACATCATACCTCTAAAATGATTGAAACACTAAACATATATCCGCTAACATAGGGGAGATGGAGTGCCTCTGCCGATCGATTTCGGCCATTGGTTGGGAGTCGGCGGCACACGTGCACCACTTCCTGTGATGCGCGTGAGCACCGCCACTAGTGAGCCCCACCAGCACCGAACTAGGCTCAACTCGGACGCACAGGCCATGTGTACGACCACCAACACCAGTGCCGACGCGAGGAGGGAGCGGGAGGCGTGTGCGATAGGAGGGAGCAGGCAGTGCCGAATCGAATTGCGTGGCAGCCACGAGGGGAGTGATGTCCGCGTCTAAGACAAGGTAGCCGCAAATGCACTATAGCAGGGGGCAGAAGGGGTGTCAGGGGAGGAGAAGCGCAAGGGTGGAGAAGCGATGAGTGATTTTTAATATTAACTAGCAGGAGGAGAAACGATGAGTGATTTTTAATATTAACTAGGAGGATTTCGCGCGTGTTACCACGGATATGGAGAATATATATATAATAGGTTAGAATGTTAACCATTAAGAATTGTGAGATGAATATCTTACACGTTGCCGTGTGATTTGTATCGAATGTAAAGAACGTGAAGTGCAAGAGGCACACATAATCACATAATGGTTTTGCTTGATGTAACTTCATAAGACGGTAGGAGGACGGTGGGCCTAGTGGATGATATAGCTCAAGGAAGTGTTAGAGAATTAGGCTAGTGCGGTTTATTTTTACAGGAGATATAAATAGATAGATAAAATATGCGGTCAGGAGCCGGGGTAGCTGGAGTCAAACTATTTGATGATTTGTGTTGACGCTCGGACGTGAGACGCGATAAAGGATTATCAATACTTTGGTTCGTCCTTACGAGCCTTTCTTTTTTTTATACCACAATTTTATTTTTACGGTTTGTTTGGTTTGGGTCCCTAAAGTACAGTGATTAAAGTTTAGTCACTTCGAACAGCCTGATTAGAAATAACTAAAGTAGTTTAGTCATTTTAATTGTTAATATGTGACTAAAAGTGAGTAAACTTTCCATCCGTGTACTTCTTTTCACCCCTCTCGCGACTCTGAAGTCAAATTTTCTGCAGCTCTACTGTGAGCATGTATGGGCATCCACTTGTGCCATGTGCATGATTTTTTTTAAAAAAGTGGATGATGGCATTACCTTTTACAAATCCTCGTAAATCTTGAAGCTGAACAGGTCATTGCGGCTCCATAATTGCTTTGCAGCTCAGCACAAAGGCATTGTTTCTTGTTTGTATATGTTTTCCGCAGTTGACTTCGTTGTTTCTAATTGTGGCCTCATTTCCTATATAAAACTGCACTTGGCAGACAGCATATCCATGCCCTGCACCCTTCCTGTAAGATCTAGATCTCCCTTTGTTCACTGCCATGGTTTCTCTCCACATCCTCATAGTAGTACTACTACTCTTCGCCCTTCAAATCCCTGGAAATTCTGCAACGACGACGAGGGACACCATCTCAGCTGGCCAAGCACTATCCACTCACGACAAGGTCGTCTCCCAGAATGGAAGGTACGCCTTTGGGTTTTTTGAGGCCGGTAGCTCCCAAAACACAAGTAACTGGTACCTTGGCATATGGTTCAACAGAATCCCCAAATTCACAGTGGGATGGGTAGCAAACAGGGATGACCCAATGAAGAACCACACCTTATTAGAGCTCAAAATCTCCCACGACGGCAACCTTGTTGTCACAAACCGGGCTAGTAACTCCATTGTCTGGTCTACTCAGGCCAGCATGAAAAGCAACAACACCATTGCTGTTCTCTTGAACAGCTCAAATCTTGTCTTAAGAGATGCCTCAAACTCGTCCAATATTTTCTGGCAAAGCTTTGACCACCCAACAGATACATTATTCCAATGGGCTAAGCTTGGTTGGGACAATGTTACTGGTCTCAATCGCCGCCTCGTCTCTAAGAAAAACTCAATTAGCCCTGCTACTGGGCTGTATTACAAGGAGCTAGACCCAACTGGTGTTAACCAAATTATCCTTGTATCAGTAAAGTCCTCGAAACCCTATTCGTCCAGTGGTGTGTGGACTGGAAAAAGGTTTAACTCGTCACCAGAGGTGTCAAGGAACGTTGGTTACCTGTCATTTGTAGAGACTACGCATGAGAAGTATTATACATTCCATGTGTCAGATGAAATGAATATTTATTATAACTTGGGTGTCTCGGGTCAGACAAACGTATTCATTTGGCCTGAAGGTTCAGAAGATTGGGTACTTGCCCATGCTGAACCTAAATCTCAATGTGATGTGTATGCAGCCTGTGGACCTTACACAATTTGTGATGATGATGCTCTGCCCCACTGCTCTTGTATGAAGGGGTTCACAGTAACATCCATTGAAGATTGGGAGCTAGATGATCGAAGCAGTGGATGCTCAAGGAACACTGCATTAGATTGCAATTTTTCAAACGAAAGTTCAATAAAATCCATGGACAAATTCTTATCAATTCCATGTCTTAGTTTAGCACAAAGTGAGCACAAAACAGAGGATGCAAAAAGCAGTGGTGAATGTGCTCAAGTTTGCTTGAACAATTGCTCTTGCACTGCATATTCCTTCAGAAACAATACATGCTTTATTTGGCATGAAGAATTGCTAAACATAAGGAAAGTACAATGTGGTACCACAGCAGATTCAAATGGAGAAACTCTTAACCTTCGCCTTGCGGCTAAAGATATGCAGAATTTAGAGAAAAACAAAAGAGTATTTACTATTGGAGTTGCCATTGGTACTAGTGCTGCTGCTTTATGTTTGTTTGCATTCATCATGCTGATAATTATTTGGAGAAACAAAAGGAAGAGCTCTTACAGAATCTCACAAACTGCCCAGGGTTGCAATGGAATCATTACATTTCGATACATCGATTTAAAACGTGCAACTGAAAATTTCTCAGAAAAGCTAGGGCAAGGTGGTTTTGGTTCTGTATTCAAGGGGTTCTTGAGTGACTTAACAGGGATAGCGGTGAAGAGGCTTGATTATGCTAATCATGGAGAAAAGCAATTCAGAGCTGAAGTGAAATCAATTGGAATAATCCAACACATTAATTTAGTCAATTTAGTTTGGTTTTTGCTGTGAGGGTGCTAAAAGGTTGCTTGTTTATGAACACATGCCAAATGGCTCTCTTGATAATCATCTTTTCCGGAGCCATGCGACATTGTTGAAGTGGACAACTAGGTATCAAATAGCATTGGGAGTTGCTAGAGGATTGACCTACTTGCATGAGGGGTGCTGTGACTGCATCATACACTGTGATATTAAACCGGAAAATATTCTCCTTTCCGATTCATTTATCCCAAAGATTGCAGATTTTGGGATGGCCAAATTCTTGGGCAGGGATTTTAGCCGAGTCTTAACTACATTCAGGGGAACTATAGGATACCTTGCACCTGAATGGATCACTGGAGTGGCTGTTACACCAAAAGTTGATGTGTATGCCTACGGTATGGTTCTATTGGAAATCATATCTGGGCAAAGGAATACATCTGTTTCAAGTTCTTGCAGTACTAGCAATCATGATATTTATTACCCTGTACATGTCGCACGGACGATTGTTGAGGGAGATGTAATGAGCTTGCTGGACCACAGATTAAATGGTGAAGCCAATTCCAGGCAGGTCGAAATAGCTTGCAAGCTTGCATGTTGGTGTATTCAAGATGATGAGTCTAATAGACCAACAATGGCCGAGGTGGTTCAGACCCTTGAGGGTTTACTTGAAATTAACATACCCCCAATGCCAAGGCTACTTGAAGCTATTGCCGGAAGCTCTAGTTTTACCTCTTGAAGCTATTGCCGGAAGCTCTAGTTTTACTTGCTTCTGATCCTTATTTTTCCAAATGTATCATTTCTGATATCGATGGAGATGTTTGTATACACTATTATATGCTTTGTTTTCATATAAACCATATAATGCAAATTGTTGTATATATATGTTCCATGGTATGTTGCGTTCATACGTACGCCACACAAAGTTGATGTTATTTAGTTTTGAAAAAAAATTTGACGTCAATTCAATTTTCTTTCGACAATTGTTATTCAGCTCTTTTCATTGAATTTGCTTTGTATTAGGATGGTTTCTACACTATACATGCTTTGAGTACAACCATTCGAGATTCTGACTACCCAGCTAGGGGCATTCGTTTATGTTGAATTGTTGATGCTTGTTTCTACATTCTTGATCCTTTGAGGTAGCACTTGTAGAGAACAGAAAGAAAGATTAAATTTTTTCCGTGATTATCTAATACTAAATTTTAAAAAGAACATAGGATTGGCACATTTTTTACCACCACCACCAGCAGCTGGCAGCTGCTCATGATGATCAGCAGGGAAAGAAAGACTAGACTAGGAATATATGACCGTCTCAAAGTCAAGGTCACTTGTCTAAGAGTTTCTTATTTGGAATGACTGTCAGAGTTGGCATGGTCATTAGCCACAGTATAAATAAAAGCAAGAGTAGTAACGGCAGAGATACACCGCACCAGGCGCTGATGATGCGGTAGGTCAAACATGCATGTGTTGAAGGCTAAAAGAAATTAGACAAAGAATAGAAAAGCCCTGTCAGAGTCAAGGTCGTCTAATAATAGCTTTGGTTAGCCAGTAAAACTGTAGAAAGTAAACGTGCCATGCGCTCGTGAATGAAAGCTGAAAGAAACACTCTAAGATTCAAGGCCGTCTAAATAGTAAAAGCAGAGATGTGACGAAGGCTGAAAGAAAGACAAAAATAGAAAAAAAAAAATCTGACTTTAGTCAAGATCATCTGTTCTGTTTAGTGTTATTTTTCTTTTGTTGCCGGTCAGAGTGTGTTTTGGTCGCGTGTCAGTGTTATTTTTTTCCCCAAATGCCTGTCAGAGTTGATAAAGGTCATGATCGTGGATGGTAAAGATCAAGGCACTTAAGTATCTGGAGAGTGTAGTTCCATCGCAACTTCTCAGAGTCTGAACACAACTGCAGAGGTGAAAGCTCCCATGATTCTCATGAGACCACTCACACTGGATAGAAACCGAAATTGTTACACAATTTCCACTGGGCGAATAAAGATCTAGTATAAGTTGGCAGCAGTTAGGGTAGGTTGGATCTAGTAGGTGGGATTCTTTGACTCGACTAAGTCAGTAATTTTGAAGCTTCAAGATGTTTGTTTGCTCTTAGTTTTCTGAGAGGACTCTTGACTTGAGAGGTACTGTTCTACTTTGCTGTTCTTCTCACGTCTCAGTTCTCAGGGCTCGTCACAGTAGCCCATCAGGTGGCTCAGTAGAAACTAGAGGAGCAGGGATCAACTCTGAATCCATGGGAGTTACCTTTGAAGGCTGCAGTTTGAATCATGAATTGGATAGGCGATCTCACAATTTAGACAGACCTGTTTGTGCTGATCGACCCCTTCAATTTTGTGGGTTGGCTTAGGTGCATAGAGGCTTTAGAGATGGCGGTGATGAGGCGGCTTTATTCTCGGTGCTTGATCATGAGGCTAACACATAGGAGAGATGAGTTTTCAGTCTTAGAGAAGTATTTTCTGTGTTAGCACATGGATGAAACAATAGCAGAAGAAAGAATTATGGCTAGCAATTCTTATTCAAACTCGCAGGCTTCAGTTCCTTTTTTTTCAGGGAACCACATGATTCCACTAATCTTGTGAACCAGAAAAATCACTGGTCACCAACATATGAATACAAACTGGTAAACTATCAGGATCAAACACCAGATTATCTTGACACAGACTTTTGTTCTAGCTAATTTATGTGCTACTTTATTACACTCACGTGGTCTGTGCCGCTTTTGCTCCCTGAATGCATGCCACCAATTCAGCTTTGCTAAGCTTTTTTTTTTTTGCGACAATTCAGCTTTGCTAAGCTTAAACACATGGTTTAATCTCCCTACACCAGCCAGAAGGACCTCGCCAACATCGTCCCGAATTATACAGCCCCAACTCCCTTGTGCTCTCTCTTTTACGAAGCCACTATCCACACTGATCTTTACAAAACCAACTGGAGGTCGACTCCATTTTGGTCTGAACTGTACTCTCACTGCACAAGTTGATGCATGGCCTTCAGACTTCTGAATTCCTCAAATTGTCTCGTGATCAACCAAGCTAGTTCCTGCTGATTTCTTCTACAATCGCCTCCCCTCACTCGGTTTCTTTGCCACCAGCAGTTATTCAGGAGCAGGGCAACTTGACTACTCTGGTCAGCTGACAGTGCCAAGATGCGCTCCACGCACTGTTTGGCGTCCGACAACAAACTGAGGTCTCCTCTAATACGCTCCAGCCCCAATTCTCTCCATACTTTCTTGGCCCGTTTGCATTTGAAGAAGAGGTGTACTCCACCTTCATCGTATCTTAGAAGAGAACACAATTTGTATCGAGCTCCATTCCCCTTCTTGTCAGATTACCCCTTAGGGGCAAAGAGTTGTTTGCAAAACGCTATATAAAGTGTTCAATTCTATCTTAGGCAATTGAGCTTCCAAAATTTTCCCCATATTCTATTTGAACGAGGGAATAGCTAATGTGCTGCTGTAAGACGCCAGAGGCAGCAGCAGATAGTAAGCACTGAAACAACGCAAAATATCTGAGCATTTAGAGAGAAAAAATTTTACCAACTCCTTATCTTTATTTTTATTTTACAAAATCTATTGGAGGGCTTTCTTTCCCCTTTCTTTTTCTTAACAAAATCCGAATTAGACAATTGTTTTAAAAAAAACATTTCGACACGCTAACCGTTAATCCTCTGTAACTACAGAGAAAAGCTAAAAGAAGCCAGACGCGGAAGCACGTAATGTCTCGTGCTGTGCCAAATGTCCATCTCCACTTACCACATCTAAGGTCGCCTCCAGCTAAACCACCAATGGATGTATTTGGAGCTTTTTACAAAGCGAACAACAATGGCTAAAACCTTAATGCCATATAGAGAAATCCATAGCTAATTTGTACCCGATTATCCAAAACAACTAATGGATTGGAGCAAACATGGTGACACAGCTCACAGTAGGCCACAATGGCAACAAAATGATGGCGATGAACTGATGATACTTTCAATCCGATTCACAGTAAGCAACAAGGAAGCAATCCTTGACTGAACTGAAATTAGATGTATTTGCCAAGTAACTAATAAATGGTCACTGTCTTTTGTATAATCCACCTTTTGCATAGAAGAAACAACTCTCCGTTTGCACAGATTAGCCGAGGGATGCTATTACAAACACTTACTATGCCATCCACACTTATCGCACCAGCACGGTAGAAAAAAATATACCGGGCACTGTGTAGCACTTGTTAAGGAAACTCGAGCTTTAGTACTATAGGAGCTGAACTAGGACATCAAGACAACAGAAAAGAGCCTAAACAGTGTAGTTTGCAATAAGGAACTTGCTTTTGCTGGCTTGGTCCTCGTGCAAAGTTACCACATCTTTCACCTTCTCAACTAGCTCCTCCAGACGAGTGACTCTGAAGCTCTCATAGTCAATGATCTTCTTGTATCGTTGCTCATATAAACTCTTGAACTTACCAAGCGGAACAGGGCAGGAGTAACAAACAAGAAGCTCCTGTATCTCCCTTCTGAAACTGTCTAGATGGTCACTGAACGCATATGTTCCATCTATATCTGGGTTGATATTTGGTTCATCCTCTGACAAATCATCTGATGAGCTGCCCAACTGCTGACATGCTCCTATTGTGTTTTCCCCAAGAGCAGAACTTCCTGTGTTTTTCTTCTTCAAAATGATTGGAGTACTTGAATAGTTTTTCGCGTTCCTATCAACAGAATTACAGAGGCAGATCATCTTGCTATGACCCTTCCCTATGACAACAAAAGAGTCAGCAAGCTTCTCGAAAAGATGAACAAGCTTAGCAGCTCCATATTCTGATACATATAGGTGTCTGCCAAAGAGTTTTAGATACTCTGAGGGAATACGAACAAGTGGGACACACCCTCCAGATAATTCAAATAAACGTATTAGTTGACCCTTCAATCCTTGAAGATCACCAGGACGAACCCACCATGATTGCTCATCTGTCAAACCCTGGCCTGTCTCAAGACTTCCGCTCTGACCACACGATAAATTATGAGGCCTTGATGATGTACCAAAGTTCCCATCTTCAACAATATACAAAGCTTTGCTTGGTTCTCTAGTTGTCTGGAAACTGTTGTAGAAATACATTTGGTTGACGGAAGGTCTGACACCATATTCATTCCTTGATGTTCCAGTATATACAATGGCTTCCTCTTCATTCTGATTGTCAGGGAACTGTCCCGCATTCCCACTGTTGACATAACATGGATAATCAGCCAGACGACGCACCAAGGACCTAGGGATCACAATACCTTCACCACGGGCAAGGCTAGGCCAGTCCCATACGAAACTCCCGGCGCTGCTCAGAGCTGATGAGACAGTAGCTGAAGACGGAATGGCAATGACAATGGTGTATCCGCGCTGGCCAAGTATATGCAATGCTGGAGCAAAGTCCACATCACCAGATATGAGCATAATGGATGATGGTGGGTGATTGTCAAGTGCAAAGAGGAACATATCAACCAGTATAGCCTTATCAGCAGCATCTTTCCGTCCATTAGGAACATCAACAAGTTTGACACCAGTTCTCTGGCATCCCTCCCTGAGCCTCCTTGGGAAAGCATTGAAATCTCCATAAGCAGACAGCGTTGTCACAGCACCCCTAACAACAGGATGCATGCGCAAAGCCATCCTAACATTGCCAGCAATATCTTCTGGCCGTACATCACTTGGAACAGGACAGTTCTCAATGTCCCAAAAGATAGCCACAGGACCAAGAACAGCATTTGACTGGCCATTTGTTTGTGAATACTCCATATTTGATCTAAACATCGTCATACTGTTGGGATCTAGTTCTGACACCGTAGCTTTTGGTGAGAGTGAAGTGACACGACTAGACATTGCTTTATCTTCTGAAGACATTATGTTACCTGCATACCAAAACAAAGATAAAAGGTTCAGAGCATGAAACAAATAAATGCAAGCATGAAGCATGCAGTGACATCAGTAGCAAATATTACAACAGCAATGTAAAAGGTGCAAAGGGCTATTAGGGAGAAGGAGTGGTTCAAGTGCCTCCACCGACAAGAGTGCGGCCAACAGTGAGGGCTATAAAATAGCGAAGAGGGCTGTAAAACGAGCGGTGAGTGTAGCAAAAGGTCAGGCGTATGATGACCTTTACCAGCGGCTAGGCACGAAGGAAGGGGAGAAGGACATTTATAGGATGGCTAGGATCCGCGAGAGGACGACGAGGGACATCAACCAAATCAAATGCATCAAGGATGGGACATATCGACTTTTGGTGAGGGATGAGGAGATCAATGACAGATGGAGAGAGTACTTTGACAAATTGTTTAATGGGGAGAATGTGAGGGCCCTACCTTGGAGTTAGATGACTCATATGACGATACCAACAGACGCTTCGTGAGGAGAATTCAAGAGGCAGAGATCGAGGAGGCTTTGAAGAAGATGAAGGAAGGTAAGGCGATGGGCCCTGATGGTATCCCCATTGGTGTGGAGATGCCTAGGTGCCAGAGCGATAGTATGGTTAACTAAGCTTTTTAACCTCATTTTAACTAAGCTTTTTAACCTCATTTTTCGGTCAAACAAGATGCCTGAAGAATGGAGAAGAAGTATATTAATACCAATCTTCAAGAACAAGGGAGATGTTCAAAGTTATACTAATTACCGTGGGATTAAGTTGATGAGCCATACGATGAAGCTCTGGGAGAGGGTTATCGAGCATCGCCTAAGAAGAGTGACAAGTGTGACCCAAAACCAATTTGGGTTTATGCCTGGTAGGTCGACCATGTAGGCGATTTTCTTATTACGACAGTTGATGGAGAGATATAGGGAGCAGAAGAAGGACTTGCACATGGTCTTTATTGACCTCGAGAAGGCATATGACAAAGTACCAAGAAATGTCATGTGGTAGGCCTTGAAAAAGCACAAAGTGCCAACTAAGTACATCACCCTTATCAATATGTACAGGGATGTGGTGACGTGTGTCCGAACATGTGATGGCGACATCAGTGACTTTCCAATTAAAATAGAGCTACATCAAGGGTCAACATTGAGCCCTTATTTATTTGCTTTGGTGATGGATGAGGTCACAAGGGACATACAAGGTGATATCCCTTAGTGTATGCTCTTTGCTGATGATGTGGTGCTAGTTGACGAGACAACGGCAGGGGTTAATAGGAAGTTAGAACTATGGAGGCACATGTTAGAGTCGAAAGGGTTTAGACTTAGTAGGACAAAGACCGAGTACATGAGGTGCGACTTCAGCGCGACTAGGAACGAGGAGGGAGACGTTAGTCTTGATGGGCAAGTGGTGGCCAAGAAGGATACTTTTCGGTATTTAGGATCGATGCTACAAAAGAATGGCGACATCGATGAAGATGTTAGGCATAGAATCTCAGCCGGTTGGTTAAAATGGCGTCAAGCTTCAGGCGTCCTCTGTGACAAAAGGGTGCCTCAGAAGTTAAAAGGTAAGTTTATAGGACAGCGATTCGTCCAGCGATGCTATACGGTGCTGAATGTTGGCCTAAAAAAAGACGACATATCCAGCAATTGAGTGTAGCAGAGATGCGTATGTTGCGATGCTGTTGTGGGCACACAAGGAGGGATAGAGTCCGGAACGACGATATTCGGGATAGGGTTGGGGTGGCGCCAATTGAGGAGAAATTGATTCAACACCGGTTGAGATGGTTTGGCCATGTCCAACGGAGGCCACCTGAGGCGCCGGTGCGTAGTGGAGTTCTAAAGCGGGTCGATAATGTAAAGAACGGTAGAGGTCGACCTAAACTGACTTGGAACGAGTCGGTTAAGAGAGACCTTAAGGAGTGGAATATCCCTAAAGATTTAGCTATAGATAAGAGCGCTTGGAGACTAGCAATTAACGTGCCTGAACCGTAATCCTTTTTTCTTGTACCTCTATGTGTCCTTTGTTTCCTAGTCTCTTTTGAGTTTCATCTCTAGCCTACCCCAACTTGCTTGAGACAAAAGGCTATGTTGTTGTTGTTGAATGTAAAACCTCCATCAACAACATGTCATAGTTGAGATATCATTTCCAATACAACAACAGGAAATGTTGTTTCAATCATCCAACAAACTAAATAATATAATCATAATATGTCATATCAACATGGGGTTCCTCTGTACGACAATCAGATCTAATTTGCCTAAATTTAGATATTATTCTTTGATATAGCTACAGAGGGACTATTTTGTGCTCACAGCTAAACAGTGGCATCTGACCTGGTGGAACCAATATTTATAGTAGATGTGCTAATTTATCCAGTTTTGTCACTGGCACCGCTAGCGAAAGGTATCATATCTCGTGACTAGGTACACTATGGACATACCTTTTGCCTCTTTCAACCAAAAACAGAAAATAATGAAGAAGATTAACATGGACAAGAGAATGCCTCTATTCTCTTATTATGGATTTATGGTTGCATAAAGCTCAACTCGGCTATGAGACGACCAGAAAAAATGTTGGTTTACTAATTGCGTAAAGGCATACAAACAAGACAGAGAGAGCCTAAAGTGTCGATAAATCTCCATGGAAGTATCATAAGCAGTATGGATCAACCGCAACACAATCCACCAGTACTTAAACTATGTCATGAATAACGACATTAGCTACTCAACTGCAAGCATCAATTTAGATTAAGTTGTCTGTGTCCTATGTGTCACTGATATGAGATAAAACTGCAGAAATAGGATGATTCCTTGAATTTAGTTCTTTTTTCACGAAAAAATTCAGTGCTTTTAACAAATGGGTGCAGATAGTGCAACGGATGCATAATCCTTGTCCTTGAAATGATAGTTCTCTATCAAATCCATGTAAAAGAGATACTCAAAAGAATAAGTTAACAATCTACACCCTAAACAGGAACAGAATACATAATATCCCATACCATCAACCCCCCACATCTCCCAGAGACAATAGCCAAGCTTAATGTAAGTCATGGCACTTACAAGGAAACATTCCTTATTTCATTTATAAACTCAAACATATTATTCCATGACCAATTGTATTCGATTTGGTGGTGCTGAGATGAAGGGGCTAAACAACATAAATGAAAGAGAAAATGACAAACTGATGTTATCGGCCAATCAGAAATGAAAAAACAGGGGACTAATACAAAACTCAAAGCGTCATCTAATTCCTGAGAAAGTTTACCTGCAATCAACTAGTAGCAAATATTTGCTCATTTGAATTTCGTTAGTGATAGGTAGAGAATTCACAATGATTTTCTAATTTGAATTTAGTTAGTGATAGGAAGAGAATTCATAATGATTTGCTCATTTGAATTTAGTTAGTGATAGGAAGATAATTTGCAACGACAAGAAACTAGACAGGCAATTGCACTACATGCAAAAGCTTTGAGAAGAACTGAACTTGGTTAGTAGAAAAAAAACTGTCCATATCTTAGGATCAATTTCAGGTAGTCACAGACTAAAGTAAGTCAGCTAAAAAGCAATGGCAGTAACCTAGTGCTGGACATGGAAGAATTAATGTGTCCACATTAAATGACCCACAAATTTTGCTCCATTGGAGAAATAAGCACAAGCATTAATTCATTGAACAAACTCCAAAGCTCTATACAATTATACCATGCTTCGAAATTACATCTGCAGGTGTGTACACCACAAATCATGACAAAAACTGACGGCACTGAAAGATTCATCAGGCGCACTGACACAGACCTAACCTGAACAGAACAACCACAATATCATCCTAATGAGTAAGGAATAATGAGTAATGACCTCGCACCTCACTCGGTGAAGGGGCTAGGAGGAAGACGAGGGGGATAACGCAGGGTCACTGAGGCTAAATACAAGAAGAAAACAGGAAAGGATGGGGAAATCCCCTTGCTCAAATCGCAACGAAAATTAGGTCGGATGGATACTCAGATTGCGGGGGCGTGCAAATCAATCCGGTTCTTACCAGCAGAAGGACCGATACTCCGTGCGGGCGTACGGATCTCCAGCAGCGGCACGAGTAGGAGATGCCGGAAACGCTCCCGCCGCCGGGGTTCCGGGGCCCAGAGAAATCGAGGTGTGGGGGGGGGGGGGGGGGGGTTGGGGGGGGCCGGGGGAAGGAGGGCGGCAGGCTGCGAGGCTTTTCTGCGGCGGCGGCGGCGGCGGGGACAGGAGGGTACGTATGTCTCAGCAGCCTATTTCGGGGAGGGGTGGGTGTTTCGGCCGCCCGATCGGTGGATCGACGGGGGTCGCCGGCGGGAGGCCTAGGTCGGTTTGGCGACGAATCAAGCAGGGAGGTGAGGTCGGCGATTTCGCAATTCGCATCTATCTTCTGCTCCCTGCGTTATAGACTGCAGTTTACTTTACTTTTTTTCATATATTTCACTATGTATTTAAATAAATAATATGTCTAGATATATAATAAAATATATATATTAAAAAAATCAAAGTAAATTAGAATTTAAAACAGAGAGAATATGCTATAATACGAAATTTTTCTAAGTTATTTATTTCTTTAAAATTAAAGGCTAATAACATACTTGCTATAAATTCAAAGGCTAAGACTAAAAATATAGCATGGCTTCCCACTCTCCCTCACCAACGCCCAGTTACGCTCGCGCGGCCCGATTCCCGACGCCGCGAGATCGAGTACGAAATCCACCAAAATAAAATAAGTTTCCTCTTTTTCTGCTTTCCACTTTCTACTTTCCAGTCCACTACGTCAGCACGATTCAAAATCAAATTGAATCCACACCGCCTGCCGCCACGATCTCCGCGTCCCTTCCTCTACGAGAAACGACGGCGTGGAAGATCAGGCACCGACAGCCGCGACATTCACGGCGCTGCGTCCTGGCCTGGGCCACGGCGGCGTCATTGCGGCTGCGTGCCGCCACGATCTCCGCGCCCCTTCCTCCACGAGCGCCGACGGCTTCACGGCGGCATGATCAGGCAACGACGGAGGGCGGCGTTTCGTTGCCGTGGGGCCAGCGACCATGAGGCGTTTCGTTGCCGTGGGACCAGCGACCGTGATCAGGCAGCGGCGGAGGCGACCACGAGGTGTTTCGAGCAAGATCTCAGTGGTAATTTACATCAGAGGTCAGGCAAAGAGATCGCAGTGGTAATTTTTGCTATCGGCTTCACTATAAAGTTCAGCACGTACACTGGCTAGCAATTTTGATCTCAATTTTTGATGTGTAATATATGCATACGTCGGAATCAGGGTAGGCCAGCAAGATCGGATGGTAATTTTGATCTCTAATTTTGAATGTATATATGCATATACGTCACAGGTCAGGCAAAAGATCAGGCAGCGACGGCAGCCACGATCACGGCAGCGTCATCCCGGCTGCGTGGTCGACGGCGTCAAAAACAGCCAGCGACGGCCGCGACGATCACTGATGATTACGTAAAGCCTGCATAGATCTTGCACTAGGTTATCTGTTCTTGCTAACATTTGTGTGACACCAATTTGAATAAACCTGGCGTCCGATCGGGTGACCTTAACTGTACCGGTGCCTGAACTAACCGGTTATCTGTTCTTGTGCAGGTTTGGTTGTCTACTTCTTCGACAAGATCTGTGCCAGGTACGTAATCATCAGTGAAGTTTGGTACTACTGCTTCTTGATGATTATTTTTTTAAGCACTTCTTGATGATTTCTATTTTGCATGTTCCCGGTTCTTGTCAAATTATCAATGGTTTAGATATGAATTCCTATTTTGCGTGTTCCCAGTTCTTGTTAAATTATCAATGGTATATTCTCTGATTCTCAGTCTGCAGCATGTTCACCATGTATCACCATGTATTATGCCATGTTGATTTCAGTTGAGCATTTCATCACTTTGGAAATCCTATTTTTTATTAGGGCATGCTTAGTTGCTCTCAAATCTGAATAATACTATTTGACTGCATTGTCAATTTTATAACAAAGGGAATGAATGTGGGTTCTGTTTTTGTTCATTTCAATTGCAAGGAATCCGCTAAAACTTCGAACTCTTGTCCGTATTACATTTGATGCCTTGTGATGCCTTGCAGCATAGAGTCCAACTTCAAGGCAGCAATGCACTGGCTTGGTTTATTGGCTTCCATGATGATCTAGCTTATTTTGTCTTGCAATTTATAGTAGCTTATTTTTAAATTGAATTAGTCTATGAGTTCTGTTGAACATTGAATCACTTATAACAAAATCTTTATTTGTTTCTTGGCAGGTTTCATACAGTTTATTGGGTAGAGTATCTCTTGTGACCCATTCGGTTGCCAGCACAATTGAATTAATCACATTTTGCATTCTATGTTCTCAAGTTGCTAACATTATCTGCAGGGATACAGTTTTGTGGTGGGTGGGCTAAATATGAAATCCATCTTGAAATGGCATGTCATTTTGTGGTATCCATGCATCTGCGCAGAGAAACTGGTGTCATTTTGTCTTTTCTTACTTGTGTTGGATATGGTGATCCACTTCTTGGTGTGGCGGTGTAGATCTGGCAGTGACCAGCTCAAGGTGCTCCTATGTCTGAACATTGATGTCATATCCTGCTGACTTACATAATGTCTTTTTATTGAGTAAATAGCTTTACTAAATTTGTGATAATGGTTAGTGACTTTAGATTTGAACAATGTCATTATTGGTTTCTCTTGCAATTACTTCTAAGGGAAGGTCAGAAATGGAAGAAACACTTTGCATTTTCAATGTACCTTGATCCAATTTGGGTAAAATATTGTGAGTCTAATAATTCAATTTACGTTACTCAATTTTTTAGAATTCTAGGAAACTGAGAAAGCAAGGGAAAATTATATGTGGTTCTAATCAGACATGGGTATCTATAATGGTAGCATATTTATTTTTGAAAAAAAATGCCATTGTGATCTCAGCTTCTTAAATTCTTAACCAGACATAGTTGAATATAGTATTGCCAGGAATTTTTAATGTCTTCATTTCTTCCAGTGATTAAGAAGCATAGGAGCTCCATTGAATACCTCAGCTTTGGCAGAGCTCTCTAACATGGTGAGTTGGTCTCCTTTCTTTGTTGACTTGTGAAAAACATCTCTGTCAGTCTTTGGTTTCTGAAAAACAACGGTTTTTTTATCAGAAACCAAGAAAACAAAACTGTCATTGAGGATCCGAATGAATTTGTAGACGATTAGCAATTCACATTCTGTTGGCTGACCATTCATTCTTTGTGCTCCAGGCAATGCGTTCACCAGTTCAGCTGGAACGAGCTCAACTCTGCACATCATCACGGTGTCTCCTTCAGAGGTACGTGCTCTGTCAATGCGCCTATCTGAATCTGAATGTTCCAAGAAACCGGACACAACTTCGGTTTGGGCAGACCTCCAGGTTCGCCTCTTTTAAAAAGAAAGAAAGAAAGAAAGTATGCATAATTTTCAGTGTGAAGTGTTAACCTACATTGTTCTTATAATCACTTGGAATTATCTTTGTAGTAGTAAGCTTTTAATTCTCTATAGTCTGAGGATGGTGATGACCTTTATTTTTTGGGGATGGAACAGAGGAGGTCAAGAAGGCTGCTGATGGGTGTGCCACTGCCAAGGCCTATTTTAAAAAGAAAGAAAGTATGCATAATTTTTTCAGTTAATGATGGGTGTGCCACTTGCTACAAATAATGATACCACCAAACACCTCCTTGAGAAAGGTAGTAGTTTAGGCCTTAATTCTGTAATTTTACGGCAATGTGGCCTCCTCGAGCTTGTGCTGCCTCTGCACAATAAGGTTTATTTCGACTGGAGCAAGTCTAGCTTATTGTTCGATTAACTTGGATGCTTACAATACTTCACACTAACATCAATATGTTGATTAAAAATTTCTGTTGTTTTTTTACTGTGGTTTGTTTCTACAAATATACAAGTTTATATCTCACAAACTTGGCTGGGTGATTGCACACCCTCACATGCAAATATAGAAGTTCATGTCTCATAAGCTATGAAAAAAGCATTGGTTGTTTTTATATACATCTTAAGATAAAGTCGTGGCGTTAGCACGAGCATTATACTAGTTAGCACGTGGATGATGATGGGTTATCCCAAGGGGGAAAGGATCGGTGATGGTTCTGGGCAGTGGGTCCGACCTGCCAGTGTCTGTAGAGATGTTGCAAGGCGGTCCTTGGTTGATAGGCACGGATATTTTACGACTAGCATTTCACGTTTGTCGGACGACTCATTTTGCTACGTGCACAAGAACATCATAATCAATATCGCTATATGTAATATATCTTCTCATTGATATCGATACATATTAAAAAAATAAGATTTTTGCATCTATCACTGTATTAGAATGACCGCGACATGGTCTGTTTTGAATTGGCCCTGTGATGATGTGAAATTGTGTAGTATTAATGTCACCTCGTAGTTATTAAGGGCTTACATGGTTCTTTTTAAATTGGAAGGGATTAAAGGAGACCGGAGAGGGATTTTGACTTGTTTTAGATATGGACCTTTGGTTTTGGGATCAAAAGAACAAGGCCTAAAGAGGGTGTGAAATCTTGGGATTTGGTACCATCTTGATTACTGAGGAACGTGGATAAAACTATATGTATTTGCTCAAAGTGAGATTGTCCGCAAGATGTCTCCTTAAGCGAGTCTAAGGGCTTAGGGCATGTTTGATTGCCCGTCATCGCAAGTCATGCGACATATATTTGGTGGTTGAGTGAACTTTGACAAGTCATAGCTTCTTCTACTAGTTTGTAATAGGGTTTTTCCACCCCAAGTGTGGCGTTGGATTCTGGTGCCACAGCTTTGGCATCATGTTAGATATGACAAGGCGAGACAAGGCCACCAACCAAGAAGGCCCTCAATTTTCATGTTTGACTCATGTTCAATTTTCATGAAACACTTCTGACTCGATAAATACAGATCCAATTCCTTGAGTGCCACTAAAAAATATGAATTTTCTTATATATATGTCATTGTAGATGTCAAATTTGCTTGTCTATTGTTGCAGTGAGTTTTTATAAATTGAGTTCTAGGATGGAATATCCACTTGAGAGATATTGCTGCTTGTTGAAATGACAATATTGTCCTTATTTAAACTGACCAAACGTAGCCAGGAAACCAACTCAGGATCCTGCTCTTTTCCAAATCGATATTGACATCCATTGGGGTGAGCAAGCGCCTGGCTATGCCCTCAAGCCATGCAATGCACATGATGCTGATCAACCAAGTGCAATGCGAGTCGTGATATAAGATTTAGCAAACAAAAAATAGCAAACTCATCTCCAAGAGTTTGCTATTTTTTATTTGCTAAATCTTATATTTTACCAACTCCTAAAACAATATGTCAAGTAAAAAAAAGAACTCTTCTCCAAGAGTTTGTCTTTTTGACTTGCCAAAAAAAAAAAGACCCCTGAGCTATTTTTGTTCCACGCCAATCCCGTCTCTTTAGAATCCTTTTTTATTATTGTTAAATATAAATGCGTTCACGAAACCTGTTCATTTGGTGTCCTTTGGTGTCTCGTATACTGCTATGCGCTTGTCAAAGAGCAGCAGCGAAGTTGTCAAAAAAAGGAAAAAGAAAGAGCAGCAGCGAGGGACATGATCAGAAGCAGCAGTAGACAGAAGCAGTCAGCAGCAGCAGCATCGTCATCAATCAGACGGCAAGGGCAGCAGCTATTGCCGGCCGACGTGCACCAGGTAGCAGCCAAGATAAACCGAGATGCACTAGAGTAGCAGACAACTCGACAAGCACTGCAGGCTCGGGACGGAGTGGCACAGGGAGATGTCACGGAATCGCGGATGCGCGCTGGGGGTGTTTTTGCCTAGTTGAAAAAGATGGCAAACAAGTTTGCCAAATTGTTTGAGAGAATTTTTTTCTTATTTTGTCAAAAATTAAGAATTAGAAAGTAAAATGATAAACCGTTGGAGATGCTTTTACATAATGTTATCACTTTTTTTTGTGATTCAAAGTAAACCTCAAGGTAGAACTACTTAAGAGAGATGAAGGCTATGACTACACTATTAGTATGGTCTAGTAAAATATTTTTGAAAGCCAAACCCTACATAGATTGGGGGCATTCTTTCATTTATTGTACCCATGGCAAATATTCTATCATCTTATTTGCCCTAGCATTCAATGGATATTGGCATTAGCTTCACATTAGAAGAATGGCGCACATTGGGAAATTCCCATATGCTGGTGATGAGACACCCTTTTGGTTGGTGGCTTTTCGTTGCTCTTGTCATTGCAGTTGTCATTGGGGAATTCACTTGTAGTACTTGAACCAACATCGTCGATTCTAGTTACATGATCCTTACCATTGGATTGAGGGTTGTTTTCAACCATGGCTGGCGTACTCTTTTCCATATTTAAGCCTCTAAGTTGTAAAAGCTAAGGAATTTTTTAGATATATGCAATCCATTAATTATGAAACTTATTTCTTATTTTTTAATCACTACTACAAAATACCTTATCAGTGCTGGCATCATCAGTGCCGGAATTTAAAGAACCGGCACTGATAGCCAATTTTAGCACATCAGTGCCGGTTGGTAACATCAACCGACACTGATGTGGTAGTATAAGGTTAGAACCGGCACTGATGTGCCTCTTGGATCATCAGTGCCGGTTTGTAACACGACCCGACACTGATAATGGGTCATTAGTGTCGGGTCGTAAGACGAACCGACACTAATAATGGATCGACACATCAGTGCCGGTTCATAACACAAACCAGCACTGATGTTGTTATTAGTGGTGGGTTGTAACACGAACCGACACTAATGTGGATCATTAGTGCCGGCTCATAGATCTACATAAGTTTAAACAATATTTTTGAAACATCAAATGATCTCAGTTAAAGAAGTCATGTACATAAGAGTTGTACAACTCATCAAGATCTACAATTCCTATTTTGGTTATTTTTGCATATGACAAAGTGAAAGTAACATTGTTTACAAAATTTACATATCTCTCTTATAGTTTAGGAAACTTTATGAACCATATAAGTGATATATAGATTTTGTGAACAACGACATTATTGCTTCATTGGATGAATAAATGGTCAAATAAGGTTTGTAAATCTTGAAAAGGTATGAAATATTGTTGTTGAAAACTTTTTTATTTGAGTTCATCTTGCCATGCTAAAACTACGTCAGAATTTCAAAAATTGAAAATATGACTTTTTCAAAAGACCTCAGATGGAAAAACACCCAAAATAGTATTTGTAGATCTTGAAAAGTTATGAAACTTTATAGTTGAAAACTTTTTTATTTGAGTCCATCTTGTCATGCTAAACGTGCGTTTGAATTTCTCAAATTTAAAATTCAAATTTTATAAATGACCTTGGATGGAAAAAATTCCTAAACAAAAAGTATAGATCTTGAAAAGTTATAAAACTTTATAGTTGACAAATTTTTGATTTGAATTCATTTAGGGACTCTAAAAAGCAAATTACACTTGATTTGATATAATATGTGGGGAACTAAAATGGAATATAGACACAAATGACTAAGGGGTGCAGTGGTAGAGCAGGGGACGCGCGAGGGGGTGGTAGCAGGTTTGAATCCTACAAACCGCGAAGCGCGTAATTTTCGTGTGAAAAATGCCGCGACTTGTGACTTTTCGGGATTCCTGAAAACCCCACATCAGTGTCGGGTCAAAAACGCCGCCACTGATGCTAGCCCCATATCAGTGCCGATTAGGTAGTGCCGGGTCAAAATCCGGCACTGAAGGGGCCTCTTGACCCGGCACAGATCAAGTATTCTGTAGTAGTGAGTGTTTAGAAAGTAAAAACCTTAGATAGTTTGTGATAACTTGCAATGCATCCAAGAGAACAGAAGCGAAAATCATCAAGTAGAGCATGATTGCATGTCTCACATCTATGCGTTGATGATGAAGGTGCCTACAAAATGGGGACACCAGAAGCATGCAGTTGTGGGCGCTCATTCAAGAATATGATCCTTGCAATATTGATTACATAAGTTTGCACATCTCTAATGTCAAGGATCTCGTCAATCTTTGAAACCCTCAAAACATCATCGTAGTATGCACTAGTAGAGATATGGCTTCTAGTTCCAGGTTAGAAACCCTCCTGTTGTCCCGGTTACCCAACCGGGATTGCCCAAGCGAGACTAAAGGTCCCCCCTGTTGTCCCGGTTGCGGGAACCGGGATTAGAGATCAACCTTTAGTCCCAGTTGGTGTCATCAACCGGGACAAATAGGCATCACAATACTTACCTCCTGGCATGCCTTTTTAGTCTCGGTTTATGATATCAACCGAGATAAATTGGTTTGTCCTTTTCTATTTTGGTATATTTTCATTTGCTTTCATATTTATTTTAAATTAGTTACTTGTGTATGAATTCTATATATAATAATCTAATATACGTTCGTTGGAGCATTTTATACATGAATAAGAAACTAATATATATACACACACAAAAGCTTAACTAATGTTTAAGGTTACATCGATCCATGCATGCATGCATATGCATACAATAATAATTGTAAGTGTATCACATGAAACTTTGTTCTGGGGACTTCGTCGTCCTACCGCCAACTCGCTGTCGTGTCACTGGTACTAGGTAAGACTCGGTTAGGGTCATAGTGGAACTCGCCGGTGGGCGCCGTGACTTGATCAACAATAAATCCTGAAATAGCCTCTTGAACTGCTTTGATCTAGTCTTCTCGCATGCACCTTGCCTTTAACCAATCTGCTTGCAATGTGCGTGAATGAATGAAAGTAAGGTATGAATATATATATACTATATGTATCGAGAAATGTACGTAGTCAATTATTTTTCGTTACGTACTTGTAGTTGTTCTTCTGGAATCCTCTTTCTGAAGGCCATCATGTACTCGTAGATGTAGTATGCACATAAATTGTTCCCTAATCCTTGTTGTAGACACCACTTAATGAGAAAATAAATGAGTCATATCATCATGAGCCGAAGAAGCATGTTAGTAATTATCATTTTGAGCTAATAATAAAGAAGCAACTGAGAGCTATTATATATATACTTACACGCCATGGCCTTACAGTTAGAGACACGGTCCAAGCCCCACATCAACTTTTGTATTTACCCCTGAACGTAAGCCAAGCTCTGCATCCACAAGAAAAAAATAATTAATCAATCATTAATTAGCTAGTTGCCATATGCATGCAATAATGTATATATATATAGAGAGAGAGTTTTATATAATATATATTAATTACTTCTGGATCATATCTATCATATCTTGGTACTCTTTTTGTGGTCCTAATCTGGAGTCCAAGATATAGATGAAGCCCCATTTCAAATCAATGACCAGCAGTATCCAGTGAAAGTTGTAGGTAACGATATCATTATATAAAGTTAACGTGGGTATAATAAGACAAAAAATATGCGCAACATGTTAGCACTAACCCGAACAAGTAAAGGAATAGGATTTGTTCCTTGTCCCTGAGGGCTTCCATGAATTTGAACAGATTCTCCTCTGTTTCAGGCTTCCAATTATCAGGGTTAGTGACCGGGTCCTTGAAAATAAGATAAGGGTCGATGAAACCAAGAGCATCAGTACTCTTCTTGTCCTTTCTCATTTCTTGCATACGGAGTCTGCATTCATATAGTACAAATATAAGTACTAAATTTCAACATGCATGCAACAAATACCGATGGTTATTTTTTACTTACAAACAAAAGCAGCTAACGAGTGATTTGTCAAGAGCTTGTTGCCAAAGCAGATGGTGCATGTCTTCAAAATAAATTAGCATTATGCCATATCCACGGAAGTAGCAATGCTCTGGTTTAAATTGAAGCATCAACAGTAAGTCTGGCTCGTCCACCTTCTCCTCAAGTTGTTCATCTGCGTGCCCAATTTGGGCCAGTTCTTTTTGCCTACTAGACTCCTGCCCCTCTTATATGTCCGAAATATATCATGCTCTGCCTTAGCTAAAAGAAACGGGGTCTGCTCCCAGAACTGGGAAGGTGTAATTTTTGCTTCGTCTAGGAGCTTTGTTTCTAAACAAACGTTTCAAGCGTGGTATTATAGGAGCATACCACATCACCTTAGCAGGGATTCTCTTTTTGGGACGTTGTTCGTGGGGGTCTTCCCCCTCAACTTCACCAGGATCATCTCGCCTGATCTTATACCACGATGCATGGCATACTGGACATTCATCCAGTGTCTCCAACTCCTAGCCGCGGTAGAGGATGCAGTCATTAGGGCACGCATCTATCTTCTGGATTTCTAATCCCAGAGGGCAAAGGATTTGTTTTGCTTCATATGTCGTGGCGGGTGTTGACACCTCTAACACCACTTAAGCTAGGTTGTCATCCCCAGCATGGCACCAGAGGTGCTGGTATTAAATGCATATGCTTAAATGAATAAGGAATCCGTAAGCGCACAGATAATACCGATGTAGCATTTTAACCGGGAGTAATCCAGGTATCGTTATTTATATTTTTACCACTAGGAAGGGAATGCTTATAAATATGAGCAATGAGCACTACATATGATAATGGAGAGCTTAACCGTATCTTTATCTATCTTCTCATAGAGGGTAAGTGTCATATAAAATAATATATATATATATATGAATGGTAAATGATAGAGATAAATGAGAGCACATAGCCACATAAAATAATGATAAACATCTCAATAGAGTACTCTAAGTTTATAACACTAGCATGGATTAGGACGATCTACAAGAATAAATCCTAAGTTATTCTAACTATAAAGCCAAAGCATACAATGATTAGTGCAAGTACACCTAACAATCATGGCGGAAAAAGGTTACACCTATGCATAGTGATATTACCAAGAAAGATCATGAACATAGCAATCACTTCCATGTAATAGTGGTGTTCTACTAGTCCTATACTCGGGAGGAGGACTACGAAGGACTCAATAGGACTGTCACTCCCGTGATCTACCTCACGATCCGGAATATAGGGTGCAATCGCAGATAAATACAGCCTAGGCACCACACCTACACAATATTTATCACTCACCCATCGATCTAATGAGCAAGCGCTATACGATCCTATGCATAAACATATTTCTAATCTAACTATGCTAAGCATATAATCAAAGTAAACTAAGAATGATATAATTGAGAACATAAGCAAATAGAGCAAAGTCATATCTGATATATTAGAATAGAATAAAGTACTATTCATAGTAGCAAGAACAATGATGAATATTATAATGAAGTAGAAGAAATTATCAAGAACTCTGACAGATCCGGACTCTAAGCTAGGCTTGACACCTTTTAGATCTATTTCTATGTAGCTATGCTACTAAACTATGGAGCTCTAATTAAAATGGTGGCTCTAGGGCTTCTCTGGAGTTGAGGATGAATTCTCCAAATGAATTCTTGAATGAATTAGGATTTTAGTGGCCTCATTTCACTTGTCTGCATAGGACGCGGTGAGGTTGTGAACGAAGGGATTTAGTACGTTATAGCAGGTATCATTTGTGATATTATGTGCTGTGGAGTTCATCGTCTTCGATCAACTAACTGACTGGAGTGCATAAAATTCCCACTGTGCCTGCAGATTGCCACCCCACATATGTATATGTATGGACTAGACTAGATGCTTCTTCTATGAATTCATGAGCAGGGAATCGCCGATCGCGTGAACGACAAGATCAATATCTTTAAGAGAAAGCGAAAGCACTGGCCTTAATCACTTTATTCTTCAGTGTCTCTCTTTTTGCGAATAGAAAGGCTTTTGTATGATGACGATGGGCTAACAAAACTCTAGCTCCAATACACTTTTAATTAGCTTATCAGAAACAAAGTTGCCATGTTAAGAGAGTGATGTATACTCTGTTGTGTTCCAAATTGTAGGGCATTTTTGCTGTTAGATACAAAACATTTTACTATGTACGCACTTAGATATACATATATATGTCTACATATATAGTAAAGACAATTTATTCAAAAAATAAAAATGTTTTGTAATTTGAAATGATGGACTATAGTTTTAAGGCTCAAGACTAGTGAAATTGCACATAATTTGCCCCTGAATCATTGTTCATATTCTAAAAGGATATGCATGTATTTTTTTATCTATACCTCCATTGGTGAAAGAGTTTAGTTACCAATTGTACTTTATATTTTTCAATCAATCCCAATTCAATTGTCCTCTTCGGCTCTTGGCTAATATGTTTAATTGGAACTAGCTAAGTATGTTCATATTATCACAAAAGCTGACAAATAATTTCTTTTCCATATCATTTATACTTTACCTATTATTCTGTCCTCATTCATATTTCCCATTCCTATCCCACTTCAATATGTGCTTGGCATCACGTGTTTGATAGACACTGGCTCAAAGGGTTTGTATTGTAGATGAATACATATGTACTTTCCTATCTTTAATCTATTCTCCTTTGATAGACAAATACTTACAATTACATTTCTGTTTCATTAATATTTTTCAACTTTGTATTGTACCTTCATGAATACTTGACACATGCTTAGTTGAAACCCTATCATCAACTATTATTTACTTTTAGAAATGAACAAGCTAATCACTTCATGCATATGCTTATATAATATATATGTGTATAGTGTGACATGTTAAAGTTTGAGTAAGTTTTTTCTATATTAATGGAGATAAAAAAGAGAGTAACCTGGATATATCATACAATCTTGATATCTTTTTTATTATAAATGTAGGCTATTATTATATTTAGGGGGTTACTTAAGATTTTTATGATAGTGGCACCTAGTGTAATTTAGATAGAAATTTTGGGACTATCCTATATTATTTTGTACACCGCCATATATGATAATTTAAATTGAGATTAGAGTTATTTATGTTATTTGACATAATGGAAGTGTTGAATAAATTTTTTATTATCAACCAATATCATTCTTCTTTGTTTTGCTTGTTTGTAGCCTACTTTTGTCTTTAGACTTTAGCCGATTGTACGGAGCTTTTATCACGGTCACTCTATCGACACGTGTTGAAGGAATTTGCTTTTCGTTCATGCGGCACAGGAATATACGTTGCGTGTACGCACTGCTCCATGTGGAGTCTTATTCGTCATTTCGTTTACTTTTATCTAGAAAGTGACTAGGGACCCGGTTAATAAAGAGAGATATTTATGTTGCCGCAAAAATTTGACCACGCAACACCATGATAACTATCGTACTTTCGCAATGATGAGCGACTAGTTTTCAGGACAAACAACCAAATAGGTTCCTCGCTTTCGTGGAGAAGAGGCAACCATTTTCTGGCGCAACACGACAAAGGTCATCAACCCCTAATAGAGATTAGGTTTCGGCATGCTCTACTGTCTATTGTCCTAAGGTAGAAGAAAACCTAATGCTGGAAAATAATAGATTGATTATGTCGATTGGCTAGAGAGGGAGAATAATCGGCCATGTACCCATTATATATATAACTATATAAGATGGGCACGCCTGGTCTTCGGCAAGGGGGCATGACTCCGGTACATGTACGTGAGTTATTTTTGTGTACAAAAGGCCGAACATAATTAATATAAGTATGTCTCTATTCTAACTGATTCAGCAACAGATCCACATGTGCATCATATTCCGTTTAAGTCCAGCACTAATACGGTTAGTATCAGCTATAAACGGGTAGCAAAAATATTCTCCTGCTTTTTAGCTCTTTTCTTCCTTCGTTGCCTTGTTGCCTTGTTGCTCTTCATACGTGAACTGCATCATGCTGTTTTTTAGCTCTCGGAAATAATATACACGCTATTTTTTTACCAGCGTCGTCCTTCATGCGTACATAATTCTCAACACTGAACCATGTAAACACCCGAGATTGAGGCACTTGACGACCTCCTCGGATCCTGGCTGGTTTGTCTCTGTTGTTGCATCTGTTAGAATAGTTACTAACTTTGTAACCACGGCATATTACCTTAATCAACTTGGCTACGTCCAAGTATCAAGGCTAGAGTAGATTAAATCTAGAAGATTGTAGTAGATATCTCAACCGAACCACATTTCTTGTAACTCAAGTTTGTAAGTACTATAAATATGTAACATGGAACCGTGGGTAGCCAAGATAGGCAACCATGTTAATACCTATTCTTTCATGGTAATCAAGTTTGAACCTTCCACAAATTAAGCATCTAGCAATGGCCTCTTCCTCCTCCAAGCACAACTCCAATCCCTTCCACAATCCGGCTGGATCTCAGATCAATGAGAAGCTGACTCGTGACGATTTCCTTCTATGGAAGGCGCAAGTCATGCGCGCCTGAGGTGAGGGCAGCCCTGTATGATAGAATCCTCGATGGAATAGTCGTGGCGCCGCTGAAGACGGTGGAGATGATCAAGGACAACAAGATGAAAGTTGTCATCTCCAACCCTAATTATGAGAAGTGGCTGACAAAGGATCAGCAACTTCTACATCAATAACTCCTTGTCCAAGGAAGTCCTAGGGCAGGGGCAACCCTGACCTCGTCCACGGCGGTATGGGCTACACTCAAGAACATGTTCTCGGCGCAGTCACGTGCTCGGGTCACGAACCTGCGCATGCAGATGGTGAATTGCAAGAAGGGCAACCTCATGGTGGCTGCCTACTACAACAAGATGAAGGCTCTAGGAGATGAACTCGCGGCCGCAGGCAAGCCCGTCGTAGATGAAGAGATGGCGACTTTCATCCACGCCAGGCTGGACCTCAACTACAACGCACTCGTTCAGTCCATCATGTCCATGATAGAGTGATCTGTATGGACAGATCGTGGAGTCTGACACAAGGCTCAAGATGCTTCAGGAGAACCACAACTCCAGCTACGGCTCATCGGCGAATGCAGCATTGTCTGGCCTAGGCCACAGATGCGGCATCCGCACTGGTGGTCGTGGCTCAGGCAACACCCCCTCGCCAAACACCAAGGCTAGGGGTCAAGTTGCCAACCTCATAGGGATATCTCATAGAGTTTCATGCCCCCATGCTCATCAGCAAAATGGGGCGATAGAAAGCAAGCATAGACACATAGTTGATGTTGGTCTCTCGTTGCTTGCAAATGTGTCCATGCCTTTAGTGTTTTGGGACGAAGCCTTCCTTACCACAACATATCTCATCAATATTCTGCCCGCCAAGGTCATAGACTATCATACACCTGTCGACCTATTACTTAAATCCACACCTGATTACAAATCGCTTAGAGTTTTTGGGTTTGCTTGTTGGCCCAATCTTCACCCATACAATACCAGAAAGTAATCCTTTCAGTCTCTTCAGTGCATTTTCCTTGGGTATAGCACACTGCACAAAGGATTCAAATGTCTAGATCCAAAATCCATGCATGTTTGTATATATCTCGTGATGTCATATTTGATGAAAATGTGTTTACTTTTGGATTTGTGCATTCCAATGCAGGGGCATGACTTTGTAGTGAAATCCTTCTCCTTCTTGATAGCCTCATCTCTCTTTCTCTCGGGGATGTAAATTGCAATGCACCTGACACTGCTAACCCCTTTGTTTTGAGTGATGAAGATGAACAATAGGTTACAAGCATATAGGACAGTATGCATCTAGGTGCCACACATGATACCAATGCTGAAATTGATGATGATCTGGCGGCGGTCCTGTCCAAGAGTTCTAGTCTAGCAGGAGCCTCTGCCACATCGCCATGTGGGGAGACAAATCTACATCAGATGATGGGGTTCTAGCATCTCCTCTGACCTCTCCACTAGAATTTTCAGTGGCTACTGGATCCAATACAACATTAGATGAAATCATAGCCGATCTTTCTGCTCAACCAGCACCATCTCGGCCTCATACTCAACTCCAAAGTGGTATAATAGAGCTCATGGCTTACACTAGTGGGATGGTCAGGTATGCAAACGTTTGTGCTATAGAAGAACCAAGATATGTCACTGAGGCAATGAATGAACCAACATGGAGAAAAGCAATGCAGAATGAATATGATGCCTTAATCCGCAATAATACTTGGAAGCTGTTTCCAGTAGCAAGAGGTAAAAATCTCATTGACTGTAAATGGATTTATAAAATCAAGAAGAGAGGTGATGGGCAGATAGATCATTATAAAGCTAGACTAGTTGTGAAAGGATTCAAACAACGTTATGGTATTGATTATGCGGATACATTTAGTCCAGTGGTGAAAATTGCAACAGCAAGACTAGTGTTATCTCTGGCAGTGTCAAAGGGTTGGTGTTTGAGGCAACTAGATGTTTAGAATGTGTTTCTACATGGTTTTCTGGAAGAAGAATTTTATATGAAACAACCTCCAGGCTTTGAGGATAATAAATTTCCATCATATCTTTGCAAACTTAAGAAAGCAATATATGGGTTAAAGCAGGTGTCTAGAGCTTGGTATTCAAGGTTGAGTTCTAAACTTGTTGATCTTAGTTTTGTACCTTCAAATTTTGATACCTCTTTGTTCATATACTCTAGGAAAGGTGTTACAATTTATATGCTGATATATGTGGATGACATCACTGTGACCAGTTCATCTCAAGATGTAGTTAGTATATTGTTGGCAGCTCCGAAGAAGATTTTGCCTTGAAAAATCGTGGTGATCTTCGCTATTTTCTAGGTATAGAGGTGCAGAGAAACAGAGAGGGTCTTTGGTTGTCTCAGAAGAAGTATGCTAGAGACATCCTAACTTGAGTTGGCATGTTAAAGTGCAAGCCGTCACCGACACCCTTGTCTGCATCTGAAAGTATATATAAGGAAGATGGTACAGTTCTTGGCGATGAAGATAGTACTAGATACATGAGCATGGTTGGCGCACTTCAATATCTAACACTCACATGACCTGATTTGGCATTCTTAGTAAACAAAGTTTCTCAATTTCGTCATGCGCCTACCACTGCTCACTAGATAGTAGTAAAGAGAGTAATCCGGTATGTCAAGCATACAGCGAATATGGGATTGATGATTTGGAAAAACAATCATCCAACTATAGTGCTTTCTCCGACGCTGATTGAGTAGGATGCCGTGATGATCAGCGTTCTACTCGAGGCTTTGCTGTGTTTTTGGGACACAATATCATCTCTTGGAATGCCAGGAAGCAGCCGACAGTGTCTAGATCAAGCACAGAGGCTGAGTATAAATCAATGACTAACGCTATAGCAGAGGTGATTTGGGTAGAGTCCTTGCTAGCTAAACTTGGTGTTCGTTCGAAGGTAAAACCAACATTGTGGTGTAATAACTTGGGAGCTACATACTTGGTTGCGAATCCAGTGTTTCATGCAAGAGCCAAACATATTGAGATTGACTTCCATTTTGTCCATGAGAGAGTTGCACACAAGCAACTACAAGTTCGGTTTATATCCACAAATGATCAATTAGCAGATGGGTTTACAAAAGCTCTACCACAACGCAAGTTTGCAGAATTCAAAAGCAATCTTAATGATAAAAGTGTTTCCGTATATATGTTCAAATACAATTATGTAAAAGTTGAACTAAAATTATTGTTTGATTATTTTCATGTTCATCCCCAAGATAAAGCCGTAGCGTTAGCACGGACACTATACTAGTCAAAATAAATAATATTTTAAATAAATTTTTGAATAAGACGAATAGTCAAACTTGGTATCAAAAAAGTCAAATGTCTTATAATTTGGGACGAAGAGAGTAGTTCCTAAAGTGTGTTTGGACTTGAGATCTTGTATACGATCAATATATTCTTTATAATTTTATCAACAAGTTAAAACAAGACACATGCTTTGTACTGAACCACAAGTTACTTGCACAAACCATACCGCTTTGTGTAGGAAAACCCAATTATTGCTGATCTATTTGTTAATCAAAGGGTCACTTTTGTTTGTGCCGTATTAAAATGAAAAGAGTACCTTTTAAGTTGAGTATGTGTCAAGCAATGTAGGATGCCAACAATAGGATAAATATTTTTTCTTTATTAGTATTTTCAAATTTAACGTCCTTTGTTTAAGGAGACGACAACATTGATTTGGCGACTTTGTTCCCACGAACTGTCATGTTCATTGGATGCCTTTGTTTTGATTTGCTTTGGAGATAAGTTTTTCTTCAGTTAGGCCCTGTTTGATATGCAACCGTTTGAGATGATTCGTTGCTTCATGTGATGAGAAAGCATCAACCTTATTTTTTTCCATTTTCTGCATGCCTTCTGTGCGATGAGTTGATGGAGAGTCCTACACAAGCAATTGAGTCCAATCTGGGAGACATGTTTCCTTGTACGCTTTTAAATAAAAACACGATCACCTATATAATTATTTGCGAAGAAAAAAAGGAACAAAGGCATGCGACAATTTTATTTTTACACAAAAAACGAATAAGATACGTGCGTACTATCAATGTCTTCTGTAGTAATAATAAAGAAAAATGCACCTAATAATCATTACTATAGAAATAGTTTTTGTTAACATTATTTTCCACCATTCACTACACCACAACAATGCATCACCTGACACTAAAAGTTTTATTTACCAATTGTTGTCTAAGCCAGTGGTGAAAATGGTTTTCGTTGCTGGTTAATGGTGAAAAATTGCCCGACCAGCCTGCGCATATGCCCGTGTCCCTCCCACCTTCTATTGCCCTACTTGCCTCTCCCATGGATTGTGCTTTATCATGGTGGATGACAGATTGCCCCACACATGCATGGAGACATACAAATCCTTGACCCCACCAATCCCTCCCTATCCTCTTATGTTTCCTCAGACTCTCTCTCTCTCTCTCTCACTCACTCACTCCCAGCGACTCCTCTCTTCCTTAGTGGTGGCAGTAGCACGGGCAGGGAGGGGGCTACTACTACAGAATATCATCACCGTCAAGTTGATAACCTGCCTCTATTGCTGCCAGTTTTGGTCCTCATTGGTGACATGACGTTGGTGATAACCATGGTAAAAATCGCCACTTGGTAGTACTAAGTTGTTTTGACCATTGGCTCGCCGCTTGATCCAGTGATGATTATGACAACATTACTGCCATTATGTAGCTTGATCAGGCATTGATACCCCTATGATTGTTGTTAGATCGACGCTTGATTCAACACTGATGGCCCTGCTGTGATCATCATTTTTTTGAGGGAATGCTGTGATCACCATTGAATCGACGCTTGATCTAGTGGTGATGGCCCTGTGATCGCCGTTGGTTCACCACTTGATCCAATCGTGATGACCACCAAATCAACACCAGACCAAACTAGATCAACAACGGACCAAAGCTTATTGATCTAGTAGTTTCATAGATATTTAGTTAATGCCATGCCTCATATAGAATTGGTAATCATACCAAGATCGCTTCTTCTCTCTCTTCTAAGAGTAACTCCAAGAGAGATGCTATATTTGTTGTCTAGTCTAATTTTTAGAATTCTCCTGCAAAGGTTAAGCTCCAACAGTTTTGTTATCTTGTTTTGTAAAACAGTAAGCGGGTTATTCTTGAAATCTCGCATGCTAAATATACGCTCTAACATTGCCATGTCAAAAAAATGCCTATGTGGCAGTTTACTAAGTGACATTTAATTAATGTTATGACTCATATAGAGTTGGAATCATACCAAAATCGCTTCTTCTCTCTCTTCTAACATTGCCATGTCAAAAAAAATGCTTATGTGGCAGTCCACTAAGTGCAGATGAAACTCACATGAAACTCTCACTAAGACTGGCCTTATTAGTCTCGGTGCAAGTTCCATAAGAGTTTAATTTGCATTTCATAGCCCAACACATAGGAATTTTTATGGAAATGTTTTTACAAAGAGAGAGAAGAAATGTGTTTCATGGGATGAAACTCTCTTGGCATGATTATCAAACTCTATATGAGTCAAAGAATTAAATGTTTATGAAACAACAGAATGAAAATATGCATTGGGACTGTGACGTTTCATCCATATTTTATTTTGTTCTATAAAATGTGGCGGTCTTTGGCAACAATGCCTTGAACTCTCAACTGAAAATAACCTTAGTAGCAAATAGCCACAGATGCATGGAAAGTCATGTTTGTTAACAAGGTCCAGTCATAGATGTATGTATAGATCACAAATAAACCCAATGGAAACTGCATAGAAGGATGCTTGAATAATGGCAGGTATAGATCACAAACCTGATGGAAACAGATGTACATGCATGAATGGTAGGTACTAGCCTACTAGGTCACAAATTGGATGGAAACAAAGAAAGCATGGCTGTCGGAAAGTGTGTGTCATCAGCACATGCCCCGCTCAATAAAGAATGTGCCTTGTACAAGAAAGTGTATGGCAGTATTTGGTTCAAATCCCCACATTGTGTGACTTTTTTTTTGATATGCCGTCTTTCTCATGGCCCATCTTCAAATTCGTTTGGATTTTGTATACGGAGCTAGCTTCAGGGGCATGGAGAGCCTCTTCATGTCCAGCCCAATTAGTTAATGGTATATAAGTGTAGCCAATGCCCTGGCCTAACTGGTAGCTGACAAGCTATATACATAGTCCAGCGGCCTTGGGAATTCATATCCCTCATCCCAGAAAATGGAACCGCAAGCATATCATACTTGTCACCCTAACAGGAACCCTGCTGGTGTTCATCACCCTGACAGCCATCATCTCCATCATCCTCTCCCCCGGACACATCTCCTTCGCCATAGAAAAAACGATATCCAGCAAAGCCAACGAAGAGACCAAGTACTACAACTTCACCCTGGTAGCCAACAACACGAGCCCACACATGGCGGCGGTGTATGGCGCCCTGAGCGCCGACATCTGGTACAGCGAAACGGCATGGGTGCCAGCCGTGGTCAACCGGAGCTCATTGGAGAACGGGACGACGAGGCAGGAACCGACATACATCAACGTGTCGGCCGAGTACTGGCAGTCCGAGCAAACGAGCACCCCGCCCTCGCCGTCGGCAGGCATCGGCGGGGGAGGGAGCGCGCCCGCGGCCACCAATGAGACGGACTGGTCCAACTGCACGGTGCTGATTACAGCCACTGTGTGGTTCAAGTATGGGTTGATCAGCACGAGGTCATACGACGTACTGGCGAGTTGCTCGTCGGTGAATTTCAATGGTACCGGCGGTAGATTCCCATGCATGTGAACAAGGCTGACCGACGCCATGTGTACACTCGGCCATGTCCATTGATATGATCCTGTAGTTGCATGTTTGCAAGCAGATTACATGCATTTGTTAGTCACTGCAACATTCTATAGTATGTTTCAGTGACCAACATGCAACTCTTTGTGTGTGTGTTTTTCTTTTTTAGAAACAAGTGTGTGTATGTTTCCAATTGTGGATTGTTTTTTGACGTACAATATGTTCCACTTATCATTTTTCTTGTATCCATTTGCGCCATTGTTGTGCTCCATTACTGGGTTCTATAAGTGGAAGTGGCAGCAGGTAGATAACTGCCACTTCTAGAACAATTCTGCGGATCTTATTTTCGATATTACGAGTGACGAACCATTGTTAATCTTTTGTACCATTGCACTCATTGGTGTTCCTCCTCGCAACAATTGTTCTGGTCACAACACAATCATCGGTGCAAACGTGACATAGTTCAACCACTACTGTAAATGTTTTTTTTTTTGATAAACCATGTATTAATGTAAAGAGTAAAATGCATGAATGGTCCATCAACTTGCGTGGCTGTGTCGATTTAAGCCATCAACTTTGAAAAATGTATTTTTTGGTCCATCAACTTGTGTGGCTATGTCGATTTAGGCCATATCCCTTCGTTTTATATTTATATTTGCGAAAAAACCTTGTTTCGGCTCGTCTCCGGCCACTGCGCCGCCGGAGAGGGAGGCAAGGGCGGCGGCCTGAGCTGGGCCCCGCCCCGCCCTGTGCAGAAAACAAGATGGAGGTTGCGGGAGCGAGCTCGTCCAGACTCGCCATGCCCACCGCGGTCCACCCCCCGCCACCACGGCGCCCGCTCGCGCCCGACACCGCTGTCGTCGCGCCGTCCCCGCTCGCGCCCGCCGCCGCAATCGCCGCGCCACGCGCCGTCCCCTCTCGCGCCTACCGCCACGGCCGCCGCGCCACACCCGCCATGCGCCGTCCCCGCTCGCGCCCGCCGACACCGCGGCCACTACGCCGCCCCTGCTCGCAGCCACCGCGCGTTCCCGCTCGCGCCACCACCGCGGTCGCCACGCGCGCTACCGCGGCCGCAGCGCTGCGCCCGCTTGCGCCAGACACCGCTACTGTCCCCGCTCGCGGCCACCGCGCGATCCCGCTCATGCACCACCGCGGCCGCCACGCCACCTCCTGCTCGTGCCCCCCAACGCGACCGCCACGCCAGCCCCGCTCACGCCCACCCCTGCGGTCGCCGCGCCGCGCACCATCGTGTTCGCCATGCCGCCCCCTGCTCGCGCCCGTCGCGCGCCCCAGCTCACGCCGCGCGCCACCATAGCAGCCACGCCACGCCCGCTAGCGGTCACCGCACGTGCGGGCACCGTCCGTCCGCCACCGCTGCCGTTTGCCCGGCCTAGAGCCGCCCGTGGAGTGAGAGGATACGGATGGAAGAGGAAAATTAAATATAGGGTTTTTTCGCAAATATAAATATAAAATGAAGGGGTATGGCCTAAATCGATATAGCCACGCAAGTTAATGGACCAAAAAATGCATTTTTAAAGTTGATGGCCTAAATTGACACAGTCACGCAAGTTGATGGACCATTCGTGTACTTTACTCTAATGTAAATGTAGTAATAGAATAGGTGTGATAACAAAACAATCATTTATGCAATATCTTATAGTAGAATAGATGGCATGGAACCCAATAAAATCATAAGAGATTTCATTTTGCAAACTCATCATAGCTCAATTGTTTAAATTGCTAGAACCTACCCAACTCATTCGTTCAGTCCACATGTGATTAAATTACCCATAAAAATGTTTCTTGAGGGGCGACCATCAAGCAAGAGCCGCCAAGAATATAGAGGAAGCAAAATTCTATTTTCTTGGCAGTCCCACCCCATAGTAAGATAAATAAATTTCTAGGTGGTTTGGCCGCCAATGTAAATTAGGCCATGGGAAAAAGTTACAAAGCGCAAAGGAAGTTATGAACCTTAACATATATATAACTAGGAGAACACCCGGTGCCTCTGCAGGAACTACTGATGATTTGGATTGTGTTACAAATATTAATCCTCTATTAATCTCACCCTTATGTTATCTTTGTAACCTAAGGTTAATGACATATTATGGCTGGTTAATGGCTCACATAACCTTCATGTCATTCATGTCACAAGGTGTATATATAGATGAAAAAGATGAATGAAAACTTGGTCTTGAGCTCTATTCTCTTGTCACTTGCAATTCTACTACATTCAACACGTTATCGGCACTTGCTCGCTGCGCTCCTATCATCAAAGGTAGAATGCCACGCTCTCCGATGCCTTTAGCCTACCTAATTCTTGAAGCCGTGATGCTGCAATTCCACCATGCTCTTCTGTGTGGGATAGATCTTTCTCATCCAATGGTCCAACATGATCTCCTTCGCATGATTTTATTCCTTCTCGGGAATCCACCCCATGTCGCCCACATGGAAGAGGCAATCCTAGAAGCGTCTGCGTCGGATAGTCTAGGATCGACATCTCCATTGCCGGCAAGGACACCAATGCCCCCTCCACCACAGACTCCACCACCGACGATGGCAGCAGGCATGTCTGCTCCGTCGTGTCTCATGGCATATGCCGGCGTTGATCCAATGCTTGCTGCTCCACATCCATCACCGGCATCGCTGGAACGCGTCAACGACATCGTTTCACCTCCTTCGCACATGGATTAGCATTCCTCATGGACCAGCAGCTCGCAGGCTCACGAATAGAGAGGGTGCAGACTCACTCCCCTCCACAGAGGGTGAGGGTCATTCTCGTTGATCCTATGAATCACGTGGGAAGAGGGGGAGACACTGGCTATCATGAAGCAATGATCTAATTGCTCATTTCAATTTGCTATTTCATATAGTAATTTTACCAAAAGCTTTCAGCTTCAGTTTGGAATAAAATAAAGCGTACACCTCACAGTGTTTATTTTATTCCAGTGCACCTACGGTGCTTTACCATTCCATTGTTTTTTACGTGAAGAGAATAGAGCTCAAGACCAAATTTTCATTCATCTTTGTCATCTATATATACACCTTATGACATGAATGACATAGAGGTTATGTAAGCCATAAACCAGCCATAATATGTCATTAACCTTAGGTTACAAAGATGACATAAGGGTAAGATTAATAGAGATTAATATTTGTAATACTCCCCCTTGATCGAATCCTTCTTGAGATCCATGAATATCGATCTTCCAAAAACCCTGTGAGAAAAAAAGGAAGAAATATATATGGATATGCTACTAAAAACTCCTTTAAACCCTATGGGAAAAATAAGGAGAAATTATACCATTTATGATTATTGCCTCATTGTAAACTATTATGAGAAAACCTTTTAGGAGAAAACTCAACATATTTTAGAGGTCAATTATGTCTTTGATATTCCTTCTAAAAACCCTTATGGGGAAAAATAAGGAATATGACATATGCTTATGTTATTATCATCTCATTAAAAACTTTCATTGAGAAACCTTGAGAGGAAAACTCATGAAAGAAAAGAGTGTGATATGATATGTTTAGACAGGGCAAAATATAGGAGATTTCTCCCCCTAAACCTTGCAAATCCCTAAGTCAACGCATGCCAATTCCTTTGACAGATTTTTCAAATGAAGAAGCTGGTAGGGACTTAGTGAATAAATCAGCGAGGTTATCACATGATTTGGTGGGCAAGATATTGATTTCTCCCTCTTGTTGCAATTCATTAGGATAGAACAATTTCAGAGAAATATGCTTGGTAATATTTCTTTTGATATATCCTTTATCCATCTTTGTAACACAAGCTGCAATATCTTCATAGATAATGGTTGGTGAATCAATGACACCAATACCATAAGACTGTTGTATGCGGTTGACCATTCTACGAAGCCATACACATTCTCATGAAGCCTCATATAGTGTAACTATCTCAGAATAATTTGTAGATGTAGTCACCAAAGTTTGTTTGGATGATTTCCATGAAATGGTTGTTTCATTGTGTAAAAACACAAAGCCTGTTTGTGACCTTCCATTATGTGAATTAGATAAATATCCTGCATCAGTGTATCCAATAATGTCAGAATTTTGACCTCTTTTGTAGAAAAGTCCAAGATCTCTCGTGCCATTTAAATATCTGAGGATACATTTTACTCCCGTCCAATGACGTTTGGAAGGAGCAGCACTGTGTCGGGCTAGCAAGTTCACTACAAATGCAATATCAGGCCAGGTCAATTTGCAAGATACATGAGAGCTCCGATGGCACTAAGATATGGAACTTGAGGTCCCAAAATATCTTCTCCTTCATCCCGTGGTCTGAATTGGTCAGTTTCCATTTCTAGAGACCGAGCAACCATAGGATTTTGTTGGAATATGATTTATCCATATTGAATTTCTCCAATACTTTTTGGATATAGGCAGATTGATGCACAAAAATTCCAGTTGGAAGGTGCTCAAGTTGTAAACCTAAGCAAAATTTGGTTTTACCCAAATCCTTCACTTCGAACTCCGTCTTTAGATGATTACATGCTTCATCAATATCTTGTTGGGTGCCAATGATATTCAAATCATCAATATACACTGATATAATACAAAATCCCTTTTGTGACTTTCGATGAAAACACACGGACAATCATCATTGTTAGAGTATCCTTTTCGCAAAAGGTACTCACTGAGTCGGTTGTACCACATTCTTCTGGACTGTTTTATGCCATAGAGTGACTTTTGATGTTTTACACAATACATGTTGCGCCTTGCGTTTTGATTCGGTATAAAAATTTGATCTGGAACCTTCATATATATATCCAAAAAGAGTGACCCATAAAGATATGCAGTCACTACGTCCATCAACTACATAGATAGACGACTTTGTACGGCTAGAGATATAAGATATCAGAATGTTATTCCACTCATAACTGCAGAATATGTTTCATTGAAATCAATACCGGGTCTCTATGTGAACCCTTGTGCTACAAGCCTCTCTTTGTATCTCACCACTTCATTATTCTCATTCTATTTCCGGATGAAAACCCATTTGAATACCACAGGGAAAACATTTGGAGGTGTAGGCATTGCTTGAGAGAATACCTTCCTTTTTGAAAGCGAAGCAATTTCTACTTGGATTGCCTCTTTCCATTGATTCCAGTCCGAGCGTGATTTGCACTCTGCCATGGTCTTAGGATCTGGATCATTTTGGATGAGTTCTGCAATCATTGCAAAAAAATCAACATCGACAACTATAGTCTTTCCGTCATATGATTCTCCAGACTCAAGATAATTTATGGAAATTTTGTGTACCCTTTCAGATGCATCATCATTTCCCAAAATGGTTGCATCAGGGCATTCCGATGTCCCAATATCAGTAATTTAGTGCACTGTTGATGTGGGATGTGAACGTTGAACCTCCACAGGGTATTTTTCAACAAGATTTTGAGTTGTATTTACTATTTTGGAAGATTTGGTCTTCTTTTTCTTTTGCTTGTTAGGAGCTGCATCCGTTGGAATTTCCATACATCTCTCCCTCTTATAGGGGAGTTGAGTAGTTTTATTTGGTACCTCTACCCTTGCAGGCACATTTCTTGCAGGATTATAGGATTTGGTAACACCCTTATAATCAGTAAATGCATCTGGCATGTAATTTGCAATGTGTTGCAAATTGATTATCTTCTAAACTTGAAGGTCAGACTCTAAAGTACGTGGATCATGGTTGGAGATGGCTATGTCATCCCAGTTAATTTCTTGGCATTGTTTATGTGGTATAATGTCTCCCCCAAATGCCGGGAAGTGATCTTCATCGAAGATACAATTAGCGTATCGGGCCGTAAATAGATCCCCTGTAAGAGGCTCTAAATATTTTATGATAGACGGTGATTGATATCCCACATAAATTCCTAATTTTTTGTGGGGGCCCTTAGTTGTACGTTGCGGTGGTGAGATCGGTACGTATGTAGCGCAACCGAATTTTCGCAGATGGGAAATGCTTAGAGGATTTTCACGTACTAGTTGTAACGGGGAGGTTGAATGATTGCAGAACTCATCCAAAATGATCCAGATCTTCAGACCATGGCAGAGTGCAAATCGCGCTCGGACTGGAATCAATGGAAAGAGGCAATCCAAGCAGAAATTGCTTCGCTTCCAAAAAGAAAGGTATTCTCCCAAGCAATGCCTACACCTCCAAATGTTTTTCCTGTGGGATTCAAATAGGTTTTCATCCAGAAATAGAATAAGAATAATGAAGTGGTGAGATACAAAGTGAGGCTGTAGCACAAGGGTTCATGTAGAGACCCGGCATTGATTTCAATGAAACATATTCTGCAGTTATGAGTAGAATAACATTCTGATATCTTTTATCTCTGGCTATACAAAATCGTCTATCTATGCAGTTGATGGACATAGTGATTGCATATCTTTATGCGTCACTCGATTCGGATATATATATGAAGGTTCCAGATGGAATTTCTATACCGAATCAAAACGCAAGGCGCAACATGTATTGTGTAAAACTTCAAAACTCACTCTATGGCTTCTTCCTATGGTACAACCGACTCAGTGAGTACCTTTTGCGAAAAGGATACTCTAACAATGATAATTGCCCATGTGTTTTCATCAAAAAGTCACAAAAGGGATTTTGTATTATATCAGTGTATGTTGATGATTTGAATATCATTGGCACCCAACAAGATATTGATGAAGCACGCAATCATCTAAAGAAGGAGTTCAAAGTGAAGGATTTGGGTAAAACCAAATTGTGCTTAGGTTTACAACTTGAGAGCACCTTCCAACTTCAACAACAATACCGTCAAAGGGGTTTTACTGTTTATTCTGAGTTGATCAAGACATTGCTTCAAGCAGAAAGGCACGATGAGCTCCTTCTATGGAACTCCAATAAGGGCCCAACGGGTTCCAAGCCTTTGTCTAAAGTGCATGCCAACACTCATAATAGAAAACAAAAGGGAGCCATTCAAAATGGTAGTCCTGAAACCTCCAATGCTAAGAACAAGCGCAAGAGACAGAATAAGCCTCGCGGTGCCAAGGGCAAAGACAATTCTAAGTCCAACAGAGACAAGTCCAAAACTTGTAATAGGTATGGTTGCTACAACCACCCGACCAAGTGTGTCACACCCCAGAGCACCTAGTGGAATTATACTTGAAGTCCGTGGGACATGGACCCTCTAATCAAGATCGTTCCAACAAAGGTGGAGAATTTGAAGCACCCTTCAATTATCAAGTCGATGCCCTAGGATGCTCTGCCGCTGCGGGACCAAGCAACACCATGGCTCCTCCTCAACTTGATGCCACTGCTGATGACATCAACAACATGCTCTTAGAATACACTTCTGAGGATATGTACGGAGGCTACGCTTATGCTCCTTGTCATTTTAGACTTTCATTTTCATATGCCCACATGATGTAATAATTTATATTTGTCGTCAAACATTTTCTATTTTCATTGTAATCATAAACATTTGATATCAATAATGAATAAATCTATATTTATTGAGAATTTATTTATTTATTCTCCATTTAATATAGATTGTACGGGAAACAATCCATTGGAGGAGGAAATATGCCTAGTGGATAGCGGTACCACTAACTCTATACTCAGGGAGATAAAATATTTCCAAACTCTCACAAAGAATAGAGGAAATGTTTTAACAATCGTAGGACGTGATGCTGTAATAGTAGGCTCTGGACGAGCCACTATTACGCTCCCTATGGGTACAACGTTGGTTATTGAGGATGCACTCTTGTATCCTGATTCAACTCGTACCCTACTGAGTTATAGAGATATCCAGAAAAATGGTTTCCATATAGAAACTTGTGATGAGAATAACGAAGAGTTCCTTCTCATTACAAAGAACAATGGATATGGCAAAGTAACACTTGAAAAACCCGTACAATATGTTGTGTATAAAGTAATTTTCTAGAATATTAATGCATTCCAAACTTGGCATGATCGCCTTGGTCACCCTGGCATAGGGATGATGAGGAAAATTATAACTAATTCTGTTGGTCACAACTTAAGTAATACAAAATTTCCCCAATCCTTAGATTATGTGTGCACCGCATGTACCACTAGGAAATTAATTTTGAGACCCTCTTACCTCAAAATTCGAGCCGAACCGCTCAAGTTTCTTGAACGCATTCAAGGTGACATATGTGGCCCTATCCAACCATTGTCTAGACCATTCAGATATTTTATGGTTTTAATAGATGCATCCATGCGATGGTCTCATGTGTGTCTTCTTTCCACATGAAATCATGCATTTGCAAAATTAATCGCTCAAGTTATCAAACTAAAAGCGCAATACCCTGAACATCAAATCCAGTCATTTTGAATGGATAATGCCGCTAAATTTTCCTCTCGAGCCTTCAATGACTATTGTAAGGCCTTAGGAATTCAAGTTCAGCACTCTATTCCATATGTCCACACTCAGAACGGGTTGGCAGAATCTCTCATCAAGAGAATCAAACTTATTGCAAGACCATTATTATAGAATAGCAATCTACCAACGTCATGTTGGGGTCACGCGGTTTTATACGCTGCTAACTTAAATCAATTGCATCCAACTGCATGCCATACAACCTCCCCACTACAACTAGTACGTGGAAATCCTCTGAGCATTTCCCATCTGCGAAAATTCGGTTGCGCTACATACGTACCGATCTCACCATCGCAGCGTACAACTATGGGTCCCCATAGAAAATTGGGAATCTACGTGGAATATCAATCACCGTCTATTATAAAATATTTAGAGCCTCTTACAGGGGATCTATTTACAACCCGATATGCTGATTGTATCTTTGATGAAGATTACTTCCCAGCATTGGAGGGAGACATTATACCACATAAACAATGCTAGGAAATTAACTAGGATGCCATAGCCATCTCCAACCATGATCCACGTACTTCAGAGTCTGAACTTCAAGTTTAGAAGATAATCAAATTGCAACACATTGCAAATAACATGCCAGATGCATTTACTGATTATAAGGGTGTTACCAAATCCTATAATCCCGCAAGAAATGTGCCTGCAAGAGTAAAGATACCAAATAAAACTACTCAACTCCCCTGCAAGAGGGGGAGATGTACGGCAATTCCAATGGATGCAGCTCCTAGCAAGCAAAAGAAAAGGAAGACCAAATCTTCCAAAATAGTAAATGCAACTCAAAATCTTGTTGAGAAACACCCTGTGGAGGTTCAATCTTTACATCCCACATCAACAGTACACTCAACTACTGAAGTTGGGACATCGGAATGCCCTGATGCAACCATTTTGGGAAATGATGATGCATCTGAAAGGGTACACAAAATTTCCATAAAATTATCTCGAGTCTGGACAATCATATGACCAAAAGACTACAATTGTTGACACTGATTTTTTCGCAATGATTGCAGAACTCATCCAAAATGATCCAGATCCTAAGACCATGGCAGAGTGCAAATCGCGCTTGGACTGGAATTAGTGGAAAGAGGCAATCCAAGCAGAAATTGCTTCACTTTCAAAAAAGAAGGTATTCTCTCAAGCAATGCCTGCACCTCCAAATGTTTTTCCTGTGGGATTCAAATGGGTTTTCATCTGAAAACGGAATGAGAATAATGAAGTGGTGAGATACAAAGCGAGGCTTGTAGCACAAGGGTTCACGCAGAGACCCAGCATTGATTTCAATGAAACATATTCTCTAGTTATGAGTGGAATAACATTTCGATATCTTATATCTCTGGCCGTACAAAATCGTCTATCTATGCAGTTGATGGACATAGTGACTGCATATCTTCATGGGTCACTCGATTCGCATATATATATGAAGGTTTTCGAATCAAAACACAAGGCGCAACATGTATTGTGTAAAACTTCAAAAGTCACTCTATGGCTTAAAACAGTTAGGAAGACTGTGGTACAACCGACTCAATGAGTACCTTTTACGAAAAGGATACTCTAACAATGATGATTGTCTGTGTGTTTTCATCAAAAACTCACAAAAGGGATTTTCTATTATATTAGTGTATGTTGATGATTTGAATATCATTGGCACCCAACGAGATATTGATGAAGCACGTAATCATCTAAAGACGGAGTTCGAAGTGAAGGATTTGGGTAAAACCAAATTTTTCTTAGGTTTACAACTTGAGCTCCTTCCAACTGGAATTTTTATGCATCAATCTGACTATATCCAAAAAGTATTGGAGAAATTCAATATGGATAAATCATATCCTATCAAAACCCCTATGGTTGTTCGGTCTCTAGAAATGGAAACTGACCAATTCAGACCACGGGATGAAGGAGAAGATATTTTGGGACCCAAGTTCCATATCTTAGTGCCATCAGAGCTCTCATGTATCTTGCAGATTGCACCAGGCCTGATATTGCATTTGCATTGAACTTGCTAGCCTGACACAGCGCTGCTCCTACCAAACATCATTGGACAGGAGTAAAATGTATCCTCAGATACTTAAATGGCACGAGAAATCTTGGACTTTTCTACAAAAGAGGTCAAAATTCTGACATTATTGGATATACCGATGCAGTATATTTATCTGATCCCCATAATGGCAGATCACAAACAGGCTTTGTGTTTTTACACAATGAAACAGCCAATTCATGGAAGTCATCCAAATAAACTTTGGTGACTACATCTACAAATCATTCTGAGATAGTTGCACTATATGCGGCTTCACGAGAATGTGTATGGCTTTGCAGAATGATAAACCACATACAACAGTCTTGTGGTATTGGTGTCATTGATTCACCAACCTTTGTCTATGAAGATAATGCGGCTTGTGTTGCACAGATGGATAAAGGATATATCAAAAGCAATATTACCAAGCATATTTCTCCAAAATTATTTAATGGGTAGAATGAGGGTCCTACCTTAGAGTTGGATGACTCATTTGACGATACCAACAGACGCTTCATGAGGAGAATTCAGGAGGCAGAGATCGGGGAGGCTTTGAAGAGGATGAAGGGAGGTAAAGCGATGGGCCCTGATGGTATCCCCATTGAGGTGTGGAGATGCCTAGGTGCCAAAGCGATGGTATGGTTAACTAAGCTTTTTAACCTCATTTTTTGATCAAACAAGATGCCTGAAGAATGGAGGAGAAGTATATTAGTACCGATCTTCAAGAACAAGGGAGATGCTCAAAGTTGTACTAATTACCGTGGGATTAAGTTGATGAGCCATACGATGAAGCTCTGGGAGAGGGTTTTCGAGCATCGTCTAAGAAGAGTGACAAGTGTGACCCAAAACCAATTTGGGTTTATGCCTGGTAGGTCGACCATGGAGACGATTTTCTTATTACGACAGTTGATGGAGAGATATAGGGAGCAGAAGAAGGACTTGCACATGGTCTTTATTGACCTCGAGAAGGCATATGATAAAGTACCAAGAAATATCATGTGGTGGGCCTTGGAAAAGCACAAAGTCCCAACTAAGTACATCACCCTCATCAAAGATATGTATAGGGATGTGGTGACGTGTGTCCGAACATGTGATGGCGATACCAGTGACTTTCTAATTAAAATAGGACTACATCAAGGGTCAGCATTGAGCCCTTATTTATTTGCTTTGGTGATGGATGAGGTCACAAGGGACATACAAGGTGATATCCCTTGGTGTATGCTCTTTACTGATGATGTGGTGCTAGTGGATGAGACTAGGGCAGGGGTTAATAGGAAGTTAGAACTATGGAGGCACACGTTAGAGTCAAAAGGATTTAGACTTAGTAGGAGCAAGACCGAGTACATGAGGTGCGATTTCAGCATGACTGGGAATGAGGAGGGAGACGTTAGCCTCGATGGGCAAGTGGTGGCCAAGAAGGATACTTTTCGGTATTTAGGATCGATGCTACAAAAGGATGGCAACATTGGTGAAGATGTTAGGCATAGAATTTTAGTCGGTTGGTTGAAATGGCGTCAGGCTTCAGGCGTCCTATGTGACAAAAGGGTTCCTCAGAAGTTAAAAGGTAAGTTTTATAGGACAGCGATTCGTCCGGCGATGTTATACGATGCTGAATGTTGGCCTACAAAAAGACGACATATCTAGCAATTGAGTGTAGCAGAGATACGTATGTTACGATGGTGTTGTGGGCACACAAGAAGGGATAGAGTCCGGAATAACAATATTTAGGATAGGGTTGGGGTGGCACCAATTGAGGAGAAATTGATTCAACACCGGTTGAGATGGTCCGGCCATGTCCAACGGAGGCCTCCTGAGGCGCCGGTGCGTAGTAGGATTCTAAAGCGGGTCAATAATGTAAAGCGCGGTAGAGGTCGACCTAAACTGACTTGGGACGAGTCGGTTAAGAGATACCTTAAGGAGTGAAATATCCCTAAGGATTTAGCCATGGATAGGAGCGCTTGGAGACTAGCAATTAACGTGCCTGAACCGTAATCTTTCTCTTGTACATTTTATGTGTTCTTTGTTCCATGTCTCTTTTGGGTTTCATCTTTAGCCTACCCCAACTTGCTTGGGATAAAAGGCTATGTTGTTGTTGTTGTATTTCTCCAAAATTATTCTATCCTCATGAATTGCAACAAGAGGGAGAAATCAATATCTTGCCCACCAAATCATGTGATAACCTCGCTGATTATTCACTAAGTCCCTACCAGTTTCTTCATTTCAAAAATGTGTCAAAGGAATTGGCATGCGTCGACTTAGGGATTTGCAAGGTTCAGGGGGAGAAATCTCCTATATATTGCCTTGTCTAAACATATCATATCGCACTCTTTTCTTTCATGAGTTTTCCTCTCAAGGTTTCTCAATAAAATTTTTTAATGAGACAATAATAACATAAGCATATGTCATATTCCTCATTTTTTCCCACAAGGGTCTTTAGAAGGAATATCAAAGACATAATTGACCTCTAAACTAAGTTTTCTCCTAAAAGGTCTTCTCATAATAGTTTACAATGAGACAATATTCATAAATGCTATACTTTCTCCTTATTTTTCCCATAGGGTTTAAAGGAGTTTTTAGTAGTATATCTATATATATTTCTTCCTTTTTTTCCCATAGGGTTTTTGAAAGATCGACATCCATGGATCTCAAGAAGGATTCGATCAAGGAGGAGTGTTATAAATATTAATCCTCTATTAATCTCACCCTTATGTCATCTTTGTAACCTAAGGTTAATGACATATTATGGCTGGTTAATGGCTCACATAACCTCCATGTCATTCATGTCACAAGGTGTATATATAGATGACAAAGATGAATGAAAACTTGGTCTTGAACTCTATTCTCTTATCACTTATAATTCTACTACTTTCAACAGGTTGAATTTAAGTATTAGCACAATTCTTAGGAAGAGATTAATTACTTTAAACTAATGTTAGTGGATAGCATCTCAATTGGTGTGGACAACTAAGTGTATGTTAGTGGATGATGTGTTTTGCTGACATAGATATCATAATTGTCTATGCTAGTGAACTTTAATTGCAAATATAGTGAGATGATGAGGTGGATACCTTGCATATCAAGAAAATTGCTTAGTGGGAATCATAATAGGATGATGAGGTGGATACCTTGTATGTCAAGAGAATTGCTTAGTGGGATTTTGCTTTATAAAAATTATAGATTTCCTGGGGGCATCAACAAACCCCCAAGGAAAAATGCGAAAAAATAAAATCTCAAAAGAAACCGTGTAGCCACTAGGTAGGCTACGTGTGCTTGTTCCTTACCGATTACCACTACACCTCAAAGCATTTGTGACCAAGTGGCTGAAGCAATACTTGTATTCACTCTAGTGAATTTTTTAGTGCATATTTGACACCGTAGTGAATTCAAATGAAACTTTGAACTAGAAGGTCTAGATCTCTTTGAGTACAACCTTGGCTCAGATCATTTCTCCATCTGATGTCAACTGAAAAAAAAGATCATAAACATGTTAATTTTAAAATAATTAATGACTTTCCTTAGTGATTTACAATGTGTCACTCAAGGAGATGGTTGTTTTCCTTACAGGTTCATAATAACAGTCAACGAAAATTACACATTTCTGTGAAGGCTGAGTGGATCCCAAAAATGTAAATTCTCTTGACAGTTAACTATAACCCCAAGGAAATGATTGGCACTTAAGGAAATTCTAAACCCAAATAATTATGTTTTCTGTAGCGTTAGGTGCACAAAAAGATGATTAAAGGTGTCATCTAGGACCATCTAGACCAGCTTTTCTTTATAAAAATTCCTAAATAAGTAAGCAGATAAACTTGCGATACAAGGAAGCATGTAGTACCTCCCTTGCGGCTCTCTTGCGGATAAATGGTTTATCGGAGCTTTGCTTTACAGATTTCTTCAAGCAAAATGAATCAATGCTCTGTGTAGTCCTTGACGACCAAATATCCTTTGTTAATGAAAAAATAAAGAATAAAGCAAAAGAGTAAATGAAAAAAAAAAGAATAAAGCAAAAGAGTAAAGCCATTATTCTTGTTTGATCATTACCTGGCCTCCATCCATATGTTAAGTAGGTCCTATCAAAGTTTAGCTATTTGTATGTTGAGGACCTAGTGTTGCGCTCAACTGAAGGTCCAAAATCCACCATTTCAGCGCCAACTTGCGACGTGTGGCAGCACCGATATATTAAAGTTGCAAAGAAAAAAAATATAAACTCCATCTCCATCTCTCTCACCTTGCAACCTCCCTTTCCCTTGCAATCTCCTCTCTCCCTTGCCGTCGCTTTATCGATATTGGTTTATTCCATAGCCGTTGAGCGTGTGCCCTTTGAAGCAAAGGCATCGTCACAAGGGCAGCGGGCGGCGTAGGTGTAGGCGAGCACACAGGCGCACCACAAGGTGGGCACAGGACTGACAGGAGACAGAAAGGGAGGGAGGGGATTTTTTTCTCATGTAGGAATATGAAGGTGACATGGTAGGATTTGGCCTCTGCTCCTCCGGCGAAGGACCTAAAATACATGGCCACTTTTCCAAGTGATAATCCAAATATATACAAAAAATATTAATATTTATGGTGCATAATTAGTATCACCAAATAAACTGTGAAATATATTTTCATAACAAATTTGGTTTGAGATATAAATATTGCTAATATTTTCTATAAATATAGTCAAAATGAAGAAAGTTCGAGTGTCAGACATTGCATAGTAACACTTATTTTGGGATAGACGGGCTATGTATGGGTGGTATGCAAATGGCTTGACGCCAATGCAAAGAATTTAAACTTATTTTTATAAAAAAAAAATAGGTACTTAAGCTTCTTATATCATTGTTTTGTGTATCAAGGATCATTAGATCAGAGATGGTTATGTTGGCATTCTTTGAGCGGAATTGTTTTCTTTGAAGTGGATAATGATACTAGATAACAAGTTGTTTTATAAGTATTTTACTCTTTTTTATGCCTATATTTAAACGATGGGTCTGATTGAACTATTGATATTGCATTTAATAGAACTTCTCAATATGATAGTGAAATTTATAACTTTATTAGTGTATGCATAATGAATTATATTGTAAATTTTATAATTCTTTATTGAATTGGTAAATCACCAAATTGCAAGTTTAAAAAATCACCAAATTGCATATAAATTTTACGATAAATATTTGTTACTCCCTCTGTCTAAAATTATAAGTCATTTAAGAATCTTGGATAATCAAAGTATTTAAGTTTGACTAAAATTATAGAAAGAATTACAAAGATTTTTGACACTCCCTCCGTTCTAAATTGTAAGTCACTTTGACTTTTTTTATACATGTATTTTGCTATATATCTAAAAATAAAATATGTCTAGATACATAGCAAAATACATGCACCAAAAAAGTTAAAGCGACTTACAATTTAAAATAAAGGGAATATCAAATAAGTATATTATGAAAATATGGTTAACAAAGAATCAACTATACTTAATTGACATTCTAAATATTATTATACTCCTGTATAAATTTAATCAAAAATAAAATGTTTTGAGTCTATAAGATTAATAAAATGACTTATAATTTAAGACAAAGAGACTATATAAAATTCTAGAGCCGCATTCCAAGGCACAGGGCAGGCGGTATGCCACCGTATCAGACAACGGCCAAAGAGACTGGAAAAGATTGGGAAGCCAAGCTCAAGCGAAGATTTCCCCTATAGAGCCAACAAGGAAACGATCGATGGGTTCTTTTTTTTTTTCAAAGGAAGGAAACGATTGATAGGTGGGCGGCCTCTTCTCCGACCAGACAAGCAAGCCAAACATTTCCAACGGTGTCTGACGACGACGCAGTGTGGGCCGAGTGGCCTGCATTCTGTGCACGACGGCCCACGCCCAGGCCCAGGACCCGCTCGGAATGAAGCCCATTTCTGGTTGCGACGGGTGGGGCGGCCTCGTCTTCTCCGAGAACTTTTTTTATTTTTAATTTTTTTTAAAAAAAAAGTTTACAAAATTAATTCTCCGTTTCGAAATATGACAGAACTAGTCGCCTACAGTGGGCGTTTTTTAAAAAACATCCACTGTGTGGGCGTTTTTTGTGATGTGGCAAACGGCCGGCCGGCGCCGGTGCCGGCGTTTGCGGGCGGCCACCAGGTGGCCAAAAAACACCCACTGCGTGGGCGTTTTTTGGCGGCCAGGGGGCCGCCTGCAAAAGAGCGCGGCCGGCCTCCCCTGTTTTGCGGGCGGGCCCCGGAGCAGTAAAAAAACGCCCACGCTTGTTTTGCGGGCGGGCCTCGGAGCAGTAAAAAAACGCCCACTACGTGGACGTTTTTTCCTGTCCAGGGGGCCGCCAGCAAAACAGGCGAGGCCGGCCGCGCACTTTTGCAGGCGGCCCCCTCGCCGTCAAAAAACGCCCACACAGTGGGCGTTTTTTGACCTCCAGCTATATATACCCAGCCCCCCTCAGATTTTCATTATATTCACTAAAATTTTCAGAAAAAAAGAAAGAAGAGAGGAGGGAGGAGAAGGAAGTAACGGCGAAGCCCTGCCAGTTTGAGACCTCGGCTTATAGGTAAGTTTCTCATACATTACAAGTCTGTTGCTATGCATTAGTAAAATATAATGTGCATTAGAATTGTTTAGTTTTTAGTTGACTCTGGGTAGATCTGTGAGTAGTATGTATATTAGATCTATAAATAATGATGTTAGAGCATTGCAGTTCGTGTTAGAAATAATGATGTTTCTTTTATGATTTAAACAATAGATTGCATGATTTGAAATATGACTAATATCGTATTTTCTCTGAATAGATATGGAAAACTTGTGGCGGACGAAGTTTTGGAAAAAACAAGGTCGCCCTAGAGAATTGTATCCCGACGTGTCTAGCAAGGATGCTCCTGTTCCTCCTGCAGTCCCTATCCCAAATTGTGACTGTGGAGAACCGGCTGATATTGGCCAATCTCGCCATGAGGACACAGCTGCCCGTTGCTACTACACATGCGATGGATTCAATGTAAGTAATTGCACCTCTGTCATTGCGTCTTTATTCATTGCTAGTAATTGCGGCTCTTGCATCTCTAACAATGTCGTTAGCAATCATGTTTTGTAGGCCCATGAGCGGTGCTTTTTCTTTCAATGGATTGACGGTCCAGACAAATTCGACCTAAGGTATCTCCAGTTTGACGAATGGTGGAAAGGGAAGCATAATCCACCCGATCAATTCGAGCGGTGGGTGGCACCTCCCCCTGACCCCCCCAATGACAGACGAGGAGAAGAAAATAGCCCAATTGAGATGGCTTGAATCTCCGTCTCGTTGCAAATACGGAGATTATTCTGTAATAAGTTCAGATAGGCCTAACGAGTTCGAATGTCCTAACCCCGCCAGAGTAAGTGCAAATTGTATGCGGTCATGGCTTTCTTAGTATTTGTGCATGTACTAACATTTTACAGTGTTGGGTGGGTATACCTTGTTGCGGAAGTGTAACTTCAGGGAGTGGCTGTGGGGTCCAAAGAACAAATGGCCGGAGCCGAAGGTGGACAAGAAGAGAAAAGTGGTTACCCCTAAGCCTCCTGTGTTGTGCAAATGTGGTGTCGAAGCGCAGTATGGCCTACTACCATCGGAGCTTGGAATAGGCTATTGGTGCGGCCATATGGTTGATTACGATGAGGTCCTTTTGTTCCACTTGTTGCTCACTTGATATCCAAACTTTTTGCATTTGCTGACTTTAAATTGTTCCGTTTGATCACAGAGCCTTAGGAAATGCAAGTGGGAGGTTTTTGCCCATGTTGAAGACCGCAGGGAATACATGGATACACTGAAGCAAAAGCAAGTAATGGACCTGAAGTTCAGGTCTGGTACTCAGCTTGTGGACAACTACATTAAGATGTGGAAGCGAGCGCAGGTTGACTATGCCCGACGATTGCATGTCCAAACCCCAAGTGCTGCTCGGTGGAAGAAAGACTGTGATGCATGGAAAAAGAAGAGAGAAGAGGAAGCATCCTTGTATGCGAGGGAGAAGATGAAGGAGGCTGAAAAGAGGAGTGCTGATGCGAAGATGAAGCAGAAGATGGCGGAGGCGGAGATGCCCATGAATGACGAGGACGAGGAGTATGATGAAGCGTTCACCCAAGCCCTCGATGACTTGGAGGCCACTTACTACAAAAAAAGGAAGAAGAGGAGTATGATGAAGCGTTCACCCAAGCCGTTGATGACTTGGAGGCCGCTTACTACAAAAAAAGGAAGAAGAGACCAACGCAGCTGAACGTAGCCGTACCAATGAGTTTGTGGGAGAGGATAGTGGTTCTGAAGATGAAGACTTGCTTCCCGGTTATGTTTCGGATTATTAGGGCCGTTTTGTTAGATGAATTCGGATTAGTAGCTCATCGCCCTAGCGGACCTATAATTTTATTGTAATAAACTGTTTCCGTGACTTTTAACTGTGCTGTAATAGACTATTATAACGGATGTAATGCAAGCATGTAAGGGTTTAGGGTTTAGGGTATAAGATTTAGGGTTTAGGGTTTTTAGGCTTTAGGGTTTAAGGTTTTTTGGGTTTAGGGTTTTTAGGATTTAGGGTTTACGGTTTAGGGTAAATTTTGACAAAAGAATAGTGCGTATCATACATGAAGACAGTAATTACATCGTACAGGGTACTACTGTCCCGGAGCCTGTCCCTGCCCCTGCCCCTACCCCTCTTCGGCCTTCTCGGTCGCACGTGCCGCGACGAGTAGGTGTAGCGATCCGGTGGAACACCTCGAGTCGCGCAGGCGTGCTGCACTGGAGTCATCTGTGATAACTCCTGCGTGTAGGGCGGAGGTGCTCCTGCAAGCTATGAACGGCCGATCTCGAACTCCTCGTCGCTAATCGATGCGTTAGTGGGGGGTCATTAGGTAGTCGGTAGGTCCGCGACGAGGTGCCGGCTCCCTGTCCCGACGTCGAAGCTGCTCCCTGTGTGGAGGTACCCAGGACTCCCCAGGCTGCTCCCTGAGCGGAGGTACCCACTCCATGGGGCGAAGGCCAGGCTCCCCAGGCTGCTCCCTGAGCGGAGGAACCCTCACCATGGGCCGACGCGCTGGGTGGAGCATGAGTGAAGTGCCTGGATGCCTCTGCTCCGTGCACCGAGGACCCCCCTCCGGAGGAACGAAGGTACGGCGTAGTGAACGCTGTGAAAGGTGTCGTCGTAAGTCACACAGTCATCCATATTAGAAAAACATAGGTAGACGAGGTGGGGTACACGGAGTTACCTCTGTTCTGGGGTGCAGGAGGACGTGCTGCGGGTGCCGGTGCAGGAATTTGAGGAGCTGCATCGGAGGTCCAACAAGTGAGAGCCCTCATCACGGATCTAAGCGTCGTATGCATCTGCGTGTATGAGGTGTGCTGCTCGTCGACTGTCAACGCCAAGCCACCCTCCAAGCGGCGACACACGGAGTCCATCTCCGTATAAAGTAGTTGTGTACCATCGACCTAATTTCAGTTTTAAGTTACATGAAAGATATACGTAATGAACTACTGATATATATGAGAGATTCAAGTACTCACCGCACGAAAGTAATCCTGATCACGGTGCACAGGGTAAGTGTCACCCACGGCGGCGACGTGTGGCTGCTGCTCTAGAGGAACGAAGGTGACACGTGTGCGGGTACGAGGCTGGTACCACCGAAGGTACATCATGTACGAGTCCTCGGTGTGGGGGCGGTACTCATCAACGACGTCCTCTGTGGCAAGCAACCAATCGTCCACGTATGGCTGCAGACGTGGAACCCATAAGTTGCCGCCGACCTATCCCCTCCGAGTCAGCCTGAACACAAATTTGAGTAAGACATGTCTACTGCGATTAATTTTTCAAAGTCAGTTGTTACTAGTACTTACCTATGAGCATCTGCAGGGACGGTATGGATGATAGGGACGGGGGACGGCTGCATGAGACCGAACTGGCGCAAAACACGCCCTGGGCAGTGCGGTTCGACGAATATGTCGAACACCATCGGTCGGAGCGTCAGCCAGAAGGCCTGGTCACGTGTGCACAACGTGGACAGCCCAAGGGGAGCTCGTGCGTGGATAGCCTCCTGGCTGTAAGGCTCCCAGATCACGTCGGTCAGCTGTATCCTGTCGAACTCCAGCATAAACTCATTGTACGACCGCGTGACCTGCACATGTGCCCATCGTCGCTGAAATATAACAATAAATGGGTTAGAAGGTACGATACGAATTAACTATATACGTCAGCTAGGAACACGAACCTGACGACGGCACCAGACTGTACCCATGGTGGAGAAGTCCTCGGACGGAAGCTGCAAGTACAGGTCCTCCTCGTAGGCGGTGTGATCCACCACAGGTCGACCAATCATGAACCGTTCAGCTGCCCATAGCTGTAGAAAGAGGGGGCAACCAGTGAGCAAAGAACTTGTTTCTATCTTGGTACACGCTTCGTAAAGCCCCCTATACGTCGCCGCCAGTACGGCAGATCCCCAGCTCCACTGTGGCACTGCTCCCTCATCAGCATCAGCGATCGCGAGCGCGTAGGGGATCATGACCTTGTCGACGGCATGTCCCGCGCTGTTGGTGAACATGACCTAGCCAAAAAGCCACAACAAGTAGGCCTCCAAGCTCCGTTGCACAGAGTACACGTTAGCCTCTGGGTGTAGCTGATCGGACTGAAAAAGATATAGTTAATAAAATTGAGTAGAACTGTAAATTGATAAAATTCTTTTAAATTAGGCCTTACGGTAAACTGCATGAGCCACTGCTGTGACAGGCCCATGGTCGTGTACGGAGGGAGGCTGCTCAAAGCTGGAAGTGCAGGGTGACACTGTACGTGGCCGAAGCGGGCCATCATGTCGTCTCGCCAATCAAGAAGTCCGTCGACTGGCCAACGGCATCGCCAGCGAGGGGAAGGCCAAGCAAGAACGCAACGTCCTGAAGCGTCGGTGCGACCTCCCCGCACGGCAGGTGGAACGTGTGTGTCTTCGGCCTCCATCGGTCGACCAGGGCTGCTAGAAGAGACCTATCGAAACTCCACCTCCTCGTCTCATCGGCCTCACCAGCTCGAGCCTCCATAAGACGACACAACGGGAGGAGACCTGCCTCACGTAACCTGCACATAAAAATTTTATGTTATTAAGAAGCCATGTGTACTTAATTGGGAGAATTAAAAGAGTCAACGGATACCTAGAACAGAACCGAGGGTCCACTGAAAGTAGACGTCTGGACGGTCGCGGTCGAAGTACGGGAAGATTGGCGTTCTGCACCGCAATACGGTACGAGCGGTGCTGCAGATCGATCCCTCGATCTAGCAGCTCCGGTGTGTCGTCCGCCATCCCTGCATGACAATATCATAGTTAACACATATGACACATGCAAATAGAAAGTGAAAAAGTATACAACAATAAATTTAAGGTACAACAACAAATGATCGAATTTGAAACATAAAGACTGCACATACAACATGTAACAGAAATATATTCAAATACAAGACTGAGATTATGAACATTACATCCGTAATATAGGTTGAAACAATAAGTTTGTTCACTCCAGTTACAACAAAGCAAAAACCGTACATTACATAATCTTAATCAAGCTCTCTACACATCACTACACGACCGAACCACAAGGCACGCGTGCACGCCTTGGCCTGGTGGGCCTAGAAGTTGTCCCTTCTCCTGTTGGCGGGGTACCATCCAATCCGGATCCTGATGGCGGGGCTTCTGCTGTTGTGGCCATGTCTGAGTCCTTGGGGCACTTCTTGTAAGTATGTCCTTCCTTGTCGCATTTGCTGCAACGTGTGTACCTTCCACCTGCTTCGGACTCATCCATGGCGTTTCGAATACGTCTTGTCTTCCGACGCCCAGCCTTGTCTCTGATCTTACTTGGGTCTGAAATATAGGTAGGTTGCGGTACTGTACCTGTAAAATTCCCCGCTATGCCAAAACCATAAATTTCATGTGACCATGTATGCAATATGGCTTCCTTGGTGAAATAGGGAGATACAAAAGTACGATCAAGTATTCCACACTCCGAGCTCGCTGCAATAACATGGGAACATGGTTT
>CM041647.1:26880749-26918153 GCA_023333625.1 Bothriochloa decipiens | reverse complement strand
ATTTTTTTTCTCATGTAGGAATATGAAGGTGACATGGTAGGATTTGGCCTCTACTCCAGCGAAGGACCTAAATGCATGGCCACTTTTCCAAGTGATAATCCAAATATATATAATAAAATGTTAATATTTATGGTGTATAATTAGTATCACCAAATAAATTGTGAAATATTAACAAATTTGGTTTGAGATATAAATATTGCTAATATTTTCTATAAATATAGTCAAAATTAAGAAAGTTTGAGTGTCAGACATTGCATATATAATAACACTTATTTTTGGATAGACGGGTTATGTATGGGCGGTATGCAAATGGCTTGACGCCAGTGCAAAAGAATTTGAACTTATTTTTATAAAAAAAATACTTACTTAAGCTTCTTATATCATTGTTTTGTGTATTAAGGATCATTAGATCAGAGATGGTTACGTTGGCATATAAAAATTGCAAGTTTAAAAAAAATCACCAAATTGCATATAAAAATTTTACGAGAAATATTTGTTACTCCCTCTGTCTAAAATTATAAGTCATTTAAAAATCTTGGATAGTCAAAGTATTTAAATTTGATCAAAATTATAGAAAAATTACAAAGATTTATGATATTATTAAATAAGTATATTATAAAAATATGGTTAACAAAGAATCTAACTATACTTAATTGACATTCTAAATATTATTATATTATTGTATAGTCTACAAAATTAATGAAATAACTTATAATTTAAGAGAAAGAGAATATATAAAATTCTAGGTCCGCACTCCAACGTACAGGCAGGCGGTATACCACCGTATCAGACAACGGCCAAGTGACCGGAAAAGATTGGGAAGCCAAGCTCAAGCGAAGATTTCCCCTGTAGAGCTAACAAGCCAACAAGGAAACGATCGATGGGTTCTTTTTTTTCTTTTCGAGGGAAGGAAACGATTGATAGGTGGGCGGCCTCTTCTCCGACCAGACTAGCAAGCCAAACATTTCCGCGGTGCCTGACGACGACGCAGTGTGGGCCGAGTGGCCTGCATTTTGTGCACGACGGCCCACGCCCAGGCCCAGGACCCGCTCGGAATGAAGCCCATTTCTGGTTGCGACGGGTAAGGGGGCGGCCTCGTCTTCTCCGACGAGCGAGCCCCAGCCACAGGCTACCACTAACCTGTGACCAACAGAACTGAGGCGGCTCTCTTGGCGTGCTCACCTCAGCTTAGCTTCGCTAGCTCCAAGATTTGCCCCTTCATCGGTGCCTTGATATCTCTCTCCTCGGCATCCACCTGCAAAGACGAGGCAGTCGTCAAGAAAGGGAGTTTGACCAAGAGCCAAGAGCGTGTCCGTCGTCTGCCATCCATGGCGTGGGAGGCCAAGAAGCTCTTCGCCGCGTCCGAGGTCGCCCTCCACGCCTCCAGGAAGGACTGTTGGGTCGTCATAGGCGGCAAGGCAAGTGAGAATCGAAGGAGATCTTCCTTGCTGCGCTTCTCTTGGTTCTGTAGGGGGAAAGAGAGAGATCTGACCGCTGATTCGGTTTGGTCTGCTTCTGATTATTTTACTGGCTGGTTGGTTTCAGGTGTATGATGTGACCAAGTTCTTGGAGGACCACCCTGGGGGAGAGGATGTGCTCCTCCACGCATCAGGTAGTACGCTCAGCTTAAGCTCCCTGGCTTTGCTTTGAATTCATCTCGTCTGCTTCATTTCTGTTGCATGTTTAACTTGTTCGATTTAAAGAACCGTAATCCATGTACCAAAGCATTTGTTGGATCGAATTCCTCAGTTGTAATTATGGTTTCAGAATTCAGACTTACTGAAACAGCAACGCGGTACCTCTGGCTCTTGGTACAGCTGTTTTCACCTGATAGACTTTTCAGGGCGAACTGAATGCAGAATCGGATCCGAGAGTTCCATAACCGCTACATGAGAAATCTAGTTAAAAACACACACCATGAATTAGCACTTAGAAGGTAGCATTTGGGATGGTACCGAAATGTGAAAGATACTGTCGAATTCCTAATTCATGTCCTGGTTGGTCTAAATGGATTTCACCTGTGTGGTTATTTTACCACTTCTTTTTACGAATACAAATCTCTCCAAGCTGTCCATAATAGAATATATGTCGAACTCTTGAGTCTTAAAATACTTTTCCTTCTCACTAGTACACCAATATTATTCTTCTAGTGCCTTGATAGAAAGGTTGAAGAGTTAGTTGAATTCTGGAAAAACTTTTGCCAAAATTCTGGAACTCTCCTAGCTGACGTTCGAAATATGTTGGGCTCAAGAGAGAACAACACATGGAAGTTAACATATTCTTTACTTCGAACGTTGCTTTCATATAGGTCAAAAAAAATAGCCTTGGTAATTGTGTTCTGTCTTCCCAAATGAAACCAGTTCACTAATTCCACTATAATTGTCTTTAGATTAAGTGTGACATGAGTTTAAGTGAATAACCAAAACTATAATGTTTACCATGTTACATTGATTCAAACAAGATACTTTTATAAATAGAATTTGCTAAGCTTGGTTTCCTCTGGCTGTAAATAAATGCTTGAAGCCTCCGGGGATGCCACGGAAGCATTTGAAGAGGTGGGACACAGCACTTCAGCTGTCGGCATGATGGACAGCTACTTGATCGGAAGCATCAAGGACTATGTTCGTCCAAGTGCATCGAAGGCCACAGATCCTTGGAGCGCTGATGTGCCACCAAATTCCAGGACAATGCAAGGGAATAAAGGCCCTCCTAATCCAAATACCTTCCTGGACTTTCTACTCCCGTTGTTTGTGCTTGGCCTGGCATTTGCAGCTTGGTATTACCTAACCTTCATCTCCAATAACCATTAAATTCAGTGTGGCATGGAAGTATTTCTCATTTCTCATTATTATATTGCTAGGGTTATATTAGAGAAAACATTAAAAGAAGGCAAACCTTGTATTATGGTATTTTGTACTTGAAGGTTGCTAGCTAGCTAGGGTTTCCTTGGAAATCCTTTCTTACATGTAAACATGTAACAGGCATGTCAGCACGCAGATGTATGAATGAGAATTTATCCTTGTTCTTGCAATTTTTGTTTCAGATTCCTTTTCTTGTAAAAATTCTTATTTTTATGGTAAAGATCCCAGTGACTTGGTACAAATTCATTGTACATATCATTATATCAACTCATCGGCATAAAAAAGATGCAGCGTGACTCTCTAGACAATCATGATATCATGTTTAGTACCTGCTGAACATGGTATTGTCTGGTATTCTTCTGATAGCCATTGATAATGAAAACTAATATGGTAGCTCTTACTGGTCATTTATAGAAATGGTGTGCTGATCAAATAGAAAGTTGCTAACCGTTTTCAGCCGTGCAAGGTAAAATGCTTATGCTGTAATATTGGTTCAACACATAGTTGATTAAATATTGAGCTAAATTTTAGTTCAGAAATTCTCCTTTTCTCTATGGATAAAGATATTGCACAGAATGTTGGGATCAACTTTATAATACTCATTTAAAGTTGATTAAGTATATCTACTTTGCTTTGAATGCAAGTGTTTTATGTAAAAAAGAAATGGCACTTCTAAATTCTTACAACTGGTCACGGATAGTTCAGACATGGGGTTCTTCCCCCTTGGCACCATGCCACCATTGATCCAGATCAATTCGTTATACAATATCCAGAATTCAGGTGATAATTGGATAAGAATTCTTGAGTTAAACATGAAAATAAACCACCTAGCTTAGTGTATGTGTATATGTGCTTGAGTGTTATTACTAATGTAAGTTTTTTTTTGGTTGGTCAACTTCAAACTTTAAAAGATTAATGTATCCCACTGAGATGCTTATTTGAAGGCCGACTTTTGTTCCCACGCTTGGTTGGTCCATAATCCTATCAAATGTAGTCTAGAATAACAAGCCTGTCAAACACTTTGACAAAATTGCAAATGGATCGATGTCTGTTATTGTACTGTTGCCAGTTGACCTTGCATAGCCATCTAAGCTTTCTTATTAGCTTATTTACTTGGTAATTGTTGGAGTTAACAATAATAAGACCTCATTTGCTATTTACATTTAGCTATTTCTCTCTTTAGCTGGATCCCAAAAACAAAAGATGTTTTAAGGAATTTTTGCTCCCAAAATTTCCTAGTGCCTTGTGGGTGTATTATCGATCTGTCCCACCAGTCTGTCATGATTGATCACACATAAAAAATTAAGATCTCAAAGGTAAACATGACCAGGTGCATGGTTTGAATGAAGTAGTAAAAAAGCCCATCCGTGTCAACTCTATATTGTCATCATGCTATAATCCAGCTTATTAACGGAAATGAAATTTGTCAAAGGATCCAACCATATAAAAAAATCATATAAATAAACATTTGGCTATAATAGTGTATAATTTCCATTACAGATATAGCAAACATTTCCATTGCAGCTATACCATTACATCACCAAAAGTTGTCAGAAATTTTGTTGCATGAACAAGATCGATTGTACGCAAGACATCAGTAGTATAGAAGCCAACTGGACTGTATCTCTTCCAGATGACGAAGTCCCAAGTTAAAATACATTTATTCCCATGTCATTTACCGACCATTTCATACACATCTTGCAGCCTTCTACCTTTCAAGAACCTCAACTCTCCCTGGTTGATTCCTTTCTTGTATACCGCAACTCGGTGAAAACCTTTTTCTTGCATACCACAGATGGGTGAAAATCTTGTCCAGCTAGTCTTGGCTGGCGACCTTGTCCGGCTAGTCCCGGCCGGCGGCAGTGGCACAACTTGCGCCATGTTTCTTATTGGAGGTGTTGTCGAAGCTCCTGTTCATTCGGATAGGCCGAGGTCGGGAGACCCATCCCAGTGCTTCTACTAGCGTTAATGACGATTGTGGATGTTAAGGTCCTTCCTGAAGACTTCGTTGTGCCTATGTGTGCAGTTTTCGCAATGGTTTGTCCAGTGCATGGTGTCACTGTCGTTGTTTCTCTTCGCAGTGGCTACCTGGTCGCTAGCAGATGTTGTCGTTTCCACCCTATAGCGACTACCTGGTCGCTAGGGAATGTTGGTTCTCTATTGCGCAGTGGCTACCTAGTTGGTGGCATTCTACTTTCTAGTGGCTACATCATCGCTGGCGCTCTACTTCGCAGCGGCTAGCTGACGGTTCCCGTTGTCTTCTACTTTGCAGTGACTACTTAGTCTCTTGCGGATGTACCGTGGATATTTTATCACCGCGGCTTGACCCACCACCTTGTTACATAGTCGAGGTGGGGTTTCCCCTTCCCTGGTGTATCCTTGTTTGTTTGTGTGTGTTTGTGCTTACATCTTTGAGATTTCGCCAGTAATCCTTAGATTACATATGAGTCATTTGTATATCCGGTCTTTTTTTCTTTTCTCTAATGAAATAGGATAAAAGACCCTATTGAAAAACAAATGAAAAAAATAAATACGTACACATTATCACACACGACCCCTCCCCTAGCCACCTGCTGCATCTGCACAGCAGCACATGGGCTGCTAGTGGCGCAAGCTGCCTGCTCCCGCGCCATTCATTGCTTTGGTCAGATGGAACAGTGGCCTCTCAGCTGGATGCCAGAGTTTTAGATACCTTAAGCTAGAAGTGCAACATTTAATCTATAAACCTGGCACGAATCTTGGAGGCCATATTACGTGTATTTATGTGGGGGATACCCATGCCCCGGGGCATCCCAAACATTCGGCTTTCTTGCATTTGCATTGCAGCTTTGCAAGAGAACAAAAATGGATGGACTCATCCCCTTCGTCCTCAAGGTTCTGAAGAAGAAGAAGACCATGAGGCACTACGGCTCCCTGTCCTCCTCCAGCCAACTGCTAGAGGATGTCGATGTCACTATCACAGAGCCCTCAGCCCAATGTTCTTCTTTCTTCATGACGCCTCAGCATCCCAGGGCTTCTTCCAGATGGCAAGGCGGCGACCGGAACATCTTCATGACGCCTCAGCACCCCATGGCGACAAGGCGGCTTGATTAAGGCGATGGCAACGGTGAGCCTCCAACTCCTGCTGCTGCTGCAGTTCCCCGGGGCATGGTGCCGGCTGTGGTGCGGGCGAAGAGCGGCAACATGCGGCAGCGGCTGCCCGTCATGAATACACCGCCACCGCCGCTCATCAGACACTAAGCACAGCACAGTGATGTCCTGGGTGCATGGGGTCTCTCTAGAGAGAGCTAGCTGCTTGCCATGGCGGTAACCAGTAAGTGGTCAACAGTTTTAGACATGTTCAATGTTGATGGAGATTGTTGCACAGTTGTTGGCTGCTAAAGCGAGGTGATTATGATTATTACATGGCATCATCTAACGTTATTACAATGGTGATATTGCTGTCAGTGATTAATGTTTATGATGTCTTCTTTCATAGTTAATTTTAATTTTCATTTTCCTCATGGAGAGGCATAAGCTCTCACGAGATTACGGGGGCCAGTATGTAGTACATTGCAGGGACCAACAATAAATTCTTTGATCTTATGGATGGAGTGGTTTAAACTACAGATGAATATAAGTGTTCCTCGAAAAATTCATTGTTGAACTCCAATTAATTAAAAAGATTCCAAAAAGAGAAAAAATCAACGATTTTATTAGACAGATCCTTTAGTTATATGAACTTCCTACTACACATCGTCTATAGAGATGTACATATTCATATGTGGTCGTTTAAGCACCACCGCCTCTGCAAATGCCATTGTCATAGAAATGCATCTATCTATATATACGGTGGACTCGTGATGTTCAACTATATTGATCACCGTTATGATCCACCTATGCAGTAAAAATGGTAGCATCTTCAAAAGTTGTTTCTATGTTAGTGCCAATGAGTGCTAGTGCAAGTATAAGTTCATCTCAAATTGGCAATAGAATGCAATCTCTCCAATCATTAAATCGCAGAGGTGCATGGAGATTAGATTGCAGCACACTGCTATCAAACCCGAGGATCAAATGGTGCCCCGCATCCACTCCAAACTAAGTATGTTGTTACAATTGGCTGACACCAACAATTATTCATCCATGAAGCAAAATCCTCTGCTTCATTTATTGATGTGGAATGCAAACATGCATCCTTGTTTATCGAAAGCCCTAGTATTACATACTGTATATGACAAGTGCACACGTCTGCATACAACATAAAATAGACCAAAGTACATGTGCCAAGTTAGGCAAGACACCATGGCTTATTTAGCTATGCACATATACACACTTGGATAGGCACGTACACGAACGCTTGCATTATAAGAATGTACAAGTGACATCTGTCATGGGCCCTGGAAGTTTTTGTTCTGTGACCTCAGAAGTGAAATCATAGCTGTTGATGCCATGTTAAATCCCATCATCAAACTTGTTGACAACTGTCCGTCCATCAGTTAAAATGTCCTCCTGGTAGTATGAGAAGGGGACAGAGCATGAGCCCTGCTTTCCCATCATGCTTAGTGTTACCATTGTGTATGCAGGCACTGGGATCTCATATTCAACCGAGTGCTCCTCCCTGTCAGATATGGATTCTCCCCACTTGTATGCTTGAGTAAACTCATGTTCGATTTTGACCGATGAGCTTGAAACTTCTGGGACTCCAGCTTGAATGGTGGTTGCGACGCCTAGCTTCAACGAAACACTTGAATCCCACGTTCTTCTCTTCATCACACCGTACTTCAGGGTTAGCTTGGCCACATTGGTCGTAGCAGTCATGTTAATAGAAGTTTTGGTAGCCATAGTCTGTACCTTCTGGCTATCAACTTTAGCAGCCATCACGTTGTACACAATGTTGTAAATCCTCCTAGAAAGGACTGCTTCTTCTATCCCTAGGTGCGCCGACTTGTCAATGCTTGGAACATAGGCGATGAGGCAACTCCCTGTTAGTTGGACGGTGCAACCCCATCCTCTGTTCGGCGTGAACCTTGTGCAGTAGTTGTTGTTGCCGAGGTTCTGAAGCGCAAAAATGTCACCAAACTTGACTGCCCGGAACACGGTGTCGGGGTTGCTGCCTGTGGTGTCATCGGAGTCTGCCAAGATCACGTTCAGGTTACGCCTCCAGAACTTGCCAAAATGGTCAGACTTTATGCGGATGGTACCATTGTTGTTGGTATGAATGGTGTGCCTTATGGTTGGATCACCAATATCATTCGATGAGAATTGCAAGTAGTTGTAGCCCTTAATGATCCGTGCACTGAGGTAGAAGCCATTGTCACCCTTGAAACAAACATGCTTAGGCAATTCCATTCGTTGGTCCATGTCGATGACACGGAACTTGTGCTCTTCCCTTATGGTTTAATTGATCTATATATATGTTTTCCAGAAACAGATAAGCAGGCAATGAAGAAACTTATGAGCCTAGGATGTTGCAAGCTGTCATAGAACAATTTTAATGTCAATTTCTGCTCAAAAATGTCTAGACAATGTTCTCATAAAACAACAATAATAATTATGAATTTCAAAACATTGTGCGTGCACGTACTTGTATGCGTGTGTGAAAATTGTAGGAATGTTGCTCAGCTAATAAGATTTCCACGGCCAAATGGGCAGGTGTATGTACTATGAAAAGAATTAGTTCATCATTTGTTATTTACATTGTTAATAATATTTTTGTGAACACAGAAAATTAGTACCATAAATATATTTCAATCTATTAATATACACGGGCCAAAATGCTAAATTCATCTGCATATACATATGACAAGTTAATACCAGAATACCATCCACCTTTTTTGAAAACTGTCAGGTACCAATATTATAGTCTCCATTATCAAAGGTTTCTCATTACCCTTCCCGACGATGACGGACAGAAGACGCCATCAACCTTGCCTGCAGAAGGCCCGTAAGAGGCAGCCGAGATGGATCCCTAAGGGCGAACGGTCCAGCTGGGAGCGAGCCCTATGGAAAGAACATCTCGCCCGACCCCTTCTCTCCAACGAAGGGATTCGGTTCACCAAACCGCATGGGACAAGCCTTTCCCGCCAGACCCAAGAAGTGATTCACCCGATGGCTCCGACCATGAGCGGGCTAACCTAGTTTCCCTGGGAAGGGGGGACCCGTGGCTCTGTGTGTCACGACACGTGGAGTCATTGTATTGTGCGCATCCGCACGGAGATGGTGGAAAGGGATGGCTTCAGCGGCTCGAGGATACATCAAGGCATCACTAGGGCGACCATGCGTGGCCGAAACGAATCGGTTGACACCGCTAAACCTAGGTCTTGTATGTGGCCAATCGACATGGAATAGCTCGTGCCAAAAAGCCGCACCGAACAGGGCGGCAAGACGGTCCGAGAGCATCTCGTAGGCAGCGTGGTACAACAAGCGTACCTTCAGCAACAAAGCAAGGTGGGGACAGGTCCAAGTCCCTTGGCGGCCAAGGACCTACGACCCCTTAGGATGTTAATCATTTATATTTATATTTTTAAATAAACTTGATTAACCTTAAAGATGGTTTACAAGTAAAAATAAAATTGTTGGATGATTGGAGTACTTCATTTAACTTCAATGTCTTGTCTGGATACAACTAACTCCATCCCATGTATGTGTTGGAGTGGATCGAGCACAGTTTAAACTAAATCTCTGTTTGGTAGATCTTCAGGTGGCTTCTGCTCTAGCTCTGGCTTCTCTCAGCTCTCAAATGAACTAAAAGGCAGTGAAGTCATTATGTTTTTCTTTACTGGCTCCAGCTTTGGTTCCTACGCCGAGCCAGAGCCATTTAGATCCATGCCAAGCATAGTCCAAGTTTTACACTAGTTATTACTTTGTGGTGGACACAACTAATACGAGTTTAACTACGAGTGGAGAGAGCTAGGGAGGAATGGAGTGAGCATACCACAGCCTCGGCTTCCTACGTTGCAGTCGACCATCGAGCTGTAGCCTTGGTGATGTTGCCGACGCAGACGTGCGGTCGCGACGGAGGAGACGCCGGCGTAAGTTGGCAACCCCTTGCTCAAGAGTCGACTCCCTCAGCGCCACCTCGTCTCGGATTTTAAAGACAAAACTGACCTGACCAATGCGCAAAGAGACGCCGTTCCTTTCCTTCCTTAGGTTCCATTCCATCATGGTGTCGAACAAGATTCCATCCAACTTTCGACGATGTTCCTCTTGCTGATCACTTTGGCCAATTGGAGACATCTAATTCGATGCGCCAGAGATGGACCCAGCGTGGTACACACCGGGCACATCGGAAGTATGCATGCATGTGCTGCACCGATGTAATGGAGCAGGTTTTCTTGTCAGTCAATACATAAAATTCATATTCTCGTCCTTTTTTTATAAAGATTATTCTTGTGACCAACAGAATTAGATCAAAAAATTATGCATAAAATTAAATGAAACAGAGTCAGACTCAAAAATTAGGTCTAGATTTATCTAGCGGTCCAAAAGTAAAGAAGTTCATTGCGACTGTCTCTGAAAAGTGCAATCCAAGGAGAGATGTTGTTCTGATTCATTATTATTATTATTTTTTGAATCAAACCAAGTTGAATCCCCAACGGAGTCATAGCCATCTAGAATAGTTCGCTGGTTTTATGAATTCACTAGTCATCCATAAAAATGGTTTGAGTTTCGTGATAACAATTTTGATTTGATTACATATACATGGTTGGAGTTTCGTAGTAATAACAACATTGATTAGATTACATACACCGTTGTGAAGTACTGTAACCTTCAGTAACCATTCGTGAGTTACGTAACAGTACAACTATTGAAGAGCTGTTTGCGAGTGAATGCTGTAACCGACAGTAACAATTCAACTCATCATGTCTTCAAGATATGAACCGACAGCAATTGTATTATTGTTACTGTTTGCTCATGTATTGAACCAAAAGTGATAAACTGATAATAGGTAGAACCGGCAGTGATTTGACCAGATTGCGACTGTCACATGTTTATTGTCAGTTTAAAAAAAGACAGTTCACCAAGATTATATAGCTAAGATTTCTCCATGACAACACCACAAAATATCACTTGGAAAAATTACAGATGTTATTCTCAAAAAGTGTGGCAACAATTGCATCAACGTTGCAGAAAAACACTGAAATCCCCTCTAGTTACATTTCTCATTGAGCCCTAGTTACAGTTGCATTGGCTCTATGCACTACAAAACTCTTTCAACAGCTGCTCTTATTAGACCAGCCACAAAGAAGCGGAGGACCTATCTTAAAAGGTGCAGTCAAACACAAAAGGAAACTTCTATCTCCTTGTATTGTATAACCTTCTATCTCCTCGTATTATACACCTATCATGTATTGTATACACCAACTCTACCATTGCAGTTTACGTCTGTGCAAAGGGATTTCTCAACAGAGACGATAGGTTTGGTATCAAAGGATACAAAATGGGTTAGCCTTGTGAGATGAGGACAGGGGCAGCAGGACTGGATGGAGTATCAGGAGGATAAACGGAGTGCTATCTCGTGGAGAAGCAATCTCTTCTGAGAGGCGTCAATCACACCATTGCACTCTGCATTGACGAGGACCTCACTCATGATTGCGGCGGCATGCCCAGTAGACGTCCTCCGCAGCATGAACATCTGCACAACATTAGGACAGTCCATTAAGCTGATTTATTAAATATTTAGTCTACTCAAATGTAGAAAGCAGGGTGCTGAAATTGCAAAAGAAGTGTGTTGGCTGTTGTCCAGTTTCTACCTCGATCATACTCTGATTAACCAACCAAGTTAAAAAACGCTAGATGATTGAAGGTCACACTAACATGTTTATTTCAGTACATGGGAAGCACTTGTAAACTCTACCTTGCATATCAGTTGTGCATAGAGAGACAAATTACCTGTCCTCGATGAGATATCTCAAGGCACCCAGGTGGCTGGATCCATGGTTCACCATCAACCTGGACAGGGAATGAACTGTGGAGGTGCAATCTTATAACTTTTCCTTGGGCTAACCGGTGTGCCCTTGAAAGTCCGACCTGTCAACCACAGAAAAATGATTGTAAGATGCTACTTCAGCTTCATCACTACACATCAGAAGGAACAGCACCAGATTTGAAAATTGGCGACTCTAACTAAAAGATTTAGAGGAAGCTAGCAGACTATCTCTACCTGCAGTTTGCCTAGATGCCATGTTCCTGATATACAAACCACCTCAAGTACTTTTTCATGGATTGATTGCAAACTGAATTCATCATCGCGGTCATTGTCGTTTTGCCACAGATCAACACCACCCATGTAGCTAGGGATATTCATTACAATCACACCTTCTGCATCCTGATGAGAATACCAGATAACGATACTCCAAAGATAAATCATAAGAGTTGTGACACACGAAAGATGTAAAGAAGACTACCTCAGGAATTTCAATGTTCTCCCCATCAACTTCAAGGCTAACATGCCATGGTAAATCAGAACATGACATATCCATCATATCCTTCGCACCCTCTCTAGCATATATCAGCTTGTTGACAAGCTGCACGGATAAAAGTATGCATTTAGTTTTCTGCCAACGTATATAGTAAGCATTAAGCAAAGAAGGTAATATATGATCACGACTGTTTATAATGCAGTGAAGGTTTCCAGGAATCGAAACGAAACTGCTGATTTCCTAGAAATATATTAGGACATTGCCACATCCTAAGAATAAACTGTAAAATAAAAATAATAAAAATACATCCCTACCTGACTACAGAATTTATCTGGTTTTTCCTCCCTAGTAGTGTGGAAGTCATAAGCAACCTTTGCATCACATCCAATACCTACAGGCCAAAACAAATAATATATTTTTAGCACATTATGAGTTACAACTGAAGTAATGTATTTCAATTAGAAATATACCAAACTGTTGAGTAAGATGGTGGAAGCTTAATTGAGAAAACTTACCTAAATAATTAGTCATAAATTTTATTTGCTTGGTAGATTGACCTTCTGTTCCATTCTTTTCTTTGATGGTTACATTCCAGCGATCAAGCACTGTAACAGCTGCATGGTCAACGTCATTTAAAAGTGCATATATGCCTCCTTGTCGTTCAACAGAAGATAAACCCCCTCCCCAGCGCATAACACGTGATAGGTCATTTCCAGTTCCGAGAGGAAGAATGGAGACGGGGGGAGGAGATTCGTAGTTCTGCTTTTCAATGGCATCAAGAACCCAGGCTACAGTTCCATCCCCACCACAAACAAGGATTCTGAAGTGTTTCACATTGTGGAATAGTTGTAATCCAACTTCAGGTCCCTGAGAAGCACTTAGCTCAAATATCTGAAACAAGGATTGTAGTTGTTAGGTCAAGCTAAGAGTATTAAATCAGTTGCAATCAGGACTGCCAATTAAACGAATTAAGGAATCATATTTTAACTACAACACTCATGGACAGATTTCAGTGCTATTAAAATGCAAGCACGTACAAAAGAGAAAACATAAAGCACGATTACTACAGCAGAGCAGTGTTAAATAGTGACAGGTCGTTCAGTAGTTATATCAGGTAGGACAATTGGACTACATTTGTACATCAACAATTCTAGAATGACCTAAGGTAAAAACTATTGTTCAAAATGTTTCAAAGGGTTATTCATAAAAAACTACAGCTTCTAAAAGGGTTATTTGACTCAGCAGCTGACAGGAATGATTTTTTTTCTAACTAGGAAATAAGAACATTGATTACCTGTATAGGATTCAACAACATGTTCAGCCTTCTTCTAAAAGAAGGTCCATTTCGGCCTCCACTCTTGCCGTTGATGAATACCAGCAGTGGTCTTCAATCTTGTGGCAAATCAACTAGTTCATACTTTCTCACTTGTCCATTAGGAATACCAGATGGACATGTTTGCTTCAGAGAATTTTGAGATAAAGGCTTTGCCAGTGCATACTTTCCATCCAGACCCTTCAATCTAGCAAATCCTTCAAGCACTGAATCCAGGACTGAGCCTTTTGCGGGAGTGGAATTTGTCTTGCCACCAAGATGGTTATTCACACGTTTCTTGTTGCGAGGCCTCCTACGACTCCCAGCTGTTGAATTGGCAAACCAATCCTTGATTGAGTTGAGCATTCCACTAATTCCGGAACCTTGACCAACTTCTTTCACTGACTGGGGAGGAACAATAAGCCTCCTAAGAAGGCCAAGATCACAAGTGTTCGTGGTTTCCTTCAACAGCTTCGCATGACAATCAACGTGGATCTGCCGCTGGCACCACAGGCAGCGCCATATAGGAGAGACGCCAAGGAAAGGCACGCCGCACGGCTCATCGCAGTAGTAGCAGAAGAAGGATATCTCCGGGTTGTCGTCCAGCTCCACCCACCTCTCAGACCAGTGATGCAGCAAGGGCGAAGCACCAGCCTGCGCGACGCACTTGCAGTCCTCCTCGGCGCGGGGAGAGCAGCCCGAGTGCGCGGCCACGCCGCAGACAGAGCATCGGTGAACCACGTCGTCGCCGCCGCCCTGCGCGGCGGAGCTGCCAAGGGAAAACAGGCAAACGCAGCACGTCGACGGTTGGCCCCCGTGGAACCGGTCCTCGGACCACGAGTGGCATGAGCTTGGGCACCGCGACCTCCTCCACGCCGCGCGCTTCTCCCTGGCCTCCTTGGTCCAGTACAGCGCCGCCTCGCGCTGCAGCCTGAGGAGCGCGTAGATGAGCGCGGCGAGGCCGATGGAGCCCGCGGTGACGAGCCAGCCCAAGAAGTGGAGCCCGGAAGGGTCAAGCAGACGTGCCATGCTCACGAGCAAGGATCCCACCAGGTCCATAGCAGTTGTTCACCAGGCTTGTGACGCTGAGAAGAGAAGCAGAGCCTGCAGCACCTGCAGCAAGAACAACAATACGTGAGTCGGCAGCTCGTTAGCAAGGAGAAGAATATCGCACCGCTGGCGAACAAAAGTACTGGCATCCTAGACTAGATAGAGCTGCAAAATGCGTGCGGCGGTACCCCACGCAACCACGGGGGCTCGACGATTTCTTCTGATCTTGGAGACCACGGATTTCTCCCGATCTGGAGACGAAAGGAAGGCATGTGTAAATGGAAAGCAATGAATCCCCTTCCGTTCCCCCGCGTTTCCCCGCCTCAAAACAGGAACAAAATCCAGCCTCGGCGGCGAACAATCAAGTGTTTCCTCCGATTGTAGCAGCGTAGGAAACCATGCTCCGCCTGCACCGGAATCGTCGCCGGTCCGCCCAGAGGAGGAGGAACAAGGCGAAACAATCCGAACAAAATCGCAACAGAAACGGCCGGCGCCAACGCGGTTTGCTAAAAGCGCACGAGCAGCGCGGCGCCGGGGGTGGGGTGGGGTGGGGTGGGGGGGGGGGGGTGTTCGCGGGCATGGATCCAACGCGCCCGCACGGGATCCCGCATTCCTCGCCCGTCGTGCCCCCGAGGATTCCATTTGAACACCAACAACCAACCCCGCGCCGAATCCCCCACAACGCTCATGCGCGCAGGCGCAGCAGCAGATTCGGTAGGATCGCGAGCGCTCACCTCGTCCGCGCGCCGAGGAGCAAACCCTTGCTCCGCTTGGCTTGGCTTGACGAACCCTCCTCCCTCGGCCACCGCCTCGCAGCCTCGCTTAGCTTGCCGTGCCGTTGGCGTCGGGCTCGCTTCGGTCGGCGCGGCAGAGGAGGCGGAGGCGAAGGGGAGGAGAATTCGAAGGGCGTCGTGGGTGGGGGCCGATGGGCGTCGTGGCGTGCGTTTAAAAAGGGAAAGCGAGATGGGAGGGCTGGGGTTCGGGGTACAACAAGCGGAAGCGCGTCGTGTGCAGTGCACTGATGAAAAGGATGGGTCGTGGGTTTCCCTTCCCAGGGACCCGGAGCTCTAGGCTTGAGCACACGTCACTTGTAAACTCAAAATAGGGGTGGTTCATCCATGGTTCGAACCGCAACGGATCCGCCGACCCATTTAATTAGCACAGGAGAACCCGTTACTCCATTGGCATTGACTACTAACCCTTGAGGAAGGATGAAAGCATTGAAAACGGTCGAAAACGATATTACGATATAGAAAACGAAATCGATTTGGTTCGAAATTTTCTACATTTTGGCAATTAAAGAGTACAAAAATGGTCAAAAATAGTAGTGAAACCAACTGAAACTGACAAATTTATATGTCAAAAATAGTATCATAATATAGAAAAGTGAAAGCGGTCGGTACGGAATATTTCTGTTCCGTTTTCATCTTGGAGCACCAATGGATTTTACGGTTCGCTCCATGCATATCTTGACCTGGTTTAACTAAAGAAAAATAAATTTGCATCCGTAACCCTGGAATTTCCACAAATCAACCAAGCCCAGTTCTAAAAACTTCCCTCTCTGGCTTTTTTGCAAAGTGAACACAGCAAAGACTTTCATTTGCACATGGGCCCCTTCTTCTTCTTTACGATGCTGAGTAGAGCAGTGACAAAGGGGGTCGTCGATTTCCGGCGGCCTGGGGGACAGCGGCGACGAGGGAAGGGTCGTTGAGCCTAGCAGCGGCAGGACGCGCCTGCGGGTGGTCTCAGCCCAACCGGGCGACCAGCGATGGCTCATGGCCGCTCGGCTGCAGCCACGGCCCGAGGCCGTGCCCACGACGAGGGGGTGGTGGCGCGGCACGAGTGGGCACATGCGCACCCGCAGAGGGCCATGGCGCGACTTGTGGCTTCCCAGGCCTGCTTTGCCACGCCGGGCGGCGGGCGCAACGACCAGGCCGCGTGCACGCGCGGCACGCAGGGGCGCGCGGCGTCGGTGGCGTGGTGCATGCACCGGCAGCAGGAGGAGCGCTGGAACGGCGCGAGGTAGGTGAAGGCGGTACTGGCGCTGCAAGGGGAGGCAAGAGCGATGGTTGCGGAAGGTTTGTTCGCACTCGAGCTCGGCCATGGCGGACGGCGGTCAGGAGTGGATCGAACCACTCGAACCTTAGGTTCGACATGTTTTGGACCACCGAACCGACACCTCTCGATGGATTGAAGATGGAGCCCATTAAGGTTATTTTTTGGGCCGGTTCGCCGAATCGATGGTCCGAACCGAGCCACCCATTGTTAACATTCCCCCTTTTTGTTTTAAAATAAAATAAAAATCTTGCATATCCATTAGCTGGAGTATGATATCAAAGCTTCTTCTTTTTTTTTGAAGATATTCTTGGTTAGAGCAACTCCACCGGATAAGGAAAATGATGATCTTCAGTTGTCAAAAAAAAAAGAGAGGAAAATTATCTTCTTCATCTAAAAAACTATCACATATGGGAATATGGTGCGAAAATAAATGCTATAGCGGATCTTCTTTCTCAATCCTCTCTCCCAGTATCTTTTCTCAATCCTCGGAATCCCTCCTTAATCCCTCAAATAAAATGGAGCAAGAAGTTTTCTTCATCGATCCCCTTTCCTTTTCTTTTTCCAATTTGTTGGAGCACAGTTCCCCTATAATCCAAAAGTATGTTTTCTCTAGCTACTATATTTTTTTTCTCAATCTTCAAAACCTCTCCTCAGTCCCTCAAACAGAATGCAAGGGTTTGCTACTACAGAGAGGAGAAGAAAAATTTATAATAGAGAGAAGAAGACATTTGAAAAGAAGCCTTAGTAAACACATCCTTGTTTCTCAATATTAGGACCGGGCAAGGAGCAGCACGGACCGGCACAAACGCGAAGTTGGTGCTGCAAAGTTCAGTTAGTACGGTTTAAACCGAAAGAACAAAGTAAGAAAGCAAGACCAAACTCGTCAGTTTTCTATTCTGAAAACAACCGATCGGTCATTGATTCTCGAAAGCTAAAGTGCTTATTAGAAATCGAATAAAACAAAACCAAAGTGTCAGTTAAAAAAAAAGTTTAAACCAATTTCATGTGCTGTAGAAAATCATCACACTCAACTACCTAGCACCAATGTAAAATGTGCAGATTCTTCAAAATCTAACGGAGGGCCAATTTGAAATCCACTAATGTTAATAGTTATTAGTCGCTAAAACTAGCACTAGTGCATCCAAACATATGCAAACCGACTTAATTACTATTAACTAAGGAGCTAAAAATAATTTAGCTAATCAGCTACGGAGTACTAGCTAACTATAGCACCACGTAATAATCGAAAGAAAGTCCAAAAGTCAGCTTGGGCTAGGAATGCACACATGGCTAATCCGTCGAGTCTTTCCTCCGGGGCAGGCGGACCAACCGGGTGGCCGGCCGGCGGCCGAGTCTTCCGCCGGACAGCTTCTGGATCGCTCTCGCTACATCTCGCTACATGTTTTTGTTTCTTGTGCGCCTCTTGTCCGTCTTTTTCTTTTGGGCCTTGTTTACATAGCAAATTAATGTACCAATTTTATATAGTAAATTTTATTAAACACTGTAATAATTTTGTTTTTATTTGATAATAATTGTCTAAATATTGATTAATTAGGCTTAAAATGTTTGTCTCGCAAAGTACAACAAAACTATGTAATTAGTTTTTTATTTTATCTATATTTAGTATTCTATACATGTGCCGATATTTTGATGTGACGAAAAATCTTATTTTTAAATAGTAAAATTTAAGAATAAAATCTGAAATCTAAACAAGGCCTTGGGGTCGACGATGACTTGTCAATTTCGGCGTGCAGTACTAACTCAATCAGCTGGGCTGCCGCTGCCGTCTCGTAATCGTCGTCGCCGTCGCGTGGTCAGCGTGGCCGTTTCGATGGGACCTAGGAGGCGGAGGGAGCAGTGCCCATTTGGTGTACTCCCTCCGTGTCACGAATAATCATATATTTTGATTTTTATATTTTTTGTTTCAGCATTCATCTCATTTAAAAAGTTTTAAAAAATATTATTTATTTTATTATAATTTATTGTATTATTATAAATATTTTATAATAATTTATTTATTTTATTATTTATATAAAAATTTTAAATAAGACGAACGATGAAATAGTAAGTATAAAAATCAAAATATATGATTATTTGTGAGACGGAAGGACTAATTAGTGAAAGATAGCGCGCTGACAGGTGTTTTTGGTTAGCGGTTGCGTGGTGCGATCAAGCCCATACCCATGATCATGCCTGCGGTTTGTGGTTGTGGGTAGAAATAACAAGCTGCGTTCTCCATCAGGCAGTTGTTGCGACGCCCGTCAGCTCTCTGTGCTGTGCTGATTCTCGTGGGTTTGACATGGACTTGCTTTGTTCTAACTATTAGAATGTGTTCCAAATTAAGTGATGTTTTTTATTTTTATTAGACATTTATTTTGTACACTTGTCGTATTAAAAATAGTTATATAAATATTATATATTCTGTATAACTTATTTTATCATCAGAAATTTCAATAATAATTTATTTATTTACAATTTTATTGAAAGTTGAATAAGGCAAATGGTCAAACACAACTAAAAGTTAAAACTACGTTTATTTTGAGATGGGAGGAAGTAATTGATTAGCTCTCTTTTTTCTTACATAAGAGTACAGCTCTTAGGTGGTCGAGCATGTTGGTACCAGCATGCCTTGGACGCACTGACAATGGAAGCAATGGCTATAACACCCTGGTTTTTGAACTTTAAAATCTTAAATGAATTTGAGTTTATACCTGCGTATATGCTTTGCATTTCATAGGCCAATTAAAAATTTTTACGAATTACTTTAAAATATGTAGCACGTTAGAAAATATACATTGTTGCATCCATTCTGCTGCACAATTTTTGATTGACTTGCTTGAGCTTGTGGTTTAATCTTTACTTTTGTTTTAAAGCTCCTAATATGCTCTAACTTGTCCTCTCTAACCCTAGACTAACAAAACCTAGTCTAACTAGCCTAGGCCAGTCCCTAGTGGACTCTGGCCAACCCCAGTCTCTCCTGGCCAAGTGTGGCCAGCCACAGCCGGCCATGGCCAACCTTGGCCAGCCATGGCCAGGCAAAACACAGCGGCAGCCGGCCAGCAGTGGCCACGGCCGGCCACGGCAAGCCAGGCCGGCCAGCAGTTCGACCAAGCCACTAGCCAGCAGGCCGCAAGCCAGCCGGCGGCCCAGCCAGGCCAGCAGCCGCGGCCGCTCAGCCCGCCCGCGCGCCGCGCCCTTGATGGGCCGAGCAGGCCCAGCAGGCCGCCGCGTCGCCTGACGTCAGCACTCGCGTCGCCACCCACCGCCACTGACTGGTGGGGCGCACCTGAGCGGGGCCCACCGCTACAGTGTCGTTTCCCTCACTGGGACGACACCGAGTCGGTGTCCGCGCGCCGCCAGGCCGCACCGCCCGCACACGGCCCAAGGTTCACCGCCAGGCGCCTATAAAGCGTCCCGCGCAGCCCCGAGCCGCCTTTTTCTACTCCAAAACCCTAGCCGCCACCCGCGCCTCGCCCGAAACCCTAATCTGCTCGGCCGCCGCCAATGCCGCCACCCCGAGCTTCATCGATCTCCGCCGTCGTCTCTCCTCTGCCGACAAGGACTACATAGAAAGCTTCGCCTTGAGGTGAGCTGCCCGCGGTGTACTCGGTGTATCCCTCCGTGACCGCAACGCCTCCCTCACCGAGCTCCGACCGACGGCCATGGCGTCGCCCGCTCGATTCCCCGCCTCCGGCCATCGACCGCCGCCATCGACCCCACGGTCGAGTCCGTGAGGACGTGCCGCGCCTTCCCGACCGCTCCACGTAGCTCGCTGTGCACCGAAGCCTCCGCGCCGCCGCACGCCGGTGGAGCGCCGCCGCACGGGCCACCGCCTTCGATTGCCGCCGGCCGTCATTGACCCCACGATCGACTTCGCGAAGTCGAGCTCGTCATCCTGGTGCTCTGCGCGTCCCGACCCGAGCCCCGTATCGTGTTTTCGGACTGCCGGGCGTCCGTCCACCGTTGGATCTGAGCCGGGCAGCTCAGATCTGTCGTTGACCCCTGGTCAACCATGGGTTAACGGGGACCCGCGTCTGCTAACGTTTCAGCCGACGTGGCTGCCACGCAGGCGCCACATCAGCGCCACGTGTGCGCTGACTGCGTCAACGCGGTTCGTCCGCTGACAGCCTTGGCATTTTTGTAGAAAAGCCCCTGATGTGTTAAATATTTATGATTTAGTCCTTCGTAGTTCAAAAATAATTAGATTATAGTCCTATTTTCTGCAGATTAGCCCCTAGACTTGTTTTAGCCATAACTTTCACGTTTTAACTCCGATTTTAGCAAACTTATACTTTTTAGAATCATCTCGATGAGTAGAACAGTTCTATGCCATTGTTTGCTACTGTTGAGATGTTTTGGTGTACTGCTCTAATTAAAGTATGTTTGCTTGCATGTATTATGCGTGTGTGATGATTGTGGCGTATAGAGAACGAGACGTGGGTGAACAAGGATCAGCAGAACCCGGAGGACTACTTGCAGCAGGACATTAACCAAGGCAAGTGCAGATATTCTTTTGAACATACTGCGCCTATTCATGTTTATAAAATTCACTGCATGTGTCTTAAATCGGCAAACCCTAGGACTTACTAGCCACTTTACCCAAAGTTATCCTATGGGGGTTGTAGTTGATAGGTTTTTAGGTTGCTAGTGCTCTATCTCACCTTTCACTGTTTAATGAAGATAAAACTTGCTTCTTAAAATATGTTGGAGCTGTGGGCACTTGGCTTTGGCCGTTGGAGAAGTTGATGCATGTCCACATCGTTGGTTGGCGGTGAAAGAAGGGGGAATGGATGTTAATGGGCTCGTAGCGATGGGGGCATCCGTATCTCCTTCCCCTTGTGGTCCTTTCATGGAGCGGCAACCTGGGACTTCCGTACATCTCCAGGCTAATGGGCTCTGGCTTGGTCGATTAGCAGGACCATCATGGGCAGGATGAACAGCTTATCGACGGGTGGCTATAGCTATGGTCGCTGGGGTTTGTTTACAAGTTGTAGTATGGGAGGGGCTAGGGATCCGTGTTGGGGGTGGCCTCACGGTGAAGTCGCCCATATGCTTGGACTCAAGGCTGGCGAGTTGTTACTACCTATGACCCTGTGAAAAGCCTCGTTGTGACCTCTGCCGGCCTATCTCGGTAATGGGCTAAGAGGTTGGCCGCCTCGGGCATAAAGAGTAATCACAATCTAGAGTGATAGTGTACACCTTTGCGCAGAATTAAAATCGGTATATCATCCGTGCTCACGGTCACGAGCGGCCCAGATCCTTGCATGATTAGCCAAATGGTTTAAGCTGTTAAATCGTGGTGATGTTGTGAGGTTGCTACCTCGGGTTTTATCGGGGTGGCTACCCTGTGTTCCCTTGAGATGGCTATCTCATGTTTAATGTTGTTACTGCTATATGTTTATATCTGAGATGTTAAATGACACATTAATTGCTACTTGAACCTTAATAAAGGGTTGGGTGTTTCAACCAAGATGATTAGAGAATAGGTTACAATAAGTTAAATCTTAAATGTTTAACTTGTACTAGCCTTGCATGTCATTACTTTCCATCTGTACTTGCGGAGATTCGACATGGAAATCACTCTTGCTATTTCCCAACCAAAGGATGCTCAAGTGATGCTCAACCAAAGGATACTAGGCGTCAATCCGCTTTACTCTGATGATAGTTATGTAGTAATGATACGATATAATCGTTATACTATGTTTTATTCGAACACTGTGCTTTTGAACCATGTAATTTATCGTTCATGTGCGTAAATTGTTCTTGGTGCACATGAGCTTTTGCCTTGGTTTTATTCCTTCATCAGAGCCGTGTTGACCATAGGATCGTGAAGCCTTAGTTAGAAACGGTCGTCTTAGGTTGACCTTTATAACTTATTGCATATCCCATCATTTATTAGCATGTTTCATTATTTCCTTGATATGCATTTGTTTCAGCTATTATTACCACTATTTATTAATCATTTATTACCTTATCTTATAGTTACTACCATGCTTTTGTCCTTATGATCATGTCATTACGTGTTTTGGTTTTACTACAAATACCACAGAATGCATGCACTCTTTATATATTATCCTTTGGGCATGGACATGTTTATCTCTACTATCATGATAGTAGCCTACTTTGTCGCTTGCACGTGATCACATCCCCAACAAAGCAGCTGGAGGATGTACTAGGATTGACTAGGATGTCCCTTTCATGTAATAAATAATGCTACGTTAGCACGCTTAAATGCTTAATTTATCGGGTCTAGTGCGAGTGTGTTTAGAGTGTGTCTTGCTTTATTGGTGTGAGAACTTGTTTATCATGATGAACTATGTTTGATTCGCTTCTTTGTAATGATTGAGATAAGTTGTGGGGTGACGTCCACACTTATCATATTGATATAAGTTTAAGACTCTGTTTAGTAATTCAGGGTTTGGGTCTCTCTATAGATTGTGCTCTATCTCTCTTTCTGCTACATCCTATCAGTTATTCTGTCATAGCCGGTTGTCACTTGTTCATGTCAGCTATCAGTTTGGAGATCATAAGGTGTTATTTGCAAGAGATTATATATTTGCTATTCTATCAGTGATAATATGGTTGGAGGTTATGTCAGCTGGTTTATTGATATAAAGAGACAATAAAATTATGTTGCAGTTATATTCACAGTTTATATTTAGCACAGATATATATGTTGAGATTGCATATCCTTATACCCTGCTATTCATTTGCATTAGATGGTGAACACTAAGAGGAACAACAACAATGGTGGCTCCAGCGGTACTGGTGGGAGTAGCCAGAATCCTCCACCACCACCTCCTCCTCCTACTATGGAGAAGATGATGGCCATGCAGACTCAGTTCATGCAGGGCATGAACTTCATGATGACCCTGCTGCAGCAGAATATGATGATGAACCAAGTCCAGAATCAGCACCACGGCTAGAACCCTCCACTACCACCCAGGGACAGGCGCAGTGAGTTTTTGAAGGGGCGTCCACCTTTCTTCTCTCATTCCCCTAACCCTCTTGTTGCTATGGATTGGGTAAAGGATGTAGAGAAACAGTTGGAGATTGCCCAGTGCAATGATAGGGAGAAAGTCCTCTACGGATCTGGTCAGCTACAGGGAGCAGCCGCTTACTGGTGGGATTCATACCGCTTTGCTCATGCAGCTTCTGACACCATCACTTGGGCGCAGTTCACTGAGGCGTTCAAGGAGTTCCATGTCCTAGCTGGACTCGTGAAGCTGAAGAAGAAGGAGTTTGCTGATCTGAAACAAGGCTCCATGTCTGTTTGTGAGTACCGTGACAAGTTCATTGCTTTGTCTCGCTATTCACCTAGGGATGTCGAGCAAGACCAGGATAAGCAAGATCATTTCCTGGGAGGGTTGAATGATGGACTCGCTTACATGATGGCAAACATCAAGTATGCCAATTTCCAGGAAATGGTTGATAGGGCCGTTGTGCTTGAGAGCATGCGCCACAAGATGGAGGACAAGAAGAAGAAGAGGAAGGCCAGCAAGTACCAGGATCAGGGAAGCAGTAGCCGTCCTCGCTTCAACAACTTCCAGAACTACCAGTAGCGTTCTTCTTTTTAGTATGGGAAGAATCAGGCACAGCAGGGAGGTTAGCGCAACAATAATTCTAGCAATGGTAGTAATCAAGTGCAGCGCCAGAATGGCCAAGCCCCTCGTCAGAACAATCAAGCTCCTCACCCGAATGCTCCCCATAGTGTTCCTATGAAGACCAACAGCACCCCCAGCAATGCTTGCTTCAAGTGTGGCAAAGTGGGACACTATGCTAATGCTTGCCCTCAGAATCAGAAGCCATAGAACCTTGTGAAGGTGAACCATGTCAAGGTGGAGACTGCGGAGGAAGATACAGATGTGGTGCTTGGTACGTTCCTTGTTGATTCCCATCCAGCTTCAGTTTTGTTCGATACTGGTGCATCACATTCATTTATTGGTAGTCATTTCGTTCGTAAGCATAGCATACCTACCCGACTTACGCCTAGAGCTATGAATGTTAAAATGCCTGGGGGAAATATGGATTCAAATGTCTGGTGTCCAGACATAAAGATTAATTTAAAGGGGGTAGACTTTTCTGCTAGACCCATAGTGCTTGAGTCAAATGATTTGGACCTTATTTTGGGAATGAGTTGGTTAAACAATGGAAAGCAAATATTAAATGTTTAGAAAGGACAGTGAGCTTGACTGCACCTGATGGAAATGTGGTTGATGTGGTGATTCCTCTGCCATCCAAGAATCAAGGAACAGTGAATCATGTCAGCGATGAGCCCTTGGAGAACATCAGAGTTGTCAATGAGTTTTCAGATGTGTTTCCTGAGGATTTGCCAGGTATGCCACCTAAACGAGAGATTGAGTTCATTATTGATTTGTTACCTGGTATTGCACCCATAGCTAAAAGACCTTATAGAATGGCTGTTAATGACTAGAAGTTCATCCCCTTAGGGAGCTCCAATAATCTTTGTAGAAAAGAAAGATGGAACACAGAGGATGTGTGTAGATTACCGATCTTTGAATGAGGTAACTGTTAAGAATAAGTACCCTTTACCTAGGATTGAGGATCTGTTTGACCAGTTGAAGGGAGTTAGTGTCTTTTCTAAGATAGACTTGAGGTTAGGTTACCATCAGTTGAGGATTAGACCTAGTGATATACCAAAGACTGCTTTTACCACCAGATATGGTTTGTATGAGTATACAATGATGTCTTTTGGGTTGACCAATGCTCCAGCTTACTTTATGTACATGATGAATAAAGTTTTTATGGAGTATCTTGATAAGTTTGTGGTTGTCTTCCTTGATGATATTCTGATTTACTCCAAGAGTGAGGAAGAACATGAAGAGCATCTTAGATTGGTGTTGCAGAAGTTGAGGGAACATCAGCTTTATGCCAAGTTCAGTAAGTGTGACTTCTGGTTGAGTGAAGTTTCTTTTCTTGGGCATGTTATTTCCAAGGAGGGAGTTACAGTTAGTCCTAAGAATGTTGCAGATGTGCTCAAGTGGAGTGCACCTAAGAATGTCAAGGATATCCAGAGTTTTCTGGGAATGGTTGGATACTACAGGAGGTTCATTGATGGGTTCTCTACCATAGCTAAACCTATGACTGCTTTGCTTGAGAAGGATAAACCATTCAAATGGACAGAACAGTGTCAGGCCAGTTTTGAGGAATTGAAGAAGAGGTTGACAACAGCACCAGTGCTAGCTCTGCTAGACATGACGAAGGACTTCTCTATTTATTGTGATGCTTCTAGACATGGTTTGGGTTGTGTGTTGATGCAAGAGGGTAAGGTTATTGCTTATGCCTCTCGATAGTTGAAGAAACATGAATTGACTTATCCAACACATGATCTAGAATTAGCAGCTATAGTGCATTTGTTGAAGATTTGGAGAGATTATATCATCGGTCATGTGGCAGATCCTCCTAAATCAGATGGCCCACATGCATTATTATTGTCTAGATAGACTCCAAATAACCATGAATGTGTTCCATATGACTTATAAGATCTGTCGGGTAAATCCCGAATCATCTATGATTCTCTGAGCAGGATCAATCATTACAAAGAGACATTACAGTATTACAACAGTTTTATACAGATAAGATATTATCAGAGTAAAATAGCGGAAGGATTACAATAACATAAGTTTACAAACCATTTAGTTTAAACTTACAAACCATATGTTTTTAATTATTACAAGCATAAGAGCAGTGGAGTAGCAACATAACTTATTACAAAACCTTGGAGACATGCTCTGCCTAAGAGCCAGACATTCTACTCATCGTCACTCTCCGCAACGACTGTCATGCAGCAGGATGCAAAGCACTCCTACCCATGAGGCTCACCTGCAACAAGGGTTCAACAAACCCTGAGTACAAAAGTACTCAACAAGATTGACCCGATGAAAAAGAGGGGTGAAGAGTTAGGAAATGCAGGCTAGAGGGACAAGGTAAGGCTTGTAGAGTTAAAGATTTTTGCAGAAAAGCTTTGACAAAAAGTAAAGTTGTCTTGCTCTAGCTTGACATTACCAACCAACTTCATTCTTAACCTTAAACATCATTCAAGTTGTACTACAATGATGAATAACGATCGAGTCTTCTTCTTCGAGAAGCAACGGCGATTCGAATCCATTTTCATACCCAGCTGGGACCTAGATCACTGGGATACCGGAGACTTTAACTCCGATGCATACTAGATCACAGATATACCAGGATAACAACCGTAGCCATATATCACCACATAATACACGTGGACACTAGGACCCAGTGTACCGATATACGTGGGAACTTCAACCCACAGCATACCACACTGTGACATGTGGGGACTCTGGCCCACTATATATCACTCCATGACATACGTGGGGACTCTGGCCCACTGTATATCACTTCATGCATGTGGATTTCTAGTTCTCGATATCACCAGTTCACCATCGACACGGGACCTAGGGCATCAACAGACGAAAACACTATAGAGGGACTCCATTCCCAATGCAAGTTAGCCGTCCGGACTCGATTTATTAACTATCATCATGTTTTCATAGATAAAGCCATCCTCGTCTTTTTCATTCTTTTACTTTTTGATAACCTAACTTATTAAGCGGGGCTAAGCATTACTACGCATTTTCCATAAACAGGTAACAAGGAATAAGGAAATAAGATAGGTAATGCAACTGGTGGGTTATTACTCAACTCCTATTACTAATGCAATATTTCATAACTGAAAAGATAAAACTTTCATAAATTCAAGGAAGGGTTTGAATGCATCCGGGGCTTGCCTTGGTATTCGGGGTAGACGGTCTCGAGCTCTGGATCAACTCCCAACACCTGAGTCTCCTCTTCCTTGGGATCTGGTGCGACAACGTTAAAATCTCCGTTAACGAAAACTATACGAATAAATGATATGCTTCAACATGATGGAATAGTAAACATGTTGCTCGATGGATGCATGACCAGATTAAGGGCTTGAGTATAACTTTCCTTCACGATAAAGTTGCAAGCCAACAAAACTTACTCACTAAGTTCGTTAGGGTTAACTACGTCTTTAATGAAGTTATTTAAGCACATGAAATAACGTTAATTAAGCCCTAATGACATGATCTAGGTAAGCGCAAGCAATTAATTAAAATTCCAAGGGTCATTAAGGTTAATGACCCAAAATCATCAATTAATCCCAAAATCAAACAAATCCTATAATGATTAAACTTAATTAAAAGGGATTAATTAATTATTTAAAAGCATGAAATAAAGGCATAAAAATTAAAGTTGCCTAATTAAGATCAAAATTTTATTTTGAAAAGCTCTTGGTCTAATTAGATGGCAAAATAATTTTTAGAAATAAAAGCCAATTATTTTATTTATTAAAAATCATTGAAGGTGCATTTTTCAATTAAAAGGGTTAATTTTAACTTATGCAAATTATTCAAATTTGATATTTCATATTTTTCCTAGGTAGAGAACATCATAAAGAGCTTACATATAAATTTTCAAAATTTTTGGAGCTATACATGAATTACTATGATTTTTCAAAGAAAACAACATTTCAATCATTTTCTGAAAATAGAAAACGAAAAAGGGAACAGTGTCCCGGCGCTGACCGACGGTGGCACGACGGTTGACCGGCAAATACTCATTGACGGTGAGGTCTCCGGCCATGGGGTTGGCACCTACACGATCACCTCGACACGACGAGCAAACTGAGCTAGCTAACGCGGCAGCGGAGCGACGGCGACACCCACGCTGGCGGCTATGGCGGCACGGCGGAGCTCCGACGCGGCGGCAATGCTCACCGGAGGCTTTTCTGGCGACGGCCAGCGGGTGGGCGGGTGCAGGACATCAACGCGAACTCGTTAAGCCAGAAGATGAAGCTATTCTTGGCCCCTAGCTCAAACGGCTACGCACACGGCGGCGCTGGCAAAGCCATGCCGGCGGCGAGCCACGGCGGCCGGACACTACGACGTGGCAAGGATAAAATTGTGGGCACAGACAGATGCAGGAGCTCACCACAGTGACGATGTGCACGTTGGTTGGCTCGGAGGCGAGCTGAGTCGACCTGTAGTTGGCGGCGCTGATGGCGGCGGCGGTGCTTCGGCGGCAAGGTGGGCGTCACGGCGAATCCTGTGCACCATCAAGCCGACCAAAATGCGCATGAGGAACAGGAGAAGATGAAGAACATGATAGGAGGGTTAAAGAGAATATATAACCTACCTGGTGGCGGTGGCCGGTGAAAGAGCTCGCGGCGGCTCGAGTGCCGGTCGCGAGGAAGACGACGGCACGCGGGCAACTCAGGCGGGGAGAGCGAGCATGAACTGGCTCAGAAGAAGCACAAGGTCAAGGCGGAGCTTCAGGCAAGATGAAGCGGGCAGAGATGGAGCAACGGTGGTGAATTTGGGTGGCAGAGCGAGGTCGTCGGCGGTGAGCAGAAGGAAGAAAAAGTAGAGAATCGACGACGGCCGACCGGTATTTATAGGGCAGGGGCGAAGCATGGACGGGCGACACGATGACGGTGAAGCTTTGAGCGTTCGAGAGCGAGCTGGCGGCCGCTGTACACCGGTATGGGCGACGGTGGACAGCAGCGCGGCTTGAAAAGCCGGCGATAGCGGCAGCCGATAGGCTTCTGCACTGTTCATCCCCCCCTTAATCTAAACCCTAGCTCAGATTTTGCAAAATTACTTTTAAAAATACATAAGAACCTGGAAATCACCAAAAATATCATTTGCATAACGTTTCAAGAGCTACACATTTCATTTTACACATATTTTGAAATTCTGCCTAGTTTTTGAAATATGAATTCAAATTCAAAAGGGGAATAAAACCCTAGAAATAAATATTTGAAATTACTTTTGATTTTTCAATAAAACTTGAAAATATACAAAACTATAAAATGCTCAACTTGTCAAACAAAATATGTTTCATATATAAAGTTTTCTCAAATTATGCATAATTTTGAATTATGGTTTTAAAATCAAAAGGGGACAATTGGTGAAAAACTGTATTTTCAAATTCATTTGAAATTCCTTTTGGAAACTTGAAAAACTTTAAATACCAACTTTGTATCTCTTGACAAGATATACAAACTATCTTTTTAGAGTATCTCTAAATTCCTTATAGATTTTGAATTATAGAAAAGGGGATAAAACCAGGTTTTGAAATAAAGGGTTTTTAAAACCGAACTCAAATTCGATTTGGTTTCTGAATTAATTGGTTGGTCATTAGTGATCACAAACATCATCCAAGGACATTTTTAGGTCAATGACCCAATGAAACCCTTAGTTGACTAAGTTAACTTTTGAAAAACATTTTATAACTTTCTAATTTGAATTTAAATTTGAATTGCAAAACTTGAGAATAAGCTTTGAAATCCAATTTCAACTTCAAATATGGAAATCACTTTTAAGGGTTGGACTTAGATTTATACACTATGCTTGACACTAGTGTAAAAATGGTTTACACCTCAAGTACATAGAATATAAACTAAGTATTTGAGATGACATTCGAAAGTAGGGTTTTATTATTTCATGTGACAAAACATTCTAGAAACACAATCAACCTATGAAATATAAACTTGTTTTAGTTGATGCACATCAAGATTGACTTAAACATGAATGCTTTGCAATGCATATGATGACATGGCATGTTTTAGTTAATATAACACCAGAGGTGTTACAGCCCTTCCCCCTTAAAGAAATCTCGTCCCGAGATTTAAAGATGTGGGTAAAGTAATGGAAAAGGAAATGTGTCAAGAAAACACACTTCAACTAAATACATAAGGGAAAAGGGGTTTTACAACTCACATTAGACTAGTTACAGCTCATAGAAGGAATTGTAACTTAGAGGGAAGCATAGAAGTCTGGGAAGTTCTCCAACAGGTAATCTGCCGATTCCCAAGTAGTTTCTTCTTCTGAATGTTGATCCTATTGTATCTTGTACCACTTAATGGTTCTGCTTCTAGTAACACGGTCTTTCTGATCTAATACTCGAATTGGATACTCAGAGTAAGTCAAATCTAGTTCAAGTTCAATTCCTTTAACATCAACAATCTTATCGGGTATCCGAAGACACTTTTTGAGTTGTGATACATGGAACACATTATGTATGGCCGATAATTGTTCAAGCAATTACAGACGATAAGATACCTTTCCAACTTGTACCAAAACTTGAAATGGTCTAATGAAATGAGGTGCTAGTTTGCCTTTAACTCCAAACCGAGTAACTCCTTTCATTGGTGAAACCTTTAAATATACATAATCTCCCTTATTGAACCACAATGTTTGACGCCTTTTGTCCGCATAACTTTTCTGTCGAGACTGTGCCACCTTTAAATTTTGTTGTATCTGCTTAACCTTATCTTCTGTTTCTTTTACAAGATCAACTCCAAAGAATCTCCTTTCTCCGGGTTCTGACCAGTTTAATGGAGTTCTACATCTGCGACCATATAATGTTTCAAATGGTGCCATTTTAATGCTTTCTTGATAGCTATTATTGTAGAAGAACTCTGCTAAAGGTAAACACTCATCCCACTTCTCCGGAAAATTCAGAACACAAGCTCTCAACATATCTTCAAGTATTTGATTGACTCTTTCAGTCTGACCTCCCGTTTGTTGAAGCTGTACTGTGCAAAAGATCTGTTCCTAATGAATCATGTAATTGTTTCCAAAATTTGTTGATGAATTGCGTGCCTCTGTTCGACACAATGGTCTTTGGTACACCATGAAGACTGATGATACGCGTAAAGTACAATTTGGCATATTGTGAGGCTGTATATGTATTCAGGACTGGAAGGAAATGTGCAGACTTTGTGAGTCGATCCACTATGACCCAAATTGAATCAAAACATCTTGCTGTCCTGGGTAGACCCACTATAAAATTCATACTAATATCTTTCCACTTCCAAGCTGGAATGGGTAATGGTTGAAGTTCCCCTGCTGACTTCAAATGCATAGTTTTAACTTTTTGACATGTATCACATTGAGCCACATACTTAGCCATTTCAATCTTCATCTTGGTCCACCAAAATTTCTGTTTCAAATCATGATACATCTTATTGCTTCCTGGATGAATAGAAAACTTTGAAAGATATACTTCATCTAGGATACTTTGACGTAACTCAGGAATTTTTGGTATGACCAGCCGATTCTTATACCATAAGACATCTGTTTCATCAATTGTGAAACAAGAAACCTTTTCTTTTCTAACTTTCTTTTTGATATGCTTAATTCCCTTATTACTTCTCTGAGCAGCAATAATTTTATCTTTGAGTGTTGATTCAACAGTAATATAAGACAAACTTCCTTGTTGCACCATTTCTATTCCCAACTTTTCCATCTCATGACATAAAGAAATATCCAAAGGCTTTACTGTTAAATAATGACAATGACTCTTTCGGCTAAGTGCATCAGCAACTATATTTGCCTTACCAGGGTGGTAATATATTTCCAAGTCATAATCATTGATTAGTTCTAACCACCTTATTTGCCTCATATTCAACTCATCTTGACTAAAAATGTATTTCAATCTCTTGTGATCACTATAGATATTACATTTATTACCCCACAGATAATGTCACCATATTTTTAATGCATGGACAACAGCTGCTAACTCCAAATCATATGTTAGATAATGCTCCTCATGTTTTTTAACTGTCGGGAAGCATAAGCAATAACTCTCCCTTCTTGCATCAACACACATCCAATACCAATACCAGAAGCATCACAATAAATATCAAACGGCTTCTTAATGTTTGGCTGTGCTAGGATAGGGGCAGTAGTCATTAATTTCTTCAATTTCTGAAATGCCTCTTCACATGCAGGTGACCAAACAAACTTAACATCATTCTTCAACCGCTCAGTTACGGGCTTTGATATCTTGGAGAAATCAGGTATGAAACAACGGTAATAACTCACCATTTCCAGAAAGCTACGAACTTGATGCACTATTTTTGGTGGTTCCCAATCAAGTATATCTTGTACTTTGCTAGGGTCTACAGCAACACCCTTGTCTGATAAAACATGTCCAAGAAATTTCACTTCTTTCAGCCAAAACTCACACTTGCTGAACTTGGCATACAGTTGATGTTTTCTTAGACGTTGCAGAACAATTCTGAGGTGTTCAGCATGTTCTTCTTCATTTTTGGAGTATATCAGAATATCATCTATGAAGACAACCACAAACTTATCAAGCTCTGGCATGAATACTGAGTTCATCAAGTACATGAAATAAGCTGGTGCATTGGTAAGTCCAAAAGACATAACCAAATACTCATATAAACCATACCGAGTGGTAAAGGCAGTCTTTGGAATATCTTCCGGACGAATCTTGATTTGATGATACCCGGATCGAAGATCAATCTTGGAAAACACCTTTGCCTCTGCCAATTGATCAAAAAGCAGATCAATGCGGGGTAGAGGATATTTATTCTTGATTGTTACTTCATTTTAGGGACGATAATTCACACATAACCTTAAACTTTTATCTTTCTTTTTCACAAAGATTGCAGGACATCCCCAAGGTGACGAACTAGGTTGAATAAAACCTTTATCCCGTAACTCTTGTAATTGAGTCTTGAGCTCTGCTAACTCAGGTGGTGCCATCTGATAAGCTCTTCTGAATATTGGAGCAGTACCAGGCTTCAAATCAATTCTAAACTCCACCTTTCTATCAGGAGGTAAACCCGGTAATTCATCAGGAAACACATCAGGGAACTCACAAACCACGGGTATATCCTCGATCTCTTTTACAGAAGTTGCACACACCTTTTCAACAGTCCTCTTAAGTGTTGGAAGTTGGATAAGAAGTTGAGATTTGCAATTAGGTGTGTTCACTCTCACAGTCCTATTCAGGATGTCTAGTACAGCACCATGCCGTTTCATCCAATTCATACATAGGATCACATCTATATCATGATTCTTTAATATTATCATATCAGTGGGAAAAATATACCCACCCAAACTTATAGGCACATCATGTACCATTTCTTTAGTACACATACGCCCCCCCGGCGATTGTATAAAGAATTGTTCTTTTGTCTCCATTATTGGTATTTCATGTGTCTTAACAAAGGTACCATTGATGAATGTATGGAATGCACCAGAATCAAAAAGCAGAATTACAGTATGATCAGTAACAGGGAACGTACCCATCAGGATGGGTTCTCCTTCTGAAATTTCCCCAACCTGAGTGTAGAACACCTTACCAACCTTCTTCTCACTTTTTCCCTTCTACACATTATGGTTACCAACCTTGTTCGGAATGTGATGTTGCTGCGGTGTAATAGCTCTGGGGACATAAGAATTATACTGCCTCGGATGCGGGCAGTTCCTTGAGTAATGGCCAGGCTTACCACAGTTGTAACATGAAAAGATTGGTGGCTAGAAATTGGGGGTTACAAATACTAGAGGCATTCAGCTGTCGTGGATAAGGAAGAGCAGCAGCAGGATGAACAAATGTCTATTATTAGGCTTGGTATTGTGGTGGACGGTAAGAAGGACGAAAATGGTTTTGAGAATGATAAATTATTTTCTGGCTTTTTTAATTTCCACCGGAAAATCCTTACGTCACAGTTTTCTTCTTCTTAGCTTCCATATGTTGACGGTTCTTTTCTTCATAAGATATGGCAATATTTATCGTCTCATAGAAGGTAGCATTTGGGTTCTCAGTCATCATTCTCTGTATCCTGCTATTCAAACCCCTGAGGAAACATTTCTTCTTTTTACGGTCAGTACCAACTTGGTCAGGAGCATATTGGGACAAGTAATTGAATTTGCCAAAATACTGCATAACTGACATATCACCTTGTCTCAAGGAAAGAAATTCTTCAAGTTTTATGACTATAATTCCCTCAGGAATAAAATGTGCACGAAAAGCTTCATGAAACTCAGCCCAAGTAATACGATGACCTTCAGGCCGAGCAGTGATAAAATTGACCCACCAGGCTCCTACAATGCCTCTCAACTTCTAGGCTGCAAACATGGGCTTCTGATATTCAGTGCACTCAATTAGCCCAAACTTCTGCTCCATAGTGCGGAGCCAATCATCTACCTTCATTGGTTCATCAACTCTGGTGAAGACCGGAGGACGGGTGTCTGTGAAATCCACATATGTGATCTCATTCCTATTATTCTGACCATAATTTCCTTGATGTGCATTTTGATTCTGGTTCTAGGCCATCATTGTGGTTGCATTGACTAAAGCCGCAACTGCATCGGCCAGGGTTGGAGGAACTGGTGGAGGATTTGGGATATCACCTCCATCATGAGATGGTCCGGCAGTATCACGGGATCGAGTATGAGCAGGCATCTGTTGATAACAAACTATACTTTATTCACAAAACTTTATTGAACTAGATAAGCAGATATTACAAACATGTAACACACTTATAATACATTATTTTTGTTACAACCGTCCGTACTCCGGCAAGACTTCCCACACCTACTAGGTTTCAGAAAGCAGGGAAAAGATATTTTACACTCCTCATTATCCAAACTCCTTACTCATCCTCCTCACTGGTATCCATAGGAATTACATCCTCCTCTTCAGGATCCTCTTCCTCTTCAGGATCTTCTTCCTCTTCAGGTTCTTCTTCTACTATCTCTGGATCTTCTTCTTCCATAATATCCTCTTCATCCTCATTCTCTACATTCATTTGATTTTCTTCTTCCTTGTCGATGACATCATCATCGGCGGACACTATTTCTTTTGGGTCTTCCTCTTCCTCATCCTGACCTATTACAAGATCGAGATCATTTTGTGCTGCTTGTCGTTGGTATTTAGGATCCAACAGGTTATTTAACCTTACACATTCATCATCAGCTTCCTCGGCATACTCCTCCAACTCTTCCACATAATCCTCAAGTTCTTGAATACACTCATTTGCTGCATCTTCTCGTGCCCAAGCATCATTTCTTTGGTGCTTCATATACCTTCGAGATCGCCTTAACTGAGTAATCTCAGCGGCCTCTTTAACCCTATCGGCTTCGGCCCTCTCCAACTCGGCTCTGAGTCTTGCTATTTCTGCCTGTGGATCTAAATTGGGATTATTACTGCTTTCACCAATCTTGTATCTGGGGGCCAGCTGATGTCGAGGTACTCCCTTCGGTGCAGTGCTCTTATGGGGAGTTTGCTTAGTAAGGGCCATCTTGAAGAAAGATAGGTCATAAAGAATAAGGACAGATAGAGAGAAATCTGAAGGTTAGCATGAATAGGATTGATACTACTTAACCCAAACCATTTTAAAGGAGAAGGTAATTAAAACAGGTTAATTAAACATGATGCATGAATCGAACTTACGATCTAAGCATAGAAGAGTTTTTAAAGCAACACATACATAAAGATAACTTTAACATAGGGCAATATAGTATACTATTCCACCGCTACACTTTTAAATAAGAATAAGGGTCGATAGAAAGAATTATAAATAAGGAATAAGAAATTTGGACCCAAAGTAGTCAAGTAAAATTATTTGACTCAAAAACTTTAAAGTTTTCTCAAAGAATACTACAACAACTCTTTTTAATAACGAACCTGGCTCTAATACCAGCTGTGGCAAATCCTCCTAAATCATATGGCCCACATGCATTATTATTGTCTAGACAGACTCCAAATAACCATAAATGTGTTTCATATGACTTATAAGATCTGTCGGGTAAATCCCGAATCTTCCATGATTCTCCGAGCAGGATCAATCATTACAAAAAGATATTGCAGTATTACAATAGTTTTATACAGATAAGATATTATCGAAGTAAAATAGCGAAAGGATTACAATAACATAAGTTTACAAACCATTTAGTTTAAACTTACAAACCATATGTTTTTAATTATTACAAGCATAAGAGCAGTGGAGTAGCAACATAACTTATTACAAAACCTTGGAGACATGCTCTGCCCAAGAGCCAGACATCCTACTCATCGTCACTCTCCGCAACGACTGTCATGCAGCAGGATGCAAAGCACTCCTGCCCATGAGGCTCACTTGCAACAAGGGTTCAACAAACCCTGAGTACAAAAGTACTCAACAAGACTGACCCGACGAAAAAGAGGGGTGAAGACTTAGGAAATGCAGGCTAGAGGGATAAGGTAAGGCTTGCAGAGTTAAAGATTTTTGTAGAAAAGCTTTGACAAAAAGTAAAGTTGTCTTACTCTAGCTTGACATTACCAACCAACTTCATTCTTAACCTTAAACATCATTCAAGTTGTTACTATGACGATGAACAACGATCGAGTCTTCTTCTCTGAGAAGCAACGGTGATTCGAATCCATTTTCATACCCAGCTGGGACCTAGGTCACTGGGATACCGGAGACTTTAACTCCGATGCATACCAGATCATAGATATAACGAGATAACAACCATAGCCATATATCACCACATGATACACGTGGGCACTAGGACCCAGTGTACCGATATACGTGGGAACTTGAACCCACAACATACCACACTGTGACATATGTGGGGACTCTGGCCCACTATATATCACTCCATGATATACATGGGGACTCTGGCCCACTGTTAAAGATTTTAATCTCCGTTAACGGAAACTATACGAATAAATGATATGCTTCAACATGATGGAATAGTAAACATGTTGCTCGATGGATGCATGACCAGATTAAGGGCTTGCAACTTTATCGTGAAGGAAAGTTGTACTCAAGCCCTTAATCTGGTCATGCATCCATCGAGCAACATGTTTACTATTCCATCATGTTGAAGCATATCATTTATTCGTATAGTTT
>CM041647.1:26737917-26850749 GCA_023333625.1 Bothriochloa decipiens | reverse complement strand
TAAACATGTTGCTCGATGGATGCATGACCAGATTAAGGGCTTGAGTATAACTTTCCTTCACGATAAAGTTGCAAGCCAACAAAACTTACTCACTAAGTTCGTTAGGGTTAACTACGTCTTTAATGAAGTTATTTAAGCACATGAAATAACGTTAATTAAGCCCTAATGACATGATCTAGGTAAGCGCAAGCAATTAATTAAAATTCCAAGGGTCATTAAGGTTAATGACCCAAAATCATCAATTAATCCCAAAATCAAACAAATCCTATAATGATTAAACTTAATTAAAAGGGATTAATTAATTATTTAAAAGCATGAAATAAAGGCATAAAAATTAAAGTTGCCTAATTAAGATCAAAATTTTATTTTGAAAAGCTCTTGGTCTAATTAGATGGCAAAATAATTTTTAGAAATAAAAGCCAATTATTTTATTTATTAAAAATCATTGAAGGTGCATTTTTCAATTAAAAGGGTTAATTTTAACTTATGCAAATTATTCAAATTTGATATTTCATATTTTTCCTAGGTAGAGAACATCATAAAGAGCTTACATATAAATTTTCAAAATTTTTGGAGCTATACATGAATTACTATGATTTTTCAAAGAAAACAACATTTCAATCATTTTCTGAAAATAGAAAACGAAAAAGGGAACAGTGTCCCGGCGCTGACCGACGGTGGCACGACGGTTGACCGGCAAATACTCATTGACGGTGAGGTCTCCGGCCATGGGGTTGGCACCTACACGATCACCTCGACACGACGAGCAAACTGAGCTAGCTAACGCGGCAGCGGAGCGACGGCGACACCCACGCTGGCGGCTATGGCGGCACGGCGGAGCTCCGACGCGGCGGCAATGCTCACCGGAGGCTTTTCTGGCGACGGCCAGCGGGTGGGCGGGTGCAGGACATCAACGCGAACTCGTTAAGCCAGAAGATGAAGCTATTCTTGGCCCCTAGCTCAAACGGCTACGCACACGGCGGCGCTGGCAAAGCCATGCCGGCGGCGAGCCACGGCGGCCGGACACTACGACGTGGCAAGGATAAAATTGTGGGCACAGACAGATGCAGGAGCTCACCACAGTGACGATGTGCACGTTGGTTGGCTCGGAGGCGAGCTGAGTCGACCTGTAGTTGGCGGCGCTGATGGCGGCGGCGGTGCTTCGGCGGCAAGGTGGGCGTCACGGCGAATCCTGTGCACCATCAAGCCGACCAAAATGCGCATGAGGAACAGGAGAAGATGAAGAACATGATAGGAGGGTTAAAGAGAATATATAACCTACCTGGTGGCGGTGGCCGGTGAAAGAGCTCGCGGCGGCTCGAGTGCCGGTCGCGAGGAAGACGACGGCACGCGGGCAACTCAGGCGGGGAGAGCGAGCATGAACTGGCTCAGAAGAAGCACAAGGTCAAGGCGGAGCTTCAGGCAAGATGAAGCGGGCAGAGATGGAGCAACGGTGGTGAATTTGGGTGGCAGAGCGAGGTCGTCGGCGGTGAGCAGAAGGAAGAAAAAGTAGAGAATCGACGACGGCCGACCGGTATTTATAGGGCAGGGGCGAAGCATGGACGGGCGACACGATGACGGTGAAGCTTTGAGCGTTCGAGAGCGAGCTGGCGGCCGCTGTACACCGGTATGGGCGACGGTGGACAGCAGCGCGGCTTGAAAAGCCGGCGATAGCGGCAGCCGATAGGCTTCTGCACTGTTCATCCCCCCTTAATCTAAACCCTAGCTCAGATTTTGCAAAATTACTTTTAAAAATACATAAGAACCTGGAAATCACCAAAAATATCATTTGCATAACGTTTCAAGAGCTACACATTTCATTTTACACATATTTTGAAATTCTGCCTAGTTTTTGAAATATGAATTCAAATTCAAAAGGGGAATAAAACCCTAGAAATAAATATTTGAAATTACTTTTGATTTTTCAATAAAACTTGAAAATATACAAAACTATAAAATGCTCAACTTGTCAAACAAAATATGTTTCATATATAAAGTTTTCTCAAATTATGCATAATTTTGAATTATGGTTTTAAAATCAAAAGGGGACAATTGGTGAAAAACTGTATTTTCAAATTCATTTGAAATTCCTTTTGGAAACTTGAAAAACTTTAAATACCAACTTTGTATCTCTTGACAAGATATACAAACTATCTTTTTAGAGTATCTCTAAATTCCTTATAGATTTTGAATTATAGAAAAGGGGATAAAACCAGGTTTTGAAATAAAGGGTTTTTAAAACCGAACTCAAATTCGATTTGGTTTCTGAATTAATTGGTTGGTCATTAGTGATCACAAACATCATCCAAGGACATTTTTAGGTCAATGACCCAATGAAACCCTTAGTTGACTAAGTTAACTTTTGAAAAACATTTTATAACTTTCTAATTTGAATTTAAATTTGAATTGCAAAACTTGAGAATAAGCTTTGAAATCCAATTTCAACTTCAAATATGGAAATCACTTTTAAGGGTTGGACTTAGATTTATACACTATGCTTGACACTAGTGTAAAAATGGTTTACACCTCAAGTACATAGAATATAAACTAAGTATTTGAGATGACATTCGAAAGTAGGGTTTTATTATTTCATGTGACAAAACATTCTAGAAACACAATCAACCTATGAAATATAAACTTGTTTTAGTTGATGCACATCAAGATTGACTTAAACATGAATGCTTTGCAATGCATATGATGACATGGCATGTTTTAGTTAATATAACACCAGAGGTGTTACAGCCCTTCCCCCTTAAAGAAATCTCGTCCCGAGATTTAAAGATGTGGGTAAAGTAATGGAAAAGGAAATGTGTCAAGAAAACACACTTCAACTAAATACATAAGGGAAAAGGGGTTTTACAACTCACATTAGACTAGTTACAGCTCATAGAAGGAATTGTAACTTAGAGGGAAGCATAGAAGTCTGGGAAGTTCTCCAACAGGTAATCTGCCGATTCCCAAGTAGTTTCTTCTTCTGAATGTTGATCCTATTGTATCTTGTACCACTTAATGGTTCTGCTTCTAGTAACACGGTCTTTCTGATCTAATACTCGAATTGGATACTCAGAGTAAGTCAAATCTAGTTCAAGTTCAATTCCTTTAACATCAACAATCTTATCGGGTATCCGAAGACACTTTTTGAGTTGTGATACATGGAACACATTATGTATGGCCGATAATTGTTCAAGCAATTACAGACGATAAGATACCTTTCCAACTTGTACCAAAACTTGAAATGGTCTAATGAAATGAGGTGCTAGTTTGCCTTTAACTCCAAACCGAGTAACTCCTTTCATTGGTGAAACCTTTAAATATACATAATCTCCCTTATTGAACCACAATGTTTGACGCCTTTTGTCCGCATAACTTTTCTGTCGAGACTGTGCCACCTTTAAATTTTGTTGTATCTGCTTAACCTTATCTTCTGTTTCTTTTACAAGATCAACTCCAAAGAATCTCCTTTCTCCGGGTTCTGACCAGTTTAATGGAGTTCTACATCTGCGACCATATAATGTTTCAAATGGTGCCATTTTAATGCTTTCTTGATAGCTATTATTGTAGAAGAACTCTGCTAAAGGTAAACACTCATCCCACTTCTCCGGAAAATTCAGAACACAAGCTCTCAACATATCTTCAAGTATTTGATTGACTCTTTCAGTCTGACCTCCCGTTTGTTGAAGCTGTACTGTGCAAAAGATCTGTTCCTAATGAATCATGTAATTGTTTCCAAAATTTGTTGATGAATTGCGTGCCTCTGTTCGACACAATGGTCTTTGGTACACCATGAAGACTGATGATACGCGTAAAGTACAATTTGGCATATTGTGAGGCTGTATATGTATTCAGGACTGGAAGGAAATGTGCAGACTTTGTGAGTCGATCCACTATGACCCAAATTGAATCAAAACATCTTGCTGTCCTGGGTAGACCCACTATAAAATTCATACTAATATCTTTCCACTTCCAAGCTGGAATGGGTAATGGTTGAAGTTCCCCTGCTGACTTCAAATGCATAGTTTTAACTTTTTGACATGTATCACATTGAGCCACATACTTAGCCATTTCAATCTTCATCTTGGTCCACCAAAATTTCTGTTTCAAATCATGATACATCTTATTGCTTCCTGGATGAATAGAAAACTTTGAAAGATATACTTCATCTAGGATACTTTGACGTAACTCAGGAATTTTTGGTATGACCAGCCGATTCTTATACCATAAGACATCTGTTTCATCAATTGTGAAACAAGAAACCTTTTCTTTTCTAACTTTCTTTTTGATATGCTTAATTCCCTTATTACTTCTCTGAGCAGCAATAATTTTATCTTTGAGTGTTGATTCAACAGTAATATAAGACAAACTTCCTTGTTGCACCATTTCTATTCCCAACTTTTCCATCTCATGACATAAAGAAATATCCAAAGGCTTTACTGTTAAATAATGACAATGACTCTTTCGGCTAAGTGCATCAGCAACTATATTTGCCTTACCAGGGTGGTAATATATTTCCAAGTCATAATCATTGATTAGTTCTAACCACCTTATTTGCCTCATATTCAACTCATCTTGACTAAAAATGTATTTCAATCTCTTGTGATCACTATAGATATTACATTTATTACCCCACAGATAATGTCACCATATTTTTAATGCATGGACAACAGCTGCTAACTCCAAATCATATGTTAGATAATGCTCCTCATGTTTTTTAACTGTCGGGAAGCATAAGCAATAACTCTCCCTTCTTGCATCAACACACATCCAATACCAATACCAGAAGCATCACAATAAATATCAAACGGCTTCTTAATGTTTGGCTGTGCTAGGATAGGGGCAGTAGTCATTAATTTCTTCAATTTCTGAAATGCCTCTTCACATGCAGGTGACCAAACAAACTTAACATCATTCTTCAACCGCTCAGTTACGGGCTTTGATATCTTGGAGAAATCAGGTATGAAACAACGGTAATAACTCACCATTTCCAGAAAGCTACGAACTTGATGCACTATTTTTGGTGGTTCCCAATCAAGTATATCTTGTACTTTGCTAGGGTCTACAGCAACACCCTTGTCTGATAAAACATGTCCAAGAAATTTCACTTCTTTCAGCCAAAACTCACACTTGCTGAACTTGGCATACAGTTGATGTTTTCTTAGACGTTGCAGAACAATTCTGAGGTGTTCAGCATGTTCTTCTTCATTTTTTGGAGTATATCAGAATATCATCTATGAAGACAACCACAAACTTATCAAGCTCTGGCATGAATACTGAGTTCATCAAGTACATGAAATAAGCTGGTGCATTGGTAAGTCCAAAAGACATAACCAAATACTCATATAAACCATACCGAGTGGTAAAGGCAGTCTTTGGAATATCTTCCGGACGAATCTTGATTTGATGATACCCGGATCGAAGATCAATCTTGGAAAACACCTTTGCCTCTGCCAATTGATCAAAAAGCAGATCAATGCGGGGTAGAGGATATTTATTCTTGATTGTTACTTCATTTTAGGGACGATAATTCACACATAACCTTAAACTTTTATCTTTCTTTTTCACAAAGATTGCAGGACATCCCCAAGGTGACGAACTAGGTTGAATAAAACCTTTATCCCGTAACTCTTGTAATTGAGTCTTGAGCTCTGCTAACTCAGGTGGTGCCATCTGATAAGCTCTTCTGAATATTGGAGCAGTACCAGGCTTCAAATCAATTCTAAACTCCACCTTTCTATCAGGAGGTAAACCCGGTAATTCATCAGGAAACACATCAGGGAACTCACAAACCACGGGTATATCCTCGATCTCTTTTACAGAAGTTGCACACACCTTTTCAACAGTCCTCTTAAGTGTTGGAAGTTGGATAAGAAGTTGAGATTTGCAATTAGGTGTGTTCACTCTCACAGTCCTATTCAGGATGTCTAGTACAGCACCATGCCGTTTCATCCAATTCATACATAGGATCACATCTATATCATGATTCTTTAATATTATCATATCAGTGGGAAAAATATACCCACCCAAACTTATAGGCACATCATGTACCATTTCTTTAGTACACATACGCCCCCCCGGCGATTGTATAAAGAATTGTTCTTTTGTCTCCATTATTGGTATTTCATGTGTCTTAACAAAGGTACCATTGATGAATGTATGGAATGCACCAGAATCAAAAAGCAGAATTACAGTATGATCAGTAACAGGGAACGTACCCATCAGGATGGGTTCTCCTTCTGAAATTTCCCCAACCTGAGTGTAGAACACCTTACCAACCTTCTTCTCACTTTTTCCCTTCTACACATTATGGTTACCAACCTTGTTCGGAATGTGATGTTGCTGCGGTGTAATAGCTCTGGGGACATAAGAATTATACTGCCTCGGATGCGGGCAGTTCCTTGAGTAATGGCCAGGCTTACCACAGTTGTAACATGAAAAGATTGGTGGCTAGAAATTGGGGGTTACAAATACTAGAGGCATTCAGCTGTCGTGGATAAGGAAGAGCAGCAGCAGGATGAACAAATGTCTATTATTAGGCTTGGTATTGTGGTGGACGGTAAGAAGGACGAAAATGGTTTTGAGAATGATAAATTATTTTCTGGCTTTTTTAATTTCCACCGGAAAATCCTTACGTCACAGTTTTCTTCTTCTTAGCTTCCATATGTTGACGGTTCTTTTCTTCATAAGATATGGCAATATTTATCGTCTCATAGAAGGTAGCATTTGGGTTCTCAGTCATCATTCTCTGTATCCTGCTATTCAAACCCCTGAGGAAACATTTCTTCTTTTTACGGTCAGTACCAACTTGGTCAGGAGCATATTGGGACAAGTAATTGAATTTGCCAAAATACTGCATAACTGACATATCACCTTGTCTCAAGGAAAGAAATTCTTCAAGTTTTATGACTATAATTCCCTCAGGAATAAAATGTGCACGAAAAGCTTCATGAAACTCAGCCCAAGTAATACGATGACCTTCAGGCCGAGCAGTGATAAAATTGACCCACCAGGCTCCTACAATGCCTCTCAACTTCTAGGCTGCAAACATGGGCTTCTGATATTCAGTGCACTCAATTAGCCCAAACTTCTGCTCCATAGTGCGGAGCCAATCATCTACCTTCATTGGTTCATCAACTCTGGTGAAGACCGGAGGACGGGTGTCTGTGAAATCCACATATGTGATCTCATTCCTATTATTCTGACCATAATTTCCTTGATGTGCATTTTGATTCTGGTTCTAGGCCATCATTGTGGTTGCATTGACTAAAGCCGCAACTGCATCGGCCAGGGTTGGAGGAACTGGTGGAGGATTTGGGATATCACCTCCATCATGAGATGGTCCGGCAGTATCACGGGATCGAGTATGAGCAGGCATCTGTTGATAACAAACTATACTTTATTCACAAAACTTTATTGAACTAGATAAGCAGATATTACAAACATGTAACACACTTATAATACATTATTTTTGTTACAACCGTCCGTACTCCGGCAAGACTTCCCACACCTACTAGGTTTCAGAAAGCAGGGAAAAGATATTTTACACTCCTCATTATCCAAACTCCTTACTCATCCTCCTCACTGGTATCCATAGGAATTACATCCTCCTCTTCAGGATCCTCTTCCTCTTCAGGATCTTCTTCCTCTTCAGGTTCTTCTTCTACTATCTCTGGATCTTCTTCTTCCATAATATCCTCTTCATCCTCATTCTCTACATTCATTTGATTTTCTTCTTCCTTGTCGATGACATCATCATCGGCGGACACTATTTCTTTTGGGTCTTCCTCTTCCTCATCCTGACCTATTACAAGATCGAGATCATTTTGTGCTGCTTGTCGTTGGTATTTAGGATCCAACAGGTTATTTAACCTTACACATTCATCATCAGCTTCCTCGGCATACTCCTCCAACTCTTCCACATAATCCTCAAGTTCTTGAATACACTCATTTGCTGCATCTTCTCGTGCCCAAGCATCATTTCTTTGGTGCTTCATATACCTTCGAGATCGCCTTAACTGAGTAATCTCAGCGGCCTCTTTAACCCTATCGGCTTCGGCCCTCTCCAACTCGGCTCTGAGTCTTGCTATTTCTGCCTGTGGATCTAAATTGGGATTATTACTGCTTTCACCAATCTTGTATCTGGGGGCCAGCTGATGTCGAGGTACTCCCTTCGGTGCAGTGCTCTTATGGGGAGTTTGCTTAGTAAGGGCCATCTTGAAGAAAGATAGGTCATAAAGAATAAGGACAGATAGAGAGAAATCTGAAGGTTAGCATGAATAGGATTGATACTACTTAACCCAAACCATTTTAAAGGAGAAGGTAATTAAAACAGGTTAATTAAACATGATGCATGAATCGAACTTACGATCTAAGCATAGAAGAGTTTTTAAAGCAACACATACATAAAGATAACTTTAACATAGGGCAATATAGTATACTATTCCACCGCTACACTTTTAAATAAGAATAAGGGTCGATAGAAAGAATTATAAATAAGGAATAAGAAATTTGGACCCAAAGTAGTCAAGTAAAATTATTTGACTCAAAAACTTTAAAGTTTTCTCAAAGAATACTACAACAACTCTTTTTAATAACGAACCTGGCTCTAATACCAGCTGTGGCAAATCCTCCTAAATCATATGGCCCACATGCATTATTATTGTCTAGACAGACTCCAAATAACCATAAATGTGTTTCATATGACTTATAAGATCTGTCGGGTAAATCCCGAATCTTCCATGATTCTCCGAGCAGGATCAATCATTACAAAAAGATATTGCAGTATTACAATAGTTTTATACAGATAAGATATTATCGAAGTAAAATAGCGAAAGGATTACAATAACATAAGTTTACAAACCATTTAGTTTAAACTTACAAACCATATGTTTTTAATTATTACAAGCATAAGAGCAGTGGAGTAGCAACATAACTTATTACAAAACCTTGGAGACATGCTCTGCCCAAGAGCCAGACATCCTACTCATCGTCACTCTCCGCAACGACTGTCATGCAGCAGGATGCAAAGCACTCCTGCCCATGAGGCTCACTTGCAACAAGGGTTCAACAAACCCTGAGTACAAAAGTACTCAACAAGACTGACCCGACGAAAAAGAGGGGTGAAGACTTAGGAAATGCAGGCTAGAGGGATAAGGTAAGGCTTGCAGAGTTAAAGATTTTTGTAGAAAAGCTTTGACAAAAAGTAAAGTTGTCTTACTCTAGCTTGACATTACCAACCAACTTCATTCTTAACCTTAAACATCATTCAAGTTGTTACTATGACGATGAACAACGATCGAGTCTTCTTCTCTGAGAAGCAACGGTGATTCGAATCCATTTTCATACCCAGCTGGGACCTAGGTCACTGGGATACCGGAGACTTTAACTCCGATGCATACCAGATCATAGATATAACGAGATAACAACCATAGCCATATATCACCACATGATACACGTGGGCACTAGGACCCAGTGTACCGATATACGTGGGAACTTGAACCCACAACATACCACACTGTGACATATGTGGGGACTCTGGCCCACTATATATCACTCCATGATATACATGGGGACTCTGGCCCACTGTTAAAGATTTTAATCTCCGTTAACGGAAACTATACGAATAAATGATATGCTTCAACATGATGGAATAGTAAACATGTTGCTCGATGGATGCATGACCAGATTAAGGGCTTGAGTACAACTTTCCTTCACGATAAAGTTGCAAGCCAACAAAACTTACTCACTAAGTTTGTTAGGGTTAACTACGTCTTTAATGAAGTTATTTGAGCACATGAAATAACGTTAATTAAGCCCTAATGACATGATCTAGGTAAGCGCAAGCAATTAATTAAAATGCCAAGAGTCATTAAGGTTAATGACCCAAGGTTATCAATTAATCCCAAAGTCAAACAAATCCTATAATGATTATGGTTTTAAAATCAAAAGGGGACAATTGGTGAAAAACTGTATTTTCAAATTCATTTGAAATTCCTTTTAAAAACTTGAAAAACTTTAAATACCAACTTTGTTGGTCTTGTCAAGATATACAAACTATATTTTTAGAGTATCTCCAAATTCCTTATAGATTTTGAATTATAGAAAAGGGGATAAAACCAGGTTTTGAAATAAAGGGTTTTTGAAACCGAACTCAAATTCGATTTGGTTTCTGAATTAATTGGTTGGTCATTAGTGATCACAAACATCATCCAAGGACATTTTTAGGTCAATGACCCAATGACACCCTTGGTTGACCAAGTTGACTTTTGAAAAATATTTTATAACTTTTAATTTGAATTTAAATTTGAATTGCAAAACTTGAGAATAAGATTTAAAATCCAATTTCAACTTCAAATATGGAAATCACTTTTAAGAGTTGGACTTAGATTTATACACTATGATTAACACTAGTGTAAACATGGTTTACACCTCAAGTACATAGAATATAAACTAAGTATTTGAGATAACATTCGAAAGTAGGGTTTTATTATTTCATGTGACAAAACATTCCAGAAATACAATCAACCTATGAAATGTAAACTTGTTTTAGTTGATGCACATCAAGATTGACTTAAACATGAATGCTTTGCAATGCATATAATGACATGGCATGTTTTAGTTAATATAACACCAGAGGTGTTACAGGTCACAGGTGTAACATTTACACTGAGTGGAAGTGGGATGAAATCAACATGGATTTTATCGTGGGTTTACCTTGTAACATTTACACCTTGAAATCAACATGGATTCTGTTTGGGTCATTGTGGATCGATTGACTAAGCTTGCTCATTTCATACCTGTCAAGACCATGTACACTGGAGCACAGTTGGCTGAGCGGTATATGGCTTGAATTGTGTGTGCTCATGGAGTTCCTAAGAGGATCATTTTAGATAGAGGTACAAAGTTCACTTCCAAGTTTTGGGAGAGGGTACATGAAGCTTTGGGAACTGAGTTAAGGTTTAGTTCAGCTTATCATCCACAATCAGATGGTCAGACTGAAAGGGTTAATCGGATTCTGGAAGATATATTGAGGGCCTGTGCCCTGGAGTCTAATGATAGTTGGGACAACAATTTGCCTTATGTTGAATTCTCTTACAATAATTAGTTATCAAGCTAGTCTCAAGATGTCTCCGTTTGAATCATTGTATGGACGAAAGTGTAGAACACCTTTGTTCCAGAATCAAGATGGAGAGAGACAAGTATTTGGTCCTAATGTCTTGAAGATAGCAGAAGAGCAAGTCCAAGTGATTCGGCGTAATTTGAAAGCAGCCCAGTCTAGACAGAAGAGCTATGCAGATGTTCATCGAAGAGAGCTTGAGTTTGAAGTGGGTGACTATGTTTATCTTAAGGTGTCTCCAATGAGGAATCTCAAGAGGTTCAAGGTCAAAGGGAAGTTAGCCCCGAGGTACATTGGTCCTTTCAAGATTCTGGAATGGAGAGGAGAAGTAGCTTATCAGCTTGAGTTGCCAGCTTACTTATCCAAGGTGCATAATGTATTCCATGTCTCTCAATTCAAGAAATGTTTGAGGGTCAAAGAAGAGGAGTTGCCTATGCAGGAAGTGGATTTGCAGAAGGATTTGACTTATGATGAGAGTCCATCCAGGATTTTAGAGACAGCTGAGAGAGTCACTAGAAGTAAGGTTGTCAAGTGGTGCAAAGTGCAATGGAAGTACCACTCAGAGGATGAGGCTACTTGGGAAAAGGAAGAGGATCTAAGGGCAAATTATCCAGAGTTGTTTCCTGAGTCTTCTAATCTCAAGGACGAGATTCTTTTAAGGGGGGTAGGTTTATAACACCCTGGTTTTTGAACATTAAAATCTTAAATGAATTTGAGTTTGTACCTACATAGATGCTTTGTATTTCATAGGCCAATTATAAATTTTTATGAATTACTTTAAAATGTGTAGCATGTTAGAAAACATACATTGTTGCATCCATGCTGCTACACAGTTTTTGATTGACTTGCTTGAGCTTATGGTTTAATCTTTACTTTTGTTTTAAAGCTCCTAATATGCTCTAACTTGTCCTCTCTACCCTAGACTAACAAAACCTAGTCTAACTAGCCTAGGCCAGTCCCTAGTGGAATCTGGCCAACCCCTGCCTCTCCTGGCCAAGTGTAGCCAGCCACACCCGGCCATGCCCAACCTTGGCCAGCCATGGCGAGGCAAAACACAGCAGCAGTTGGCCAGCAGCGGCCACGGCCAGCCAGGCCGGCCAGCAGCGCGGCCAAGCCACCAGCCAGTAGGCCGCAAGCTAGCCGGCGGCCCAGCCAGCCCAGCAGCTGTGGCCGCTCAGCCCGCCCGCGCGTCGCGCCCTTGATGGGCCGAGCAGGCCCAGCAGGCCGCCGTGCCACGCGTGCCGTCGCGTCACCTGACATCAGCCTTGCGCCAGCCGCTGGCGTCAGCACCCGCATCGCCACCCACCGCCACTGACAGGTGGGGCCCACCCAAGCGGGGCCCACCTCTACAGTGTCGTCTCCCTCACGAGGACGACACCGAGTCAGTGTCCGCGCGCCGCCGGGCCGCACCACCCGCACGCAGCCCAAGGTTCACCGCCGGGCGCCTATAATGCGTCCCGCGCAGCCCCGAGCCGCCTTTTTCCGCTCCAAAACCCTAGCCGCCACCCGCGCCTCGCCCGAAACCCTAATCTGCTTGGCCGCCGCCATTGCCGCTGCCCCGAGCTTCATCGATCTCCGCCGTCGTCTCTCCTCCGCCGACAAGGACTACACAGAAACCTTCGCCTTGAGGTGAGCTACCCGTGGTGTACTCGGTGTATCCCTCCATGACCGCAACGCCTCCCTCACCGAGCTCCGACCGACGGCCATGGCGTCGCCTGCTCGATTCCCCGCCTCCGGCCATCGACCGCCGCCATCGACCCCATGGTCGAGTCTGTGAGGACGTGCCGCGCCTTCCCGACCGCTCCATGTAGCTCGTTGTGCACCGAAGCCTTCGCGCTGCCGCACGCCGGTGAAGCACCGTCGCACGGGCCACCGCCTCCGACTACCGCCAGCCGTCATTGACCCCACGATCAACTCCTCGAAGTCGAGCTCTTCATCCTGGTGCTCTCCGCGTCCCGACCCGAGCCTCGTAGCGTGTTTCTGGCCAACTCTGATGAGCGCACCGCCATCTCGGCCGCCGCTCCGGCGACCCGGACTGCCGGGCGTCCGTCCACCGTTGGATCTGAGCCGGGTGGCTCAGATCTGCCGCTGACCCCTGGTCAACCATGGGTCAACGGGGACCCGCGTCTGCTGACGTTTCAGTCGACGTGGCTGCCACGTAGGCGCCGCGTCAGCGCCACGTGTGTGCTAACCGCATCAACGCGGTTAGACCGCCGACAGCCTTGGCATTTTTGCAAAAAAGCCCCTGATGTTTTACATATTTATGATTTAGTCCTTCGTAGTTCAAAAATAATTAGATTATAGTCCTGTTTTCTGCAGATTAGCCCCCAGACTTGTTTTAGCCATAACTTTCATGTTTTAACTCCGATTTTAGCAAACTTATACTTTTTGGAATTGTCTCGATGAGTAGAACAGTTCTATGCCATTGTTTGCTACTGTTGAGATATTTTGGTGTACTACTCTAATTAAAGTATGTTTGCTTGCATGTATTATGCATGTGTGATGATTGTGGCGTATAGAGAATGAGACGTGGGTGAATGAGGATCAGCAGAACCTGGAGGACTACTTGCAGCAGGACATTAACCAAGGCAAGTGCAGACATTCTTTTAAACATATTGTGCCTATTCATGTTTATAAAATTTACTGCATGTGTCTTAAATTGGCAAACCCTAGGACTTACTAGCCACTTTACCCAAAGTTATCCTATGGGGGTTGTAGTTGATAGATTTTTAGGTTGCTAGTGCTCTATCTCACCTTTCACCATTTAATGAAGATAAAACTTTCTTCTTAAAATATGTTGGAGCCGTGGGCACTTGACTTTGGCCGTTGGAGAAGTTGATGCATGTCTGCATCGTTGGTTGGCGGTGAAAGAAGGGGGAACGGATGTCAGTGGGCTCGTAGCGATGGGGGCATCCGTATCTCCTCCCCCTTGTGGTCCTTTCGTGGAGCGGCAACCTGGGACTTCCGTACATCTCCAGGCTAATGGGCTCTGGCTTGGTCAATTAGCAGGACCATCATGGGCAGGATGAACAGCTTACTGACGGGTGGCTATAGCTATGGTCGCTGGGGTTTGTTTACAAGTTGTAGTATGGGAGGGGCTAGGGATCCGTGTTGGGGACGGCCTCATGGTGAAGTCGCCCATACGCTTGGACTCAAGGCTGGCGAGTTGTTACTGCCTATGACCCTGTGAAAAGCCTCGTTGTGACCTCTGCCGGCCTATCTCGATAATGGGCTAAGAGGTTGGCCGCCTCGGGCATAAAGAGTAATCACAATCTGGAGTGAAAGTGTACACCTCTGTGCAGAGTTAAAATCGGTATATCGTCCGTGCTCACGGTCATGAGCGGCCCAGATCCTCGCATGATTAGCCAAATGGTTTAAGCTGTTAAATCGTGGTGATGTTGTGAGGTTGCTACCTCGGGTTTTATCGGGGTGGCTACCCTGTGTTCTCTTGAGATGGCTATCTCATGTTTAATGTTGTTACTGATATATGTTTATATCTGAGATGTTAAATGACACATTAATTGCTACTTGAACCTTAATAAAGGGTTGGGTGTTTCAACCAAAATGATTAGAGAATAGGTTACAATAAGTTAAATCTTAAATGTTTAACTTTAAAATGCTACCGCAGTCTACCTTTCAGCTTTACCTTATACTAGCCTTGCATGTCATTACTTTCCGTCTGTACTTACGGAGTTTCGACATGGAACTCACTCTTGCTATTTTCCAACCAAAGGATGCTTAAGTGATGACTCGGATGGTGACTTTCCTGAGAACTATCTGGGATACTAGGCGTCATGATGCTGCCGTCGACCTTCCTGTGGCGAGATGGAGTCGCTACGTCTACGTCGTTTAGTTGATATTCACTTTGTACGATGTGATTTATAATCCGCTTTACTCTGATGACAGTTATGTAGTAATGATATGATGTAATCGTTATACTATGTTTTATTCGAACACTGTGCTTTTGAACCATGTAATTTGTCGTTCATGTGTGTAAATTGTTCCTGGCGCACATGAGCTTTTGCCTTGGTTTTATTCCTTCGAAATCAGGGTGTGACAATGGCCTGTCAGCGATGGAATGATTCATGTTGTCCAAGTACTCCCTCCGTCGTTCCAAGAATCTTAGAGAGTCAATCTATTTTAAGTTTGATCAACATTGTAGAAAGAATTATAAAGATTTATAATATTAAATAAGTATATATTATTATAAAAATATAGTTAACGAAGAATCCAATGATACTCATTTGACATCCTAAATATTATTATATTATTATATGTATTGGCCACATGCGGATCGCTAGGTTTGAGACTGCAGCTTACAAGTGTGTGGACTCAGTGGAGCATGGAGGCTTACTTTTTCGGATTACTCCATCCTATTTATCCTAGAAAACACAATTATATTTTTATATGCATGTTGTCCGTGCTTTTACATGTGACTAAATTTTTCGATCTATTTCAAAAGTTTTTTTCGTCCAACCCGATTTAATATATGCAACTATTGCATTAAAGTATATGAAAAAAGACTTTGTATGCACTATTTATTTCGTCTTTTTGTTTTTTCTTTTTATAGACTCATTTTTATATGCATGGACACCCCCCCACCTATCTACCTTTCTAGCGTCAAATAAAGTGTAATTTTCTATTTCCTATACTGTATACAGGATTTCCAAAAGGTCCTTTTAAAATTTATTATCTAATTTATTATTTGTAGTGTTATTTGAGTACTTCTTCCGTCCGGAAATAATTGCACATCTCGTTTTTTTAGAAGTCAAATCTTTTTAAATTTGACCAAGTATATATGAAAAACCAATCATGTTTATGATGTATAACAAGTATCGTTAGTTTGGCATTGGAACATACTTTTATAATAAATTAATTATGAGATATAAACATTGATACTATTTTCTATATATTTGGTCAAAGTTAAAGGAGTTTGAATTTTTGGGAAGCTAGATGTGCAATTATTTCCGGACAAAGAGAGTAAAAGTAATTTTATTTACTTGCGTACCCTCTAACAACTTTTATATTTCTCTGTGTCTTATGTGCACTCTAGAGAGTAATTTGTGCTCTCTATCTTTGGGCAGAAACTGTTGAGAGTAATCCTTGCTCAAGAAATAAGAAATAGAGGATGTCAATTAAAGAGGTTGTTGGAAAGTTTTTTCCCCTAAAATCTTTATAAAATAAAAGGATATAAAGAGTCTAGTGGAAATGCTCTAAAAAATCATGTAATTTCAACACGATCTATAACCACACAGGATGATTATATTACGTGTTACAGATGCATTATTGTGAGAAGTGGGAGTGGCAATGTGGCATGCAGATCAACCTCCGACCATGTCCATCACCTCGTGATGCACGGCACCTGCATGATGAGCATCGCGGGTCCTCTCCTCCGAGATCCATGTACGAGGAATCATGCGGAGGCGACCGGGGTGATCGAGAACGACTCTTTCACCGCAGAATGTACCATCACAGTGGTCACTGAACTACCACCTGAGCCTGACACAACAAGTTCTTTTAATAATTATTAGTATATACAATTAAAGTATTTCATAGTTTTTTATGGCTAAACAATAACGAAATCTGTGTCTCAAAAAAAGAACTCATAGGAGAAGTGTCTTGTTATTACAGTAATAACACGTGCATTGTACTCCGATTTCATTCCAGATCTGATCTGGATATAGGGACGTCGGACGGCACGGCAACCCGTAGAGGTTTCTAAACAACGCAAACGCAAATAGGCTAATCACGTCGTCACCTACACGTACACTCAGCATCAGCATTCGACGAGGTGCATGCACCCCCGGCCGGTCATCGTCGATCGGCATGCCGCGCCGCCCTCGGCATGGGAGCAAGCGCCCTGCAGATCGATGACGTTGTGAGTTGCCATACTACTACCCACTCCGTGGCCTTCGCGTGCCGACTGGCAGTGCATGGCCTCCAATAACGTGGCGGCGCGTGTGGAGGCTCTTGTGATTCGAGGATGGACGGACGGATGAATCAATGGTGCATCGAGTAAAGCGCGTTGACTACCTGACCACTTGGTTCCAACCACCGCCAGCAACAGGTGGGATCACTACTACACGCATTAACTTCCGTGACGTTGTCTAAACTCACTCCGTGGCGGACATTTTTTTTCCTGCTACGATAAATCTCACGATTAACCGCAGCGGGTATTTTTATTTACCGTGGCGGACACTTTTGTCTGCCACGGTAAACCAATTTATCGCAGCGGGCTTCTTAAGACGCCCGCGACGGTAAATGGGTATTTTCCGCAGCGGACGTCTTAATGGGCCCGTCACGGTAAATCGATTTACCGTGGCGGTCATATTATATTGCCCGCTTCCAAAAATAAGACCCAAACTTCCAACCCAAAGAAAGCCCATCTCAGTTTTTCTACTGGGCTTGTATATAAGTGGCACTTCACCTGTGTACCCTAACTTCACTCCCGTCCCCCCAGCCGCCTCCCTCATCCCTGACTCCTGCCTCTCCCTCCGTACGCGACCGCCTACCGTCTCCCTCTGCCTCTCCCTTACCCGCAGCTCTCCCTCTCACCCACTCTCTTCCTCTACCACCCACCGCCGGCTCCCTCTGTCTCCTAGCGCCGGCTCCCTCTTCCTCCCATCATGGCTCGACAGTGCTCCCTCTCCGTCTAAGATTGCGCTCCACGGCGAGCGGCGCGACGCGTGGGGCGTGGGGAGTCGGCTGCGCGGCGCGGGCACCTCGAATCGAGCAGATCCAGCATCGACAACCTCTTCCACGGCAGATCGAGCACCAGTGCGTGGAGGCCCCGGCGGCGGAGATGGATCCGGCGAGCGGGGCTAGGGTTCTAGACCAGATGAGTTCATCTCTCTCTTCCTCTCCATCAATCTCTTCCTCTCTCAATCTCCCTCACTCCTCCCTCACTCTTCAGGCGCATCCGGTGGAAGCAGGCTCCACCGTGGAGGATCCGGCGGTGGCAACCTTAGGCACGGCCAACTCGGCCCCGACGCGGGCGGATCCGGCGGCAGCGTGCTCCACCGTGGAGGATCTGGCGGCGGTGAGCTCAGGCACGGTGGAGGATGACCGGATCTGTTGACTGCGGCGCCGATCGACGACAAGGACCACCGAAATCTGCGGCGGCGGCGCTGCAGGGCGGCGGCGGGCCTGTCTAGGGTTATTTGCCTTTTTTATTTTTTTGAAATTCTTTACCGCAGCGGGCGTTCTAATGTGCCCGCTGCGGTAATTCCATCTTCCGCAGCGGGTAAAGGCGTCCGCCATGATTAACCGTGACCTTCCATCCGTGGCGGAAGCCTTTGCCCGCTGCAGAAAATGCATAGTGCCCGTCATGGTTGTTCTTTTGGGTAGTAGTGGATGCTCTTGTGCACAAACACAAAGGAGAGGAGTGTGTGGACGGTGGCTGCTGCGCACGGGGCCGTGCTGGGCCAATGGAGGAGGGCATGAGGTACGGGCGGCAGCACGTGAGGCCAAGCTCCGACGGCCGATATTTCAAGATACGAGGACCGTGGATGCACGGTCTCGAACAACAAGGGGGGCACACGGCTATGTGCTAATGCTGTGTGGACTGTGGACAATGATTCAGATCCGTCATCACAAGATGAGCAACATGGGCCTGCGCGAGAACGCAGGAATCAATCGCGTTCATGCACGCACGCACGCAGGAATCTTCGGGGCTCCATTTGCGCCTCTGCCGGCGCCAGTGCCGAGCTGCCTCTGCATGCCATGTGCGCGCCACGCCAGTTAACAGTTAATAAGGGTCAGCCAGGTTAGGTCTTTCTCACCGGCCCACCGCTTCAATTTCTCTGCGTGCGTACGTGACCGAGTCTGGAGTGGACTGTGAGGATCATTGCAATTGTACGTGTGACCGAGGCTTAGCTATGTTTGATCGACCTGACTAATTAAAACGCCTAGTACTTTATCATCAATCAAGAAAAAAAAAAACAGTAAGACCTACCCTCTGAACCAACAACGACAACAAACCGCATTAATAATAACGGGATTACAAGAGAGGTTGTCAAACGACTGCTTATATAAGTACGGCCGTAGCAGCCGTAGATGGCCGGTCTATCAGTCCAGGACCAGAGAGACCCTTTCTTTTCTACCAGTACAATAATCTGAGTCCGTTTCCAGCAGCAAGTGAAGACTAGACGACTGTTATACATGAAACACTCCCGGTCAGTCACGTACGTCGGGCTGGAGACTGGATCGACTTTCCTGGTCCGGCCGTCCATGACTCGTCGCAAGATAATGCACGCTTTGTAACCTGTCAGATATCATGGACGACGCGCGCGGCTATGTGGTTGGAGTACGTATGGTCAGTGACACACACACCAAGGTTCTGATATTAGACGACGCCCACATACTGTAATTTACAGTCTCCGGCCTCCCTAGCTTTCTTCCAAACGACTGTACGTATTTCATGGAACTGGGAAGATTATGAAGAGAAAGATGCTTAGCCGTGAACGTTTGTCTATTGTAGGCGTGGCGACAGTGACACCTCTCACCTGTTCTCCGTGCCGTGCGAGAGCAACGCCGCCGCTTCAGCTTTTCTGCCCACCTTCTCTTATAGCAACGCCGCTTCAGCTTCTCTGCTCACCTTCTCTTCTGGTCCCTTGCGAGGGCCCATCATCAGCTACACATTTCAGCCCGTTAATCAAGCTAGCATTCGATCATGTTTTCAAACGGGCCGGGTTTTGCTATCCATGCTGTGCACGCTACTATATGTATGTGCTTATTTGATATGGATATATGCTAAAGGTAATATAAGAGGTGCTTGTTGTGTCTCCTTGATGTGCTCCAGAACTATTTGCATAATATGCAAACGAGATCTGCTGTATTATTTATAGGCCAGTTCATTTGAGAATGTGATGATCTAGCTCAAATGCGGTTTTTGTCTTTTTTTTCTTTTCTTGCCTCGTCGATTATTGACGGTGACGACGATGGCCTGTCAATCTCAGCGAGTACTAGCTCTTCTGGGCTGCCGTCGCACCGTTGCCATGGCGTGGTCAGTCTGGTCGGCTCAAAAACACTTCAGTTTTGCTACAGTGTTTCTCTTTATTAGTTGCAAATATCTGTTTTAATACACCCTCGTTCGATTTCTTCTCCACTTGGCACATCAACATAATATTTTTGTAGATTATCAAGGAATTATGCAACATGCTCATGACTGCTTTAATCATAATTTATTTCCATTATACACACAGATGATGACGATGATACAAATAAAGCTACTATTTTCTATATAAACATATGTAGTGAAATGCATGTTTACATACATTAAATTGTTACTATGCATAGGAACATGAATACTGGCTATTTGTATGTCTGATTACACGATGAGGCGTACATGCTAAGATATGTTTCCTTTCAACGATATTGTGAAGACTTCGTACTCCTGTGGTGTGAGTATTCCTTCAGCCAGTGTATATTAGCCCATTCACTTATTTTCTATATACCTTGTTCTGCACTTTACTTCTTCTGGCCATACTTTAGAATGTCTGGTATGTGGATGTTATAGAAATAATAATCCCAATCAATGGACCTGGGATTAAAATTAAAGGTCTCACTCTGGTCTCCACTTGTCGAAGTTTGCAGTATTGACAAGTTTGTGTCGTCAAAGCTGCATGTAACAAAACAAAGATCAATGCTTTAGCTTTATCATTCCAAGAACTATGTGATGTACCATCACAATAAAGAACACTGCAAAACTTACCGGGCATTGAAGAAACCATATGGTCCATATAACTTTGCCAAGAAAATGGAGTATTTGTAGCATTTGTTCATCTTATTGTAGTAGTGAGAGAAGGATCCGCCCAACAACGGATTTACCAAATGCAGCATCTATTTGTTAGGTCGCGGGCACATAGTTAGAGTGATACACCAGAGCACATATGTTTTGCATCCATAATAAATTTGCAGTGTATAAGTTCTTGATGTCATAGGGGTCTGACCTCTAATGGCAGCTTGTACTTGAGAAACATGTAAGCCTGGAAGTATTCAATTTTGTGGGTCAATAGCATTCTTTTGTTAGCTTTGATGACCCTCCCATTCTTTCCCATCTGCGGGTTAGTGGAAAAGTAGCGGTACATTATATCCAATATGGTACCGGTCGACACCGGATTTCGCAGGGATGAGGTCACATGGATGACAACTTGGCATTTTTCATTCCAGTGAATGGCCATTGCTGCCACCATTGCATTCACCACCATGTCTCCGGGAATCTGCGAACATGTCATCATATTTAAAATCTTATTATTATACTAGCATAAAAAAAAGGAACAAATGGTATATTTTATATCTTTGTTGATTCATTTATATTCTTACCACATCAAGGATGACCTCATCACGGCCAATAAAACGTGGAAGGGTTTGCTTGGCGTAAGCAGCTATCAAAGTATCAATTGTCCTATAGTACATAGAAAGTGTAATAAACCAGTGTACAATTACCATCATAATTTATATTTATAAAACCAATTGGAATTAAGCAGTGTACAATTAGCAATATACCTAGTCCCTTCTATCCAGCCAGGCAACGGGTCATGGTAAATGCTGGTTACCATACTAGGACGAACAACTACAACTGGAAGGTCACCCCTGAAGTGCTCAAGAAGCATCTCACCCATAGCCTTCGTGAACACATATGTGTTTGCCCATCCAAAGTGTCTAGCCCTTCATAAAAGAGCAAGTTTCATGTGTTAAATACCAATGGTATGTCGGGCATATATTCTTGAATTGTATAAGTTCGATGTGGAATTATGTTGGAACCTCTTCCATCCAAGTTCCTTCATGGTTTTCTTCTCTAACTGCTCTGAGTTACCACTTGAGTGCATAATATCCAAATGGCAACCTTGTTTTATCATTTTGCTAATCTAAAATGGCTTCTCCAGTAAGATCCCTTGTTGCTCACGAGCTACATATGCTGTCAATTTAGAAATAAATTTAACTCACTGAATACCCAACGATAATGCCTATTTGCAATTTAATTAGCAACGATATCAGTATATATTCATCAGGATTACGTACCAGTGGAAACACGAAGGAGCATTTTTAGATTAGGGCACATGTTCGCAAATTTACAAACATATTTTGTGCCCAAGGCATTGGATGCCAAGGCAACGTCATATCTGAGCACAGGCATGTTTATTAGTCATGTGACCCGGCCCAATTCATTTTTGTTTTGTTTCCTTGGATATTGTACAATACGGATAAATAATACCTTTCATAAAAAATTGTTGATGCAGCTCCATTGACTATGATGTCGATCTCCTTTGACAATTCTAATATCTTGGAGCTCACAAGCCCTAAATTCTCATTGATTATATCACCGGCTAAAGGTGATATCTTTTCTTTGGTGAAACTATAAAAACTGGAACCATACTTTTCCCGCAGGGTGCCAAATAATTCTTTCCCTACAACCTGAAGTAACAAACCTTGAAAAAAGTTAGTTGACCATTTTTCCATCGTGTCCTACTAATTAACTAGCTAGCGATCACTATTTATAGTCATGGATGGATGAGGAAAAAGACCCATATGAAAATAAAAATTGAGCCTATATGTGATCCAACATCTTGTGCCCATATGTTGACAAATAAGAACTTGTCAATTGAATTAGCATCATAACATAAAACCATTTCTTTCTTGAGAGACCGGACCATCTGGAATTTTTCTAACTGACTCATACATAATATTTGATACATACCTAACATTTTCTAAGGTGCTACACATGATTATAAAAAAGAGTAAGTAGTTTAACCAGTAGCAGTTCTAACATACGAGCTTGCGGAATGGTAAAAATAGATGGGCTATAAAGCACTTAAAATAATAAAACTACTTCCAAAGCTATTTTAGTTCTAAAGTTATTATTAAGATATCACCAATAAAGGCAGGGCAGATCTTGTTAATTTTATCTTGGTCAGTCAACTTCAATATGTTTTGATTATTGATTTACAAAAAATTTCAAATGTTCAACTATGAACTTGGCCTCGTGAACCGAATAAGCCACTGGATGTAGGCTACCTCTAAAGTTCAAACTATTGATCTGCAATGTTAATATTTGTTCCATTTGATATACATTTGCCTCGCATCCTAGTAATACTCCTACAATAAAAAGGTCCATTCTTAATGGATACATTGAGATTTTAGAGTTTCAATTTTTACAATAATTTTCTGAATAATTAACCCTAGACCCTCTATTTATGCATATTTATAGATATGAAGTTTAATGGGTGTCAGTTCTATCTTGATTTAAAATATTAACAATATTAGATAAATTATATTTTCATAGCTGTCCTAGTTAGAGATAAAAATGTTGACACTTTTTCCCCAAAAACTTACTTATAACAAAATGAAAAAGGCCAGTCTTTTCATAAATAAGAACAAAAAATACTTATTATATGGCGAATATCATATGTATATGGCTTTTAAATCGAAAAGTATATAATAACGTAGTTTGTTTGTACCTCATGGTAGACACGCTTCTTGGCCTCTGCCGTATCAGCAGCTCTAACCAGGAGAGGTAAACCTTCTTCACATCAGGTTGAACCCTCAGTATCTTCTCTAAGAGTACTACATATCAATGTGAAATAAGTCAGTTTCTTGACTTCTGAAAATAATGAATAACCGGAAGTTGGCGTACAAAGCACTACATTCAGTAAAAACATCATACATGTATAGGAAAAAATCAGACCAAAAGTTGGCGTACAATATTAAAGAGATGGTTTTTAGTATTATATACACTAGCAGTTTTGGTAATGAATTATATATACTTTTATATTAAATTAAACATATAAATCTGTTGAAATTCATGTTAGATCGAGGTGCAGCTGGATATATAGGCATAATATATACTACCTTTTCCAAGAAAGCCAGTGGAGCCAGTGATGAAGATGGCCTTATCCTTGAAATGACTAGCTATTGCAACCCCATCCATGTTTTGGGCTGCTTTCATATGATGAGCTAAAGGTGTTTGTGTGTCCTGCTTTGATGTGCTCAAGGGTGCATGCAAACGAACGGTTGTACGTATTTGTAGGCTGAGAACGATGATGGTCAGCTCGATCAAATGGCATTTGTTTATTCTGCTCCGCTGTCTTGTCTGTCGTTTTCCTTTTTTTCCTCGATCGTCGGCGGACGGTGACGACGATGGCTTTCAGTTTTCGCGAGTAGTAGCTCAATTATCAGCTTGGGCTCTCGTGTCTCGCCGTGTTCATCAGCGTGGCTGTCTGCTTCGATGGGATCTACTACCAGGGACAATATTGTGTAATAATAATAATAATAGTGTCAGAGGTACCGCTCCGGCACGTGTTGGTTAGCGGTGGTTTGCGTGGTGCAATCAAGGCCAATTATATATGCCTGCCAGCGGTTTGTGGCCGTAGTCATGCTGTGGTAGAATTAAAGATATCACTATTATCACAGCACACACATAGCATCAGTAGGCTATCATAAAATTGCATATCAATGGGAGAACTAAGGATTTAGAGATGAATTTATCCTTAAATATTATAAATAAATACAACAACAAAATCATTTTACTAAAAATTATCATATTATTATCCCACAGCATAGATCTACTCATGAGGATTCCGAAAAGTCTTTATTTGCTACTCTAGTCTTTGTTTGTTATTTTTAAAATTTTCTATGAATTTTTAAAGTCTCAGCAATTTAAATGTACAAACAGAAAAGACAAAAGAAAAACTGTTTTGCTTCGGATTCCTATTCCTTCGTTTCAGGCAGCTTTGCGGTGTGGATCCGCGTATCGAGGGTGCTGAGAAGTTAGGCGAGGTTAGAATCTATTTGTCTCACAGGGCTTATTTGATTGATGCACCGGTCCTCAAACAAACTCTCAGATTAAAACTTGAGGGTTCATATATATGAAAAGCACAAGTCCAGCAGGACCACTACGGCGTAGGTTCATGTATTTTTGGTTGTGTTTGATATGTGGGAATTATTTTGACATTCAACTAGTATCTGATTTTTTACCCGACCTTATTCAGGCATAGCAAAAAGAAAGATAGAACGGTCAGAGAGGCCTTGACAGAGAACAAATATAATGGATACAGGATATCGATGTCAGCTATATGGGCCAAGTACTCGCCATGGGCTGGCATGTACATCCCTGCAAGCCCAAGCCCAGGATGAGAAGCTCAGTATAAGAGAAGAGAAGCATCGGAGGATGGAGGGAGAAAAGAATCAGAACCAATTATCCTTTATACTATCTTTATTGCCCTCTTCCCCAAGTTGCTCTCGCCGCGGTGAGTTTCTTCCTCTCTACCCAGATTCCCCTTCTTCCTCCTCCCTGCTACCTCTGATTGTACTCCGTGCTACCTTAAATCGAGTTATCAGTAGTGTGTTGCTAACAATTGGTATCGAGGAGCCTGCCCGCATCATGGAGGAGCCGATGGCGGAGCAGTTCGCCTTCGACGATGCGGCGATCGAGTTCAACTCCATCGACCGCGTCGCACCCCCGGACCCGCTCCTCTACGACCGCCTCAGCCGCCTTCCCGACGCGCTCCTTCGTGACATCGTCTCCCGCCTCTCCACGGTGGTGCTCTCCCGCCGCTGGAGGCCTCTCTGGCACGCTTCCCCATCCGCGTCGCTGGTGCAAATGGAGGCGCGGCCCTTCTTCCTCGACGCGCGCGCCAAGCCGGAGAGGGGCTATGCGCCACCGGCCACGTCTTCGTCGGTGTGAACATCCGCGGGATCCACAATGGCTTCGTGCTCGACGGCCCCGACAACCGGCGCGGAGTTCGCCTCACCTTCAGTATCGGCTCTGTCCGGTGCGCCCTCCGCGCCACCCTGCTCAGGGGCTACGACGGCTCCCTCGACGACGACCCGGAGTCCGGCTTCGTCCACCTTGACGCGCCGCTCGACCGAGCCGTCAGCCCCGTTGGCAAGGCGCTCGAAGCAGCCGCTGCGCTCCGTGCCGATGCTGTAGGCGCAGCAGGTGGTGGGCTGCTGGTTTGGGTGGTGGCTGCAGGTTCGGCGCAGGCTACTTGTTCGACGATTTTGCCTGGCCCGCGGCTGCAGCTTCACCGACGTCGCCGTCAGTGCGTTCTAGGAGGAGAAGCTCCACTGGAACGACGACTCAGGCACCATCCCCACCGATGCGCTCGCACGCCTCATGAAGTTTGCCCTCGGCCGCCACGGGGAGGCTTCTTCACCGCTCCAGTTGTGGGCGCATGGAATCGTGCACGCCCGGCGTACACCGTGGCCAGGGTTCAACGTGGCTGAGAGGTTCTCTGTCAGGGGTTCCTGTGGTCGACTTTGGAAGCCCCCATGGCCTATACAAATTCACCAACAATTCAGGTTCGTGCCCGCTGACCTTGCAGTGCCCTGGAAATTCATGATGCTATCAGTGCTTGGTGCTATGGTGATGTGTGATAGTGTTGACCTTCGACCAATACCATGGCCATCCTTCAGCGCTCTCCATGTATTGACTGTACAATGGTGCTTCAATTTGATCATGCTGCCTTCAGCTTGCTGGCATTCTAGGTGCCAATGTGAAGTGCTTGCTGTGACTTTTCATTCCATTTCAAATATCTATTGTTGTGTGTTTGACCGTGGGGATTTGCATACATTTTTGGAGCAGCACTACATAGCTTCCAGAGCATCTACATGCCATGATCAGTGGGTTAGTGTGCCATTATTTTATTCTGAGCTGCTGGATGATTATGGGTTCCTTGATACAATGATTGCTAGTGGTGATTCCCTGCAACCGTCAGCTACTGCACCAACTGAACTTTATGTGCTTCCAAATCCATCTTTTGTTGATGAAGCTGATCGTCCAACTGATGATATTGTTATTGTTGATTGCGGAGAACTTCCAGAAGCTGCCAATGATGGAATCGTAAATTCCTTCGCGGACGGTGACATGTATCTTGACTGGCCGCTTGATCTTATTAGAAAGCCTGCAGAAATTTCTTGTTGGATGGAGGCTTTGGAGTCTGCAATGGCATCCAGAAATGAAAGCTTCAAGAAACAGGATTACAAGACAGCGCTCAGAAAATACAGTCAATCCATGTGCTTATTGTTATCTTTAGTTGACAAGCAACTGTGGCCACCTCCTAAGCAGGGCTGCTATACTTTGCTTGCGGATACCATTCAGATATGCTGCAGTTTTTGGCCACCATTCTATTGGAGTTGCTTTTCTATGCAGTGCATATCCCCATATGTGATGTCTGAAGTTACGTGTTATGGAGTCCAACTCAGGCTATTTTTCTATGGATATGCAGCTCCTGTATACTCGAAGACATTAGTGTCAGTTGTTGATGATAGTTGCCCAGTCCCTAGTCTAATAATTGGGATAACCACTACTGCGACTTATATTTCAGTTTACTTCTATGGCCTAGCAATGGAGGAACCAAGAGCTCAGTGCGTTACATTACAGTGGCAAGAACCAAGAGAAACTTTACAGACACCAAAATATGATGGACAAGGTGATGCTTCCTGGTTCACATCAACATTACAGAGGCATACTGTTTACCATCCCCACTCCAATTGTGTTGCTCTGTTTGAGCATATCTCTGGCGTTCAAGAGGTCTCGGTGATGTTTGACAAAATGGCTACTCACAATATTTCAAAGATCCGTGCAGATCTCAAAAATGCTATGTACTGCTATTATACCCTCAGCTCCATCCATGGTTGACAGGAACATTCAGAGCTGTTTCTTGCTTCCATCCTGTCATCGTTTGGATGCAGTGGTTTGGCTTTCTAATTGGCTGTGTTTGCACTTGGCTGAATTTATAGATGCTGGCAGACCAGCTGGTCCAGTAGTTGATCACTGCAGTGGAGTATCGATACATCTGATCAGGAGCTATGGAATCGTGGAGTTAATCCAAGCTGGTGTTCTGTTGTTGTCGATGCAATGTCCATCCTTTTGCTGCTTTGGAGGTGACAAGAAGTACAAGCTCTTGTTATTCTATGCTTTTGCATCTCCTTGCCGGTGTTGTTCCGTGGCCGATACAATTACTGTCCTGCTGTTATGGTGCTGGCAAGCAGTCGTCTACAATATCAGCGGCTTGGGGGCAAAGCCGCCATTCAAGGAGAGGGGAATGTCAGCTATATGAGCCAAGTACTCGCCATGGGCTGACATGTATATCCCTGCAAGCCCAAGCCCAGGATGAGAAGCTCAGTATAAGAGAAGCATTGGAGGATGGAGGGAGAAAAGAATTAGAACCAATTATCCTTTACTATCTTTACTGTAGTTCTTCCTCCTCCTGCCCTCTTCCCCAAGCTGCTCTCGCCGCGGCGAGTTTCTTCCTCTGTACCTAGATTCCCCTTCTTCCTCCTCCCTGCTACCTCTGATTATACTCCGTGCTACCTTGAATCGAGTTATTAGTAGTGTGTTGCTAACAATCGACTACAACATGTCTGAAACATCGATAAGAGAATTCGTAGGTCTATGGGGGAAGACTGCAACAAGTAACATTGCTTCAGAATCACGAAGATAAAATCACTTGGCTTCACACGCCTGACGGGAACTACACAACCGCCTGCATACAAGCTTCAATTCATCGGCAAGACGCTGCCTCTCACAACCCACATCACTTGGAAGACGGAAGCACCCCCCGAATGCTGTGTTTTCACTTGGCTTATGCTGCACAATAGGGTGTGGACAGCTGCACGCCTGCAAATCAGACAATGGCCAAATAACGGTCACTAACCCCTCCTCCTCCCGAGCGCTCCCGAGGGGCGACTCGGGAGGCGACCACCGCGGCGCCGCCAGGCCCGTCCCTGGCGCTCCCCCTGGCCGCCGTCGTCACCCACCGGCGTGCGGCCACGGCGGCCTGCGGTGTCCGAAAAAGGGCGCCACCGCGTCATCCTCCTCTCGCAGCCCCTCTTCTTTCTCCCCCGCTCCTCCACCAAAGAGACTTTTTCGGCGAGAATGACAGCCGGTGGCGGGAGCCTGCCTTCCTAGGGCTGGATCTAGCCCCCTCCGTGCCGGATCTGCGCGGCCTAGGCCTTGCGGCTCGGCCCCGGGCGGCGTCGAGCCATGGCCGGTAGCGGCGGTGCTTCTCCGGTCAGCCATGGCCGGCGGTGGCTGGCTGCCTGCTCTGGGCCAGATCTGCCCCCTGGGAGCCAGATCTACGGCGGCCTGAGCCTGGCAGCGTGGCTCCGGGCGAGCGCTCCTCCGGAGTCCTCGTGGCCGGCAGCACGGGTTCAGCCTCCGTGGGACGTACCTGGATATACGATTGCCTGCCTTCGGTCCGCTCGGGGTGCCGACAACGGGGGCCGGCTTTGGCTCCTGGACCCCTCTGGTGCCTACTCCGCCGTGGGCACCCCCTTGCTGCTCGGGAACCTGCCGTGTCCGGCTGGGGCCCTTGCGGCAGCAAAGTGTTGGGCTTGCCGCCTGGCTGCCGCTTGCTGCTAGCCTGTGCTCTGGTGGTGTGGTGTGCTGCAGCCTTTGCGCCTGCGCCGCGACTTCGACCTCCTCGTCGTCGCTGCTATGGGTGCCACGAGTGGCCAGCGTCCGCGGCAAGAATCAGGTGAAAACCTTGCCCAGTTTTTCCGGGCCGGCGCCGGCGGTGCAGCTTGCGTCATCTATCTTGTTGGAGGCGTCGCTGAAGCTTCTTCGCCTTGGGTAGGCTAGGGATGAAAGTCCTGCTTGTGTGCATCTTCCAACATGGTTGGCATCCGTGGTGTCAATTCTATTCTTGAAGGAATTGTTGGAGCATTGCTGCAGCCCGTCGCCCACTATCCTACGCCCTAGGTTTCAGGTTCTCGTCGTGTCGTTCGTTGTCGGGGAAGTCCCTATTCATGCCTGTTGTGCTTCATGTGTCCAATTGCAATGGTTTGTCTTGCTGCTCATGACCTCGCAGGTGTTGTCACTAGCGGATGCTTTGCCACTGTCACCTGCTCTTTTGGTGGATGCTTTGCCGTCATTGTCGTTGGCCTCTTCTTAAGCAGATGCTTCGCTTCTAAGAGTGTCGTGCTAGCCTATGGTTCTTGGTGGATGCTTTACCGTCGTGGTTCGTAGGTGGATGCTTTGCCGCCGTGGTTCGTTGGTGGATGCTTTGCCGCCGTGGCTCGTTGGTAGGTGCTTTGTCGCCCTTCCTACTAGATGCTCATTCTCTCGGTGGATGCTTTGCCACCACGGCTTGGTCTTTTGCGTAGGAAACCACTGCATTGCCTTTTATTGCAGGTGTAGTCATGCATCTAGTTGTAGGTCTTGGTATTGAGGGCAGCCGCTCATTCGATGTATCTTTATTTGTTTCTATGTTTATTCCAGGTTGCTCACTACTATCTAGCGGTGTGTAATCTACGATATGAGGGTTTTCTCATAGCTGACTTGTAATTCACTCCTCTTAATGAAAACGGGCTATATCCCCCTGTCGTGAAAAAATGGCCAAATAACTACTTCTGCCCTCTATGCATGAGAAACTTAGAGACAATTGACCATCTAATGCAAGTATGCACATTCTCATGGGAAAACTGGGATAAGATAGGAATCTGTGTTGCAGCTCCGGCATTGGGACCAGCAAACTGGAGACAAACAGATGACTTCGGCCAATGGTACATCGACCTAGCAGACTGCGGAAAAGGAACATTAGTAGAGAAATGGCTTTTGAATCAGAGCTTTAGTCTCGGCTATTTTTTGGCCCAGGATTAAAAATTTGATTAATCCTGGTTGGTGTTTTCAACCGAGACTAAAGGCGTCCCAACGGCTCCAAACGCAGCCTTTGCAGGCACGTAGCAGGCCAGGGGCTTTTTATCCCGGTTGGTAATACCAACCGGGACTAGATCAAGGCCAATAGTCCTGGTTGATATAACCAACCAGGACTATGTTTCCCTATATATGTCCTAGTTGCTGCTACCCCGCTCAAGACAGCCCAAAGTTTTTCAAAAGGCTATGTGTTCTTGCTTGGGGGAGCAAAAGAAGCCTTCCACCGTGCATCTTTTTTTTAAAAGGTTAGAAACTTATTTATATATTTTCTAATCTTTCAATGGTAAATAATTAGATCATTCCATGGTTAAGTCAAGATAGTGAATTTATTTTTATTAATTATACATACATTTCTACATGAATGTGAAGTCACGCGGTGAAATTGGTGAAGTTGCGAGGAAACTAATTCACTTCTCTTTGAACAATGGCTCTAGAATATTTCTTTGGTATATATATATAAATTTTTATATATTTTTTTGCATTTCATTATTTAGATTTATTTTACTTATTACTTGTTAAATTTTATCCATTAGGTTTCAACGTAGCACCTCCTCTACCGCCACCACGGGCACCGGGTTTCTACCCAGGCAATGAGCCATTTGCACCAAATGTGCCCGTTCCGCGATTCCATCAGCCAGCTATTTTATTAAAAAAATTTAACATTTTTTATTTTTATGCTAATATAAATAAGTATAATTAATTTAATATGATTATTGCATTGCATTTTTTATGTCGCAGTGGATGGAACCAGCAGAATGGCTACATGATGCACTTTACTTGTTCCTTGCTGAGCACTTTGACGTGGTCACGCTCCCTGTTCCCAATGCTCGGACCTAGCAGTGTGAAATTAGTTTTACCATCCCTGCGAGGAGGCGAGACCCAAATGCTCCTGGGCACACTATCCGTCGGAGGGGGACACCGGGCGCATCCATGAGGAGTGCCCAACAATCTGAAGTCAGGGTCTGTTTAGACGCACTTCGACATATAGGATATAATGTGTGTGATTTCTCATATTACAAGGAGATGGCTCTGTGTTTTTCTGGTTACACTGCTGTTACATTTAGCGAGTGTAGCGCATGAAACAACACTCTTGATGTGGTAAAATCAGCTTCTATTGATAATTCTGTCATGCATATTATTTGTTGTTTACTAACGTAATAATATTATCTTTATTTCTGCCACTTGCAGGTTACGCTCCAGGATGTTACCCATTCTTCATGTGGCCATTCTTAACCAAGCTACAGATTATTTCAGCTATGATTGGGATTGGGTTGACACCACTGGTCAGAAAACTATTGATGGCAAATAGTTTGGCATAAGGTTCACTCACCACGGTAGTGAAGTTTCAGTAGGTTCTGTCTACGGTCGACCATTCTCTTTGTCTCATGTGGCCCGAGAGAGTGCAATCATATGGGCACTGCACTATATCGATACTAAGAGGGGATACATGATCAGAGACCAAAACTGGCACATATTGGTCGATAGGTGGGTCAAAGTGAATGGCCCGATCCCCTGAAGATAGTGAATCACATGATAGTGATTAGTGTTTAGTTTGTTTGGTTTGCAAGGTTATAGTTTATTTTGGTTTTAATTATAATTTATATTTGTTGTGTCTGGTTTGTAAGGTTTATGTTTTAATTTGGTCATGTAATAACTTATGTCTACACAATTTGTATCATGATGTTTTATTATCTTAATTACTTCTTTTTGTATGGAGACGCTGAACTCGGTTTGTGATGTAACACCTCTTCCTGCTATACATAAATTTTTACTTAAGTAGAATATCAAGGTATGACCAATGAGTAACATAAATACATATATGTATCACAAAAATTGGTGGTAGGTGGGAGCAGTGCTTGTCTTTGTTGGGTAGGTGGGAGCAGGGACTTTTAATCCCAGTTTGTTTTTAAGAACCAGGATTAAAAGATATTCTATAGACGGTAGGTGGGAAAGCCATTCTGTGGGTGGCAGGTGGGACCAGATGGGCTTTTAATCCTGGTTTGTAATACCAATCGGGATTGAGCACCTTTAATCTTGGTTTTTATTACCAATTAGGATTAAATGTCCCAGCACTGCTCTCACCTACCACCACGGTTGGTACTCCTATAAATAGAAGCCCGATCTCTCCATCTCAATCCACACCTTCAGCATTTCACACACAAACTAGTTCACTACACACACTCTACTTCACTACACGATCTTCCATTTCTAGAAAATCCACTCAAATAGGGTCTCTATGGGAGAAACCCCTACACATACAGATATCCTTGCCTATCCTAGTCCACCAAAATGGTGCACAGTCGAGGCGCTAGAAGAATGCTACTGAAAATAGAGCTACGCCGAATGTTACGGTCCCCACGAGGTTGACAGTGCCATCCGGGGCTGTGCACAGTTGCCGTCGTGGGGCGGTGTTGGTACTGCATGGTGACGGCGCTGAGCGAAATCCGGTGGGACTTGGATTGTGCGTGTAAATTTTAGAGGCATTGGTTCATCGGAGGTTCGTTTGCTGAAGAAGCCATGCAGTGTCCACCCTCCCCAACAGCGAGAGCCCAGAGGTATTGGTTCATGGGGGCGCGCTCATGCATGAGTTTTTGCGGCCTCCTTGATCATCTCGAATTGGCATAGCTTGTTACCACCTAGCATTTTCAAGGTTCATGCGATGCTAGAAGAATGTACTGAGGTGGTTAAATTTTAATATGTTTGTACAATTTGATTGTAACATTGACCTATATAGAAAAAGGTCTTTGTTATCGTATATTTCTCTTGTAAGGAATCTCAATAAAGATAATATGTTAAGCTTATCTAATATTTTTATGCTTTTTATAATATTTTTATGCCTTATGTATAACTGAATAAATATGTATATATATTATGTCAAAATAAATGCACTTTATATAAATTAATATATTATTTGGATGCTTATATATATTTTGGCCCTCGCTAAAATTTTGGCCCCACGCCAAAATGAGCCTCTGTTGTCCAGGGTTGGGTTTCTAACCAGGACTAAAGATCTAACAATCCCGGTTAGAACCCCAACCCGGGATTAAAGGCCCACCCCTGCCCTCTAAACCCTCCTTTCTTCCCGCTGCCACCCATTTTCTTCTTCCTCCCAGACACCAGCCCGCTACCACATCCTCAATGCCCTCCACTAGATCCGCCCAGATGCGCCCGACGCCGCCGCCCCCGCCCCGACGCTCCCGACTCCGCCGCCCCGACGCGCCCGACGTCTCTGCCCCGACGTGCCCGACACCGCTGCCTGATGCGCCCAACTTCCCTGCCCCGACGCACCGACGTGCCTGAAGTGCCTGAACTCCACCAACTTCCACGCCCCGATGCCCCGATGCGCCCGACCTCCACTGCTCCCGACCTCCACCGCGCCGTCGACCTCCCCCGCACCGACGCACCCTACGCCGCCACCCCGACTCGCCCGACTCCGTCGCCCGACGTTCGCCACCCGGCCGCCTGGTAGCCCTAGCTCCGACCTCCACCGCGCCATCGACCTCTCCGCCCCAAGCACCCGACGCCGCCGCCCCGACGCGCCTGACTTCGCCGCCCCGACGTCTCCGCTACCCATCCAGCCGCCTGGGAGCCCTAGCTCCAACCTCCACCGTGCCCTCGACCTCCACCGCGTCTTCGACCTGCACCGCGCCCTTGCCGCCCCCTGCCCCCCACTGTCTCTGTGCGCCCTTGCCGCCACTGCGCAGTCGTAGGTGTGTTTCTATCACGTTCATGTGTTCATCTTTTTCGTCTTGCCTCTTAATAATTGTTTGGTAAATTGGTAGTAATTTTGTGATGCAATGTTGGCTTAAATATTTTACTCTACTTTTACATAGCATCTTGGAGTTGTTCTTAGCACTATATATATATATAAAGAAATAGCTGGATGTCGTCTCCCTCCGCTGGAGGTCATTGGTTTCACCGACTATGTACGCTCGAGGGGTTTCTATCCAACATTGCCGGAAGTGGAGCAGCTGCAACCCCACATAGTAAGCAACTCTATCTATATGTTTGTAGTAAATTTATCAATTTCATATATGTGTAGTTGATATATATATGATTCTTAAATATACCGCAGAGGATTGATCCAATCATTTGGCTGAAAGAGACACTACCTTATTTCAGGGTTGCGAAAGTGGATGTATGGACCTATACTGTAGATGGTGGTGCACTATTGCAATGTCAAATCCGCTTTGCAATTGGTCTTGGTCGTGGTCGTGGTCATAGACTTGTACAAATCTCAGAGGTAGGAGCAAAGGTACCTGATCGATCGGTTTCCATAAAATATGCCATCAAATCATGTGCAACTAGGCTCACGAGGATTGGGATCACCTTGCCTACTCTATGCTCCGTGAAGATTCAAGCTATAAAGCTCAACATGCATGACAAACTTACAGACTTGTGTGCACAGATGTCTTGGAACCTTCCAAATGATGTGGTAAACTCTTAGTTTCATAGCATACATCTACTTTTTGTTGTACTAAGTTGTAAAGCTTGGATCTCATAATCATATTCTCTGCAACACTTATAGATCGAGGAGTATGGCATGAGCTATGCAGGATGTAGTTTTGAAGCCATTTTAAACCAGGCCATGCATAGATTGGATTATGAGCGGAAATATGCTCATAAGACCCGATACTAACTATAAAAGGATATCAAGCAAAGGTGATAGTGACTAAGAGGAGAGAACCACTGTGGAACCACCGTTAATCGTTATTAGTCTCCCTTGTCCTACTAGTTGTTAGGCAACGAAGAGTACACTAATTAATACTTTAGACTTCATTGATAGCATTATGGGATACAAGATCGGTGCTCTACACTACACAGATCTTCTAGTGCGAGAGAGTAAAATCCCCACTCCTCGCGTTGGGGAGTAGTTGGACATATGTGTAATTAACTTTGTGGTTGAATATCTAGTTTATTGTTTTTAGCTAAATTTTTATGAACATGATGAATGGCTAGTTGTAATTTATAAGATCCAAATTAACTTCTTAGTTTTAATTCTTAATATTTGCGTATAATATTCAATGCAACCAAACTATAAAACAAAAGAAAAGTAATAAAAACAAAAAACAAAATAAAACATTTGGTCCCGGTTTGTATTACCAACTAGGACAAGAGATGTGCTACGTGGCAGCGCATGGTGCATGACAGGCGTAGCCTCTAGTTCCGGTTGGTAACACAGACCAAAATTAGAGGGGGAGCTTTAGTCCCGGTCCTGCAACCGGGACTAAAGGGGGCCTTTAGTCCCGGATTTGCAACCCCGGTTGGCATACCGAGAATAGAGGGGGGCTACGAACCGGGACTAGAGGCCATATGTGCATTAGTGGAACAAGAAGGAACGGTGGGGTGCCAACAGTCACTATGTTGGCGGCGTGGATGATCTTTAATGAACGGAATAATCGTGTGTTCAATGGAGCAGAAAAACGGTGATTTAGCTCTTCAATGTCATCAGGGAGGAGGCAAATACATGGATTCGAGCAGGCAATGCAGGCCTGGCGATGGTGCTTCTAGCGGTAGGCAACAACATGCAGATCGTGGCTGCCCCTTTTTTTTAGATAAAGGATAAAATATCCGGCTTCATCTATCCAAAGATAGAATCAGACCAATTATTACAGACGACCAACATGGGCACACAGTTTGCTGCAACTTGCAGCCACTCACACAACTAAGGAATATGAAAACCGTTCTGAACTAAAAAAAACCAACATGTCCTTGTGACAGCCACCCATTTGAACCAAAGAAAGCTAAGGCCGATGTCTCTAGGTGTGTCGCTGTAGAAATCAACTGATCTTTAAAATCTCCATGACGCTGCAAGCTGGCCATTGACGTAGCCAGTGAGTTCCTCGGAAGAGTACCTGTAAAAGAGATTTTGGTTTACATTTGTCAAAAACTATTTCATTTCTTGTTAGCCAGATTGCCCACAATAAGGATGATGCTGCTGTTAACAACAATGTATTATATTTTTTATTCCCCAATTTGGACCAATTATCAAACAAATCAACCATACTAGTGGGAGGTATTATCCCAAAAAGTAAGTGAATAGAGCGCCACAAAAACTTGACATAGAAGCAATCGAAAAAAGATGTTGAATTGACTCTGAGAAGTGGCAGAGGAAACAAGACTTGTCTCCATGCCAATTTCTCCTAGCTAGATTATCTTTAGTGAGAATTACTTCTTTCTTCAAGTACCACATAAAAACTTTTATTTTCATTGGTAACTTTGTTTGCCAAATATCTTGTGACACTCGCTGTCTATTGTTAATTAAAGCAGCATATATAGAATTGACTGTGAAGGCTCCAGAGGCCTTGAAGCCCCAAACAAATAAATCTCGTTCCTGGAGTAGGTTTACCTGCTATAGAGAAGCTACAATCCACTGCCAATTTATTAAGTTCCTACCCACCAAATTTCTCCAAAAAGAGATATTTAGTACAGGAGAGCTCATAACTGTAGCAATAGAGTCTTGCTCCCTTCTTATAATATTAAATAACTCAGGAAACTTGTCTTTAAGAGGTTTGTTTCCTAGCCAATTATCCACCCAAAATCTAGTTTGCGTACCATCTTTGACATTAAAATGTCCAAAGCTCAAAAAAGTGTCTTTCACATTCATAAGGCTTTTCCAAAAGTGTGAATCCATTGGTTTCTTCTCACAGCTTCCTAGAGTCTTATTTTTAATGTATTTATTTCTTAATAATTCTTGCCATAGTCCATCCTCATTTAATAATTTGAACAACCATTTACTTAGCAGACACTTATTTTGAACTTCCAAATTCTGGATCCCCAACCCACCTTGGTCTCTAGGTTGGCACATGATTTCCCACTTGACTAATCTATATTTTTTTTTGTTGATCATTTTGCCAATAAAACTAAGATCTAAAATAGTCCAATTTTTTCAATACCCCTTTTGACATTTTAAAGGAAGACATTATAAACATCGGTAAGCTAGAAAGCACTGAGTTTATGAGAACCAACCGTCCACCGGTTATTAACATCTTACTTTTCCAGCCACTAAGTTTCTTCTCAATTCGTTCCTCTATTACCTACCAGTATTTATTAAATAGTTTCCTGAAATGCATGGGTAGTCCTGGGTATTTAAAAGGATATTTTCCCACCTTGCATCCAAAAAGTTGCGAATAGAAACCTTCGTGATCTTTAGCTTTTCCAAAACAAAAGACTTCACTTTTGTGGAAATTAATTTTTAAGCCAGATAGTTGTTCAAAAATACTTAGCAAAAGCTTCATATTGACAGCTTTCTCAATATCATGACACATAAAGATCACCATGTCATCCGCATATTGAAGGATGGACAAACCATATTGAATAAGATGAGGGATAACCCCTTCTACGTGGCCTGCATCTTTTGCCCTGGCAATCAGTATGGCCAACATGTCAGCCACTATATTAAATAGTATGGGTGACATGGGGTCACCTTACCTTAAACCTTTTTTTGTCTGGAAGTATGGCCCTAACTGGTCATTGACCTTAATATTAACATTGCCTCCTTGTGTGAAATGTTGAATCCATTCACACCATTTTTGCGAAAACCCTTTCATTCTTAGTGTCTGTTTAAGAAAGACCAGTTTACTTTATCGTATGCCTTCTCAAAGTTAATTTTAAATATTACCCCATCTTGTTTTTTTGTGTGAAGTTCGTGAATAGTTTCATGTAATATCACAGCGCCCTCCTTAATATTTCTGGCCGGCAAAAAAGCTGTCTGGGTTGGTATATATAATTTCTAGGCAACCGTAGACAATCTGTTTGTAGCCACTTTAGTAAAGATTTTGAAAGAGATATTCACTAAACAAATGGGTCTGTATTGTTGAATGGCTCTTGCATCAGTCTTTTTAGGCAGCAAGATAATATTGCCAAAATTGAGACGATTAAGAGGTAGTGTTCCCTGGTAGAAGTTTGAGAACAAGGCCATCAAATCATCCTTAATTAAACCCCAAAAAACTTGATAAAATTCCGGCAGAAAACCGTCCAGACCAGGCACCTTATTATGTTCCATTTAGAAGATTGCCACACGAACCCCCTCCTCAGTAAAAGGAGAAGTTAAAAACTCATTTTCCAGGTCTGAAACTTGAGGTTTATCCTCCGTCTGTGATTCATCTAATGTAATTATAGAAACATCAGATGGACCGAATAGGTTTTTATAATAACTAGTAATATGCTGCTTAAGTTGAGCATCATCAGTTATAATACTGTCACCATCCTCAAGCTAGAAAATACGAGTTTTCCTATGCCTTTCATTGGCTAGTAAGTGATAATATTTTGTATTGGCATCCTCTTCTAAAAGGTGTTTCACTTTTGACCTTTGGTACCATTTAAGTTCCTCTTCTCTCAATAATTCCGCAAGTATTTCATTTAGAACATGCTTTAAATCCCTCTCAGTGTCATTTAACATAGTAAGCTCTGCTTTTGTATCTAACTCATCCAACTTATTTAAGAGAGACGTTTTTTCTTTCTTATAGATCCCACTCACATGCTTTGCCCAACCTCTAAGATGTTGCCTGAGCCTCCTAATTTTCATTTGCCACCTGTCAATAGGTGAGCTTGAAACTAGAGTATTTTGCCACACCTCAGAGACCATCTCATAAAATCCATCTCTTAACAACCAACCTAATTCAAACTTGAATTGAGGCTGATAAGTTGTCAATGCATTGTTTGTAGAGACTAACAGAGGTGTATGATCAGATATTTCTCTATTAAGAGCATGGACCGAGGTGTGAGTAAACTGTGATTCAAACTCTGTACAAACTAACACTCTGTCTAGTTTCTCAAAAGTTTGGTTTTGCATGTTATTTTCCCAGGTGAACTTTCTTCATGATAGCTCTATCTCTCTAAGATTTAGATTGTCAATTGCCGCATTAAACATAAAAGGCCACCTGTCATTGTAATTATCAGTATTCTTTTCATCTGCCTTGCGAATAATATTAAAGTCACCACGTATAATAATAGGTAGGGTATCCTTTGAACACACTGGCACTACTTCAAACAGGAAATTAGATTTCTGATCTACTTGAGCAGGGCCATTGACTAAAATTAGATTAAATTTAAAATCATGCTCTTTGTGTCTTAGTTTGAAACGAATAAAAAAATCTCCCTTTTCAATTTCTCCAATATCAAAAGTCAACAAATGGATGCCTAGAATCATAACACCGGATCTACCTCGTGGGGCCTTGCAGTGCCAAATATAATCTCTACCGGCGCAAATGGTATTAAGAGTATTTGGTGGGAAGCTAGCTCTACCAGTTTCTGATCAGGCAATGAAATCTAGACTTTTTTTCTTTGTTAAATCTGATAGGAATCTATACTTTTTAGGATCAGCAAAACCATTACAATTCCAGAAGATTCCTTTCATCTTGAACTAAATTTCTTTTTATTATTCCTGTTAGAATTGGGGCGACCAACTGAATTTTGTGATATAGGCGTCTGTAAGATCAAAGAATCATAGCCCCCATCACCTAGCCCCTCTGCAATTTCTGAGCAAATAAGGTTTAAAGCTTCTAGATCAACATTATCCTCGATGGAGCACTCAGTTGAAGCATCTTCTACTAACACGAAGTTTTCATCTCTTAACTTAGCAGCTTCCAATAACCTATTGTGCTCTATATCTTTTAACCGTTTTAAAGAATTAAAAGCCTCCTGATCATTTTTACCTAATAAAACCCCTATAGAACTTGCAGAATTTAAAATTGAAGAATCATCACGAGTAATAAATGACCAAGGTTGCTGCAAGTTACCTTTTTCCATTGGCGATTCCATATCCTTTTTTGCTTTCAATTTTGCTGCCTTTGTGGAATTCAGATCCACAGTAGACGCATTCCTCTTGCTAGCTCTCAATGGTGAAGGTGTCACGCTGCTGAATTTTTTGTTTAGCGTCCCAGAGTCATTCTGTGGTGTCACCAAAGTAGCTGTCCATATCCCATCACCATCTAAGGCCACTCCGGACTGAGAAAGTATGGCCCTAGACTTCTTTACTGGTTTCACAGACTTGCACTGGGGAGTAGTAAACTCCCCTACTTCCTTCAGCTGTGCCACCGCAGCAGGTGCATTGTGCTGGCCATCTGAAGGTGGTGGTGCACCATTTCCATAACCGTTGAAGCCTGGGTTGAATGGTGCACCTCGTCCTCCACCTTGATCTCTGAAGCCTGCACCCGAACCCTGCATCGCCATCGTTGGTCCCTCTCGTACCACCTGCGCAAACATGCGGCGTGGAGAGGGCATCCGGATTTGTGGCGGCGCAAGACGGGAGAGCCTCGAGGTTTTAGTCCCCGTGCGAGAGAATAGCACCTGCAACCCCTTCGTGGGCCAAAAAAACCTCCCTGGCCCGAGTTGGATCCTATCGGGGTTTGGACTCCGGGTTTTTCCACCCTTCACTGTCGCACCAGATGCGTCACACTCGGTAAGGACCGAGGAAGTCTCACGGTTTGGCGAGGGGTCATGCGTTGATTCAAACTTATTTGAAATCGGCTCCTTATCCATCGCTAACAGGAGATCCACCCCTCTATTTCTCTCCTTCACTCCGCACGCAACACCAACGACCGATGCCGGGGAAGGTTTACCCTTGCTTTTCTGGTCCCCTGTTTTTGATGACTCTGGAACTTCAGTGTTTACTGCATTCACACTAGGTGGGACATTTTCCTGCTTTGCTTCTGTTGTAGGCTGAGGTGCTGCCGCTCCCCTTCCTCCGCCGTGGTCACCAAAGCCGCTGCCACCAGACCCTTGTGCCGCCATCACTGCACCGTCACGAACAACGTCCATGAACGATCGCGGCCTTGGCGTAAAGGGCAATGGCAGCGGTTTGTCAATGGAAGGACACGGCAGCTGTTGCTTGGTAATACTTCGTATCTACCTCTTTGTTCCCGTACGAGAGAATAGAGCAATCAGACCCTTTGTGGGCCGATAATATTTGCCCGGCCCAATTTGGACTCGATCTGGAAGACCAGGGTGATCACGTCTCTTCGTTGACGCACCTCGCGCCCCAGCTGCGTCCGCGATCGCACTGGTAGGCGGTGGAGAGTGAAGATCGGATCCCTGGGCACACAGACTTTCAAGGCTATTTGCATCTGGGACCGATCTCTCCTTGTCTACGCACGCGCCGCACACGGCCAGATCGACCGGTAGCTTCGCGGGTGACAACGGAGGGAATTCCGGATCACAGTGCTGGAAATTTGGAGTTTCAATTTTTTTTGAATTATTCTGTTTAATGCTCGCCAGAAAAGGTCTCGCTGACGATGACCCGCCGTCGCGAACACCCATCGGCGGCGATGTTTGCCCTGTCCACACAGCCCGTTCAGGCGGTAGTGCATCAGGCGCTGACCTTGCCTCGCACAGCAACGGCGCCGAATACTGACCCCGACACGAGGCCCCTTTGCCGCACGAACGTGGAGACAGTGACTGACTCCGCCGCGGTCCCCTCTGGTACGAAGCCCTGGCAATGAGATCCCCCAATGTCCTTGGCGGAGAGACTCGGGGCGACGGTAGTGGCCCTTGCCATGGTGCTCCACCAGAGAGTTTCCGCTGAACCATCTTTGACACAATCGCTTTGGATAATTTGATATCTGTAGAACTTGCATCGTTACCTGAGTCCAAAGCATTTCGGCTCTGAGTAGCTGGTCGACAGAGAATCCCGCTTCCGACGCCTGTTGGATGAACTCCGGTGTCGATAATTCATCCTCGTCGTCGGATTCCTCATGATCGCCGGATTGCGCCCAGAACTTGTATTGGATCGCGCCGGCCTGCTCTTGAACGCCGTGGATCGGCTTCGGCCTCCGACGTGCCTCCACGGCGAGTTCCACCACCCACGATATGGCTGCTCGCCCCTTCAAGTAACGTCGATCTGCGTCGTCGTCGGCATCCCCTTCATCGCCCTCCGCTGCCAAGGAAGACGGCCGTAGCGCTCGCCTCGTCTCCGGTGCAAGAGTTAGCCGCCGGCCTCTCCTTCCATTGCCAGCCGTGAAGCAGAAGCGGCCAGGGGTACCGCCTCCTCCCATATCCGCCTACGCAGTACAGACCCGACGCCATGCCGGCGGCGGGGCACGTCGTAGGGCAGCGCCTGCAACTGCCTGACGGCCGCCGTGGGCGGCGCCCGCCGTTGCCGGATTATGAGCAGATACGTCCGTCCGCTTTTCACGGCAATCTCCAGTCACCACTAGCTAGGAGTATCCACCACGTGCTTACGTCCTCATCGACGAGCCAACATCGGCCTCCACACGAGGCGTCAGCCGGGCTAACTGTCATAGCTCATAGTCTTCTGATTTTATATAACTAGATGGATTCCCTGCACATTGCTGCGGTAATTTGAGACATATCTATGAAATTTAGATGAATGAAGCTAAGAAAATTTGAAATTGAACTAAGCCAACTCCAACTCGAACATTATTTTTATGGAATTTCTCTGCACAGTAAACCGGACGTCTAAGCAGTATAACATGTATATGAGAGGGAGAGGATTATACTTAGGCAAAAAAAGGGATAAAAGATTGCATACATGGGTGATGACCGAAGCACAGACAATGTAGTACATGGGAGATGGGGCAAACCGGAAGGCACAAACATGAGGATGTCGGCACCAAAATTGCGTGAGGCACGATTGAATTGAAGTCATACCAAACAAAAATCATGTATAGCAGCTGCATCTATATCTAGCCGATTCAAACACTCTCCTGAATGAATGAGAAAACATGCTTATATATACACGGAAAAAGGAAGGGAAATTAAAAGTGTATATAAATGTTCGTTTGCTCCGGAAATTCCTGATCTGGTGCATTGAAAGGGATTGGATAACGGTCCATGGAGGTGCAGGGCAGTTTTCCAATTCCATCGTGAGTGGAGGAAGTTGGGAAGCCCAATGTCTAAGCTTAGAGACTTTATGGTTGGAGCAAGTGAAATTAAGTGTTTGAACTAAGTGGGGGCTCTTATGATGATGTGGCACAACAATATGCTAGAGAATTAGATAGTGAGCATTAGCTTTATAGAAGTTTAGAATGCCTGTCAATTGTTCTAGGGTTGGCTTAGAGTCGCGTTAGTGACAACAAGCAAAAGTTGGTGTACCTTGCGCTAGCCACTCTTGTAATCAACTTCATTCGATCTTATTAATGAAAACCGGCAACGGATCTATCGAAAAAAAACTATTATTTGATTTGCGAAGTGGTGTAATGAATGTTGCAATTTTTAATTACTTGTTGGTTATAAATTGATTGTGCAAGCTGCAATATTTATAGTTGGCTACAATGTATTAAATTACCATGTTGTATGAGGATAATATGTTGACATTTTGTTATCCTACGTGGCACCTGCATACATACACATCCATGGTCAATGGTTCACGTATCATTTCCACTGCTTGATAACGACGATGATCGAGGGTCGTAAATCAACTTATCAACAACTCAAGCTAGTCCCGATCGTCACAATTTTTTTTTTAAAAAGAGCTTTTATAACTCGGCTTTTACAGAAAGCCAGCACGGTATCATTACACGACTGCTGGGGATACCAGCTACTTGGATGCACACCAAACAGGAAAAGAAACTCCCTCCAGCCTCTGAAGTTTACAAAGGATAACGTTTTGAACATAAAAAGCAAAGAAACTAGGACCCTCCTAGAGCTCCATTACATCTGAAGAGATAAACGTGAGAGGTTTGAAGTGTCTGAGCCAGTTAGTAACGTCCCGCCTCACTTGGTCCACCTTCCTCCTGTCCTCCTCTTTAGGCAGCGCCGCCCACTTCTGCATGAATGAAAATGCCAAGTATACAACATCAATGGGGGATTTGGGGAAGATTTTTTGAATGGCCATCTTGTTCCTCACATTCCAAATCGCCCAAGTAAAGCAAGCAAACAGAAACATTAGAATCTTTGCCGGCAACGGCCCATTGCCTCTTAGCCAGCTGCAGGACAAGTCATCCAGAGATCTCGGCACATGGTTTAGGTGCCAGATATCTCTAAACATGCACCAGATAAACGTAGCTAGATGGCATTTGAAGAAAACATGATTAACAGTTTCGCATCCATCATTGAGACAGCATTCAGGAGACCCTTTCCATCCCCTCCCACTCAAAGAGTAAGCTACCTGAAGTTTGTTGTTGAAGGTTTGCCATAAAAAGAATTTGCTTTTTAGGGGGACTTTACATTTCCAGATGTGACCAGCCACTGTGCTAGCATAACCTCTATTGGTAATAAACCTGTATAAGGATTTAGCCGTGAATTTCTTGGATTTATCCAGTTCCCATATGACAACATCCCTATTGTCAGTAATGGGCACGGTCATCGGCTCCTCCCTAAGCTCGAGCCATCTATTGTATTCTCCAGGAGATAGAGATCTCTTGAAGTCAATAAACCACTCCCCATCTTCCCAACAATCTGCCACCCTACAGTCAGTGTCCCTAGCTAGAACAAAAAGATCCTCATATGCAATTCTTAAAGGAACTTGAAGCACCCAACAGTCATGCCAGAAGCTACACAGTTTACCATTTCCTACCTTGAAGATGGCACCCCACTTAAAGAGATGTTTAACCTTGTGCAGGCCTTGCCAAAATTGAGAACTCCCCATTGTTTTAGATTGGAAAAAACCCCCCTCTTTTCATATATTTTGCTTTGACAAGTTTGAACCACAAGTATCTGGTTCCAGATGGAGTTTCCAGATCCACTTGGTTAAGAGGCAGTCATTCATGATTCTTGAGTTAATCACCCCAAGCCCCCCTTGGTCCATGGGTCTGCCAACCATTTCAAACTTAGCCATATGGTTCTAAATCTTCCATCAGCACCCTGCCATAGGAAGTTGGATCTAATACTATCCATTTTATGATGGATGTCACCCTGAAGGTTGTAAAAGCCCAAGCAATAGGTAGGGATACTACTAAGGCAGGAGTTAGTTAGGATTAATCTCCCCCCAGAAGACATGTGCTTGCCTTTGCAGGGGTCCAATCTCTTAATCATCTTGTCAGTTATAGGAGAGAAAGTGTTAGCATTGAGGTGTCTGTTAACTGGTATTCCTAAATACTTCAGAGGTAGAACTCCCAGGACACAGTTTAACATGTTAGCCATTCTATATTTTTCCTCCTCAGGGACTCCAAAGACAAAAACTTCACTTTTGTGGAAGTTGATTTTAGGTCCTGACATCCATTCAAAGCAGTAGAGAATTAGCTTCAGGTTTCTAATTGAGGAGTCAGAGCCATCAATCATAAGAACTATGTCATCAGCATATTGGACATGTGATATCCCCCTGGGACTAAGTGTTCTAGAACTCCTTTTATGTGTCCATTAGCAATTGCTTTGTCAAGCAAAACACTGAGGGCATCAGCTAGTAGATCAAAGAGAAGGGGAGACAGAGGATCTCCTTGTCTCAAACCCCTATGAGTTTTGAAATAAGGGCTCCTTTCATCATTTACATTGATACAAACTTGTCCCCCGTTGACAGTCTACATCACCCAGTCAGTCCATTTGTCAGGGAAGCCCCTCCCCTTGAGCACCTGTTTTAGAAAATTCCAGCTTACCTTGTCGTAGGCTTTTTCAAAGTCAATTTACATGATCAACCTTTTCTTCTTGGATCTCCTCAATTCATGTAAAGTTTCATGGAGAACCACTACTCCCTCTAAAATGTTCCTGCCTCTAATAAACCCAGTTTGGTTCTTCCCAAATCATCACAAAAATTACAGCGAGAATATCAATTTTGTCGTAGAACAACACTTTAGCTAACTATGGGGGCGTCTGCAATGGTAATAACCAGTACTACCTATGTAGTCAGCTGATATGTAGGTGAGAGAAAATGAAAAAGACTATTTAGCACTACTGGACCCACATGCTCCTCTCGCATGTTCTTGCACTATGTGAAATTGATAAGCTATATTTGCTAGCAGCCAGTGATTACTCTCTCCTACTTTTTTCTTGTCACGTCAGATCTAGCTAACCAAATAGCAAGTTGTTATCGATGCCCTTATAGTATACTCAAGCCCTCAAATTCCACCCCTTCAGACCTCAATTTCATGGGCACCAATAGTGGCCCTTATCAGGCAGTTGGCCAATCTCGCTCCCGCATGGGCACTTCCCTTTGCTCTGATCGTTATTCCTACACTGTGAGCATCCCTCATAGCCACCCTATTCCTACAGCTTGCTACTATCTCTTCCTTCATTGCCGCGCCCAAGCCCAGGCACCCCTCTCGTAATGCCACTGGCTAAAAGCGGTGATGGTCAAGCAGATGAGAAACTCATCGGCCGTGCGACGGGCGAGGCGTAGGCAACACCTGTGGATCCATTGCAGGGGACAGTGTTTTCAAATTGGTACAACACACTTAGTTTTTTCAAATGCAGTGGTTAGGCAAATGTTGTTTGGTTGCAGTTTTGTGTCCTTATTGCTGCCATATGTCCTATGTCCATGATATATGTGATTGAGGTTGAGTTGTTGCGGTGGCTTGAGGCTTAGAGAGATTGAGGGATTTTTTGTCTCTTTCTTTTTAACTAATATATTGCCCGTGCTAACGCAACAGCTTTGTTTTCGGATTCACATGAAAATAATCAAACGACAACATTTCAATAGTTTAAGTCAGATATAATTGTATATAACCATGTATATAATTCAGAGAACACTCATGCATAATAATGGGTAATAAAGTCATGTCTGGCATATCTATCTTATCTTACTAATTTATGAGTATATTAAGTAGATTTTGCAATTCTCCAAGGATATTATCAGTACATTCATTTACGTTCCTCTTCAAAAGTCAACAAAGAATTCCATCCTCAAGGAACGTGTGACCTCTGTGAATACCAGAAACATAAGATACATATAAAATAAAATATGAAGACCAAAAAAATTAAACAGCTAAGATTTGGAATAATGAATTTATATTAACACAGGTTCTCAAAGATAGATCAACCATGATGCATAACGATCCTAATGTCTATTACTGAACTGCCAACTGTGCACAGAGGGTAAACAACACTTCCAAAGGAGAGAAAAAAGAACAGAAGAGAGGAGGAGGACAAACCGTGTCCCAAATCTGGATGTCAGGGATGGGTCTCACAATATCCAGTAATTTTGCACCACATCTTCTGGGCAACTAATCTACACACATGACATGAAAAATGATCATATTACTCGCGAGATCAAAGCAAAATAGTACTGCATTTCCTATATGGATGGAAAATTGGAGGAAGGAAGACCCCCATATTACAGACATCTTTGAATGGGTAAGTGTATTCACTCTAGCGCTAAATTATATTTTTGATGCTAAAATTTATAGTGTCATGCACAGCTACAATATCTGAATGGGTAAGTATATTCATTCACATGCATTGCGTCAGACACCACAAGCACAGCAACAAGCTGCAATTAGTGTTCAAATATGACATAGATACGAAGCAAGCAAACTACCGTCTGTCCTCTGAAGCAAAAGGCTATGTCATATCTTATCTGAACGATTTGATCATAAGTTCAGAGCAAGCAAGCTAAGTGCAGGTACCAATGAAGAGTCAGTCTATTTTTGTCCTAGTATGCACATAAAGAGATCTGAGTAATAACTAAGAACATATACCACGGGCTATGGCAGATCAGAAGAACCAAATTGACGCCGAATGAATTAGCATGACAAGAACATCTACCATGTCACGAACACATCCGCCAGTCATTGGCCTCCTCCGCTACTCCCTGCAATAGGAACGGGGACCGATGCAGAAGTAGGCGGCGTGAAAAGGCTGGACGCGCGGCTGCTCGGCGGCTGGGGCGGAGAGGACGGACGTCGCGCAACTACACGGCGGCTGGGTCAGAGACGGCCGCACGGCGGGGCTGCTCAGCGGCTGGGGCGGAGAGTGCCGGTGCAGGCGGACGTCGCGCAGGTACACGGCGGCTAGGTTATCGTCGGCCGCACGACGTCTAAGGCAGAGGCGGACGTCGCGTCGTTTCGCGGCGGACGGAGGCTGGGGCGGACGTCGCGGCAGGAGCTGGACAACAGACTGCGATGTCTCTGTGCGGCGGAAAGAGGTTGGTGCCGGAGGCAGACCGTGACTTCCTTTTGCGACCACGAGAGGAAAGAGGAAATGGCAGCGCTGATTTCGCGCGGTGTCACGCTCGCGTGCTTGATTTCCCTGGCGAGGCAGATCGGAGTGGGAGGAGGAGAGGACCATACACGTAATCTTGATCGTTAGGAGGAGAGGACCATAGCGTAATCTTGATCATTGGATGAGTAAAGAGAGACAAGATTTTAAAGCAATCTGAATGGTTCACTATTGCCTAAAAGAACATCTGTGGCGGACACTTTGTCTTTTCTGCAGCGGGTAAAGGCGTCCGCCACGGATATAAGGTCACGGCTAATCGTGGCCTCCACCGCTGCAGAAGATGGATTTACCGCAGCGGGCGCATTAGGATGCCTGCTACAGTAAATATTTCAAAAAAAACCTAGTAGCCCACCAGTGAACCCATTCTTGAGCCCACTGGCGAGCCCGTTACGAAACCCTAGCACCAACTGGAACTCGGCCATAGGAGAGGGGCACCACTCGGGAGAGGGGCACCAGCTGTGACTCGACGCCGTATAGTCGTCTGGTGGCTGGATCGACGCCATGGGGACGCTGGGCAGGGAAGACGCGCCGCCGTCGTCTGGATCCACCCGCCGCCGTCGTTTGGATCCTCGGTCCGTGCTCGGTGGAGGATGAAGAAGCCGCGCCGCGATCCACTGCTCCCCGCCTCGCGCTCCACCATAGATCTGCGCCCACGAACACCGTCGGGAAGGAGCAGGCCCGGATCTGAGGTAGAAGCGCCGCCGAGGGAGGAGCTTGAGGAGGAGCTCGGGGAGAAGATGGTGCTCCGCAGGAGGAGCTCCGCGCCATGACTCGCGCCACCGAGGGAGGAGCTCCGTGCCGCAAAGTTAAAAGCGCAGCGCCACTGAGGTATGAGACCCGCTGCCGAGGTAGGAGCTTCACGGCGTCGAGGTAGGAGCTCCGCGCCGTTGAAGGAGGAGCTCCACGCCATGCCTCACGCCACCACGCCACCTCACGCTGCTACGCCGCCCGCGGCCACGTGCGCCGCCACGCCACCTCGTGCCGCTACGCCGCCAGGACACCGTGGGGTCCCCTTCAGCCGGGATTTGAGGGGACAGGAGGAGTCGCCGCCGGCCGGGATTTGAGGGGAAGGGAGGGGTCGCCGCTGATCGGGAGGGAAAAGGGTCGCCGCCGGACAGGAGGGGAGGAGGAGGGCGGCACCCTGCTCGTGAGAGACGAGGGAGAGAGTGCGGCGTAGGGGCGGTGCCCTGCTATCGTGGAGACAAGGGAGAGAAACTGAAAGGGAGAGAGTGCTGGTGTCCAAACCCTAGCTTCGGGTATTTATACGTAGAAGGCTGTCGGGCCTTATCTTGGGCCGTTTGGGCCTCAGTTTTTTCCACAACGGGCCTCATTACTTGCCCGCTATGATAAATTGATTTACCGTGGCAGGCCTTTTAAGATGCCCGCTGCGAAAAATAGTCATTTTCCACAGCGGGCACCTTAAGAGGCCTACCACGGTAAATCAATTAACCGTGACGGACGAAAATGCCTGCTACGACCAAAAAAAGCCCGTCACAGTAAATCACGGGATTTACCGTGACGGGCAAAAAAAATGGCTGCCACGGAGTGCCAAAACTCATCGTTGTGGAAGTTCATTTATGTAGTAGTGGTTGATTTTGCATGCAATTATTTTTCTGGGTACACTTTTTGGGTGCATGAAGGGAGGCTATCTCAGTGGGGGACGTTTTATAGGGTAGACCAAGCGATGAATATGTTGGTGCATTAGTAGGGTAGATAGATATAAAAAGAGTAAAATATAAACCCGATCCTTAAACTTTTCATGGGGTGTCACCTCGGTCCATAAACTTTTAAAGTATGTCATGATGGTGCATAAACTTAATTTGGGTCTCAAACCAGCCCGTTAGCACCCGATCGACAATCATAGTTTTGCTAATAGCCCATGTCTCTTGTATTTGTTTCAATTATCGTCCTCTTGATCACATCACATAACTAGCCTAATCCCTCCAATCACGCGACTTGTTGTTCCTCACACTCGTGGTGGCGGCGGCTGCGTGCATGCCCTTGTGTTGACCTCGCATTGGCCGACTACGACGATCCAGGAGCAACGCTGATCCGTGATCAACACCGATCAGGCGGCAGAACAAGACCGATCAGCCTTAGAATTCTTCGGGAAAGTCTGCACAAGTTGGTTCAGCATGGCCGTGCTTCTGCGATGCAAAGGGCACCCACCGCCCATGTACTGTGAGTTGTCTAAAATCAGATTGCATGATCTAAATATAGTGATCTACTATTATGCATGCGGATTATTACTTTGTGGAGAGTGTTGGTCTCTAAATATAGTTGTCTAAATTCGGATTCCATGATCTAAATATAGTGATCTACTATTATGCATCTACCATGTTATGGCCTTATTGATCAATTATTTCTATGATGTTTTTTGTTTTAGCAATGTAGGTGACGGTGGGGGTCAGTTCAGTGTAGAGGTTCATCATGGTGGATTTTTTGTTGGCAGTGGCAATCTCAGAAGCTATGTGGATGAAAAGATTGACTTTTTGATGAGTTGGAGGTGGATACTTGGTCCCTTCTATGGTTTGATGATTTTGTGCAGCAATAATTAGGCTAAAAAAACAAAGACAAGATTAGATTTCATTGGTTGCTAGTTGTTACCTGGGCTGCCCTTCCCAGGTGGCCTTAGAATTCTCCTTGAAGATGTGGCAAAGGGCGTAACCAATGCCATAGGCTCCCGTACTGCGAGGTCTGGGGAAGAGAAAATAGCCAGCAGCCATCCCTGCACAAATGTGTAGAGGCTGGGGCTTGAACCCTGGACCTCTTGGTCACAGGTGGTAAAGCTCTACCGCTTGCACCAGGGCCGTCCTTCCTTGAAGATGTGGAAGAACCTCCTAAATTATATGGCCCACCACGCACCTATCATTATCTAAATAGACTTCTAATAGCCATGTATGTGTTCCATACAACCTAGAAAGCCCTGTCAGATGTCCTTAAAGAACCCCGATTAAACCACATTTTACTTATACCAGGATCAAAAAAGGAGTAGCTTCAACATTACAACATTTGTTACAAAATATATATATATCAGAGTGCGGAAGAATGATAACATAGAATTTACAAAATATGAATAAGTTAACTTTTACGAACTTAACTTCAATTGCGGAAGCAGAAAAGAATTACAGAAGACAACTTAGGTAGAGCGCCTAAGTCGGGAGAGGACAACCAGATCACGTCGAGCCCACCGACATGAACTTGATTTGAACACCAATTAGCACCTGCAACAGGGGTTCAACAAATTCTGAGTACAAAAGTACTCAACAAGACTGACTCGACGAAAAAGAGGGGTGAAGACTCAGGAAATGCAGGCTAGAGGGACAAGGTAAGGCTTGCAAGAGATAAGAATTTTTGTAGAAAAGTTCAGCAGAAAATAAAGTTGTCTTGCTCTAGCTCAAGATTACCCAACCAACTCCATTCTTAAACCTTAACCATCATTCAAGTTGTTACTACGATGATGAACACCGATCGAGTCTTCTTCTCCGAGAAGCAACGGCGATTCAAATCCATTTTTTATACCCAGCTGGGACCTAGGTCACTGATATACAGGAGACTCTAACTCCTAAGCATATCAAATGACACGATATACCAGGATAACAACCGCAGCCATATATCAACCACATGATAAACAAGAGACTCAAACTCCTAAGCATATCAATATACATGGGACTCTCAACCCCACAGGTATACCACACCATGTGTGGGTGGCTATCTAGGTCTCGATAAACATGAGTTCACCAACGAACATGACCTAGGGCATCAATAGATGGAAACACTGTAGAGGGACTCCTTTTCCAATACAAGTTACCTGTCCGGACTCGATTTATTAAGTACCATCATGATTCCATCAAGAAAAGCCAACCTCATCTTTTCCATTCTTTTTCTTTTTGAAAACCTACTAATTAAGCAGGGCTAGGAATATGGAAATAAGATAGGTAATGCAATTGGTGGGTTATCACTTAACTCCTATTACTTAATGCAACATTTCATAACTGAAGCAATAAAACTTTTATAAAATCAAGGAAGGGTTTAAATATATCCGGGGCTTGCCTGTGTTGCAGCGGTGGTTAGTTCTCGTTGGGATCACAGATGTTAGACTTGGCATCAACATCAGGGATGAGTGACGCCACACCATGGATAAGACTTTCAACATCATTGATCAATGGCACCTTCATGATCCGACTCACTCTCGAAACTACACGTAGTAAAATGTTTCATGCTTTAGCATGATGGAATGTATGACATGATGCATGATGTACATGGATGAAAACATAACAACTTAATTGAGTACAACTTTCCTTCATGATAAAGTTGTACCCTAACAAGATTTAAAGACTTTTATTAAGCACATAAAATAACATTAATTAAGCCCTAATGACATGATTAAGATAAGCTTAAACAATTAAATAAAGTGCCAAAGGTCATTAGGATTAATGACCCAAGGTCATCGATCAATCCCAAAGTCAAACAAATCCTATAATAATTAAATATGATTAAAAGGGTTAACTAAATATTTAAAAGCATAAAATAAAGACATAAAACTAAAGTTGTCTAATTAAGCTCAAAATTTTATTTTGAAAAACTCTTGGTCTAATTAGATGGCAAAACAAATTTCAGAAATAAAAGCCAATTATTTTATTTATTAAAAATCAATGAAGATACATTTCATATTTTTCCTAGGCAGAGGACATCATAAAGAGCATATACAAAAAATTTCAAAATTTAATCATGCACCAATATTTAATTATGAAATAAACAAATATCAGCACTATTCACAATTTTCAAAAAAATAAACTCTAAAAGACAAGATATGGGTCGGCTTTGGCCCAACAGGCCCATGCAGAGGCCTAGGGCGCGGCCCAAGGTACGAGCAGGCCGGCCCAGAGCGGCCTGCCAAGGCCTGGCCTGGCATCTTTGCAAAAAGACCCTTCTACTTTTCAAAATTACAACCAAGTCCAAAACACTTTCTAGTACTATTCATCTGAGTCATAGGTTTTGCACTGACACCCCTGGATTTATTCGAATTTACAAAAACTGGTCCATGAGGGACTCCCGAGCAGAGCAACGTTGGCCGGCGGCGAGACTCGCCGGTGGTGAGTCCTTCGGCTACGGAAAAGCTACCTAAATGCTCAGGGCGATGACGCGCGTCTATCTACGAACTTAAACGGACGGCTGGTGCAAAACAGCGGGCATCGAAGTGGCCAAGGCGGCGCTGAGCTTGCCGGCGCAACACGCTCTGGCCAAACCGGACTCTAAACCATCAAGCTAAGAACTCCTACATGATCAAGAGGCTCACCATGAATCGCTGGGCAGGAAAACGGGAGCAGGGACGGCCTAGGCAGAGCTGCAATCGACAGCGGCGGATCCGACGGCGGTGAGGCCACGCTCCGGCGACACCTGGGCAAAAACAGTCCCGTAGACTAGCGCATAAGTGATAGGAGACCAAGGCAAACTCAACGGTGAAGACGGTGAAGCAAACGGCTCATGGTAGCATGCTGACAATGGCGAAACAGCTCGCAGCGGCGCTCTGCCGGCCGTGGAGAAGAAAGGGGTGCGCCAGGAAGCTCCGGCCATGATAGCAAGTACTTCAGGTGCGTTAGAAGTGCAAGAAGGAGGCGGAGCCATGGTCGAGATGGAGCGAAAGAAGATGGACGGGTGGCGGCGAATTCAGCCGGCGGGTAAAGGGCGACGGCGTTGGCGGGCAGGAAAGAAAGAAGAAAAACTACGCTTGGCTGTCGGTTTTAAAGCTCAGTGGCGGGGCACGGACGGCTGACACGCGGGCGGAGAGGTTTCTGGCAACCGACGTGCGCTGGCGACGGTCAGCAAGCCAAAATGGACACGACAGCCACGGCGACGGTCATGAACAGAGAGCGGAAAAGGTGAAGGTGACGTCACTATTACTAAAGCAGATGATGTCATTCCAAAAATTTGCAAATTACTCCAAAATTTATATAGGAACATGAAAATCTCCAAAAATATCATTTGTATAACTTTTCAAGAGCTACATTTTTCATTTAACAAATATTTTTAAATTCTACATAGTTTTTGAAATATGAATTCAAATTCAAAAGGGGAATAAAACCCTAGAAACAATTATTTGAAATTACTTTTGATTTTTCAATAAAACTTGAAAATATTCAAAACTATGGAATGCTCAAATTTTCAAACCAAATATTTATCATATACAAAGTTTTCCCAAAACATGCATAATTTTTGAAATATGGATTTATTTTAAAAAGGGGATAAATGTTGAAAAACTGTATTTTCAAATTTATTTGAAATTCTTTTTGGAAACTTGAAAAACTTTGAATACCAAAATTGTAGCTCTCATCAAGATATATAAACCATATTTTTAGAGTATCTCAAAATTCCTTATAAATTTTGAAATATAGAAAGAGGGATAAAATATGATTTTGAAAATAGTTTTTGAATTAGCAATCAACTCATCATTTCATGTATAAAAGAAAGCACCATATAAAAGACATTATTAAAACATGAATGTATTTATGCCATGATACTCAATGATTATACTTGATAATACACTTGATTAATATTTTAATTGCGTATTAACATCTGGGATGTTACAGAAGACAAAGACACCAATGCCACGGCTGATATTGTGCACATGGTTAAAAACTTTGTAGTGTATTTCGAACATGATAACACTACTGTTGGGGTTAATTGGGATGACATTGTAGCCAATGAAATGGCTGAGCATCCTACAATGCCTAAGAAGGTTGGCGAAAAGATCCCAGTTTTCTATACTACTTTGCAGAATAAGACTGTACACCAATTCAAATGCACTGAAGGTGAATCAAGTGGTCCTCCTGCAAGTGAAGAATGTGATGGTTTCTTTGATAGTGACTATGAAATGGAGGATGAGGATGAAGACATTTTGGAGACATTTGCTGATGAAAAAGAAGTGTATGTGAGAGAGATCAGTACGAAAGATAACAAGAAAGCAAAGGGCAGCAGGCTAAAATCTTTTGATGTGAACAGGCCAGATATAGTGTCAGATGAGGAAGACACTGATGATGAGGGACTTGACCTACCAGAATCAGATGGCGAAGGAGAAGATCGTCATAGCTTGAAGTCACTCAGAGATGAGGCCATGGCAAATCCTGCATTCTCAGTTGGGCTTGTGTTTCCTTCAGTTCAGAAGGTTAGAGACTTGCAGGCTTGTAGGTTGCAGATTTGCAGGCAGGGCTGCATTATCCAAAAAGGGATCGTCTACAAGTCAGAAGACTTCTTCTAAGAAGGCAAAGACGTCAACAGGCAGATCTTCCAAAAAAGCTTCCGAATTGCAAGAGGAAGGACATGGTGACATTGTGTAGTCACCGCCTACTATTTTTCTAGAGTACTCTTAGGTGCATGCACTGTGTTTACCTTCGGTTGAATTACATGTGATTTCTTATTGGGATATATTTTTACCTTCAATTGTTAAGTACCGGGATATATGTCGTTTATCTGTGTGAAATTATGTTTTATTTCCTGTCAATATCGATGGATATATGCTCACATATGATTTCTGATGGTCACATGCGTGTTCTTTGATAGCAAACGCAACTCAAGTTGCTGGTCACGACGACAATGGCACACGCTGTGTTTTTTTATTTCGGATAAAATGAGATGGCGACGATGCCGAAACATATAACAGCAACGATGGCCATCAAATTATGTCACGGTCAGGTTACGTTGCCGTCGACATTGTAAAACAGGTTACGGCCAGGAAAAATATTTGGGCATTGTAGGTTACGTTGCTAATTGACACAAATTAATGAGAAGGGTTTATCTGCTAATATCACAAGGCCAAGACCCGCAAATGGCTATTTTGAGACTCAAATAAAGTTTAGAGACGCGAATGACAAACTTAAAAGTTTATGGACCGGGGTGACGCCCCATGAAAAGTTAAAGACCAGGTTTGTATATTACTCATATGAAAAATAGAGATCGTGTCAGCTATTATTGCCATTGCGCTCCAAAGCCTCCAATATATCCGTGGTGCAATTTCTCTTTCCAATGAAATGTAAAGGGAAATCCAAGAGTCCTATTTAGGAGCACATATAGGCTCACATTTGATAATTAGCTGCTGACAGTAGAGTTAAAAGAATGAACTGTGTGCAAAGGTAAAATATACATATTTTGTCTTAGCATTCATAAAGAGGAGGTGGACATGGATGTTCTATCTTACACGGTATTAACTCCAATGTTTGCGAGCCCATGTGTATCATATGCTTTGGCAGCGACACTTGCAATGATCAATAATGTCACGAAGTTAATACTCATGCCGGGCAGTATTGGTACTTTTCATTCTTATTGTCCAAAAAAGACTGATTGAAAACTGGACAGAAGTAGCACCGGCCAAGTATTCCTTGGCATAGTCAAAGTGAAGCAGAAATATTCCTCAAAAATATGAAAGCGGAATGAATTTGAGATCTAAAAAAAAGAATGGAGAATGAACAGTTCCTTTCAGACATAACATGAAATTAATGTCGAAGATTTGTTATAAATTGGAATTGAACCCCAACCATACAAGCTCACATTCAGAAAAAAATGGACTTTATCGCTGCAAACATAACATAGAACAGAAAACTGGTACTATATGTCTGTCAAATTTAATTGCATATTAAATGCCGACACAGTCATGTACGCATATAATTTAGCAAAGATCTGTGATATATAGAAGAGTCTCGACTAAAACCCTGGACTCATAGGATCATTGTAATAAAGCAAGTATTATAGGCTTATAGCAGACAAATAATCGACAAAGTTAGAGGTAAGAGACAAGAGGTGACCTTATCTCTATGTGCAGGTGCGCTTTGGACGATCTCCAATGCTGGTTGCGATGTGTTGACCGTCACTGGCTATGTAATAGGGATTGCGATGTGTTGACCTCAAGCTTGTCGGTCTTTTCTAATCCTTTTGGATTTCCAAGTTAAGAACTAGAGTTAATTACTAGAAGTTTGAACTTGCCATGTAAAGCTGGTTACCCTAGTGGTGGATCTTGGGTGTTCGATACCCTTTCTTGATAAAACTGGGTGAATGCCTTTGGTCCAAAAAGAATTATAGCAAGCCACAAGCCGGCTAAATACTGATATGCAGGAGAGAAGGAGGAGAGAGAGGAGAAGCGGATTGTAAGCTTACAGTCGGTTTGGGCACAAAAATCAAGAAAGTCTATGAGACAAACAAGTGAGCCCTCTATTAATGGTAAAGGCTCAACCACTATATGAGTGGGCCAAGAGAAAGATATAAGGGACTTTATAGCAAGAAATAAAAAAAGTAGACCTACCGTATCAACCAACGATAAGAAACTACGATTATCCAACCATCCGGAAGTTGGCTTGATTGCTCTCACTAGTACATTTTGTTGTGCCGTAGTATCGCTTTCTTCCCTAACCTTTTAGTTCCACTGCCGCCGGACCTTCTAGTTCCACCGCCGCCGGCCCCGGCTCTTCCTTGGTGAGCTCGCCAGCAGCAAGGCAGGAGGGCCGGCTCCCTCTCTCTCGTCCCTTCTTCCCCTGTTCCTCCTCCTTTTAATATCCCCATGTATACCCTTTTTCCAAATATACCCTTCCATAGGAGTTATCAGTGCTTGTGTCTCCTCATCTTTGTTGTCATGGAGAGGTGGGTTGATCTCTTGTGGCCACGGTGGCTGCCGGCGGTCTCCTCCAAATCAACAAGATGAGTTCCTTAATAAGGCCCTGCTATCCACCTGTGATCCTCCCTCTTTTGCTCACTGGCCTTTGGTGTGGCATGGTGCCGAGTCTGACCAGATCGAGCAGAGGAGGTGTGGGCTCAGTCCCCTTTAGGGGCGGATTTACAGGGGGGCAGCCGGGGCTCAAGCCCACCCTACCTTGGCCATGTCATTGGAGCCCAACCCCACCCCCCCCCCCCCCACCCCCAAGAATTTTGCTGCCATTGACAACTAGGAAGGAGGTGCTGCAGTGCTCAAGATGGAGGTTGAAGATGAGTTTTGAGTTGGGGAATGAGTTAAATTGGTCAACCTTTATTTGGTCCAGACCCCTAAATATTTTGTCTAGATCCGCCACTGGTCCCCTTCATGCGGTGGCGGACCATCTCTGCACTTTCAGCTGGTGGATTTGCAGCCCCATGCAGCGCTGCCTGCCCTGCTGCCTGCATGCAGGACCGGCTCTGCTGTGGCCTTCTTCGTGCTGCCGCCACCAGGCCTATTCCCAGCGCTACACGAGGTGCCGGTGTCCATGGCGACGATGTGCAAAGCGGCGAAAGCAGCCGGTAACGACGACACACATGCGCCATCAACGTACAACGCCACCGCCGTGGTGCTGAGCTGAAGGGACCCATCGGGCTTCCAATCGGGTCTTCCATTTGGGCTAGCAATGATGGCAGGCGCTTCATCTAAGAGCCTCTGGCGTCGTTGGATGCGGCGTACGCTGCGTGGCGTTGATGGGTATCCTCTAGGATCGCGGGCTCAACTGCCTCGGCGTCATCTCCATATGGACTGGGCGGCTGTTGCAGCTGGAGTTCGTCTTCAGCAACAAGAACGGGCACGGCCAGATCCGTGCTCGGCGTATCGAGACCGGGGGGCCACGCCTACTCGTTTAGCTTCAAGGTATGTACGCCATCATCCCCAACCTTCTTGCTACATATATAAGCATATATACATGGCTTCTAGGTATAGTACTCTTACCTAACCACGATTGGATGATGAAGTCGGGAGGCAAGGTAGTTCTAAGGTTTCCGTGCCTGTTTTGGATCTGGACAGCACGCTCCTCAGGCCGGTCGGGTTGAGGTTAGCTATCCTCAGATCTGAAGCCTTCCCCTGTTCTGTTCTTGATCCTTTTGATCTTGCTCATTTTTTTAATTCCATTTTGGTGCCTGTATTTCGCAGCAACAGAGGGATTGCTAAGCAAGCTAAGATTTCTTCTTTTTTTGATCAAAATCTCGGATTAGGAGGAAATAAAGCAAGAATAGAAAGATTTCTTCTTTTCTTCATTCTCGATTTTAGTTTTTCTGAAGAACATCTATACACCGAGAAGATTTGTGGATGAGATTTGTGATGTGTTGAATCCCTCATTTTTTATGTATGAATTTGTGATCGGCGATGAAAGTTGACTGAATCATGATTTGTACTGAATCGGTGGTAACTTGAGGATGAAGAAGATAGACTGAATCGAGATGTTATACTGAATCATGATGAAATCTGGATCTAGATCCAGTAGTGAGCATGCGTGTTGCATGCATTATTTTTTTGTTTTTTCTAAAGTCCATCACTGCCGGGTAAAACTACCGGCAATGATAGGTTTAGAGTCATCACTGCCGTTTTGCTACTGCCGGATGAAAATCCGGTAGTAATAGGCCTCTGGGACCGACAATGATAGCCTCGATTGGAGTAGTGTCACATAGCTTACCATAGATTGGAACTAGCATGCCGTAGCAGTCTTCTCTATATCCCTTCATTAAAACCCTTGTTTGCAGCTCAGGGGTTAAGCATAGACTTGGTTAGTCATCGCATGTTTTCTCCCTGTGGATAAAAATATGATACTCTGGAATATTTTTCAGGGTGAAGTGCTCACCGATATCCATACGCTTGCAGAATATTTCTCTTTGATTCTTCTGTGTGCGTAACAATTATCAATAGTACTGAGCGACCATTGTCGCTGCCCACCAAGAGTCATGTCGTTATGCTTACAGAAGCCACGTGCTCCACCATTGGATCTGACCACAAAGGCCACCAATTATCAGATCCGGAAAGCTAAGCACCATGGACGTGACCCACAACGTGGGCGTCGCCCCTTGCCCAGGAGCGTCAGAACCTTGCTGTGTCGCTACCTCTGTGTTGGCCAACCGCCATCGTTGCCAGCCCTCAGGTGAACGCTAGATCCTGCTGCCGAAGCTCCAGATCTGGCCATGACCTGATCCAGTGACCCGGGCAGACGCCGCCGCCGTTATCAAAGCTGGAGGAAGGGACGGGCGGAGGAGGATCCACACCACCCCCACGCACCAGTCGGACACCAGCCAACACCACAAATAGCCGTGGCGAACGCCCTCTGTTGGCAGTCCTTAACTCACATTTTATACCGCCAATAAGAATATAAAATCAATACCAAACTTAGCGAATAGGGATTTATGCTAATGATTTTCATGAGTTTTGGTGTTTCACTTGTTTTGCAGGGCTAAGTATAAAAACATACCAAGTTGGGCCAAAAGAAGAATAAAACATAAAGAAATATTCATCTCCCATTTTGGCCCAAGAAAGAAACCCAGCCCACTCACCTCAACCTAGCGAATCCACAACATGGCAATAGTCCAGGACTGAGCCAAAGGCCACCGACTAAAGATGGGCATGAACCAACCCAGTGGTGGGCCGACTGGCGCACCTGGGGCGGTCGGTGCACTCCTGAGGCGGTTCAGGTCCAGCTTCCTGGAGGCGGTACATTCAATGCTATAGGAGGGCGGTGCGCTGTGGGTTTTCCCAAACTACCCCGAACCGCCTTCGGGCTGCTATAAGAGAAGGGGAGGAGGCACACTCTTAAACAGCACACCAAGGGAGAAGAGCACTACATACTTGAGCATCATTCCAAAGGGCATATGCCCTAGTTGCTAGCTAGAGAGTTAGAGAGGAGATGTGAGTGTGAAAGCGGGAGAGTGCTGGGCTTGTCGGTGCCTCCTTAACATTGTACCTCTACGGATATTCTACTTGGCTCCTTCATGGTATCTTGGCTAAGTGAGTATTTGTGTTTCTTCTAGCCTGATAAAAGTTCTTTGTTTAGCTTAGCTTTACCTTCTATTTACTTGCGGGATCGATGTTCGTCCTTGTGGTGTTTGCTCTAGTAGAAGGACCCTAGGGATATGTAAGCCTTGATATCACGCTAGAGTAGTAGTTGATAGCTTAGACGTGGTGTTTAGGCTCAAGGCTACCTTCGTTTGCATCGTTCACGTACGGTTGAGGTGGTAGTCGGCGGGGAGTGACCTTGTCCCGTCTGTCCTTTGTAATCAACCACATCCGTGTTAGGCGTTGAGCCATACGCCGGTATCTCCTGGCAAATCAGGTGCGCTCCGATGCCTGAAGTGAGCAAGTGTAGAAGTATTGCAATGCCATCCTTAGGACCCTAAAGGCTATAGGAATCTATCTCTACCCCCTTTCTATCTCTATCCTTGTGTTGTTCCTTAGGTGAACTAGCTAGGAGAAATACCACCGTTCCCTGTAGAAAATACGATACCCTGAATACTTCTGGGTGAAGGCTACAACGGTACTTCTGTACGCTTGTGAAATCTCTGCATACGTTAAAAAATACCAAATCCCTCGCTAAGCTCCACACAGCCCGTGTGTGAGGAGAGCCACCTACGACACCAAATTGCAAGGAGAGAAGCCCCTGCCGCCATCCTGGCGAGACGCATGGCCATGCCGACGGCCAGCCGAGGGAGGTCATGGAGGTGCGTCGGTGGTCGAGCACGGTGGTGGGCCTGCTATTGCCGGCGGTGGAGGGAAGAAGACGGGACGCGCACAGGGAAGTGTCGGGGATGGGCACAGAGAAAAGAGTAGGAGAGAGAAGATTTAGGTAGAGCCTCTTGGGCCAACAGGAATTGGTAGTGCATGGGGAAGCCAAATCATGCCTCCATCCTCTTGTTTCTCGAGGGATCTGCTGGATCCGTTGAATAGGGAGACCCTCTCCTTCTATAGGGAAACGGTGGGGGAAGGAGGGTAGGGGGCGGAGAAGAGAGGCGGGGGAGGGTGGCGGCGCCGGCCGGCGAGCTCTTGGCCGAGATGTGGCCGGCGGCGAGCGGCGAGCTCGCCCTGTCTCTCGCGCAGGTCGAGGGAGGCGCGTCGCGAGGTTCGTCGCACAGAGGAAGTCGGGAAGGGAAGGGGCAGCTCGTGAGGGGAGGTGGACAGAACAAAATAAAGATTCGAGGGTGGGATTGTGTAACCAGTGGCAATTCCGGGTAATTTCACCCTAACTCCACGTCTAGATTCATTTTGGCCTGTTATGGAGTAGGAGAAGAGGTGCTCCAAAAATTTGTACTAGAGCTCTAAAAACTATATGAAGTTGGGCTACTCCAATTATTTCTGGAGTTGGGGTGTTTGGCTAGCTCCATCTGACTCTGGCCTAGAGTTTGGCTCCGGAGCCATGCCAAACACGCCCTATAGCTCAATGAACGGCCGAGTCCTGGCCATCACATGGTCATCAGCTAGCGTGGCAGCTTCGATGGGGTCGACCCAGAAATATTCTATAATTAGTGAGAGGTACCGTATGATGGATGAAAACGGTATGGGTATTTTCCGACCGTATTTAAGACCGAATTCGTTTAGAGGGGTTTAAATCCGTCCGTATCTGTGTCCGGATATTCAACATCTGATACCGTATCCGTATCTGAATACTAAAATCTCATATTTATGATGTCGATATCCAATCGTATCCTATCCGGCATGGTTAACATTATTCATATTCGAATCCAAATCCGGGCCTAAATATGAAAATAAATATGATATGACTGATATCCGTTCGTATTCGATCCGTTTTGGTCAGGACACGTATGGGCCGGTGGTGCTTAGCGGTTGCGTGGTGCAATCAGGCCCAGTTCTGCATGCCCATGTTTTTGTCGTCGTGGACATGCTGCGCGCTAGAATTAAAGATGTCCCTATTGTCATTGTTTTTCATATATAAATGTTTTGCAGAAAACTTTGAAGCATCATGCCCGAAATCAACATTTGGAGTCGCTCTCCAAGAAAGCAGTACATGCGTACAGAGTGGCTCAAGTGGTCCAGGGTGTCGCTGTCCACGTCCACGTCACGGCACCGCCGTCCATGACAAGGTGACTCGATCGCCGGGATGCCTATTCCTTCATTTGAGGTTTGAGACTGCAGGTTGCGGGGTGTGGATCAAATGGAGTATGGAGGCTGAGAAGTTCGGCGAGGTTACACGATTCTGTTTGTGTCACAGGGCTTATTTGATTGATGCACAAGCACAAGTTGTCTCAACGTCTTCAAATAAGCTCTCAAATTCAAACTTGAGGGTTTCACATCAAAAGCACCAGTCCAACAGGATCCAGCCCTACGTAGGTTGATGTGTTTTTGGTTGTGCTCGATATGTGAGAATTATTTGGACATGCAACTACTAATAGTTCTGATTTGCCAAGTAGTGAATGAAAAGGGAAATCCAAGAGTCCGACTTAGGAACACATGGGTCAAACTTATGATAATTAGCTGCTGATAGCATTGTATTGAGTTAAGGATGTTAAAAGAATGAACTGTGTGCAAAGGCAAGATATATATATTTTGTCTTAGCATTCATAAAGAGAGGTGGACACGATCGTTCCTTCTTACAAGGTATCAACTCCAATGTTAAATTTCCACTAGATAGAGACTACTTTGAGCCCATGTGTATCATATGCTTGGCAGCAACTAGCAATGTCATGGAGTTAAAACATAAGCCAAGCATTATTGGCTTTTCTTTTTTAATGTACCTTATTGTCCAGAAAAAGACTGGTTAAGATATGGAATGAAGTAGCACCAGCCAAGGATTCCTTGGAATAGTCAAATTGATGCAAAATATTCCTTGAAATTATTTTGACATTCAACTATTAATGGATCTGATTTGCCAAGTGGCGTGTAATGAATGTGACCATAATTCTCAATTTGCTTGTTAGGTTATAAATTTATTTTGTGAGCACATGTTTATATGGTTGGCAACAGTATATTACATTACCACATTATATGACGATAATATATTGACATCTATAATCTATAATCTATAACAACTATAAGAACAAACCTCACTTAGCTATTTCTCTCAACATGGAAGATGTCCACCTAAGCAACCCACTATCACACATAATTAAAAATTCACTAGCCCATGTAATTATAGTGTCCACATCATAAAGTCACTATATTTCTCTCAATAAGCGAGCAATCCAACTAAGTAATGCACAAGCGAGCAATCCAACTAAGCAATGCAATATCACACACAATTAAAATTTACTAGCCATACAATTATAATGTCCACGTCAGCAAGACACAGGTATATTTTATTTGTCTATGTCATCGTACTAGACAATTCACTAATACGTATTCTCGCGCGGGGTATTCTCCTAGTTTTACTATCCTGTATGCCGCACCTGCATAGACATCCATGGTTCATGGTTCACGATGTTTTCTTCGCTCGATAACCACGTAGTCGAGCGTCGCAAATCGACAACGCATGTCCAAACGTCGAAAAAATGCGACGAGGATATTAATCTTGTCGCATAACACGTTTAGCTACGGGGAATAACTGACGGATGCATTTTACGCGCATGCATAGTAAACTGTAAATCACCGCAAAATTTGCAATTTGACGACATTAATGCAACGTCGTAGGAGACCATATCTCTTGTAGTATACTCAAGCCAAATTGCACCCTTCCGCGTGCTCTTCTTATCGTAGGTGGCAATTAATGGTGGTGCCTATCAGGCGATTGGTTGTTTTCTCTGCTCCCGCGTTAGCACTTCCCTTACTTCTAAGCCCTGTTGTAGGCCGCTGAGTGCCCCTCTTGTAAGCCGCTGCCCGTCTCGCCGACGAAAAGTGGTGATGGTCAGGCAGACGAGAGAAAATCATCGAGCGTGTGTTGGTATTTCTTAACACCGTGCTAAAAATAGACTTGAGATCTACTTTTAGCAACAACAACATTAAGGAATACTAGGGGTTGTAGTAATTTAGGTTCTTCTTAAATATTATTCTGCAAGTACACAAAATTACCATTGTAGTATAGCTTTTCAACCGTGAATATTAAAGGGTATCATTAATTATATTTTTTCAAAGAAAGTCATCATAATTGCTGGTTAAATCATCTTTATATAAATCATATATAGATTAAATCAACATTGATCATACATAGGTAAGATAGACAGTTCATGAATAGTGGAGATTCTCTAGTCAAGCTCACTCAAGGGTTAAGTATGAATAAATAAATAAATAAATAAATAGATAAATAAATAAAAGAAAACACAAATAAACATGGACTGGCATTTCTACTTATAATTACAACATATAAGTTATCTAGATCTAATGTTAATATAACTAGGCATATCTAGACATAGATGATTAGGGGAGACCGACAAGTATTAGTTTGCTAGCATCCTGACTGACATTTTAGACTTCCTACACCATAGCCGGACTGGGGGATTACACGAGACGGACAGACCTCTCACATTCCTGCCGCCTACCACCTCAACCGTGGACTACAAAGTTTATCTGTTGATTCCTCTATACCCTACCACCATGCTAACCTATATAGAAACAATCTACATCCCCCATGACTCTGACCCTACGGATTAACGAGCTAGGATATACATCTATCTTGCAAGAGCAACAAACCATCATCTAGTTCATGACTATTTCTTCAGCTTGGGCATTCGGTTTTAACCGACAAGTTTGGTTCGGTTATTCGGTTTTAACAAAATTTGGTTTTCCAAGCAGCAACAACCGATCGGTTTTTCCTAGAATAGAAAACCGATGACTTCGGTTTGGTTTTTTACTTCGGTTTTGCGGTTCCAAACCGAGAAACCCGAATCAGTTGCAAGACTCTGCTCGCAAGCCACACTCGCAGCTCTCCCTGCTCGCGGTCGCGTAGTCGCACCGCCGGCCCCAACGCCTAGGTTGCGTTGGCGCTGCCGCCGGCCATGACCCTACAACTGGCCGCCGTGCCTTACTCGTGCTCGCGTCGCAGCTGGCCCCCACGACCGGGAGGTCGCGCCCTGCTTGCGCCGCCGCCGGCCGCTGTGGCTGCTACGCGCGCCATCATTGCTTCTCTCCTCGTCGCGCCGCCGCCGTCTTGCGCTGCTGCTCGCTCGGACGTGATGCAGTTGCCTCGCGTGGTCATGCTACCGCGTGCCCTGTAGCTAGGGTTAGGGTTTGGGGAGTCAGGAGCAGGGAGCCGCACACCGTCGTCTGTCTGTATCTGAGGAGGCGTCGGGGCGAGGTTGTCCTCCTATGGAGGTGGAGATGTTTGAGATGGGCCGATTGGGCTCTTTTAGTTTGGGCCATTAGACGGTGGACTGCCTGGTACATTTCATCTTCACGTTTGTAGATTCCACGCTACTTTGGTTTTGCGGTCTGTTCGGTTGTCTGGCTCCTGAAACCATAGCCAAAGCCGAACACCGAAACTGTTACGCATGAAAACCGAAGCCGAAACCAAAAACCAAAAAAACCGATATTTTGGTTCGGTTTTCAGTTTGCGGTTAAAAAATGCCCAGGCTGACTATTTCTAATCATACCAGCATTAAGTAATTAAGAATAAAGTCTAGATGCTAATTATTCATCATAACTATATGCTAAATGATCTACATAAAGACTATGATCTAATTCATATGAAGAAATATAAGAACGAGAAAATAAGAACAAGGTAACTAAAGAACTTATGATCTTATTATTCATACCAAGAGGTCTAAGTTATAAGTCTTCAACTGAAGCCTTTCCTACTCCAATCTATCTAGAAAACTAAAAAGTAATACAAGAAGTTTAGTGTGGCTCTTCTAAAATAATCTGAATTTATTCTGAGAGACGCCCTCTACCTATATATTTATACTAAGGAGAAGTCGGTTTGTGTCGCAAATAATGCAACCACTAGCGTAAACATCAAGTCCATGGTACCAAGAACTGCCACAAGAAAGGTCAGCATGAGAGGTGGTTGTAGGGGGGCGGTCGCCCCAGGTTGGGCCTGTTTTGGCCCAGCTTCGCTTGATTGTTTCTTTGATGGATCCTTATGCTAATTTTGGTGGTGTTTGTTCTTAGTTCGCATGGTTGCAATGGGTCTCTTCTCTATCTCTTGAATTATTTTCACCATATTTTCACACTTTTGTATATAAGTCCCTATAAAACAGTAATTCTCTAATACATATGGAAATAGGCCAGTGGTAAATGTATATTTTTTTAGAGTTCTAGGGCAGAATTGCACCAGCCTTTCAATAGATCAAACGACCATATCAGGTTTACATTTAAGTTCAAGAAAAAACTCTGCAGCCTGCCTTTAACCAAAGACATGCTGATAACAGCCACCACCATCTCCTAGAGACTGGCGCACAAAACCCTGAATAGACAGTTACAGAAGCATAAGCCAAGACTAAGACCATCAACTGTTCTATCTTATTACAGATCACTGGAGGACCTCGTCCAACCTCCTCCACCAGAAAACGTTGTCGATGTTCTTTGTCTCCGCGTCTCCCTGGTCATGATTTATAGTTCCCAGTCTTCCATCTTTAGTCCTCTGATGTGCTTGCTTCTTGCCTGGGAGTATGGGGGAGCCAGAGTACCATCCGCGCCGCTGTCTTCAGTTTTGTCAGATAACTCTTCAGCATTCCCTCTTCTCCTCCGGGCACAAAATGAGCCAGTTGCTAAGGACCCGATGCACCAAATGGAACACCATTTCCATGCTTGTCCACCCTGTTCTCTGAAAACATAACACATTCGTGAGTTTCCAGATCGACCATAGAATAGCAGAAATTACAATATTAGTTAAACAGTTTCTCTTACTATCCAACCATAATTTCCCTATACTAATGATATTTTATCTGACCTGAAAGACCATTATTCAGAAATAACAACCCGCATTCTCTTAGAGACCACACAGTCAAAGAAGAGATGATCACAACTTTGAGGTTCCTCACAGAACAGACAAGACCCATCCTTGACTGTTTTTCTCTTAGCTGAATTGTCCCTAGTTAGGACTCTATTATGAACCAGCAATCATAGAAAGATATGCACTCTTGGTGGCACCTTAATTTTCCAAATAGGTGACGCATGTACCTGTTTGATCCCTCTAAAGCTAATCACATTATACAAGGACTGGGAAGAGTAAACCCCTTTGGATGAAAAGGTCCACACCATGTTATCCTCATCATGTGTAAACTGAATGGTGTTGGCCAATTCCACCACTTCCAGCCATATTTGATATAACTGATCAGAAAAGGTTCTTCTAAAAGTGCATTTTAGAGAAGATCCATCCCACAAATCTGCAATGGTTTTGTTTTGTTCATTCACTATTCTATAGATGTGCCAAAACTGAATAGCCAAGCTGGAAGTGCCTATCCAGACATCTTCCCAGAACCTAACCTTCTTTCCATTACCTACTTTCCAAACATAACCTAGCTTAGCAGCTTGTGTAGCCTACATGAAGCCTTGAAAAAAGTTAGAAGACTGTGCAGATTTGGTAAAAAAAAGATTAGGCTTGTTGGTCTCATACTTATGATCTATCAACTCTCTCCAGAGCTTATCCCTATCACTATTTTAACTTTTAAGCCATGAAGCTAACAAAGAAATATTTAAATCTCTGAGATTAGGGATACCCATGCCTTCATGTTCTTTACACATGGACACTAAGTCCCAGTTTGATAAATGATACATGTGTCTATTTCTTCATCATCCCACAGGAAATTTCCCATATGAGTATTCAAAAATTTCAAGGCCCAATTAGGAAACTTGATAAAAGATAAGAGGTATATTGTTATACTAGCCAAACAAGCTTTGATAAGAGTCACTCTGGCAGCTAGTGACAATAGCCTACCTCTCCAGCCTGCTACCTTTTTCATGATTTTATCTATTAGAGGTTGAATATCCTCTCTTGAAAGCTTATCAAAATATAAAGGAATACCAAAATACTTAACGGGAAAATTTCCTATTGGGAAAGAGAGGATATGTGCTAAGTTATGTATCTCTCCTTCTTCTAGATTGATGGGGATCATTTCACTCTTGTGAAAATTGATCCTCATCCCAGACACTTGTTCATACCACATCAAGATACATTTCAGGTTCTCCAATTTAGATTCCTCTGCTTTGGAGAACAAAATCGTATCATTAGCATACTGCAAAGCTACTATACCCCTAGGTTTGAAGTCATTTAGGAGACCAGCTATTAGACCTCTATCTAGAGCTTTTTAAGCATTTTGGTTAGGTCATCACCTACCAGGTTAAATAAGAATGGAGATAGAGGATCACCTTGTCTCATACCTTTTCCTGGTTTAAAATAGGTGCTCTCTTCTCCATTGACAATGATACCTAGAGATCCTCCTACCACAACGTGTCTTATCCACTTTATCCAAAGTGGGTCAAAACCTCTATCTCTCATCATATCAAAAAGAAAGTCCCAGGACACTCTATTGTACGCCTTTTCGTAATCCAATTTGAGAATTACTCTAGGTTCACCACTTCTATGCACACTATGGACTAGCTCATGAGCTACTACCACGCTTTCTAGGATATACCTTCCTTTAATGAAAGCAGATTGATTAGGAGAGACAATACGTTGAACCACGACTGTTAATCTAATGGTTACAAGTTTAAAAAAGATTTTGAAACTACAATTAAGGAGGCTGATGGGTCTAAACTGTCTTATATTGGAAGCATCTCCCACCTTAGGGATTAAAGTCACTAAAGCATAGTTAAGTATTTTTAGATCTAGCTCGCCTCTATAAAAATCATCAAACATAGCTACCAGGTCATCTTTGATGATATCCCAAAATTTGTGGTAAAACAGGAAACTAAGACCATCAGGTCCAGGAGATCCCTCTGCATAGCTACTAAAGATAGCCTCCTTGATTTCCTCTACATAGAAAGAGGCTATAAGAGCCTCATTCTCTTCCTTTGTGACTTTATCTTCATCTTCCCAGAAATTATCTCCTAGTTTTACTCCAGATGAAGGTTCAGCAGCAAACAGTTTTTATAGAAGTCTACTACTACTTTCATCATACCCTTCTGGTCATGGACATGACTTGTAGGACTTTCTAGGTATACTATCCTTTTTTTTCTACTTCTATAGTTAGCCACTGCTTAAAATTATGCAGTGTTCCTATCCCCCTCTAGGATGTCTCTCTCCCTGGATCTTTGCCTTATTTTAATCTCCTCTAGAGACCAGATCTTTTCTAATTTCCCCTCAACCTTTTCTAATGTGCTCCACTCTTCTATTATTAGATCTCTAATCTCAGCTAGACTTTCTAGTCTAGCCTTATCAATGCTGTTAGTGGCAGTGCAAGGTTTTCCCCAAGCTTTCTCTACTACTTTCCTAAAGGACTCCTTCTGCAGCCACCATTTCTCAAATCTAAATCTTTTTTTCCCAAAGCTACAGTTAGTACCTGAGTCAATGACTAAAGGATTGTGATCACTAGGAATTCTATCTAAAGTCTTAACACTAGCTAATGGAAAGACCGCTGTCCACTGGTTTGATACAAAGACCCTATCTAACCTAGCTAGAATAGGGAACTCTCGGTTGTTGGTCCAAGTAAACTTTTATTCCTTGGGTCTAGCTCCACTAAGGCCCATTTATTGATCCAAGTATTAAAGTCATCTACCCATCTATGATTATATATGCCATTACTTTTGTCAGCACTACATCTCAAAAGATTAAAGTCCCTGCTAACATGATAGGGCCATTCCAAGAGCACATCACCCCCTCTAACTCATCTAGAAAATCTTGTTTCAATTCTTCATAAGCAGGACCATAAATCACAATTAGTTTCCAAATGAAACCATTATCCTTATTGGTTAGCATAACTTCAAAACCTCTCCAACTACCATGTTATATACATCCTGATTGGCACCAACCAGGATTCCTCCTGCTGAGCCTTTAGCTTCTAAGTGATGCCATGAGAAAGGAACATTACCAGTCAAAGATTTCAAGAGGCCACTAGATAAGGAATTTTTCTTAGTTTCCATAATTCCTACTATGTCAGCATGAGAGTCTCTAATTCTTCCCACAAGAGTAGGAATTCTTCCAGAAGAGTCCTATCATTTTGGTATCTTTCTGTTTTTCTTTCTACGACCTACCTTGGACCAACCCTTTTCCTGGTCATCCAAGCTGGATTCAGGATTTCCATCCTGATCCTTTTGGTTAATACCATTTTCATCAACTACTTCATGTGTGGTAAATGTATATGTATATAAATATAATAGTTTTATCCATTTTTGGATTATAGTTGGTGGTATATAATAGTCGTTATTGGCTACCAACAATGTGCAACGGGAGGTACCAGGCGACGCCTTTTGATCCAACGTGAGGGACAATGTTTTCAATTTAGTACACCACGCTTAGTTTTAGCAAATGTAGTGGTCTGTCTGCAACTTCACAATAACTATATGTTGTTTGGTTGCAGGTAAGTGTCCTTGTTACTATCATGCCAGATCTAGGGACTAAATTTTAGGGGTGTCACATAGGATGTCCAAAAACTAATAAAAATAAATTACAAAACTTGCCAGTAAACCGCGAGATGAATTTATTAAGCTTTAATTAATATATTATTAGCACATTTTTATAGTAGCATCAAATTTTCTAATCACGGACTTAATAAATCAGTTTCAATTTATGTATTTAGTTCCCTAATTAGTCTATTTTAATACTCTATGCATATATGTATGTACAAACATCCGATGTGATAGGGCTAAACTTTAGCAGCAGTAAAATAATTGATGTTGATTTGTTCCGGTGACTTAGAGGGTCAGAGAGATTGAGGATTGTTTTTTGCTTCTTTCCCTTTTTATATACAAGAAATAGAGATCATGTTTGTTGTCGTCGTTCGCTCCAAGCCAAGCCTCTAACATATTGGTCCGGTTTCTCGTTCCAAAATGATATAATTAAAGATAGCGTATGCTATGGAAACCGGCACTGATATTGTTATTAGTGGTAGGTTGTAACACGAACCAGCACTGACGTGGGTCATTAGTGCCAGTTTATAGATCTACATAAGTTTAAACAACATTTTTGAAACATCAAGTGGTCTCGGTTGAAGAAGTCATGTACATAAGAGTTTTACAACTCATCAAGATCTACAACTCCTATTTTGGTTATTTTTGCATATGACAAAGTGAAAGTAACATTGTTAATAAAATTTACATATCTCTCTTATAGTTTAGGGAACTCTATGAACCATATAAGTGATATATAGATTATGTGAACAACGACATTATTGCTTCGTTGGATGAACAAATGGTCAAAATAAGGTTTGTAGATCTTGACAAGATATGAAATATTGTTGTTGAAAACTTTTTCATTTGAGTTCATCTTGCCATGATAAGCTACATCAGAATTTCAAAAATTTAAAATATGACTTTTTAAAAGACCTCAGATGAAAAAACACCCAATATAGTGTTTGTAGATCTTGAAAAGTTATGAAACTTTATAGTTGAAAACTTTTTCATTTCAGTCCATCTTGCCAGTGCTAAACATGTGTTTGAATTTCTCAAAGTTGAAATTCAAATTTTATAAATGACCTCGGATGGAAAAACTTCCTAAACGAAAAATGTAGATCTTGAAAAGTTATGAAACTTTGTAGTTGACAACTTTTTAATTTGAATTAGTTTAGGGCCTCTAAAATCAAATTATATTCGGTTTGATATAATATGTGGGGAACCAAAATAGAATATAGACACAAATGACTAAGGTGTGTAGTGGTAGTGCGGAAGACACGTGAGGGGGAGGTAGCAGGTTCGAATCCTACAATCCGTGAAGATTTAGTGGCAGCTTCCCATGTTTGAAACAAAATTTGCCTATTTTTCTGCAATTTTTCAGTATTCCTGGAAAGCTACGTCAGTGCCGAGTCAAAAGAGCCGCCACTAATGCCAGCCCCATATCAGTGCCGATTAGGTAGTGCCGGTTCAAAATCCGGCACTAAAGGGCCTCTGGACCCGGCACAGATCAAGTATTCTGTAGCAGTATAGTAGTGTATACTCATGCCACTATGCCAGGCATTCCTTTTTTTTCTTTAATGTACCTTATTGTCCAAAAAAGACTCATTGAGATGAGTAGCGCCGGCCTAGTACTTCCTTGGAATAGTCATCTACCAAGAATGACAGATATCACGGAGTATTTGATTGCATATAAATGCCGACAGTCATCTACGAATATAATACAATTGAACAAAGTCCTGTGATATGGAGCATGAACCACATAGATTGCACCGATACACTGACAGGGTTGGCATGTCACCTTCACAGTGCTCCAAAATGCCCATGAGTTTATCGTTTACAAGTCGAATGCCAATGTCATGTGGACCAAGTATTATCTCTTCGGAGCTTTGATGACGGCTCCATCACCGATTTAATTCCTTGGAACAACCAACGCTGAATTTCCCCACAACTACTCTTGCAATTTGCCAGCTGCTATTTATTGTAAAAAATACTTGCTCAAAATTGCTTCACGCTTGGTGAAGGAACACATTGTTGTCAACCGTACTGTACAAATGATTTTGTGAGGCACACCGTTTCATTAACCGAGGTGAGCGGACCGGGCAGACGCCTCTATTAATTGTTGGCAGGGATGCCGGCCAAGCGCTCGTCTCCGTTAATTCTTGATCGATTAACATAGGCAGTCATATTAGGGCATGTACAGCCCGTCGTTTTGACCCGTCTGTATCATGTATATTTTGCAAAAATCCCCCTCACGCGCTAGAGCCGAGGCGAGGTCGTCGTCTCGCGAGACGACGACGACGGCTCGTGCTCCCAGGACGAGTCGCCGAGAAGAGGACGCGCTGTACGGGATGCGTGTCTACAAGCGCCGAGGCGCGGGATCCAGCATGCCGCACGGGAGCAGCAGCCTCGCGCCAAAATAATCCCTCCGCTCCTGGAGGCTGAAGCGCACATGGCCGGGCGGCCGCGGCTCCGTTTGCACCCCTGGTCTGGAGGCCTCTGCGCCGTGCACTTCGCTGGCCGGGGGTCGAGCGCTCCCCTCCCTTGGCAGGTCGGCCATGGACCCGTCTCGACGGCTGCCTCTTCCCCGATGGCCATGGATCCGGGCATCAGGCTCCGTGGCCGGCCTCTTCCCCGTTGGCCACGGATCTGGCTTGGCGGTGTCGTTCTTCCCCACTGGTCCTGAATGCTATGAATTCCGTCGTTCTTCGATCAAATAGTTCTGTTCTATGCCTGATAGCAGTTTTGGTGATTTCCTTTAGGTATAAGTGCAAGTAGAAGATCGACGAAGTTTGGAAGATATGTTAATCAGCATGCATGCTGTCATTTTTTCCTTTTAAGTTAGCTATAAGTTGTCATATATACTGACTATGGTGTGAGAAAATTCATTTGTACTGACTGAAAGAAAATTCTTTACAACTGTAGTATGAACATTTGCAATCTTTGGTTTCTTGTGGGTGTTAAATCATGTTGTATCAAATAGCAACATAATAGCATATTAAAATGATATTTATGATTGATCCTAGCTACATTGAAGCATTAAATCACTCGTAGACAGTTAAATAGACAACCCTTTTCTGTGGACTGTACGAGCTATTTATTTAATTGTCTGTATCGTGGATTCTAAGAACTTATAGACATGTCCCTGTTTGTGGGCTGTACATGCCCTTAAGACAACCATCTTCATTAATGGATTAGCCGATGTGGTCACCGTAAGGCCAGTCTCAATGGGTATTTTATGGGTGTGTCATGCATATTTAATAGAGTGACACATCAGTAATGGATATTTTAGGGGTGTGTCATGCATATTTAATAGAGTGATACATCAGTGAACGGAAATATTTACATAAAACTGGGAGGAGAGACGAGAAAAAAGTTTCACACGGTGAAACGACTTAGCGCTGTTTCACAGGTCTGGTAACTGCATGAAACTTGCATTGAGGCAAAATCGTTTCATCCGCCCGATCCAGTGCGCATGCCTCCGCCCGCGCATGCCTCCACCTTCTTCCCTTTTCTGCATGTTTATTTCCATGGCTAAAAATGGTTTGCAATAGTATTCGTGGTACGTTAGACTTCTATCTGTTCTCCATGTTTATTTCCATGGCTAAAAATAGTTTGCAATAGTATGTGTTTGACTACTTCCGGTTCCTGTTGGTTTATCTATGTTTTTCCAGTGGACTATGAGAATGATTTAGCTATTCTGGTTATTTGAACGAACAATTTGAACAATCGTATGCTTTTATCTTGCTTCTTTGTGTGCGTTCTGGATGGCATCCTTTTTGAAGCTAGACGTGTGTGCGTTCATAAGTACAACAACTAGTCCATATATATATTATACTATGTTTATTTGGCAAGTTGCACGTACATGAATTAGTTTGACCATAGTATGCAGCAGTACGTGAGAAGTTTTTTCCGGACACAAAATGGCTACAAAGTTCATCTAGTATATTTGATCACAACAAAAAACAAGAATTAAATGCTATAATTAGCATATGAAACAGTGCAATGAAATGTAGCATTGTGAACCACAGTTTCGTTTATTGTTTCATCGTGTTTCAGCTGATGTGGCTTTTTAGAAACTGTACAGTGAAACTATACATTGAGACTGGCATAAGCCGCCATTTGCCTCAGTTAATATAGCACTAACCGAGGCCTGTATGTGCGTAAAAGTCGGCTCCTTGCTTAATCCATCAACAAGGGCAATTGTGCTAAGGAGACCACCTCAATTAATAATGACGCCTACCTCCATTAATGAATGGCTATGAATGAAGCACCCAATCACCGCCAACCTTCTTGGATTTTTCCCATCCTTAATTTTAACTCTTTTTTGTGATTTGTGTGCTCTAGATCTAGATCTAGTTTTCTCGTGGAGGAGAGAGAAAACGGATATACTCAGGGTGTTACACCCAGTACAGAAAACGCAGAGCATTTAATGCGCCAACCGCTCCCACCTAACTCCGTGGCAAAAACCACATCTACAGGGGCCACACTGTACCTTGCTCAAACCCCCTCGAAAATGCAATACGACACCACCCGTACCAGAACTCCCAGGGCTCGATCTTATCTACTTGGCCTTGACCCCACTTGCTACCCCTCAACTTGGCCACCGGCGCTTCCAGTCAACGCTCCAACAACTCTTGTACGACTCCAATAGGGATCCGCACATCCACAACATGAGCACAGGTCTTTCACCGACCATCACTGACATCACCATGACGTCCCACAAGGATGGAGGCCATGCCCGGTGCACGCCTCTTTAGCAACCGCTAGAGGATCGACACCATCACTCCGACGTCATCAGCCACGTCAGCCCTACCAGGGACAACTCCTTAGGGTTTTTCTGTACACTTGTGCCTCCCCTTGGCCTATAAAAGGGGACGCCAGGGCCAGCTCTAGGGCATCGGAACAGGCATCCAAGCCCATAGCTCATAGCTTAGGACTTAGGCATCCTAGAGATCAACATCTCAAGCAACCCTCTCTATCTCACTCGCTTGTAATCCCCCTGTACAAGAACCTTGGTGCAAGGCAATACAAGTACTCCTCCCTCCACTGGATGTAGGGCCTTCTCTTGCCTGAACTAGGATAAACCTTATGTCTCGCATTGTATCACTATCCGTGAATTAGGGAACACGCAACATATTACTCATTGGGTTCCTGTCCATGGGACAGAACACCGACAGTTGGCGCGCTAGGTGGGGGCGCTGCATTGTTGGCATTTCTTATCATTGCTACAGGGTTTGTTAGTCCTCAGCAACAACACCAGAAATGCTTGTGATATTTCTTATGCTCATGTAGAAGATTTCGCAAGCGCACAGAATATCGTTATAACACTTCATCCAAGAGTATTACAGGGTATCGTATTTATCCATAGGGAAGCAATGGTTAAAGATAGTGATAGTGAACCATCCTGTATCTACTGTCTGCTATACCAACTAGACTAAAGTGGGTTAAACGATATTCAAGATAGGATGACACCCAAGAGGTTCTACTCATAGATAAGTAAATGATTGAATAGTTAAGAGGGAGAGCACAAGAGTCTCACATTACTTCTAAAAAAGCACAACTCTAGCTATGGATTATATAGATGTACCAAGAAATGGAGGGGTTTATCATGCACTTCGGAGCGCACCCGCTCGGAACTCACCACAGTAAATGGTTCTGACACAAAGCACTTGGAGCCCTAGTGATTTAATAAACTAATCCAAACGTGGTGGACTACATAGGCAAACAGGGTTGTCACCACCTGTTGCTACCACCTCCGGAGGACTAGCCACCATTCTAAGGCAACGTATAGTCTAAGCACCTCGCTTACACCTACAAGCTACTACTCTAATATAGCTAAGACTAGAGCACCGACTAGCGGCATAGAACCCGCACAGGATAAACCACACTAAACACGGCCAACATGGTTATTGGAGCATAGCTAAAGGACAAGACTATATATTACTTGAAGTAAATACTTGGAAAAGTACTTGCAAAGAAAGTAATAGCTTTATTGCAATAGGGAAAGTATTACCAGAGTGGTATAAGTTATACCATACTCCTGAAGACTTTCTCACGACTCCGAGCATAGCTCCCGCTAAGACTACTACTAGAGTTACATATTGAAGAGTAAAGAGAGAGCTCCTTCTTGGTGTGTTACAAATGAAGGATTAGGGACCTATTTATAGTGCTCTAGAGGTCGGTAGTTGTGACCACGGGGGCGGACGCCCTGGGTCCAGAGCGGGCGCCCTGGACATACCATCCACTTGCACTGCTTTCGATCCTACGATGATGGTTCACTCCCCCAAGTCGGTTGCATGCGTGGTAAGTCGGCTCTAACCGACTTTGGTACTCCGAGTGTATGACGGTGGCCCAAGGATCCATGTGACATCCATTGACCACCATTGGATCAAATTGACCTTGTTGGACAGTGTGAAAGCCTTGGGGAGTCGATCACACAGATCAGTGATGTGGCGGAGTCGGTTTTGGGGTCGGACTCTGTCAACATGGGGGCAGGCGCCCTGGCTAGGGCAGGCGCCCTAACTACGGTGGGTGCCATGGCACTTGGCCCAAATGGGTAGCCCACCTCGTTAGCTTCGCGTGGCTACCTGGATCACCCATAACGGAGTTCGGATGAGCCCGTTATGGCCGATTTACTCCGGACTGCTCATGGAATCCATTTGCAATTTTCCAGAAGGCATAACTTTGTCGTCCGGACTCCAAATTAGACGAACCAAAACTCCATTTCATGCATTTTGACGTGCTCTTCAACATGGTGTAGTCAAAATGAGCATTTGTTGATGTCATTTTACCATGAATTTTGTCACCTTGTACCTACACTCACATAGTCATCACAACTAGTGGAAATGGTTAGAAATAAACCCTATGACTATGGTTTATGTCACTTATTAGAAAAAATTAGGTACTATTGATGGTATAAAATGAGGTGTTCAGGACCGTCAACATGCGTGTTGCAATCATCTTCCCCTCACTTTCCGGATGGCAGACTCTGTTCCACCACTTCCATTCACTACGGTGATCTCGTTTGGGAGCCTGGAGTTCATGTCGTTGGGCGCAGCTTTGACATGATCCTACTCCCGCCCAGGAATCTGGGCACCCATGATCTCGAGCTCCCCCAGTAGTGAGGAGCCATGCATTGGTCCCATTGTTCTTGCCACATTTCTACGGTCAGGCGGCGGCGTGCTCGGCACAACCACCGTCGCCTCCTTACGGGTGAAGCGGCGTCCAGTACAGCTACCTCACAGGTGCCCAGTGATGCGGGTCTCCTCACCAAGAGCCTATCTAATCTACGTTTGGCTGCAGAGGGTTGGCTACAGGGACACCGCAACGCCCCATCATCCAGCTTCACGCCACGCTCGCCGGAGAAGCCAAGCACGATCTCTCTGGTAGACGTGGCCACAACACCACACAACTCGCTTCCATTTGGGCTGCACAACGCCGCCAAGACATACACCTCCTCGGTGAGCACTAGCATGAGTGTGTATGAGGACCTTTTGGGGCACCATTTGCGCGCTACCATGGACTTGGTGGCCACCACATCGGCTTCTGAGTACCCGGACTCCTCGGAGACCCCTGGTCCGGAGCGGCACACCCTTCGCACCTTACACAACCGTCTGGAAGAAGAGCGACACCGCCAGGGATCTTTCTTCCCCGGCTACTACTACTTTGGCTACCCCGACTCTGACTCTGTCGACGACAGCTATGACCCAACTCGCAAATGCTTCCACGTCGACGGGGCACCAGCATCGAACTCAGAAGCCGAGGTAGCTGCAGCTGCTGCTGCGGGGAATGCCACCCCACCTCACGATGCACAACCAGCTGCGCAGGTGGAGCGCCACCCCCCGATGCAAGATGAGTGGCTCAGCTTGCCCAACTCTAAGAGATGTAGGCTAAGCTCAACGAAGAGCGAGAATGCTTGCGTTTACTTGGGGAGACCCTCGAGAAAGAACGCATGGTGTACACATGCTGTGGAAGAGCTCGAGAAAGGGCTCATGACATCAACCAGTGCATCGTCGAGGATGGGGGGCACGAGCACCCCATCTTTAACCGTTCTAGCTATAACATCGTCGCCACCACCATGCTCCTCTGTAACATGCCAGAGCCATCGACCCCCGAGGCCCATCGAGTAGGAGACAAGATCCGAGGCCTCCTCGAGACTGTTTCTACTCAACAGACGGAAAGCTCCACCTCGAGATGTGGAGGGCCCACTTTAGGGCAGCCAGCTGAACCCTCCTAACACGAGAGGGAGGGATCAGTCCACCCTGAACCTAGGCCACAGGGAAAAAAGGCGACCCCGACTCGAGACCACCTCGTCGACAACCGCGAGCCCCACGACGCCTGCGAGGATGTCAACGAGAACTATAGGTGCAAGAGCGGTGACGGCAAGGCTCGAGGGTACAACATCCACAGGGGTAGACGGTACAATAGTGATGAGGACCGTGCACAGTGCCCTGAGCCTCCTGGCCCACGGGTCTTCAGCAGAGCCATCCGCAAGACACAGCTGCCGACACGCTTTCGCCCACCGATGACCCTCACCAAGTGCAATGGCGAGACCAAGACTGAGCTATGGCTGGCCGACTTCAGGCTGGCCTGTCAGCTGGGCGGGGCTCCCAATGACCGCGTCATCATCCGACAGTTCCCTCTATTCCTATCGGATACCGCTCGAGGCTGGCTCAAGGAGCTTCCACCTGGTCAGATCCGTGATTGGGCCAACCTGGTGAGGGTATTCGAGGAGAACTTCAAGGGAACCTATGTGCGTCCTGGCAACTCCTGGGACCTCCGCTACTGCAAGCAGAAGTAGGGGGACTCCCTCCGTGATTTCATGAGGCGCTTCTCCAAGCGACGCACCGAGCTTCCCCACATCTCCGAGCATGACATCATCATGGCATTCCTATCAGGAACCACGTGCAAGGAGCTGGTCTGGGAGTTAGGCCGCAACACTCCCAAGACCGCCAATGAGCTGATGGACATAGTCGCCAACTATGCCACTAGCGAGGAGGCAGTCGGGGCCATCTTCGATAGTAACCAGAACACGGGGAAGGACCAGGAGGAGGACCTAGAGCGTTCAGGCCAGGGCGCCAAGATGAACAACAACAAGAAGAAGAAGAAGAAGAACCAGCAGGGCAAACGCGAGGCCACAACCGATGAATCTCATTGCTGCCGCCGAGCGCAAGAAGCTTCGAGCCCCCCTCCCCCCGAGAAGGGCCTCTTCGACAAGGGGCCAGCAAACCACAACCTCGTAGACTGCAGGATGCTTCGCAAGTACATCGACGGCTTGGGGCTCAAGAAGGATGACGAGAAGGAAGACCCCAAGGACAAGGAAGGCGACAAGGATGGAGGTTTCCCTAAGGTCCACGATTGCTTCATGATCTACGGAGTACCCTCGACCCATCTCACCTCACGCTAGCGCAAATGTGCGCAACGAGAGGTCTTCACCGTGCGGCTCTTAACCCCCTTCTTCCTCGACTAGTCCGAAATGGCCATCACCTTTGACTAGGACGACTGCCCCGATCACATCCCCAATCCGGGGGTGGTGTACCCACTCGTCGTCGACCCCATCATCGCCAACACACGCCTCATGAAGGTGCTCATGGACGGAGGCAGTAGCCTCAATATCATCAATGCCGAGACCCTCGACCTCTTGGGGATTAAACGGGAGCAGCTTCGACCCAGCGTCGGGAGCTTCCACAAAGTCATACCAAGCAAGCGAGCCGAACCCATCGGGCGCATTGACCTCCCCATCTGCTTCGGCACCCCCGCCAACTTTAGGAAGGAGACCCTCACTTTTGAGGTGGTCGGGTTCCATAGAACCTACCACACCATCCCCGGGCGTCCCTGCTACGCCAAATTCATGGCGGTCCCTAACTACAACTACCTCAAGCTCAAGATGCCGGGTCTCAAGGGCATCATCACCGTCGGGCCATCCCACGAGCACGCCTACGAGTGCGACGTCGAATGCGTCAAGAACATGGAAGCCGTCTTGGAGTCACAGTGTCACACCCTAAAATTTTTATTTTGGGTTGTGCATAGAAAACACTAAGTAAAATAAATGATTTTATGAGTTTTCTAAAATTTACCAAGATCTAATTATGTTGTTTCATACGGTTTTCACAAATATTTAGAATTTAAATTAATATGTTTGTTCCATTCATGCTGAGAGCACTAATTTATTGTATGAAAGATAATTTATGAAAATACAAGTTAAGTTACGGAAAGGTTTTATTCTATTTCCAAAATAAAGTTTTGTTTAATAAAAATTTATTTATTTTTATACCTCAATTCAAACATATTCTTATTCTAATCTTTATCCACTCATCACGTTGACGCATTTGGACTTACCGTGCCATCAATAATTCCTTCATAATTTCTTTGTTCCTTTTCTTCTGGCCCATTTTCTTTTGCACTTGTTGATTCTCAAGCACCAAGAACTATCCAGCCACTCACATTCTTCTTCACGTAATTAATCAGGCAACCGCTTGCATGCTTTATTTATTCGACTCCCTCACTGCCGTCGGTTGCATGCTGCTGCAGTCCAAAACTCAGTGCTTATTCATCTCTCCATCAGTTTCCACCAAGTGAATGAAACGCTGACGTTACAACACTAGCACCCACCTCCGTATTAGTTTGGTCATCATGCATGCTAGCATGCGACATCAAGCATCTCCATATACACATATATAGCACATGCTGCCATTTTATGCTTCATCTGCCACTGCCGCGCGCCCATTCAAGCTGCTAACCTGCACTTGAGATTATTAGTAATCAAGCAAGTTGCCGACTCAATTATCCATCAATTCCCACTCAGTCTTGATCAGTTTCTGTCCCATCGTATGTGTAAAGTCGGTGCAAGTTTTGAAGCCAGCTATGATCCGGCCAGCATGTGTGCATCTTCTGTCCCCTCCTCCTCTCTGTAAAATACGCAGGGCCATGGGCTTCCTGTGTTCCTACTTCATTCCCGCTGGGCAGCCACCGTAGAGCCTTCTTTTATGATGCTGCATGGACGCCTGCGTTTCGACCACGGTGTGCCGGCCGGCATGACAAGGTCACAGGCCCGGCCCCGAGGGCGGGCGAGCGGGGCGGCCGCCCCGGGCCCCCCAAGCTGCTAGGGCCCCTCTCGAGCACGTGGTCTTCTCCCCTTCTCGTGTGCGCTCGCGACGGCGAGCTTGTCCCCCGAGTGGCCGAGTGGCTGCGCTGCGGACTCTGACTCCCTCCGCTCGTTCTTGCCTTCTTGGAGTCAGCGGCCTTGCAGAGGTGGTTGTTCTCGGCGGCTAAATTCGCAACCTTCTTGTTCGCGTCATCTTGCAGAGTCAACAGACTTGCTGAAGCTCGCCCACTTTTTTTCTTCTCGGGGGATGTCTCGTCAGCCGCCTAGAGGCCCTCGACGAAGATCTGCTCCTGCTCTTCTCTGACAATGACCAGCCGTTCCATGCAGCCATTCGGCTGTTACTTCTCCAGATTTTCTCTTGAAAATAATCACCGATCGAGTAATAAGCATTCAGCTACCTTGATGGGTACTCCTCAATGCGACTCTGCCTAATCCGTGTTGCTCGAATGTATGAACCCCAACAACTTTACCAGTTTGGTTCTCACGTTTTGCCAAGCTTTTTGTAAAGGAGAAATTGAAACGTGTGTGTTCTGAAGCAACCGCTACTAGTTGATGCGTCTCATTTCGAAGAAAAAAATTGCTATAACCAATATGTGACAAGATAATATTTGATAGCAAGGCCACACGGTAAATAATAATTTGGACATCGATTTGAATGTGTATATGGTGCAAGGAGAATAGGTAATGCATGTTATTCAAGGGCCTCAATTTTTAGTCTCGCCCCGGGCCGCCAAAATCTCAGGGCCGGCGCTGCAAGGTCATCCCGACGGTCCGTGATCCTGATCCATGACGCCAACATCTCCCACCGTCCGAGCAGGCGCCATATCGATCCCGTCAAGAATTCCATGCGGTAGGGACGGTGGTAGTGGTATGGTGCATATTTGTTTTTTGAAAAATAGAAAAAGAAAAAGAAAAAGATACACGGATGAACTTGTTTCAAATCTAGAACAGCTACCATTCTTCGGCAACGGCGTCAAAAAGCTTGTTGGTATTTCTTAGCGTAAGCAGATAAATCCGTAAGTGCACGGAGTACCGTTGTAGCTTTCACCCGAAAGTATTCAGGGTATCGTATTTTCTACGGGGACGGAGTGGACTAGAAAGAAGCAAGAACGCCCAAGAGAAGAAGGTAGAAGGGTATTTTTGTAGGACGAGAGGATTTTCGAAGCTCAGCTTAAGGTCATCAGATAACTAAAGTCTCGGCTTACTAAACTCACTCACTTCGGAGCAGCTGTTCCTTTTCGGTTCTCGAAAAGACTGGGAAGAGGTAACCGGGGTTAGATAGCCAAAAGCTCTACGGAAACACCAACCCGAACGTGGTGGAATACAAAGGCCTTGTCAGGTCTGTCACCCCCGGGGCTACCACAACTATCCGTGGGGTTGGGCGCAAACACAGGTAACTCGCTAGCCTAGACACCACGTCTGCACTAGCGGCTACTACTCTAGTCCGATATCTTAGCTGGACTAGAGCACTCGGTCGAGCGAAGATCCCGTAAGCAAGTAAGTAAACACTAAATTTTAATTAAATAGATCACTAGGGAATTGTAAAGAAAGAATGTGGATATTACTCACGAAGGAGTCGGCTCCGTAGAGGTACAAGTTGGAGGAGAACCCGACAAGCCGGCTCCGCCTCCGCTCTGCGCCTCCTCTCTCTTCCTCTTTTCTGACTTGTACAACTAGATGAGAGCACCTAGAGCGACACAACTACTATTATAATGATATGGAAGTGAAGCTCAAGAGGTAAAATATATTGAGTATAGCACAAATATATAGTGTAGAGTGTGTGTTGTAGAGTGCCTCCCCTCCTCTTATAGTGTGTGGAGGCGGTTCGGGGGTACAACGGGAAAACCCACAGCGCACCGCCCTCGCTTGGCCATCAATGTACTGACACGACAAAGCTAGGCCTGAACCGCCTCAGGAATGCGCCGGCCGGCCCACTTTCGGCTCGGATCGCCACCGCCTTTGGGAGGTGGGTCGTGGAGTGGACCTGAATCGCAGCCACGTTCGTGGTTTGGTCCAAAAATGCTTCGTTTAGGCTGCTTATCTTTCCCTTGGTATTTTACGCTTTCCTAAAAGGCGCCTTTTTGATACAAATATTTTATATACTTGGTTTATTTCATACTTGTGTCCTGAAAATGATTAACTCATCAAAAGTTAGGCAATATGTTAGTACATAAGCCCTATTACTAATTTTATCGTTTGTTTTATTATAAAATTGACAGTAAAATTTATGGTTTGGTCCAGAACCGCTCCTTATTGCATAAATTTTACCGTCAACAGATACACACACAAGGAGTTGGTTATTGAAAACCAATCCAACTAAGGCAACTATATTATTAAGACAAGCACACAAAAGACTATAAAAACTATTGACGAATGCAAATAAGCTTTGTTGCTGAGGGTGGCGGAGATATTATTAGCAAGTTCAAACCTTGTAGTCATATAATTGCATATTATGTTGAGTCCACAATAGCAAACATATGAGAGCTTTATTATATCAATATTTTTGAGACATTGAGTTTAGTATATATGCACCTGGAACACACATTGTCTCTTGGAGTGACAAGGCTGTTGCATCATATTATTGTCTCGCTTTTTTTATTACCTCTAAAGTTTTTATTTCCTAACATAACTATTTTTCTCCACGTGCGTGCTGCACGTTTTGAAATGACTACTGCAGAGAAGCTACACATTGCAACTTTTTTTTTAAGAAAAAACACTATGTCACCAGAAAATATGGAATAATATATAGCAAAATCAAAAGGGGCGAGTTTCATTTCATTCCGTGTTACCGTGTAGCATGTTCTCGAAAAAAAAATTAATATGGAATAATATAGCAAAATCAAAAGGGTGATGTTATTTATCCTTACCTATATAGCGAATCCAATCTTTGAAGTGGTACACAGAGGAAGTACAATCTTTAAACCGGTAATTAATTAGCAAAAATCTCGTATAACATTTTAGAAGACTTGCGAATTCTGTGTAAAATTCATCGAGGCTCGCGAATTGAAACCCAAATTATGAGATCTCTCCTTTCTACTGTATTAGCTTGGCTGGCGGAGCTCGATTCGATGCGTTGCTGAGCCTGGGTAATCCATTCGTGCTGGCCGGTGGCGCGGTCTGAACCCTAGCACCGTCCGGATCTGGAACCCGCGCCGGCGAGCTGCTCGGCGCCTCGGCGGCATGAGTGGCTGGAAAGCTGGGGAGCGGAGAAGCAGCGGAGATATGAGCGGCGGCGGCGGCGGCGGGGACGATTTCGGGCGCGCAGTGGCGCGGGCGGCGGTGGCGCAGGCGCTGCAGGCGGCGGGGTTCGACTGCGCGCACCGCTCCGCGGTGGACGCGGTCGTCGACATCGTCCTGCGCTACATCGCCCACCTGGGCCGGTCCGCCGCCTCCCACGCCAACCTCGCCGGCCGCGTGCTCGCCAACGAGCTCGACGTCATCCAGGCGCTCGAGGAGGTCGGCGCCGACACGGATGGCTTCGCGGGCGCGGCGGCCACGGGCCACTGCGTCGTCGGCTCCGGCGTCGTCAGGGACCTCGTGGCGTTTGTCGATTCCAAGGACGAGGTGCCGTTCGCTCGGCCGCTGCCTAGGTTCCCCATCCAGCGCGCGGAGCCGCAGCCTTCTGCGAGCTTCGCTGCGACGGGGAGGGAGACGGGGATGAGGCACGTGCCGGAGTGGCTGCCCGCGTTCCCAGATCCGCACACCTATGTCAGGACGGAGGTGTGGGTTGAGCCGCCGGCGACCAAGGATAGGGTTGACAAGGTGGAGCAGGTGCGGCAACGGAGGAAAGCTGAGAAGTCCCTGCTCAGCCTGCAGCGAAGGCTGGCCATGGCTGGAGCGGAAGGGTTTTGTCCAGCTGTTTCAGTGGCACAGGATATCGCGGAGAAGGGGAAGGAAATACAGGCAGCTGGGACGAAGAGGAATCCATTTCTTGAGCCAGCATTGTTGCCTGGAGAGAAGGATGTATCCGAGGTTGATCTGCCTCCTGAAAAGAAGAAACTCTCTGTCCTTGAGGCATTTGCGCCAGCTATTCAAGCTAGAACCATCAGGGAGATTGATGCTGGTGCAGGATTGGATCAAAATCAAAGGAGCATTGTTCCAAAAGAGAGGGCTCCAGTGCATCTTAAGATTGGATTAAATAAGAAGCCATTAGCAGCAGCTCTGAGTTCAAGAGCCCTGGACCTGAGGGAAGATCCTTCCTTCTTGAAAGAGGAAGCAAAGGATGATAAGAAGCGGAGAGCGGGAATGATATTAAGGGCATCAATGGAGAACCCACAAGAGCTTCCTCAGCTCTAACGTTGGTTGTGGAGAAAGTGTGGTACTAAGAGTGGAGTCGCATCATGGTGTGATCGTAGAACTTCTATTCCAGAATCTTGAGGTAAACATTTTTCTTGTTATAACTCATTGGTCCAGACTGTCAATTGCTCTAGAGGTCCATGCGAATGAAACCCATGTAGTTGAAGATCCTGTGTGCATCAAAATGGTGTAACATTTTGCCAAATTTAGCCAGGCAATGTATTAGTGTATATTTGTTGATTTTTTTTTTCACTTATTATGTAGGACAATGATGCGGAGTTCAACAAAACATCTATGCATCTATCTGTTAGCTGTAGCCACTTTGACTAGTCTTGGATGGTAGAAAATCTGGGAAGTTAAAACTTACCTTTTAGGTAGGCTTGCTCTCCTCAGTATTATTAGCAATTGAACTTCATTTGAGCAATAATGATACATGGTTTTGTGCCTATTAGCTTTCTATTTAAGAGAGAACAGATTTTACTTCAGACATTCATTATTTCATATAAGCAATGGATAGTGATGAGGATATACTAGTTTCGTGTTAGGACTCTTAACATGATTTTAAATCTGGATATGCACCGAAAAGAAAGAATAGTTTGATTAATAAAGTACTTGGAGTTAGGCTATCAGTCTAGAAAAAGGAATTATGCAAGTATGGTATATGGCTATCCTGCACACACCCCTCCAACCTAGTGCTTAGGCCTAGGACTTTATTAGTGTTTATGGTATGCTGAAGATATGACAACACGACCAGAAGTTTGCTTGTAAGTACATACTATAGGACACTTCCTTGCCTGTCTTTTCACATGCTTGCAACAGATTTCTACTTTTGTGCCCACTGGATTATCCCTAGTTGAGCAACTCTGCATTATGGCTTCATATGTTGCTCTTGTAGATACAGTAACTTTGTTTGGTGGGAATGCCTATTTTGGACATTGGTTACCTACTTTCATTGTTTCCCATGTGGGATGGTAACATAGGTATCTTTTCTCTCCAAATAACAGAAACAATATACAGTCTTTGGCTACCATGTTTTGTAAGCCATACTTTGATACAGGTATCTTTTTTTTTTCTTTATAGAAGAAACGAGATATAGTTTCATAAGATGGTAGAGAAAATAATATGCCACCACATGGATTCGCTATTGTGCTTTATTGCTGCCCTTTGAAAAGTAAATTGAGCTACCTTTGAGCAATAATGGTACATGGATTTGTGCCTAGAAGCTTTCCATTTAAGATTGTACTGCATGCATTCAGTCATTCACTATTCATATATGGAATGGACAGTGAGGAGGATATACTAGTTTTGTGTTAGGACTCTTAAGAGGAATTTAAATCTGGATGTGCACCAAAAAGAGAATAGTTTGACTAACTACTTGGAATTATTATCAGTCTAAAGGATGAATTATGTAAGTTTGGTATTATGGCTATCCTGCACACACCCCTCCTACCTAGTGCCTATAGGACTTTATTATGCTGAAGCTATGGCAACACTACAAGAAGTTTGCTTGCAAAGTATTACACACTTGAGGATATTTCCTTCCATATGTCCTTTCACATGCTTGTAACAGATTTATACTTTGTGCCCCTCTGTATTGTCCCTACTCCCTAGTGGAGCAACTCTGCATTATGGTTTCATATGTTGCTCTTGTAGATACAATAAATTTGTTTAGTGGGAATGCCTATTTTAGTCTTTGGTTACCTACTTACCTTGTTTTCCAAGTGAGATGGTGACATAGGTATTTTTCTTTCCAAATAACAGAAACAACATACAGTAGGAACTTAGTTACGATAACTTTGTTTGGTGGGAATGCCTATTTTAGTCTAGTTACCTACTTGTTTTCCAAGTGATATGGTGACATAGGTATCTTTTCTTTCCAAAAAACAGAAACAAGATACAGTGTTTGGTTACCTTGTTTTGTATGCCATACTTTAACATAGGTATGCTTTTTTTTTCTTTATAGAAGAAATGAAATATAGTTGGATAAGATGGTAGAGATAATAGTATGCCACCACATGGATTCTCTATTATGTTTTTTGCTGCTCCCTTAAAAAAGTATGCAGGATTCAAGAATCCATGCTACCAGTTTAGTTGTAATGCCTCCAGGGCGTTTCCAAACATACAGTTACATTGTGCTGCGCACTTATATGCTGATTTGTTAACATAAGAGAGTAATTTAACTTTCCATGAAGACAAGATAATATATCTAATGTAGCATCATTCCTTAAAAGTAGAATTCTCTCTGATGCAAAAGTAATACATCATATTGATCACTGACAACTATAGTCTATAACTCTATATGGGTGCCATGTTTTCTTTTAAAGTAGATACAGCACCTGTGGTGCAGCATTTAGAAGTCTACTGCAGTAGTAAAAAAGCCCAAAGCTAAGTAGTCCACGACAGATCTAGTAATAGTTGGGCACGCTAAATCAATACACCATCATACTGTTATCGCCTTTTCACGTGTCCAGAGTCAAGACCTGAAGTTTACTTCACTGAATGGATCTACATTTTAGTAGGAATTATTTATTTTTTGGTGACATTCTGTTCTTTAATATTGTGGTAAATTAGCATGTCAAATAAATTATTATCCTGACTTGAGGTTTGGTGATTTCTATAGGCCATGTGTCCGTGATAGGACCTTCCTCAGAAGTCACCCATCTCCGGATTCCACCTACCTTTTTCCTAGAATCACCAGGTGCTGATAATTCTGCAGCGCTGTAACTGAAGTTCCACTATTTCACTGCATTGAACTTGCTTCTGCTGGTATTTCACTTTAACTGTAAGTGGGTTGGTTCAAAAGGAGCTGATTTGTGAGGCTGTGGTTGTTCTCCCCAGACATGGCGTCCAAAAGAACGATGCTCGTGAGTAACTTTCTGTAGCTGTATTCCTTTGTAGAATTAGGGAGAGATGTTTGTACAAAAGCTAACCTGATTCTTCTGACCTAGACTCGCCACAAACAGGGGTTTGTTGACTTGATGTATTTAGTCGGTTACTCTCGAGAGCCTAATAGTGCAGTATGCTGGCCTAATAGTGCAGTATATGGCCTCCCAGGCCACTGCTGTATTTGGGACAAAAACACTTTCCTGATACATGATGGACTCGATTACAGGATTGATTGATTCTAGTTGGTGAGTTGATGTAATGCTTCATAGCTGGAGACTGGGACTGTGATAACAGTGTACCATATGATTCTTTCGCCTTTTTTAAGTCGAACCTGAGCATTCTGGGTTGAACTTGCAGAGATTTTAGAAGGAAGCATGTTGAAATGTGTCTGGAGTTTGTACATTTGTGTGGTTGTTTGTGTGAACTATGAAGATCTTGGGAGGTAGCCTGCTGGTATGTGTGTATGGAGTTTGTGCATTCCGTGGATGTTTGTGCTGATGTGTTTCTGGATCTTGTGCACTTGTCTGTGAGTAAACATGGCTAGGCAGTGAAAATAGGGAGCACAAGAAAGGGGCAGGACGAGTTGTAGATCTTGTGTTCTTCTAAAATCTGCATGGTATTGGTTGTCGTCTTCAGAAATGGTGGACCTTGATGGTTGTCAATAAGGTGTATCACTTCGCAGCGGGCACATATGTGTGAAGTCGTTTTAACGGTGCTGTTGAGGTCAAGAGCACACGTACAGAACTTGTATGTTTGTACACACGAATCAAGCAAAATCTCTGTTTTTTATTGGCGATGGGTAGGGATTGACCATCTTGGCTCTAACTGAATCTCCTCGTTTCAATGAAATGTGAACTGTAGTACGATTATGTTGGGAAACCTTGCATTTTTATGATGAAACCGTTGCACTGTTTTGTCAGGAGTCAAAAGACAGGACAACACGATTGAGCACGCCTTTGTTGCTTGCTTCCAAAATGAAACGTTCTATCTTCGTATACTCAACTTTTTACTATTTTCCTCCTCGCAAAAAAAAAAACTTTTTACTATTTTCCAGCAGAATCTATGTCACTCCTAATTGTTAGGAATAGAATTCTGAAAAACATCCTCCAACATCTTTAATTGCTTATCAAAATATAGTCATGCTCTATTCTAGATTTCTGGCTAATAAAAGATAGATAACAAGAAATCGAGAATGGCTCTCTGGAGTATGTAGAAGATAGAGAAGTTGTTGGAGAACGAGAAGATAAAGAATTCTTAACTCTAAATGATGATTAAAGAGTGAATTTTGGAAAGACTCGAGATACTCTAGACAGTTTAAAATAACCACAACAACAACAACAACATAACATTTATTCCAAGCTAGTTGGGGTAGGCTAGAGATGAAACCCAAAAGAGATATAGAACAAAGAACACATAAAATGTATAAGAGAAAGATTACGGTTCAGATACGTTAATTGCTAGTCTCCAAGCGCTTCTATCCATGGCTAAATCCTTAGGGATATTCTACTCCTTAATGTCTCTCTTAACCGACTCGTCCCAAGTCAGTTTAGGTCGACCTCTACCGCGCTTTATATTATCGACTCGCTTTAGAATTCCACTACGCACCGGCGTCTCAGAAGGCCTCCGTTGGACATAGCCGAACCATCTCAACCGGTGTTGAATCAATTTCTCCTCAATTGGTGCCACCCCAACCCTATCCCGAATATCGTTGTTCCGGACTCTATCCCTTCTTATGTGCCCACAACACCATCGTAACATACGCATCTCTGCTACACTCAATTGCTGGATATGTCGCCTTTTTGTAGGCCAACATTCAGCACCGTACAACATCGCCGGACGAATCGCTGTCCTATAAAACTTGCCTTTTAACTTCTGAGGCACCCTTTTGTCACATAGGACGCCTGAAGCCTGATGCCATTTCAACCAACCGACTGAAATTCTATGCCTAACATCTTCATCAATGTCGCCATCCTTTTGTAGCATCGATCCTAAATACCCAAAAGTATCCTTCTTGGCCACCACTTGCCCATCGAGGCTAACGTCTCCCTCCTCATTCCCAGTCGCGCTGAAATCGCACCTCATGTACTCGGTCTTGCTCCTACTAAATCTAAATCCTTTCGACTCTAACGTATGCCTCTATAGTTCTAACTTCCTATTAACCCCTGCCCTAGTCTCATCCACTAGCACCACATCATCAGCAAAGAGCATACACCAAGGGATATCACCTTGTATATCCCTTGTGACCTCATCCATCACCAAAGCAAATAAATAAGGGCTCAATGCTGACCCTTGATGTAGTCCTATTTTAATTAAAAAATTACTGGTATCGTCATCACATGTTTGAACACACGTCACCACATCCCTGTACATATCTTTGATGATGGTGATGTACTTAGTTGGGACTTTGTGCTTTTCCAAGGCTCACCACATGACATTTCTCTGTACTTTGTCATATGCCTTCTCGAGGTCAATAAAGACCATGTGTAAGTCCTTCTTCTGCTCCCTATATCTCTCCATCAATTGTCGTAATAAGAAAATCGCCTCCATGGTTGACCTACCAGGCATAAACCCAAATTGGTTTTGGATCACACTTGTCATTCTTCTTAGACGATGCTCGAAAACCCTTTCTCAGAGCTTTATCGTATGGCTCATCAACTTAATCCCACGGTAATTAGTACAACTTTGAACATCTCCCTTGTTTTTGAAGATCGGTACTAGTATACTTCTCCTCCATTCTCTGGCTATGTTGAAACGACCTAAGAAAGTCTTCCAATCAACATAGGCGAAGTTACGGTTTAAAACAACCATGGCACAAATTTGTCCTTTCGTGGAGACCATGGCGTATGCCAGCATCAGAATTCTCGTTTTATAGTTGGGTTATAGGTATATCGTCTCAATTAATTAGGGATCACATTTCTCATCTCAAACAAATCGTTCCAAGAAAGTATATCCTCCAACGAATTGGGAACTTGAAATTGTTGATCTGTCCTACATACACGTTCCTCATATCCTTCCTACCGGTAACTTTGTGACAGTGGTATGACCATGCTGATTTTGTTTGAACTAGCCACGGGGAAGCCGTGTTCTGGAGAGTTGTAGCCACGCCACGCGCTCCGGAGGTGAAGGGGCCGAGACAGGAGCAACGGGCATCAGCGGATTTCCTCCTGGGATTTTTCAAGTGCGTACAGATAGGAGAAGAAAAGCACATCAGAGAGGAGAAGTAGAGGACACGAGGAAGAAGGAGAGGTCGTACTGCTAACAAATGGGGCCTAGGGTGGTCCCATTTATTAGTCTTTGCCATAGGGAGAGGCAGAACCGCGTGCATAGGCGAGCCAGGCTACACGGTAGAGCTAGGCCAGGGAGCATGGGCCATACGGATGGAAGAAAAACATGAAACCATACGAGAGGTGGTGGCATGAAATCTTGGGGTCCGAAAGCTCGGACACCAGCCTCCGTCTAAACGGACAGTGGGGACGTGTGCAAAGTGACGCCTGCACCGGAGCCAGGATGCAGAAGGCGCGACTTTTTCTTTCCTTTTTTTTCACTTTTTATTGTTTTATTTACTTTCTTTCTTTTATTATTCTTCCTGTTTTGAGTTTTCTATGTTTACCATCCTTATTATATTTTTTATTTTCTTATACTTTTTTATTAATTTTTCTTTTTCTTTATCTTTTTTTATTTTTTTAACACCCTAAAATTTGCTTCTTTGCAAATATAGCTAAATTGATTTAATGTTGAATTTTGGTGCTTATGAAACATAAAAAAATAATAATTTTTACTAAATTAAAATTTAACATGGGAGTTAGCAACATGTTTATACATACATGCTGGTGCATCTATATTTCTGTGATGTCTGGTTTTGACTACAAGTTCAAAAGCAATTCAAAAGTACATGAAAATGAATTTAAAAAGATTCTAAAAATAAAAAGAAAAAGCAAAACTCCTTTACCTCTTTCTAGAATCTGGCAGAATAGCCGTGTTGGCTTGCTGCTGCGTCTCCTCTCGGCGTGCTCGGCTGCTTTCCCAGCTCCCGACGGCCCAGTGCGTCATTTTCTTTTGGGCCGATCTGGCCGTGGCTCAAGTAGACGCAGCGTCGTCGTCTTAACCACGTCCCGTGCACTCGCGGTCGCGCTACGCTCCTAATCTATAAAATCTCAGCGCCGTGTTTGCGCCGCCTTCTCAAAAACCCTAGCACAGGTTCTCTCTTTCGCTTGAGCTCGTAGCCACCGCCAAGAACCATTCGCCATTGATGCCGTTGTTCTCAATCTGTTGCCGAGCTCTGAGCCGAGTAAGTTGCTGCCGCTTTTGCTCGCCATCGTTCCTGCCCTAGCTTCCTTGTTAGCTGCCGCTCTTAATCCTTTTTCTCGCTTCCATCACGCGTCAAGATCGCTGAGGGGCTACCATCATCGTCGGTTCAAGCGCGTAGGAGCAACCCTCGTGTGGTCTGCCACGCCATCACGAAGACCAGCTGAACGACACCCACTACTACCGAAAAGAACTTCCGTGACGGCGCTACGGTTCATTCCGTGGCGGGCGCACCTTTTGCCCGCCACGGTTATTCGGTGGCCGCGCTTGCCCGGCCGGCCCTCGACGCGCCTACTGCGGTTAAGGATTTACCGCAGCGGGAAACCTTATTTGCCCGCTGCGATAAATACCTATTTACCGCAGCGGGCATCTTAACGTGCCCGTCGCGGTAAATCGATTTACCGCAGCGGGCACTTTAAGATGCCCGCTGTGGTAAATTGATTTACTACAATTGGCATCCTTGGAGGCCTGACACGGAAAATATTAAGGCCCAAAGACAGCCCAGCAAGCCCGATAGCCTTCGTTGTATAAATACTGGCTCTAGGGTTTAGGTCTCAACTCCCCACTCCTCCCTCAGCCCGACGCGCCGAACGCTCCACCTCCTCCTCACGCAGCGCCACGATGCCTCTCCTCCTCCCGGCGCCCTCCTCCTCCCTCACTCCCTCCATCTTCTTCCTCCCCACTCCCTTCCTCCCCTGAGCGGAGTGGACCAAGACCAGCGCCGTTCGCTCTACGCTGCTCCACTGACGCTCCTCTTGAAGGCAGGCGGAGCAGGACCGACGGCCGGCGGGTGTAGCTCTGGCAACCGCTGGGAAGAGCAGCAGCAGCCGCCGGCGAGCGCGGCTCCCTTGATTTGGCCCGGAGGATCGGAGGCCTCGATCCGGTGTGGAGCGCAGGGCGATGTCATGGAGGAGGACAGATCGACGGCATGGAGGTAACAGCTATCCATCTTCATCTCTCCTCACTCCTCTCTCTTCTCTCTAACTCTCTCTTGTCCCCAGATCTGGCAGCGACGGAGGATTCGCCGGCGGTCGTGACCCGATCTGGCAAGGAGAAGGCCAGGCACGACCGGATCTCTGGCCAGCAGCCCTCTCCTCCCTGCGTGCGGCGGCGGCGTGGGGCCAGCCCGGTGAACGGCAACTGCAGCTCGTGGATCCGACATCCGTACTTGCAGAACCTCGACGACGACGGTGGTACAGCCGCGTGGGGCGGCACGGAGGCTCGCTAGGGTTTCAGATCCTGGCGGCGGATCTCGGTGGCTACCCCTCCTGGCGGCGCCCTTGGTCTCCTGGCGGCGGGATCTGGCGACGTGGTGGAGCTCCTGGCGGCAGCAACCTAGATGGGCTCGTTGGGCCCGTGGATGGGCTCGGCGGACCTATCTGGGATTTCTTTTCTTTTTTTTTTGTTTTTCAAAAATTATTTACCGTAGCGGGCAACATAAGCCACCCGCTGCGGTTAATACTCATTAACCGCAGCGGGCGCTTATGTCGTCCGCTGTGGTAAATAGATCTTCTGCAGCGGGCAAAGGCGTCCGCCATGGTGGAGGCCACGATTAACCGTGACCTTTCATTCGTGGCGGACGCCTTTGCCCGCTGTGAAAAATGCTTTTGGTCCGCCACGGAAAAGATTTGTGTAGTAGTGACCGGCCTTACTGCATCGCAACGTCAGGCATCGTGCCATCTACCTGCACCTGCATGCCAAGCTCACGCGAAGTCAGTTGCATCACGACGTGGTCCTGAAGCAGTTTCGAACTCGGGGTACAGGATTCCAAACATGGGTCATCCTGGTGGCCATCGACCTGAGTAGCATAGCTTGTGCTGCTGCCACCACGATCTTATTCAGGTTAGGCTAACAAGCAAGCCAAGTCACCCTGGATTTGCTCTCTCGCCTTGTCATTGACGCTAATCATCGTCATCTACTACTTGGCTTCCCTATATGTTAGCTTGTGCTGGCCATCGCTCTTGTTGATTTTGCCGGGCTCGCAATGGATCTGCTGCCGCCGGGACGTCTTCTTTGTCTGCCGTTGAGATACGCTTGCAGCTGTTCCTCGCCGACTGATAGTGAGCATCTACGAACCCTTCTTGATCTCTACATAGTCCCATATGTCTTTCACCTTCGTGTAAAACCTTTTCTGTCATTGCCAGCACTCAGCAAGTAAATGTCGTTCTTCCCTGCTCTTGTTGTTGAGTCTACAATTCAAGCAGGCAGGACCCAAAAAGCACATGTACGTGATCAAGTCTGGTATGCCACGTTATTTAGTTGGCTAAATCCTTGCTGATCTAATGCATGCATTATCTTGCGCAGTATTCCAAAAGCTTTGAGCGTCCATATATCCGTATATATCTTTGCTTTAATCAAAATGTCCTGCTTAGCTTGCTTTTCACATATGTGTCTGTAGCAACGCATAGAAGATTTCAAACCTTTTTAATGTTCGGTGTAATGTTCTAATTTAGCTTCTTTGTTTGCTTCATGTATGATTGTCTAGATGTTTGTGTGGTGTTCTACGATCATGTCCAATTGATGAGCATTGCGTTAGAGATCAGAAGCTACGTGCAGAATGAAAAATAAAGTGGATGCCTTTCTAACCAAGTTGCTTTGGGTATAAAGCCAGTCCTAAGGCAAGTATAGCTTGGGTTTTTCTTTCTATGACCATGATCTTGAACTTGTTTAATGAAATGTGATATAAATAAATTTATGATGAATGTTATCCTTTGGCAAAAGCTGGGACTTTTCGTACAGCTGCGAGGGCTATATGGCTCTGGCTCTAGTTGTTTAGGGGATCTTTTCTAACTTGTTAGTGGTTACCACTTGGCGCAAGAGGGGTGTGTTCGGGTTGGGTGTAGTTGGACCCCTGTCTATATGTACGGTTGTATGCCATCTAGAAGGGGATACTACATTCGTAGGCGCAGAAACCTTAGCGGCCCTAACTTGTTATACAAATCCTTAGATGGCTTTATATGTTTTGCGGTGGCTTGGGAGTTATAAACCTACTCAATTGTAAAACATGACTCACAGTGAAAGTACACCTTTGCACAGAGTTTAAATCAGTATATCGTCCGTGCCCACGGTTCGGGTGGCCTGGAAAACCGAGGGAATTGTATGTTTATTTAATTCTATTTATATGCAATTTATTATTCAATTTCACTTGATCATGTGGTTACGGGATTACACTACCTTTGCTGTATTTACGGAGTTCGATATGGACTCACTCTTGCTATTCCTCGCACACCTCAGGAGGAGTGTTAGGCTTGTTGTCAACCAGTCAGTTGGATTAAGTGGAGTGGAGTCAACATCTGAAGACCGAAGTGTCTTACCGTTGATAGCTACCAAGAGTATATCTCTCTTTTACTATGTCGTTATATAATTTAAGTATTGTTTACTGATACTACTCTTTAATTGTAGCTATTTGTGAGATTTGTCTTCAGAGACTCACAAATGGTGTGTATCTGGTTTTGTTCTTAAAATCGGGTATTGCATTTTTTCTTTTCTTCTATTTATTCTCCTTTTTTCTTTCTTTTTTAAGTTTCCTATGTTTTTTATTCTTCTTTTATTTTTTCTTTTTTATTTTTATTATTTCATTTATCTTTGTCTCTTTCTTTAATCCTTTTTTGTTGTATTTTGTTTGTTTGTTTCCTTTTCCTTTTCTCCTTTATTTTTTGTTCCTTTGCTCCAATTTATTTCATATTTTATTTTTTTTATTTTTTACTCTTTTTATCCTTTTTCTTATTCTATCTCTTTTTTCTTCTTTTTTATTGTAGTCTTTAAAGAAGAGTGTTTTTGCGATGTTCTTGCGATTTTCTGGTGCATTTTTTGCGATATTCTAATGAGTTTTTTTTGATGTTCTGATGTATTTCATACGATTTTATGGATGTTTTCAATTTCTATAAATTAAAATATTTTTTAAATATATCCATGTGTGATCTTATTTTAATGGATTTATTACAACAATTTCATATAGTGTAACTAAATTTTAATTTGGATTTTTAGTGTGTTAGTTATAGCTTTTTTAATTAGTTCAAAATTTGCAGATGAGGTGAACCCCAGCCCCCACTAGATCCGAGCGCTTTCCGCGAGCGCTATAATTTTTGCTTAAGGGTCGGACCCCAAGCCCCCAGGTGGTGTTCGGGGCTGACTCCTGTTTCCCTCTCTCTCTTGTTGTATTTCTATATTATTAGTAATTTATCCATGAAATATGTACACATATGCTGGGGTTTTTAGCAAACAAAATATTTCTTGGGTTTAGCAACTCAATGGCTTAAAGTTTTTGTTCCTTTGCATTGCGTGAACTAGGATCAAGCCGATCTTGCACCCATTCAATCCTAGGGGTGGATGTTGGATTTGACCGGAGAATTCTGTCATCTAAATATAGAGACTGATCAATTAGTTTTAAAACTCAGGACAAGTTCAATCTTGGTTGATTTGGTTTGGTCTTGGTCATGAACAAACTAATCAGACTAGACAAAACATTGACCACTAATTAGCATAATTCGTAACAAATTTTAGCAATATTGTTTCTATTTCAAGACAAAAATGACAATACAACATACAAATTAATCAAAGTAACATGAATGATGGTTGATATAAACCGATTAGAATGAATATTACATCACAAATAATATAAAGTGCACATTATGTCAAAAAATTCAAATGTTTGGTTAATTTGGTTACCAGAGTCCTATTAGCGAACTAACCATAAAAGGTTTGGATAGTAAGATGTCACACCCTAAAATTTCTATTTTGGGATGTGAACCGAAAACGCTAAATAAACTAAAGAATTTATTAATTTCTTTAAAATTAGCCAAGATTTTATTCTTTTGTTATCATTATAAAATAATAAAAAGTGTGGTTTTATGAAGATAATGAAGATGGGTTTGTGCTTGGTGCTTTGTTTGGTTTTGCTTGTATGTAAAAAAGAATTTCTAAACCCCCTAGCAAGCTTTAGTGACCCTAGGATAGTCTCTAGCTCTTTCTAGCAAGCTTTAGTCAGCCGTAGCTTTCCCTGGCCAACCCTATCTTGCTCTGGCCTCACCCAGCCTCATCTGGCCAACCACAGCCAGCTACAGCCACCAGTAGCCACTCTCAGCCGGCCACAGCGGCCGGCCATAGCCAGCACTAGCTTGGCCACAGCGGCCACAAGCCAGCCTAGGCCGCGACCCAGCCCAGCAGCTAGCCACAGCAGGCTGCAAGCCGCCATAGCCTCCCCGGCCACCTTAAGCCTTTCCTGGAGTCCACTAGCCAACTATGGCCAGCATTGGCCAGCTCCAGCCGGCCGCGGTCATCTCTGGCCGGCCATGGCCAGCAGCAGCCGGCCAGCAATAGCCAAGCCTGGCCATCAGCGGCCAAACCAGGCCACCTGTGGCCAAAGGCCAGCTTGCGCAGTTAGCAGGCCGCAAGCAGCTCAGCTCAGCAAGCGGCCCGCTCCCCTCCTGCTCCCGTGGCCCGATTCCTCGGCTTGCCAAGCCCCCTCCTGCACCCGCGTAGTGGGCCGGCCCAGCAAGCGCAGCCGCGCCATGGCCTGCCCCGCTCCACCCGCGCTCCACCTCTGCCAGGTGGGTCCCACTCGTCGGCCCCACTGGTCAGCGCCTTCTGGCCGTCCTCTGCTCCACATTGCCTGGAGGCACGTGCCGCCGCCCGATCCGTCAAGCGCGCACCCCAAGGTTGGCCGCCGCCTATAAAAGGGCTTCGCCCTGTGCACCGCAGCCCCTTGGAAACCCTAGAGCGACCGCCGCTCTCGCGAACTCTATCTGCGCAGAGCCACCGCCTTCAAACTCGGATCCGCCGTCGCCGATCTCCTCCGTCGGCGAGGCCCTGCCGATGAGAGCACCTCGATGAGCACCGCACGGAGGTAAGGAAGCCACCGGTCTCTGTGGCACTCCCTCTCTCCACCTCTAGCATCCGCACGCCATCATCGTAGCGCCGCCGCTGCCGCCCCGCGCCGCCGCATCGACCCGCGTCCCCGGCCTCCATCTGCCGCACCTGTCTCACACATGGCGTGCGCGTGTACGCGCGCTTCGCGCCCATCCACCTCGCTCGCATCCTCGTGCCCCGCAGCACCTCCCTACCGAGCTCCGGCTGGCAGCAATGGCGCCGCCGTGCGGCCACCCGCCTCCGGCTTTCCCTCTCCGCCAAGGACCCCACGGTCGAGTCCGCAAGGTCACACTCGTTGTTCCCGTACCCTTCGAGCCGTCGGCCGAGCCCCGGAGCGCCGTTCCAGCGAACTCCGGCGAGCTCCCCTGCCGCGCCGCCGTTCCGGCCACCGTCCCCGGCGACCCGACCCTGACAGCAAACCGTGGCCGCCCGATCCGATCCGGACGGCTCAGATCTGATTGTGGGTACTGGTCCACCGTGGGTCAACCAGGCCCCCCGTCTGCCGACGTGGCAGCCACGCTGGCCCCACGTGTACACCACGTCAACGCCACATAAGCAACGACCAGGTTAATCTGGTGAACAAGCCGGTCAGCTCTGGCTATTTTGTAGAAAAGCCCCTGAGTTTTTTGGTATTTACAATTTAGTCCACCGCAGTTCAAATCAGACTGCTATTTTTGCAGTTTTAACCCTAAAGCCGTCAGTATTTTTGCTTTAGGTCCAAAATAGGTTTTATTTCAGTATTTAAAGTTGTTTTTAAATACGAAAATGGTTCTATTTATTTACGATTATGCCCCTGACCTTGTTTTAGACATAAGTTTCATGTTTTAACTCTGTTTTTAGCAAACTTATACTTTTTGGAATCGTTTCGATGTAAGCTACGCGATCGTAGTGACATTTACCATGTTCTAGGCTTGTCAAAATGCGACTTATTTGTGGGTTAGAATAATGATTGATCAACGCCTTTTTCCAACATGCGAATAGCCTAGATCATCCTCGTTAGTTGTGCCACCACAACGATAGCTCCTTTGTTGGTCACTCTTACGCTCTCATGATCGTAGTAACGAGCTCTACCATGTAGACCGCTCTCTCTTTAGTGTTTCTTTTGATTGGTGTATTATTCTTAATCTTGTCTATTTTGTTTGTTTGTTTGTGTTGCTTGTTTGCTACGAATAGACGAAGAGCAGTTCATGAGTGCTAAAGATCGTGAGCTGAGGACCGACAAGTACAATTGGAATTGGAGACCAAGAGTTCTTCAACAACCAGAATCAGTAGGTTCATCAGGAGAGCTTTGAACGAGGCAAGTATAGCTTGGGTTTTATTTATGTGACTATGATCTTGTGAATTAATCAATGTTTAAGCAATAAAATGATAAAAATAACTTTTTAGCAACTTGAGGATTTATCTGTAACAGAACCTCCAGGATTTACAGTATAGCTGTGAGGGCTATATGGCTCTGGCTTTAGCTCAGTATGAGGACCTTTTCTAGCTTGTTAGAGGTTGCCGAGTTAGGAATAGGACAACCTCTGTCCTTATGTGTGTAGCCGGGAAGGAATGTGCCATATTAGAAGCGGGTTTCTACATCTGATGATCAGTGAACCCTGTCGGTCCTCCTTCGTAGTGGGCTAAGAGGTTGGCCGCCTCGGGCAAAAGGGTAAATCACGGCTCACAGTGAAAGTGTACACCTCTGCGTAGAGTTTAATAAACTGGTATACTAGCCTTGCTCAAGGACACGAGCGGCCTTGGAATCTTTACATTAAGATGATGACTTTTGTTTGCCAACATGCTCATGGTTTACCATTTGATGCCTTATATTATTTATGTTACATTGATCATGAGTTGATGGGTACTGCCTTATTGCTATATATGTTGAGTTTGACATGGACTCACTCTTACTATTCCCCCACACCTCAGGAGGAGTGTTAGGCTTGTTGTCAACCAGTCAGTTGGATCCAGTGGAGTGGAGTCTACATTTGAAGATCGGAGTGTCTTTCCATTGATAGCTACTTAAGGGTATAACTCTCTTTTACTATGTCGTTATATAATTTAAGCATTGTTTACTGATACTACCCTTTCATTGTAGCTATTTTTGAGATTTGTCTTTAGAGACTCACAAATGGTGTGTATCTGATTTTGTCCTTAAAACCGGGTATTACATAAGAACTTGGGACAGAAAACTAGTGATTAGAAACTTCGGCCTCTTTTTTTTTGAACATAGAAACTTCGGTCTCGGTGTCGTTAGTTTGGTTCAATCTTCTGTTAATTATGTCCAAGGCAATTCAATCCTATGTAGCCTATATGCCACAATAACAACTAGGTTTTACGATATTTGTTAAAAAGGTGAGATTTCGAGGCATGGGTTTTAGGTCGATTGTTACAGAGGTGGTTGAGGAGAATAGAAAGTTCAACATTTTATATGTGGGCATGTAATTGTACAGCTACTAATATTCTAATTTGAAGTGATTTATAACCTATATGTCACATCACCAACTAGATTTTACAAATTTTATTTAAATGCTAAGAATTTTGGGGCATGGGTTTTAGGTGGATTATTAGAGAGGTGGACAAAGAGAATGGGAAATTCAACATGTGGGCCCAACATGAGCGGTCCTACAGTTTATTGTGGCCAACCACACGTGTATTTACCTTTGATCCAAAAAACTTGGTCTATATCCTGAATTTTATCCAAAGCTTCTCTCAGCAAACTCAAATCGCCATAGTGATAACAAGACTATTGGAATTTACAAAAAAAGGAATATTTCAGATTTGAGAAAGGAGAACAAGAAATTGATCTTTCGATTATGAGTTCATGATCTATGATTACAAAGCACTCCTAGCGGATCTCAAAAACTATGAATGATAAACTCAAATTAAAAGAGTCTCTCTCCTCTATCCCACTTTCTACCCCTAATCAAAAAGTTTCGACTAAACAAATGAGAACCTAGTCTTCAAGGGGCTTGGCTAACAATCAGTGAGGCACTTGGGTATTTCCAATGGAAAACCTGCTTATAGTAAGTATTCATCATAAGTACCCCAAGAAGTAAATGTTCGCTTGATCTTATTAGCCATTACATAATGTTTTTCTTTCACAACAAATTAGTATCAACCGACTTATCACCTGCGAATAACCCTAAAATCTTGTAAGTTTTTCACCATTTGTCTAACAGACAATGCCTTCTCGACTCCGTTCATCTTGCGAGACACTATCCAGTCATTCTCCGTTAATGGCTAGCTGCCCTGGGATAAGTGTCCGCATCTGTTAAAGTGCTATTAACGTATAGGAGCTGGAATGAGGCGTACCTCCATTAACCCATTTCAACCACCAGAGAAAACTTGTAGAGCAGTAGTCTTCACTACCTGTCCGCCGATCTGCCACTCATCCCCCAAACCACCAAGCTACGATTTTGAGGACTAAACTAACAAACCCTTAGGCATACATCACCAGGCAAGACTAGCTAATTAACGGATGCCAACACGTGCTTAATCTGTGCCAAGCTCTAACATCTTTGCCTTCCTCCTTAACTTGACTGATGCCATCTTCACCATTCCTGACGTAGATGCATTTCCACCTGCCATCAAAGTAACACATACTATGTATTGTTGTCCTCCTTGACTAAGTTGACGCCATCTTCGTCGCTTATGTAGTCTTGCTCTTCATGTCCCAATGTTAGGTGCACACATGGTCCATTTTGCGGGTTTCAGTCCCGTGGCCCAAACCTTCTTGTCCCTTCACCGCACTGCTCAGTTCATCGCGTACGGGCCGGATACGCACATAATTAACCTTTTTCATCGCCATCCACTATTTTGGGGGCACCAAATATTTGCACATTCACAAACGAAGAGACCAACCAGGAAAACCTCAAGCCGGCCGGCCTATAAACAACTCTTGTGTCAATCATTCATCAGTCATTGCACATAGACGAGCGAGATCAATGCACTTTTTAACTTATCATTTAACTTCAAAATGCATTTAGAAAGTACAACAATTCTATGTGCACGTTGTCATCTTGCATTGGCATGCACATCGTACTCCCCAACTACCGTGTTTAGCACGAACGTTATGGAGAAATAGATACGTCTAGCTACCTACCGTACCACGCACCGAATGGATCGCAGTAATACATTCCAAATTCCAATCGTACTACGTGTACGTGAAGCAGCGTGTATCACGTTGGATCTAAACACTCCAAAGCCATCAAAACATACATAGCATCATTTTCGTTTGATTACCCAGCCCGGCCGAAGCCATGGGCACTAATGCTAGAGCAGCCATTTCTCTAGTATTCTTCCTTGTGTGCATGGCTAGCTGCTCCAGCTTGGGTAGCAGTAGCACCGAAGCCGTGTTTGAGCAGCAGATCCGCCGACTAGTCCCATCTATCTATGTGTTTGGTGATTCCTTGGTCGATGTCGGAAATAACAATTTCCTGCCGCCGCCTGCGCCCCGTGCGCGACCTCCGTACGGCATCGACCTCGCCGGCACCGGCATGACAGCGCGATTCACGAATGGCTACAACCTTGCCGATTTAGTCGGTATATATATTTCACACTATATATATGTGCATGTTTATGTTTTTTGGTTATATAATATTCTTTATTTATAGATATGATGCTAATAAAACCACTCATGGCTTTTAAAATCACGGCTTCAACCATTTTTTTATATTTTTGTGATGTGTAGCAACACCACTTTTTGAACACATCAGCAATATATATCTTCCATATATACAGGTATCTTGACTGTTATATTTTCATATGTACGGATTTTCAGCTAACACTCCTATTGTACATTTGAGTATTTGACTTCATAAAGATCCAAGACACAACAAAGTAAAAGATTCACATTTACATTCTCTAATTTAAAAGACAAAAACACATCTACACACCGCCTCTATAAATGGCCAGGCAACCTGCACACAAACGTTTTCTTCAGTTAATTATTATTAGAGGCAGACATTTTATGGTAACTCTAGGGGTGATAGTGTGCGTGCATTTTGTAAGCGTCTGTGTTATAGTGTGTAATTCTAAAAAAATGTTAATCGACTATTAGAATGGATGAAGTGTTCTAAGATGTTTGTCTCTGTTATTTGATTAATGGAGATGTCTAAAAATAACTATTGTCTTGATTGTTATTTTCATATGTAGAGATGTTTAGGCAATTCCGTAGTAGTGCATTTGACTTCACAGATCCATGACACAACAATGTAAAATAATCACATATATATTCTCAGATTAATAGAGATGGATACATCTAGGCGCCATCTCAGTAAATGGCGGACAACCTTCAGACAAATGTCTTCCTCACTTAATCATTTCAAAAGGCAAGTATTTTAAGGTGGCCGCCATATCTGTTGAGAGCCTATTAACAGAGATCTGTGCCCTAAAATGTCGACCTCTATCGAATTGATTAACAGAGGTGGTTGAAAATAAGTACTAATTAATAGAGATGGGCATTCTCAGAATCTGCCTCTAAAAATTGAATCAATTAAGTAGAAATATTTGCATCAAAAAATAATTCATAACTTTTCATATTAATAAGTTCAGCAAAGAAAAACATTTTATGAAAACTGTACTTGATGTGATTTATAATTCAAGTGCTAAAGTGTTGTTTTAAGTTCTCATATATTAAATTTATTTTTTAAAACAACTTCAAATATTGACATGGTCTATAACAAAGCTCTAGTTGTCAATACAGTCTAGTCTATAAATTTGTAATTGAAAAGTTTTTATTTGAAGTTGTTTAGAGTCTTAAATTTGTTTTGTGTTCTTACATTTTGAAATTCAAAATTTATAGTTTTCAAACAACTTTCAACATTCAAATGGTTAATACCTAAGTTGTGGTGGCCAACCTGATCTACATGTTTGTTGTTAACAAATTTTTGAGTTGATGTTATTTAGAGTCTCCAATAGTTGTTTTACATTCACATATTTTGAGACTCATATTTTTTGAAATTCTCAAATGATCTTGGATGGAGACATGTCCTATACCAAATGTTTTATGAAAAGATTTAAAACTTTGTAGTTGAAACAATTTTATTTGAGGTTTTTTAGTACCTAAAATATTGAATACAAGATTTAAAACATTGATACAAAATATAGCATCCTATATATACTTACAAAAGATGCAGAGGTGATGTGTGAGTTGGAAGGTTGCAAGTATGAGTTTTGAGAAGCACATATATTTTTTTGTGTAATTTACAGAAGTGGCCAGGCTGTCTTTGTTGCTCGTCTCTCTGAAAATACTATCATAGCGAAAGACGATATATACGTTATTCTAATATTGATGGCTATTACAACAACAATTTGGATATTTGTGGGTATACATGGTTAATTCGCTCCTGTACTTCTATACAGTTGCCATGCATGAGCCCATGAGCAATGGTATAGCAATTCATCAATGTTTTTATATTTACAGCGCGACGTCTGGGGTTCATGAAGAGTCCACCTGCTTACCTCTCGTTGATACTGTTAGCAAACCATGACCTGTGGAAGTGCCGAGTTGGTGCCAATTACGCTTCTACCGGATCCGGCATTCTCAACACCACGGTATATATGCCCATATATAAGCTGTTTTTTTAGACTGAAACGCTGCTCATATGCAGTACATACATTACACATACTTCTCACGTTGAGTATACAAATGCATGTATCCCGATCAGTCAGATTACCACACTAGCTAATAATATTAAAGAGCTTCAGCGCGCTATATATTATTGTTAAACAGCCTATAATAATACATGTAGATGCAGTAACAAAAAGATTATTGACCTGATGCTCTATCTTAATGTTTGCCTCCTCTGTTGGCGAATATATATGTATATATGCAGGGAAATGGGACACTCACGCTGCAAAAACAAATCATGTTGTTCTCCGAAACTAGAGCAAGAATGCGGTGTGGCCGGAAGCTCAACTATATGATATCAATGTCGTTCTTCCTTGTTAGCGCCGGGGGCAATGACTTCTCTTCCTTCAGTGAAATGGGCATGGGCGAAGCAGATGCCCCAGCCTACATCAGTAGCATGGTCTCAACCTATGTGGAGCATATCAAGGTACGTGAGAGGGACCGTATATATGATATGTTACATTTCATTGCGCGTCAAAAGAATGCAACCAAAAATAAAATTATAAATTAAATATGTTGTTATAAAACAAAACCAATAGTTTTAAAAAGAATGCAACAATGACAAGGCTACATTCTTTCTAAATTTTTTCGCGGACGAGACTTCACCCGTTTTTCACATTCTTTTTAAATAAACCGTCACTGCGTGAATGCAGGCGTTGTACAAGTTGGGAGCACGGAGGTTGGGGATTCTAGACGTGCCACCAATCGGTTGTACTCCAGGTTCGAGAGTCCCCATGGCCAACGGTGGATGCAACGACGCTGCCAACTCCATGGCACAGAACTTCAACAATCTCCTAAGGCTTGAGGTGGCAAAAGCCGTCACAGCCTCCATGCCCGGCATGAAATACTCCATAGCAAGCACCTACAATTTTCTCACTGACTTGATGGACAATAATTTCATGGCTGGTATGTGTTGTGTTCTAAAGGCCATCGTTTGTGCATAACTAAAGAACTTATCTTTAGCTAGGTCGATTATTATGAATTCATCAAGATCAACTATTTAGTACACTAGCTAGTATTTTGCAGTAACAAATGAACTGTTCTTAACATTAACACAACTAGTTGTGCATTGCTACGAGCATTCAGGGATCCCGATGGTCCAGAGGGCATGCTGCGGAACAGGAAAGTGGAACGCGGAGGTGATGTGCAGCAAGCCAAATACGACTTATTGTTTGGACCGCAATGACTACATGTTCTGGGATATGTTACATCCGCCACAGGCTACATATGAACGAGGGGTGGTTGCAATCTTCTACGGCCCGCACGAGTATGCGGATCCCATCAACTTTGCAGGATTGGTCCACCGCATATATAAATATATGAATACTACTATGACCCAGGCGTCTCTGCCATATAATAAACTTCTATCTCAGCCTGCAACTGCAACATATCACTACCAGAATTAATACTATATATCAGCTTTTGGCAGGCCTTATTCGAGAACAAATAATTCAGTCTAAATAATGTAATGTACGTTGTGTGTATCAGTGATTTCTCCCTCTATATATGTGGGTAAATAAGGACAATGCAAACAAGTGTTAGTTAGCTGCATGCATGGAAAGGAGTTGGTGTTAGGCTTGCCACAGCTGAAGAATGCAGCAATGTGTTTCTTCGTGTCTTATGGACGGTCTTTTTCTTCCAGAATTGAGTTTGTAAGCTCGTTCATGCAGTCGTCGTGGAGTTATTATTGTAATAAAGTGGTCTGATTACTCTTCTTTGAGGATGAAGCCGGATGTTCTAGTTCTTATTATAATTAGACTCCCTACTGCTTGCAGCTTGGCTTTTGTATTCCACATACTCCCTCCGATTTTTTACATACCATATAAGCTATCTTAAGTCTTTAACCATTAAAATATGCAGGTATTACAAAGGAAACTATTAAATTTAAGAATGAAATAGTCTAGATCACCTAAAACTTAAAAACGAGCGAAAAAAAAGGATGTGAGAGCGCAGACTGACCTCCTGTAGTTCCCTCCTTCAAAGAATCCAAGAGCAAAGCTCCTACACTAAAGCGATGGCTTCAAACTTTGGTTAAAATTAGGCACTCCTAAGTTTGGTCTGCAGTAACTCTAATGTTACATAACAATCACCAATCCAAACGAAGAAGAGTACTCTAGTACTAGCTAGTGATTCGACACTTCACAGTTCACGCCCATCAGCACGAGCACGATCTCAAATCAAATGCCTCCTCGCATGCTTCTCTTCTCCTCTGCTCGCCATTTCCCTTCTTTGCTACGGTGAAGTCTCGGGGCAGAAAAAATGTTGGAAAACTGCGTCAAGCAGCCCAGGGCCTAGATCAGTCAGGAGAGACCGACAGAATTATAGAACAAAAGAAAGGTAAGGTAGAAATTTTGACTCTTTATTATTGGATTGGAAAAAGAATATGGAAAGATAGATGAATCATCTAGAAATTTTCATGGCAACTTATTGGTCTCGTAGTGCTCAAATTGCTTGAAATATCATTCTAGTTTATTCAAACAATTATTTGGAATTATTCTCTTGTGCCCCCCAACCGGAAGTACTCAAGCGGGCGACCGTCGAGACCTCTGTGGTACGAGTACCCGAGCCGTGTAGAGCGGGGCAGCGCTGCCGCCATCCGTGATGGGTCCATACCACCGATACCCTGGACGTATCCCTGCTCTTGTTCGCCAGGACCCGGTGCTCCACGCTCCTGAACCGGTCGTTGCTGACAAGCTGCACATCACAGGACAACAATCGGCGATTACATTACAGGTACAGTTTCCAGCGAAATGGAGAGCCAGACGATGTGTAGAGTCCATGCCTGAAGAAAGTCACCTGGAAGAACCCCACGGTCTCGGCCGCGCGCTTCACCTGGCTGACCAACTCCCCTCGCGGTGTGGCCGCGAGGTCGATGATCGGGATGCATGATGCCGCCGGCCACGACGTCGGTGGGCACGGGGGACGAGCTGGTCGCCTCCGCTTCCAGCAGGGAGTCCGGATGGCCGGGATGGACGTGACGCTGGCGTCGACGAGCCCCTTCACGCCCGCCTTGGTGTCGTCGAACGCTTGCAGCTCGCGCTGGCAGTCAATGCCATCGGAGGACACACCGGCTGCCGGTTCGGTGCCAGACATCGTCGATGCGATTCGTTGCTGCGAGGCGCGCGACGGGTGAGATGTACTGTATAAGATAAGCCGGTTGGGATCAGCGATCCATCGGTAATCGATCTCAATCGTGCTGAGCTAGGTGATAGCTGGTGGAGGCCGCCTCAATGCAAATATTATTGTCTCTCTAGGTGACATCAAGTTGTTTTATTCTCTCCTAAAAACTGAATTCTGTCTATGCATTTACACAGTCTTTTAGCTATATTTATTATATCTCATTATTATATTTACAATATTTCATCAGTATAAATTACTGGAGTGATGTGATTCGGCGATAATTGCATATACGTTAGATAAATGTATGCCAATTTTACAGAAAATGTATAAATTATTTCTATGGAGAGAGATACATTTTAAATTCTTCACAAATTATCCAGAGGTAACGACGACGACATACTTCCTGACTTCGCACGCATGTGGTCTCACAGGCACAGGTGGGATTGACGGTGTGGCCGTGACACCGCCACCGAATGCTACGTGGAGGTGGTGAGCAAGGGGACACACGATGCAAGGGGACAGGGGGTGATCTCACCGACATGAACCTCGTGTATCTTGTTGACACCGAATGTGGTCAGCACCAACACACCACGAAGACTTTAGACGTTCGGGCCGCCACGCGTCGAACGCAGCGAGGTAATCACCCTTACGCGGTGAAAGACGGAGATGTGTACAAGCAAACCACCAAAGGATAACTAACGAGCTTTCGGGACGAAGAACCAGCTAGTTTTCAGGCAAACTAGCAAAGGAACCGGTTAAGCTCTCGCTCGGGAGAGACCCTGTCAGGGCAAGAACATCACCGGGTCGTCCTAGGTCGGCCAACAAGCCTAGGACGCCATCCTTGGTCGCCTGGATCAAGAGATGAACAACATGGGGTTGGAAAATAGAGTAAAGGTAGGAGATATACTGGTTTTGTATCGACTGAGTTGGATGGGATCAATCCTCCATGATCCTCTCGTATATATAGAGAGGGTGGTCTTATCCTAATAGGAAACAACTTCCATATGCGTTCTTGAAGTTTACCATATCCAAAGTAGGTCCAAAAACCGACGTAGGATGCCAAATCGGCTTGAACACAGCCCCGAACCGGTTTAGCCGGGTCCTGGGCCGGCTTAGCCGATTTTCGCGGGCTGAAGACACTGTTTCTAGGCTAAAAACAGTCCAAGTCGGCTAGGCTGATTGGCTGACCCGGCTAAGCTGACTGGCTCTGAAAATTCTAGGTGTAATCTTCTAAAATTCGTAATTAATTTATCCGGACTCCAAATAAGGTAAACCATACATGTTTTTTAATTAGCTCGACGAGAGGAACATAATGGTGGTGTTAGTTCTTACATTTGAGAAACTTGGTCATGTCAGCTTAGCTGGCCTAGGGACCCGGCTAAGCCGGCTCTGGTTGGTCCAGCACCCGAAAAGTGGTTTTCCTCGCCCAAACACCAAATGTGATTATCCGAGGGTGCTCTCTGGTCTTCTTGATGATAGAAACATGATGATAATGTCCATATTGCCCTTTGGATAATTTTAGGTGTCAACATATGCCCCCTGCTTTTCAATAAAGCTTGCATACTAAAAAGCATCTCTCAAAGCCAAAATTATCTCTTTGTTGTTGTTTTGTACAGAAAAATCATTAATGTGTGTTGTTTTTTGTCCTAACCATATCCAGAATATCATCGTCAACTTTTCAAATGAATAATGCCTCTCAAAATATACTGAGGAGCAATGATACCCATCACATTGGCTATTCAGCAGCTAAGGGCGAAGTATACATCGGCCATTGCTTGGTGAGCACTTAGGCGTCTCGCCAAACACTTGAAAAATACTTCTTAAGCACTTCCCATTGATTTCTCTTGGGAGACTTTCAACTTGCATTGTCTCCAACAAATGTGAGTTTTTGAACACTGCTTTGATCACTCCATAATGATTTACCAACTTGGTGACTTCTGCCATCTCCTTGGGAAATCTTCAATTTCTTCTTGATGAGCTTAATCAAAGTCCATGGATCTCTCCCACAATCGTCCTTGCATCAACAAATTCCAAACACAACAGCAACTTTGTGTTTGGATCATGTTCAAACTGCATTGTGGGAATCATTTAAATCGGCCTCAAAATCACTAGGGATCAAATCAAGTCGATTTGGGAGCTTCTTGGGCGAGTAACGGTGTTGGCCACTGAGGTCGGCTAGGCCGACTGTAACAGTCGACTAAGCCGACTGGGGTTGTCTGACCGACCTAGCCAGCTACTGACTCGGCTTAGCTGGCCAAGAATTGGCCTAGCTAGCTGCATGCTGTAGACCGTCTTAGCCGACTGCAAAAGTCGCTGAGCCGGTTTGTCTGTACCTACTCGAAAAAATCAAATTTTATGCATCGGCTATTCTTATATATGAAAGTTACGCCCACCGACGTCATAGCCAGATGCGTGTCGAGCTAACACGTTGGCCTTCAAATTCTCATGCCTTAGAACATGCCAAATTCAAAACTTGATAAATGCATTAATATCGAAGCAAATATCATGATGAATATCAAATGGTGACATATTTTAAATTTTGAATCTTGCTATCCACTTGATGCACCATCAACAATAAATCACCATTGGCCTTAACATGTTTTACTTGCATGGAGTTCAATATTCTCAATCTGAATACAAGATTTTCTATTCAATTTGGATATTGGGGCAAATATAGTTCTAATCGGCTTG